>CM031941.1:10742347-11432521 GCA_018703725.1 Brassica juncea | reverse complement strand
TCGATCCCATCTGTGCCCTACAAGCTATGATGGAAGGGCTTCAAGTTCTGACCCTTGAGGATGTCGTCTCTGAAGCTGACATCTTTGTCACCACCACCGGTAACAAAGACATCATCATGGTTGACCACATGAGGAAGATGAAGAACAACGCTATTGTCTGCAACATTGGTCACTTTGACAACGAGATTGACATGCTCGGGCTCGAGACCTTTCCTGGTGTGAAGCGTATCACCATCAAGCCCCAGACCGACAGGTGGGTGTTCCCAGACACCAAGTCCGGAATCATTGTTTTGGCTGAGGGTCGTCTCATGAACTTGGGTTGTGCCACTGGTCACCCAAGTTTCGTCATGTCTTGCTCTTTCACCAACCAGGTGATTGCCCAGCTTGAGCTTTGGAATGAAAAGTCTAGCGGTAAGTACGAGAAGAAGGTGTACGTTCTACCCAAGCATTTGGATGAGAAGGTTGCGGCACTTCACTTGGGCAAGCTTGGAGCTAAGCTCACTAAGCTGACAAAGGACCAATCTGACTACGTCAGCATTCCCATCGAAGGACCATACAAGCCTGCTCACTACAGGTACTGAGAGCTGTTTGGTTCTGGCTGTGGTTTGTGTCGTGTATGCGGGGGAAGAGTGGAAGATATTGGTTCGCTGATGAAGTTGACCAAATATCCTTCTGAATAATTGTTATTGGCTTTGAAGGTTGTGCTTGTTGTTTTTCTTTTTCTTGAAACTTAAATTAGCTTTTGGTTATGAGTTCCCTCTTGATTTGCTTTTGTGTTGTGACCACCGTTGTACTCTTTGAACGAAAAATGGAAGAGAGGAAACTATTTTCCGTACCCAATTTTAGAGCTTTCTTTCTCTTTCACCTTTATTTTATGTTCTTTGTTTCATTGAATGTGATGTGAAGCTCTCATTTCGAAGGTGGGCATTGCTATTTATGGTAGTTAATAGGCCTAGTAGTTAATGTTTACAAACTATATCGTAGGACTTATTTATACCACATTTAGATCTAGTAGGGGTGTGCACAAGCTTACATTGTATTTTCGGTATACTTGGATTGTTATACTTAGTTTGTTTTAAAAAAAAAAAAATCAAACTCCAACTTTTGCATTAACCAAATTGTTTAAACTCTTATAAGATCATCCTCCACATAGGATTTTAACCAAAATGGCAAGACAGTATACAACCTGGGAACACTAATCTCTAGAGAAATGGCTTCCTTTGCAATTTTGTCTGCTACTCTATTTGTTTCTCTGCATTGAAAAGTTACCTTGCTATTGGCCATTCCTTTTTGGATATGCTTGATGTCTTGAACATAGGTATGGAGGTTTGGTCTTAAGGCAATCTCATTCAGAACGCCCACTAAACATTTGGAATCCGATACAAAGATTACATTCTCAAAGTTGAGCTGTTTCATTGATCTCATAGCCCACCTCAAAGCCTCCGTTTCTACTTCAATGGGTGACCTAAGCTTCGGTATCTTCCTCAATCCCATCCAGCAAACTTCCCCACAATGGTTTCTCAGAACCCAGCCAATACCATAGTGTTCCTTACTTGCATCCCAAGCACCATCTACATTGCATTTATACCAGTGTGGTGGCGGGAGAGTCCATGTCTCTTCGGCTCGTGCCAGAGGGGGAAGTGATTGCTCTCTCTGATTATCATCTATTCTCCTGCTCCATTCCTCCATGTCCTCCATTGCCTTGTTAACCATGCTCATCCCGTCATAATCAATTCCTTTAAAGAGGAAGTCATTTCTGGTCTTCCATAGGCTCCAGAGTAACCACGGTCCAACTTTCAAACCTGGGTCGCTCTCTTTTGCAGAGAGTGTTAGTTGCATGATGCGATTAATGTTCTGAAAGAGGGAGTCTCCGTAGTCTCTTCCTGGAGGGGCTGGAATCGGGGAGAGAGCCCATATCAACCGGGCATAAGGACATTGGAAGAGAAGATGGTTCACTGATTCTGCTTGCGAGTGACAGCGGTTGCAACTACCATCTTTCGAGAGATGATGGTACTCCAGATTTGCGTCAACCGCTAAGCATCCACTTATGCAGCGCCAGAGGAAGTGTTGAATCTTCCGGCAAGCATCCACTTTCCATACATCTTGATATAGACTTTCAAAGCTAGGTTGCAGAACTCTTGCCTCCTCTCCATTCTTCTTTAGGATATTATAGGCAACCCAATAACCTGATTTTACAGTATATGCTCCTGATTGAGTAAAGTCCCAACTGTAAGTGTCTTTGGAGGTAGAAACTCCTGGTCTCAACGACATAATCTTCCTGCAGTCCACGTCTGTGAAGAAGGTTCTGAGCAGGGGTTGATTCCATTCCCCACTATCTGGTATTATCAGATCTTTAGCCAAGCAACAGTTGGACAGCAGAGAATGACTGGATGAGTGGACCAGGCGAGACATAGAGAGAGGATGAGCCGGCTTCTCGTCTAGTCAGGGATCTTCCCATATATTGGTGGTAGCTCCATTTCCAACTACTGCTCTGCAACCAAGCTTCATCACTTTAAGGGCCGCATGTAGACTCCTCCAAGCATATGAAGGTCTGGAACCCAGTGCAGCATTCAAAATTGAGGAGTCTTTGAAGTAACGGGCTTTGAATACCCTGGCCACTAATGAGTTAGGCGAGGTGAGCATACGGCAGACCTGTTTCCCGAGCAGAGCCAAGTTAAAGGCTTCTATTTCTTTGAATCCTAGCCCTCCTTCCTTCTTCGGTTTACAGAGCTGATCCCAAGCCTTCCAATGTATACCTTTCCTGTCCGTTGAGTTCCTCCACCAGAAATCTGCTAGAACTGATTCTATTTGCTAACAGGTGGTTTTAGGGAGGAGGAAACAAGACATCGTGTGTGTTGGGAGGGCCATAGCTACAGCCTTGATCAAGACTTCTCTTCCTGCTGGGGACAGGTATTTATTTTGCCAGCCCATAACTCGCTGCTTCAGTCGATCCTTAAGGAAACTAAGGATATTGACTTTAGCTCCTCCAAACGCCTCAGGAAGCCCCAAGTACATACCTTCTCCGCCTGTTTGATGTATCTTTGTGGTTTGCTTGATCTCTGCTCTTCTCCCTTCTGGAATACGCCTGCCAAAGTAGATACTTGATTTCTGATAGTTGATCCTCTGACCTGAAGCTAAGCTGTATCTCTCCAGGAGGTTTACCAGGAAGACAATCTCTGCATTTTTTTTGCTGGCAGTAAAACATACTGTCATCGGCGAAGAAAAGATGGGACACTGAAGGGACTCGTCTTGCGACTTTTAGACCGGTGATCTTTCCTTCGTTCTCTGCCTTCTTCAACATCCTTACAAGCATCTCAGTACAGATAATAAATAGGAAGGGAGAAAGAGGATCCCCCTGTCTGATTCCTCGTGATGTTTTAATGTTTCCATAAGCGTGGCCATACTGTTATACTTAGTTTGTTAAAAACGAGTATTTGCACTCTTGAAAGTATTTGCTAACTTAAAAGTTATTTTTTTTAACACAAACTTAAAAGTTATTTGGATTATTTTATTACTTATAAACTATTTGCAAGTTAGTAATAAACTATTTTCAAATTAATTGATAATTATTTGTAAGTTATTTGATAGTTTATTGATATTTAAAACTAAATAACTTTATTATTTATACAAAATTATCTGCTATTTGTCTTATGTTTTTGTTAATTTAGAAAACTATCTATACTAATAAAGGAGAAGCGTCTCTCTTCTCATTAAGCCACATGTGTGTTTTGAAAGTTAGGAGGAGCCGCCATGTCATCGCAATCTCCGCTTGCTTCAAAATTCTTTTGCGTAATCTCAATTGTTTTTTTTTGTCTGGGCTTGGATGAATATGAATAAATGGTTAGTTCTGTTGGGCTTACCCTAATCTTGGCCTATTTCTGGGAGGGACCTGTCTTCAATGCCGCTACTTACTTACTTATTGCTAACCCTAATGTCGTCATCTTCATCCTCATACCACAGAGTAACCGATTGAACATAAATTTTGCTCGAGCCATAAATCAGCATTTAATCTCAGTTATTTATTCCCCCACAATTCCTCTCCTTTCACTAGATCTTTCCATCTCTTCGAATTCTTCAGGGATTGGATCCTATAAATAGTTGTCTCTAGCTTCATAGTTTTCACAGAATCCTTGATTTTTTCTACTCAGAACTCAAACACATACCTGCTAGAGAATGGCTGCTCCCCAGATTTCCCTTTCCGATTTGAGGCCAGGACGTTGCGTTCGGATCATTGTGGCACGCCTGCTTCGATTCTGGGAAGCTAGGAATGGCGGTGAACTAATGGGTGTCGATATCCTTCTCTTGGATCTTGATTCAACGGCGACCAACCTATGTTCGAAGATGCCGCCTCTAACTAATCTTGGCATTCTTGCGACTGGTTCTCACAATCTGACGCCATTACATAATCCAATGCATTCTTCTTAGAGAGGGCAGACGGCTTTCCGGCGTAGTGTTCATCGTCACTGAGAAGGAATATGATAGAGGAGAGAGATGAAAATACCGGTGATTGCTTCTCTGATGGTCATAAAATCGATCATTCCCAAATCTGGTAATAGTCCTCTTTCAATCTTCCTTATAGTAGCAACTGAAGTTGATGCTTGGTTTTACTGGTTAAGCAACTAAAGTGTCAGTGTCCTCCTTATGATTCTGAGCTTGAGTAGATTAAAAGATCTGGTATTATGTTTGGAAGTAAGTTTGCAAGGTATTTTAATATTAATAAACAGGATCATAGTTTTGTAAATTTGTTTATTAACTTGAAAGCCGCACTCTTCAGTGCACACCGGTTCCTGAAGCAATTAATCAGTTGGTACAGTCATTTGGACGTATTTGACACAGGTATCGTGTGCATATGTAGTCTTTGTGCAATCAATTTACTTCGTGGTTGTTAGTAGAATTGAGACATGCTTCACTCCCGGCGTCTTGGGACGTTTTATTCATCATAATTCTCTCTTTTACAGGTTAAACGCAGGTATAGAGTTCCACGTTCCACTCCTTTGTCTTCCCACGGGAGAAGACATATGGGAATGTCGTCTGGAAAACATAGTGTTCTTTCTTTACCTTCACCCAAAACAGACAGAGATGAAGGGAGTGTTCAGTCAAAGGCCCAGACTGATAAGAGTTAGCCAGAATGAAGAATATGAACTTACATGAGACAGAAGTAGCTGCAGAACAGGCAGTTGCAAAGCTGAAGCTACAATGGCAGTGGCTGAAGAAGCTGCAACGGAAGCAGAAGCAGCTTGAGCTTATGTTGAAGAAGCTTCAAAAACACTGAAAGGAAGAAACATCTGCAAAATGGTAAACACTCACTCCTTATATCACATAACTTATGATAAAGAAGAAGCTAAATGTGTTGCAGGTGAAGAGAGAAAAGCGTATAAATAGTGTTTGTAAGTCGATGATTCTCTACTTGGAAACTCTTTTTAATTGTAAGTAGTAATCTCAGATGCTAAGTCATTGTATTATTGGCACACTTCACTTGATAGCCAAAATAAGTTATAAAAATTGAAAACTTAGAAATGCTACAATTTTATTTGGTCAACAAAATAGTTTACGAAACTTAAAAGCTAAGGTCAACTTAAAAAAAAAAAGCCAAGGTCAACAACATAGTTTGTTTTTTTAAGATTAGCTACTTAAAGCCAGTTTAAGGTAAAAAAAATATCATGCAAGAAATATTTTCGTAACAACTCTGGCATATGGTGCGTAGACAATTAATAGTCAACATTAAAACGTAAGCATTATATTAAACTGGTCAGAACTTTACATGATAAAACAAACCATCTACAAACAGCACCAAAAACCATAAGCACATAACAATCACATAGACAACAGAAAATAAATATAAATAAATTACAAAACATAAACTGACCATAGTAAACTAGAATACAAAAATACAAATCTTAAACAATAACAATTAACCATCGCCCCGTGCGTAGCGCGGACAAACCCCTAGTATATATAAAGAAGCATCTAATATGTTTATATAAATATATTACATATGATTAATTTACTTGGAAATAGAAATATAAAAAATTATTTTATTATGATTTAAAAGATATATATTTATTCATTAATAAAAAAGAAATAAGCCAAAGAATGTTAAGTAGTTATTTTTGTTTTAATATTTTATACTTCTCCTGTATTTACAAGTAATTTAAATAGAAAATTACTTAATATTCGATTTGGTCAAACCAAATACCCAATTTTATAGATTAAGTACCGACCAAACAGCAGGTAACAAGTAATTGTGCCATCTCCTAACATTTATATTCTAAGATACAAGTAATATGATTATATTTCACCCAATCAGCACCTTTTTTGAATCCAACAACCTATGCCCTTTACTGAAACATATCCTTTAAAATATTTATTGAAATTCTTTTTAATTCGGTTATTTCATAAAAAATATTTCTATTTGTACATTAATGCAATTTATCATCATTTATATTTATACAGCTTAATTTAGAGAAAATTATAACAGATTCTTCACATGGTGTAAACTTAACATTTAGGTATAAGTATCATTAGATTTTATACAAATCCTTTGTAAAATAGCCGATGTAATACTTTTATAATTTATAATAAAATAAATAATTTAAATTCAAAAGGGCTTAATATTTATATATTTATGAATATATTAATAAATAGTTTAATATTATTTATCATCTAATTAATTTATATTATAATTTAACGAAACAACTATGATTCTAAAAACCTGCAAGTTCTAGTTACACGGTTAATACTGACCCAAACATACCTAAATATGTTTATGACCCCAGGGGAGCATATGTTCACATAGCAAGATCATAAGAGTATGTCTAGGGGCAGTTATCTTGGTTGACTGTATTATCTAGATCATGGCATTTTAAAACAGACCACAAAATAAAACCGAAAAATGATTTAAATAATATCTTGAACTGAAACAGAACCAAAAAATTACGGGCAAATATATGGATTCAAATTCCTCTGCTCAAAAATCATAACTGAAAACAGATTTGAACACGATAAAATCAATCTAAAAAAATCAGACACGATAAGAATCGATCCAAATCTTATTTGAAAACATGAATGTATAAAACTATAATTTCGTGTGTTTAGTTTTTTTTTATTTTTATTAATGATTAGTTATAATGAAATTTTGCAGGTAATCTTAAATTTATTTTTGTGATATATCAAATAATATGAAATTTTAAATGTTAAATTTGAAGTTTAAAAATGTTCAGTTTCAGTTACTAATAGTTTCTCTTTGATTATTTTGTTAAAATTCAGATGAATCTGATGGGTTTGATGTGATCCTCCCAATGATCTTCACTTTGAAATTGGTAATGGATAAATCTTGCACCGAATGAGTTAGAAAACAACAAAAAATAAATGAACGTGGATTGAATGGTCACACAAAGACTGCAGAAAGCCTTTGATAGACCTCTTTGATTTTTTTCCATATATTACACACTAAAAGGATTTTGATGGATATGACACACCAACAAAATGATCTACTTTAGAAAAAAAATTTCGATTAAAGATACATCTTTCTCCAAAAAGAGTTTACGAAAACTTATAGAAAACTAAGCTGGCAAACAAAGCTAGATAATTTATATTATAGAAAATGATGTAAAAATAAATAAAAAAGTGCATGGAGGAGAGAGAACCATTGGAACAAGCATCCTTGCATGCAAGAGTGAGATTAGTTTCTTGTATTTGATTCTCTGATTCTGGTCACTACTCTTGCCTAGCAAATAAACCACTTGTTTTTGGCTTATATTGAGCTTGTTTCTTTATAAAAATGGGCTGGCTTGATATATAAATTCTCTGGCCTTTCTTCTGGTCTAAACATAAGCCCAAACCTCATTTAAAGGCTTCCACGTTGTGCCCAAACCCAGTAGCTTCTCTCGGTCCAAAACTTCCTAGATCAGTCCAATTAGGCATGGGTATTGGTCCAGTTGATTTGGATTTTTGGATTTTCGGATTTTTGCTCAGAAATACCATTCGGGTTTTACTAATTATCGGATCGGGTTCGGTTTGGTTCCTTCCGGGTTCGGTTCGGATCGGATGTAACCAATGTTTAAAGTCGTCCAAAAAAATATTTTTTAAACTTCAAAAATTGACAAATTTTCTTTTCAAAATATATAAATTATTTACAAATCTAGTTAAATATTAGTTAAACTATCTAAATTAGCTAAAAAGTATTAAAAATAACAAATAAAACAAAAAAACAAAAATATTTTGAATACTCTAAAATATCTAAATCACCTTAAAATATATAGAAATATCAACATATTTAACTAATTTTGGATATTTTCGGATCCTAATTCGGATTTCGGTTCGGTTCGGATTATAACCAAACTCCAAAGTACTAAGCTCATATGTCCCATTCGGATATTTTTGTATAACAGTTCGGATTCGGTTTCGGTTTTTTCGGTTCGGATTTAGGTAGGTACTTCGGGTTGAGGTAAAAACGCCCAAGCCTAAGTCCAATTAGGCTTTGAAAATGTCCATTAAGCCAAGTTATGATCAGTGGCTTAGCCAGTCTCTTCTTGGTCTTCATACCTTGGTCTATGAGTCTGGTCAGGATCATATCATACTCTTCCTCTTGAAAAGGATTTGTTCTCAAACAGGAACCTTCTAAGATTACAGATTCAACTTGTTCTGCTCCACTTGTGTCATACCTTCAACCAAAATGTGCTATTTACTCTTGTACACACACCTCTCTATTCTTGGCTCAAAGATGAAGTGTTTTAGGCCATTGACATGTCTCAGATATTCCAGAAAGCTGTGCTTAATCCAAACACTCGGTTTGGTCAGAAATTTTCAAGGAAAGGACTTGTGGATATCACCTGAATCCAAGATAGGTGTAAGTGCCAGTTCTGCTCCAGTAGATGTTCCTTTATTTAATACTTCATCAGATTCGGATTGGTCAGGGACTCAGGGGTGAGTTCAATTGTAGTCTCGGTCTTGCAAATAAGGCATTTCCTGTTTAGGCAAATTTTGATGGTTTTTGTTCTAAACTAGAGAGCTTATTGAAGGCCATGAGTTTTGATGGTTTTTGTTCTAAACTATGTGAAAATGATACGTATGAAATTCTAGCTACTGATATACACTATTCTAGCTGCTAATATATACACTGCAAGCCCATGGTCAAAGGAACCAGTATAAGTTTGAGGAAGCAAATATGTTTTGAAGAAGATAATGAAGCATCGATACTGGGTTGGGTAATATATTAGAATGATCATGATTCATTATACAAGCTAGATAAATATGAAATTACTTCGCAAGATAATGCACAAACATACAATGGGTTACTCCATGGTTCGTGTAAATATCCAAAAGCTTAACCAAAATCGAACATGCTCAAATGTATATAGCATTATATTCATATTTCTGGAGTCATCATAGAACCATGACAACATCCTTTTCAGCATGTTGTAATCAACACTTTCAGGACCTGAAACCGTAGGTTTCCTATAACTACACCAGCCTCTGTAACGAATCAAAACAATTGGCGATCTTCCTAATCTTTTTCAGTGAAATTTATTTCACTAACAATATAAAAGAACAATCAACAAACAAACATCTAATGTCTTGAAAACTTCATATAGTATATATATCTGAATAATTGAGCATCGATGACCAAACAGTTGCAGGGTTACATATACCAGAATTTCAATGTCAAAGACTCAAAACACACATAACAACAACAATACAAAGCTTAATTAGAAATCATTTACTTTGACTCTTAATTTTCAACACAAAACACCAAAAAGCTTCCAAATTTCATCAAGTTGTGATATCACTTGTGTCTCTGGCACACCTTGTAATGGTCTCACAGCCTCTTCCGTAAGAATTAGCTTGTCCGGATCGGCAATCGTAGTACGAGGCGCCTGGTTTCTGACAAGGAACCATGTCCCTCCTTAGGGTTTCGTACCCGATGTACCGTTTCTGAGCCATAAGAACTCTCCGGCTGATCTCCGACGGCATTAGCTCTTCATCTTCCCCGATGAGGGTGTTCCGGGCCAGCATCGTGTCGATCTCAGCGGTGGCATCTGAGATTGGGAAGTGGGTTTGGATGATAAGAATGGATAAAAGTACTAGAGTAACAGAGTGTAACATGTTGATGTAGATTTTTGCCGGTGTGATCTGTATGCTTCTCTGTCTCTCACTATTGTAATCTGGCAGAAGCGGAGAGAGAGGGGTGGGGTAGTTGGTGAAGGAGAGTCGTTGACAGTGTCTACAATTAAAGCAGGTCTTGGTTTAACTGTTCGGATTACGGAAAGAAGTCTACTTAAACCGGCCGGTTTGCAAATAGAATGGACACTCCTTGACGATGGATGTATGACGCAACATATTACAAAGGCTGATGTCAGTTTAAGAACATGAGTGCCTTTTTCAGATTTTTTTATTGGAAGACCATCTCGTTATTTTTGTCTCTAAATTTTTTTTTAAAAAACTCTATAATAGAGTATTACTCAAGAATACCAATCTTCAAAATATAGAGTAAAAATAGAAATTGACTCTAAAAGTTATTATATAGGTAAAACAGCAATGAATTGGAAATACTCTAAAGTTTACAATCTATTAAAAACATTATATAAAGCCAACATTTCTTTTCATATTTATTAATAATAATAATATTTAATTAATAAAACTAGTTTCACATAGTACTAAAACATCTTTTGTGCTAAAAACAACACTTAGAAAATCACAAAATTAGCATTCATTGAAACAGAAATATAAATCTACCCATATCATACTATTATTTGCGAACACACTTAAGTAAAACTTTATAAGCTGACTGGTTGATTACTCTCATAATGTAAAACTAACTACTTAGAAATGCTGATATGTCTTTTATTCATTCGTCCTTAGGCTTTAATTAATGATTTTTTTTTAAAATCCATATTTATCTCATTTGCTAATCATCTCACTAATCCGTTTCTAATTTCTTTCTGGTTAACCTTTCTTAAACCGTTTTCAATCACACCATTTTTAACAATCTCGGCTCATCTTTAATTTCTAATTCCCTGGTTTGTATATTCTCTAATCCTTTAACCTCTCTTAAACCGTTTTTAATCACACCATTTTTATCAATCTCGGTTCATATATAATCTCTAAGTTCCTTCTGGTTAACCTTTCTTAAATCATTTTTAATCACACCATTTTTTATTAATCTCTTTGTTTATTGGTTTCTTCTCTCGGTTTGTCTATCCTCTGTTAAACATTTCATCGGTTTTTATCTCTTCATATTTCGGTTCGCTACATCACGGTTCATTCAAATGATTCAAATGATGCATGTTATATACTTTTATCGGATTGATGCATTTTCTATTGTTTAACCACATATGCTGCGGTTTTGTTAAACAAGTTTTATATTTTTCACATTTATGAATTTCATGTTCTTTGATTTATCGATTGTTTTTAGATGTTGTATACTTTCAGAGTTTAGGGTTTAGGGTTCTATTCAATAGAGTGAGGCTGCATTTGGATACTTCTATGAAAACGTATCATAGATGATTTTTGTCGTGTAGATTATTAGAGTTTTTGTTGTTTGGTGAACACAATTAAAAAAAAATACAGAGAGAATATATTGTTTCCTATGACATTTATTATAAAATGACATTTATTATAAAACGTCATGCGGCAAATACGTATACGGTTGTGAAAAAGAGATTTTATAGGAGTATATCTTTTTGACAAAACAAGAATTATATGTATCTTCTATTGAAATTTCTGTTTAAATTTTGTTGAAACTTCTCCGGGAAGTTTATGTCTCCTATATATTCGATTGAAACCTCATTCTTGAAACATAAACATCCCTCAAACGTCTACCGATATACTATTCTTCTTCTATTATTCTTTATATTTCTCTGTAGACGTTTGATGATACTTTTGATACTACACGTTTGATGATACTGTTTTGTTTGTATTGCTTACTAGATGAATCTGAACAACGTCGACGGACAAGCAAATCACAAGGCAGTGGTCAATGGATTTTCTACTCCTTCGGATCTAATGGTGCCAAATAAATTTGACGTAAAGCATTTCTATGTTTGGAAACGAGATATGGAGCTATATTTAACCCGTTTGAAGTTGGATCAGTACCTTACTGATGACAAACCCGTCAATACTGATGTCTTCAAATCAGCAACCGAAGAAGCATGGATCCATGGTGATTAAGTGTGTAGAGGATTGATATTAGGACGATTAATCGACACCTTTTATGGATTGTATTCGCAGGAAAAAAAAGTCTAAGTCGTTGTGGTTATCATTGAAGAAGAATCACAGAGCAGATGTTGCGAGGCGTCAACATTTTGCCACTTCAAAATTCATACACTTTGAAATGGTTGATTCCAAACCTACCGTTCAACAAATTGAGAATTTTCAATCAATCCGCGTCGATTTAAATTCCGAGGGTATTTCTCTTTGTAATACTTTTATTGTAAACTGTTTCATCGAGAAGCTTCCTCCGAAATGGGTGAATTTCAGTTCTTTCTTAAGGCGTATCCGAGGTAATTTGACGTCATTGGATGATATACTCATCAGGGTAAAGTTTGAAGATACAAACAAGAACCTCAAGGAAAATCAAACGTCTTCCATTAGAACAGGTAAACTAAAAGGCAACACAACCAGACAGTTCAAAAAGACTGGTTCTTCTGATAAGAACCCTAAAAGAATTTGTCACAAATGTGGAAAGCATTTCGAGTTTTAATACTATGATTTAGATTTCCCGTATTCAGTTCCAGTTTGTTGCAACAATTTTTATTGACAATTAATAATAATGATGCTTTAGTTTTTATGTTTTGGTATTATTTTCATATTTTTTCTTCTAGATCACGTATACTGATATGAAATATGATCATATTTATTGGAACTTAACATTCATTGACGGTATTTTGAATTTTAGAAAGCATAATGTATTTTATCCATTTTAATCTAATTTCGAGTACCAAAAAAAGTAATTTGTTTTTTGACTAAGCCAAAGAAAGTAGGTAAGATAACATCTTCCACAGTGAACTAAATGATAGACAAATAATATATGGTTTAACATAAGTGTTAATCAGTTTGTTTTTGTACAACTCATTATTTGTATACATTGCAGTTATGTTTTATAATTCTTCGGATCATCTAAGAATTATTCCAATTTTCTATATCATCGTATTGTCTAGGTTCAAAACATTAATAGCGTATATTTAAAATTTTTATTTATTTATTTATGTATTTAATTCTTTCTACTTAAGTTGTAAATTTCGCCAATTTACAATCAATAATATTTCTTTAGTTTAGTAGAATCGTTATGATAAAAATTTGTAAGAAATTTGTTAAGGAATTATTTGTGTTAATTTCCATTTTCCATTTGCCATAAATTATTATATATATAGTGCTGTTATGGCATTCATTTTTCAAACAATTATCATGGACCGGGAGGAATGAAATATTCCCTACCGATTGTCAAACAATTATACTGATGTTTCTAATAGTTCAAAAAACCGGTGCTTCTGATTTTTAGTTTTTGTTACCATTATTTTATACGCCAATTAACCATAATGATGCTTTGAATTATATGTTATGGTATTTTTCTATTTTTTTAGATGACATACTGATTGCAGTTGTGTGTTTATAATTCTTCGGATCATTTCAAACTTATTCTCATTTCCTATACCAGCATATTATGTTTAACACATTAAAATGGATATTTAAAATATTTCCTTATTTGGTTTATTTATTAAATACTTTCTTCAGTTGGTATTTATATTTAGGATTGATATATGTCCTACTAAATCTAAATATCGGTATCTTACAATCAATAATATTCCCTTAATTTAGCTGAATTGTTTTGATAGTCTGATTTGTAATCAAGTATTTGAGATATTTTTTTGCATTTAATATCTTTTCATTTTCCATTTCTTATGCCTTTCATTTTGTTATTTGTTTCAATTTTTTTTAGATCACATACCGATGGCAGTTGTGTTTTATAATTCTTCGGATCATTTAAAAATTATTTTCATTTCCTATATCAGCATATTATGTTTAGCACATTAAATTGGATACTTAAAATATTTTCTTATTTGGTTTATTTATTACATACTTTCTTATATGTCCTACTATATCTAGATATCGGTATTTTACAATCAATAATATTTCCTTATTTTAGAATTATTGTTATAATAGTATGATTTGTAATCAAGTAGTTGACATATTATTCGCATTAATATATTTTCATTTTCTATTTGCCCTATATTTTTCTGTATATAATTTTTATGCCATTCATTTTTCACTCAGTTATCATGGAACCTTCCATTCCCCTCGAAAGCTTGGACACTCGATCTTTGAACGTTTCTATACGTGTCAAGATAATCCAAAAATGGACAGAGAGTAATGGAATGTTCGGTACCGATTGTCATATGATACTGATGGATGCAAATGTGAGTATTGGTTTTATCCATAAGATAATAAATTTAATATTATATATTATGATATTTTCTTATCATAAAAATTGTTTTTGCAGGGGTATATGATTCAAGCAACAATGAAGAATTCTTTGATGTATAGATTCTATTCTATGCTTATTAAGTATTTCTGGGCTATGTTATCAAATTTCAATGTAGTTCACTTAATCGCATTGACCAGGGTAACTCGTCACAACATATTTGTTTTGGAAAGTCTACATGTGTTGAATTCATATTTCCAGAATACACACCCGAGACATTTTCATTCGTAAAATACAATGACTTAGAGATGGGATTAATTCATCCCAAATTTTCATTCGGTTAGAATTTTATTTTTTATAAACTTTAGTTATTTTATATTTTAAAGTACGATAACTTTGCTTAACTAACTCCTCTTATTAAACTTTATCAGACTTATTAGGTGCTGTTATATCAGTTGGAGAACTAGAGTGAGTATTTAATCAGAACGATGGAAATGGATTTCTCAAGCCTGTCAGTACTATATCTTTAACCTTAACGGATATCGAGTAAGTGTTCATCATTCTATAAACTGAAATTATTATAATCATAATAATTCCTATATAATTATATGATTTCTATATAATTATTTGTTGTTCAATTATAACTTTAGTTTGAAGCGAGTCACTTGTGTTATATATGGGAAAATGACTGAAGATCTCCATTCATTCTGGTCATCTTACGCGGATGACGTAGCAATTTATGTGCTACGATTCTGGAAGATTAACGTTCTTGATGATTAGAACTTAATATGTCATACGTTTTTTCTGCTCATCTTAATATGTCACACGTTCATCAACTCAAAATCATATATACGTTTATTTGTATGATACAATGTTCCATATTTTTATATAAAGTTTTTTTTTGTAAATCATCTAAGTAATATTTACTATTTTTATATTATGTTTAGGGGGATATAGAGAGATTACCAACATTTCTGGATGCTCCGAGATTATGTTCAATCCATTAATCGAGCCAGTTACTGAGTTCAAAAGAATGTTAGTAAATATGTTCAATTCATATATAATGATTTCATAATATATATGCATCATGATTTTTGTTTTTGACAGGATCGAAGAGAAGAAAAAGAATCCAGTTTGATATTTTATGTGAACAATCTATGTGTTTATTTTATTTGGGTTTTGCTATGTTTACTCTTTTTACTCTTTTTTTTACTATCACGTGACCTCATGTAACCTCTTGAAAGCAATAAAAGTCTTTCTTATCATTTATGCGTATCGGAATAGTTTCTTAAAAATGTATCTGTCATTTATGTCTATCGTAGTTTACATACGATATGAATAGCGGATATTTAGGAAGAATATCCGATATTTAGGAAGAATATGTGTCTGTTAATATTTTATGAAATCTAAAACATTTAGTTATTAAAGGAAAGCACGGATATTGAAGTTATATAGTCCATAATTGACAAAACAATATAGTCCATAATTATAATATTTTTGGAATAATAATTAATTCCTCTAAATTTTGGATTAGACAACTATGGTCAAATTTGTGCAGGCTCTGTAATCATGATGTAGTTCACGTTTTTTTTAAGGCTTGAATTGTTAATTCGATACAACCCTTAAAATATTTCATTGTCAAATCACACTGCTTCTACATATAATTTACCAATACATCTATATCAAAATAACAAATCAAATATAAATTAATCTAAGAATTATGTAAGCATATGTAATTTGATAACTTGGTGTCATTTATTAACGTTTTAGAATAAATAATAATGAATTTAATTGTATCAAATTTCTAAAGATCTCTCGATAGAAAATAAAATTATAGGCATTCACAGTATTTTTACTATTATTGGTCCCTTACCATTATTCATGACCTGTGTCAGTTACGTGTACAAATGGTTTTAGATAGTTAATAAAAAAATAATACAATTAATATTTACAATATAAATTATCGACCACATATTCTTTTATCGTATATTTCATTTTTATTCCCTATTAAATCAACCATATATCATCGTCAAAATCTAACTATAAAATATCAACTCTCTTCTTCCAGTCAGAAAACCTAATGGCAGATTCAAGTTTGCTTTTCCTACCAGATGAACTGCAAGAGAAGGTGGTAGAATACGTCGCTAGAGGATCCATCACAGGTCTTGCCGCTGTCAAGTTAACATGCAAGCAACTCAAAGAGATTTCAGAACGACCATCAGTCTATAGAGCCTTCGATCTGATCAACGTGTCAGATGAATTGTTGGAACGAATGCCTCGCTCTTTTTTTTGAAGTGTTATCATCGCAAAAAACATGATGCAATCTTCATAAAGTTTCGGTTTCTTGCATATTTATTTATGTAATTCCGACTTTCTGATAATAAATTATTCCTCTATCATTCAAGGATTTCAGTATTTATTATGCACTTCGTTTTATGTTAATTTTTACATTTTTTGCAGTTAGAATAACAAATTTCTCTCTAAAGAGTGAATTTCCAAGACAGTTTTCACTTCTTTAATAACATGTAAAAATTATTAAAAATGTAATTTCCAAGAGTGATTAGTGAATTATATTTCTGAATTTTTGAAAATATCTCTGAATGCATTCCCAACATCAGTTAAAAATATTGGCATGATTGTATGATTTCTTATGTAAGATTTTTTCATGATAGTGTGATTTCGTATGTAAGATAAAATAGATTATATTTATTTTATATAACACTATGATTTTTTTCATGATTAAATTTATTGTAAAGTCCAAAACAAAGCCCAATTTTCACTAAACAAGAGTCGTGACTCTCAATCCAAAACGACACAACTCTCGGATATAGTTTGATTATAAATACACAAACCAGCAAATTTATCCGTAAAACCCTAATTTGCTTTCCTTTGCTTTGTCGTCTCTTCGTCTTCTAGAGTCGGTGAGTTTTTCTTTTCTTTTTCTAATATAACACATATGTACCATTTTCTGGTGTTTTTTTCTAATTGATAGAGAATCTTGATAGAATATATTCAGTATATTATATAAACTACATAATGATGTAGTTTTTATTGAATTTCAATATTTCAGTAATATAAATAGCTATTATTATAAATATATGTTTATGTATTTGTTCATGGAATCGTTTCCATGTACCTGGTTAATAATCTCTCTTTAATCTTATTTTCTTTTATGAACAAGGTCAAATGGCAGTCAACGGTGATTTGAAATTAAAACGTTGCTGAGGCTATGAAGAAGGTTATAAGAAAGCTAGGATGGAAACTCAACGCGATTACAGGGCTATACTCATGTTGATGAGGGATCAAATTGCTGCCCTATATGTTTATCACGATGCGGAGCTTGATGTGCACTCCCTCTATTCGAAACTCGAGTTTCTTAACCACTATACTTGAGAAGCTGAACTCAAGTCTGAGAAAGAGAAACTTGAATCTGAACTACGCCTTGCCGAAGCAAAGTTAGCGGATTTGAAGGTCCCGGTGATAGATTGGTACAAGCTTGGGGAGACAGGCATGTATGAGTAAACCCTCGCTGATCTAAATCCATCAATCTCGTGTTTTAAATTGTCTTTTGTTTATTCTCTTTAAAACTATAATTTTGGTTATTTTGCCGGTTGTTAACTACCGGAAAAGTACTTATTATCTAATCGGATAGTATTTGAACCTTAAATCATTTTCAATTTATTTTGTTGTATTATTTGAAATATGAATTTATGGTTAGTTTAAAATGATATTGATCGTAGGGGGAAAATATCAAAATTTCTAGGTTTAGTGTGAGTTCTCTATTCAAAATTTTAAATGATCAGATTTGTTAATTTATAATTTTTGATTAAATTTAAGGTTATTTGACCGTATCTTGGGAAGTTGAACGTAGAGGGATAATATAAAGATTTCTATGTTTAATGGTTTGTTTTTTTTTTAAAACCTTTTTAAAAATCATCTTAAATAAATCATTTTTTTTAGTTTAAATACCTTTATCCAGTATATGGTTACATTATCCATAGCATCTACGATTTATATGCACGTCGATAGCGTTTGATATTCCTTCAAACTTAATGATGATGGTTTTATTAGTCCGTAGGTGTGTAATCATGATACATAAAGAGTAATTTTGCTCACCAATTTTTTGACACAATTAAGCAAAATATAAATACAATACAAAAATTAATTTTATTCATATTGAATATTATAGTTTCTTATTAATATCTCTATAATTTCCATGTATTATTTATCCGTTTTTATTTAAATGATTTTCTTATATATAATAGTATGATGGTATCCAAGTAAATTGAAACTTGAGGAGGAAGAACATATAAATCCTAAATATCTATCTAAATTAAAGCAAAACTATCAAACTAATACTCCACAGTTTTCTAAGTAAATATTTAAAGCAAACATCATATATTCCATTATTAAATAATTTCATTGTAAGTTGGAAAGCCTTTTAAAACCATGATGGATATGTTATAGCCCTCATACTATTCATTTTTTTACATTTCCAAGTTTTAGAGCATCATTAAAGATTAATCTGCTCTTCCCTATGTTTCTTATAATTTAATAATGTTATTAGTGTATTTAATATGTTCTGTTATCTCACATCACTTTCTTTTTATTTTTATTATTGTTTCTATTTTTATTTTTATTACATGTTGAGAGCTTTGGTCAGAGCACAACCGTTAAAGATGCTCTTATAGCAATTCTTTTAAAGGTTGTCTACTGTTTTAAAATATTAGATTGTGGTAGGTAAGATTTGATTTTCAGTACAACTTTAATATTTCCTTTTTATAGATACAGAAAGGTACTCCCTCTGTTTTTTAAAGTTACATATTATGGATTTTTTCACCCATTTTAATAAAATACATTAAATTTGCATAATTTTTTGTGTTTATCTTTCTTCCATAATTTTAAGCCAATAAAAATTCAATAAGTGCAATTAATTTTTTTGAAGTTTGCAATTAGATAATAAAACATGCATTGAAAATGAAAAAATAGATCTTTTTGAAACAATTTTTTTTCTAGAATATGTAACATTAAGAAACAGAGGGAGTATATCAGAGATGTCAGAGAACAAACCCTTTTATTAAGAGTTTCTTCTCACCCGATTGAGAAAATTCAAAGGATATATCACTATCTATAAACGAACCTCATCTATAAATAAATAATATTAGATTCTCATACTGTATATATTTTATCGTTTCCAATTTCTTTATTTATGGTTCCAAATTAGGTATTTATGTTAGTTTTCCTAAATAGTAGTATGATTTTGTTACCAAATAAAAAATATTATAGTATTGTTATAAAGGAACTTTAGTTTACTTAAAATCAAAAAGGAATATACGTCAATGATAATATCTACATTGATATTCAACAACTTAAATTTAACCTAATTATTCAATGACATCCTATCTTAATGTTCCTATATAAAACCATACATACCACATATGTAGTACAATTTCATATTTTAGTAATATGTTTATCGATAATTTAGAAGATTTGAATCCGACGCAAACAGATTGGATTATTCGTGTTAAGATTCAGAGTATATGTAAAGAATATATCATTCACCATGGAGAAACACTTGATATGGTGTTGATCGACGAAAAGGTACATGTAATTCAAAGTAATGAATAATTCTCTTTTATTAACTAAATATAAATGATTTATTTTTCGTAAGGGCCTTATAATTCAAGCAAGAGTGAGTAAAAAAATCATTCGTCGGTACGAGGCTTATCTACTAGAAGGAAGTTGGGTCGAGATTGAAGATTTTTGTCTTATACCTAAATATGCAGATGAAGAAATAGACGGTTACATACCTTTTATTATTCAGTTTATCATTTCTACAACTATCAATAAAATCCAATTCTTTGAAGGTTGATTATTCTTAATAATCAGTGTGTTAATTTTAATTATGTTACATGTTCTCTAATAATAGTATGATAATTTTTTATTTTGCAGTAACA
Organism: Brassica juncea; assembly: GCA_018703725.1. NCBI lineage: Eukaryota > Viridiplantae > Streptophyta > Magnoliopsida > Brassicales > Brassicaceae > Brassica > Brassica juncea. Next base: position 11,412,145 of record CM031941.1, on the reverse strand, counting down.
AGAAAAAATATCAGTGAAACGAGGTTGATAAATCATTCATAAATTTATTTATACATTTTCTTAAGTAATGTCTTTTGTTAACGTTTTAGTCTAAATAATGAATTATATTATTTGATGTATTCAAAAAATTCTTAACGCTATTGGATGTTAATTAAGTGTCTCACCCATATGTAAATTTTTTATATTACCGAAATATTAGTAATGATTGTTTAAATATTTAATAACAATGTGTTTTACAAAAATATAATAAAAGTAGAGAAAAATTACATCACAACACACGATTAATCTCCAATTGGCCACTCACGAGCAGTTAAATATATTTTAGAGCAGAATCTCCAAACCGCAGATTGCCAGAAACAATGATCGCATAACCATACTGGAATTGATCCATCTATGCAGTCTACAAACAATGGTTCTTCTATTCCATAGCACCAGCAAGTGTACGAGATGTTAGGATCTATTCTTTCCATTGCAGAACAAAACATTCCAGGTATATCATAATCCCAGTGGCCAGAGATTTCCGGAGAAGTGATAATGTGAGACATCCTATCAACATGTTCACGTGTAAAACTAGGATAGTTGTGAACCAATCCTCTATCATCGACACTAAATGCTGAGTTCATCATACCATCTACATATTCACCCAACAAGCATCCTCTTTCACCAGTAAGATGTATTTTTTCTATTCTTTCATGAACTAAATGTAGCATAAAAAACTCATACATACCTCGCAAGTATATGGCCTCTGGATTACCAGAATGGTAGCACCTAATCTTGAATGTTCTAACCGCATTCACCTCCTCTATCCATTCATTCATGAAAATGAGATTTGCAGATTTATAAAAGTAATCTTTTCTGCCAATTTCATTAAACCCACGAAAAGCAACTCTTGCACTACCAAAGTCACGAATACTGTTTGTTACTACCTATGAGAGAATCTGATGAAGGATGGAATTGGGGAGAGAAGCCAAATTCAAGTTCTCCATGTGTGGTTTCTTTGTAATCTGATTGTTTGTGTAGTTTTTTTTTTCCAGATAAATGCGATTAGATATAGTAAAATGAATATATGTAATTGAAGAGAAGTTGACGATTTGGATTTTTAATTATCAGAAGAGAATAATAAATTAACGGTATATGTCTTAGAATAATAACCATTTACTTTTATCCTTCTGTTACAATTTAATTGTCATTTGATGGATGCCTCGAAGAAACACAACTTTTCACTCACTGTCAATCCACGTAGAGATAATCATCATTACACTTGACTCTCTCTTCTGTCAATTAAAACTCCAAATCGTCTCATTCTCTTCCTTTACCAAAACAATCAGATTACAAGGAAACACACATATTCTCTCCATTTCCTAACAATATGTCACACTACAATAAGCTTGCTGAAGTCGTATATAACAAGAGACTTACTGCTTGGCGTTTCAAAGTTAAGATACTCAAGATCCACTCCAAATTGGCTTCAGATGTTGAAAGTAATCAACGCAACTGGAGTTATATCATAGCGGATGAAGATGTAAGTGTATAATAACCATCTCTTAGTTATATAATAAAATTTAATAAATCACATAAGGAAATTGATAAATTAACTTTGTTTGACCAGGGAACCAAGACGGAGATGAAGATTTATGCAGCAAATGAAGAGAGATTTAGAGGGCTAGAGAAACAAGAGGGAAATTGGGTGGAAATATTTTTCGTAGAAGTTGACCATGCCTATCCATGTTTTAAAGAAACAAATTCTCCATTCGTACTCACTGTTACGCCTTTAACTGGAATCCGCCTCATAGATCCTCTTAACAATCGTCATTACATGAATTCAAGTGCATCCATCAAATTCCTCACATCATACCCCAAAACTATCCTATAGGTACCGATGTTAACTACAAAAATATATTTTAGATATTGTATATTTAATTTTTAGATGGGTCGAAATCATTTCACTTGTAGATATAATGGGAGTGGTCGTCAACGCTATATACAATTTCGAGGATCCTGGAAGGCCAAATGTGGTTTTTTTCATTAGGGACAACATGTAAGTACAAAGTAAACAATGTTCATGGTAAATTTTAAACATTAGTGTAATTTTACACGCATTGTTGTCTTGATAATAATTAGAGTCAGATAGAATTTGTGGATGCAAGTGCAAAATAAAATATAATCACAGCAAAATGTTTTCATTACTGTAATTAACACAAATTGTTTAATTAAGTGAGAGTCAGATAAAATGTGTGGTAACTGGCGATCATGCTTGGGCCTTCAGGGATGGGTTTGAAAATAAGATGGGTCGTGGAGAGGTGATCGTGGTCCTGAAGATGTGGAGGGTTTGGAGCCTAAGTAGTAAGTATATTATATAATGTCTTTTGTTTTATATGTGTAAGTTTTGATTTTTTTTTTCTAAACTCACTTCTACAGCTTATTGTGATCACGATGATCTATGGCTTGAGACCGAGGGTGGATTATCTGACTTCTGGTTCAATCCGGATATGCCGGAGGTTGAGGAATTCAGACAATCTCTGCTCAACAGTGATCCTTATGTTCAGAGACATGGGTCTATAAAGCCTTTCTAAATCTAGCTCCTCTCTAAATATTGTATTTTGGTTTATGTTTTATTTGAATACTTTATAATATTTGTAAAATTTGTTAAACTTTATATCTTAATATTTTAGCACTCAAGTTAAGAAAAAAAGATTTTAAACACTCATCAACATAAACAAAATCTGATAGAGAGAGAGACATAGAATGAGAAAAATATGAGTTCAAAACTAACATGCAAAGAAAGACAGTTATAAATTATATAGTTGTAAATATGTAATCATCAACTTAAAAATATAGTTGTAAATATGTAATCATCAACTTAACAACCTTAATCATGCATATTCAATGTTTTTCGTAATATTATACTGAAATACCATATACTCTTAGATTTCTTTCGGATCCAAAGTAAGTATATAGTCTGCTTATTTTCTAAGAGTTATAATTACCACAAATCTTTCATATTAACCACATACATGTGATATGTAATCACAACTTAATTATAATATTAATGCCCGCACATGCGTGCGGGCGGTCCACCTAGTTTATAGTTATAATATTTAAATAAACATAAAAAAAATAAATAATGAAAATATAAAAAGTGAATATTGTTCCTATTTTTTTCAATTATCTTAGGAAAAATTCATGAATGCATTAGTAAATGTGTGATGCATTCATGATTCGATATATATATAGCATATTCTTAATATTCTTAATATATATATATACATACATGAAAATATTATTAATATTGACAATATTCTTAATATATATTCGTAATATATATATACATACCTGAAAATATTCCTGAATATGTACATCATATTCTTAATATTGACAAAACCATTTTTAATATGTATGATATATTTCTAAAATTAAAAACCTTTGTAAATGTGTTTTTCCAAAACATTTTTGGTTTGTGTTTTGAGGAAATCATTCATGCATGTATATCTTTGAAGACGTTCATAGATTTGAATTATATTTATATTTGGAAAAACATTCCTGAATATTTATAATATATATTTATATTTGAGTGGTAAATATGTATAACATCTGCCTAAAATTTATGAAAACTTTCATCAATGTGTATTTAAGAAATAGTTTGAAAGTGTATTTAACAAGACCTTCATGAATGTATATTTATGAACTTTCTCAAATTGAATTATATATATATATATATATATATTTATTTATGAAGACATTCTTGAATATGTATAATATATTCCTAAAGTTTAAGGTGATATTCATGAGTGAGTATAACATTTGGGGAGAATTTCAATTTTACCACAAGTTTAATACCATTTTTAAAATTTATATTTAAATGATAACTATTTTCATAAATACTTTAAGTTTTTGATGAAAAAACTAATTTAACCCTCATAAATCATTTATAAAAGTTGAAAAATAATTTATAAAATATTTATAAATTTTATAAATCCAACGCACCCCCTAAATACTAAACCCTAAAAAATAACCAGTAAACTCTAAATCCAAATGTTATGGTATTTGATTGAATGTATTTTCGAAAAGTGGTAACCAATTGAAGGTATTACAAGAAATTCTCTAACGTTTTCCTAAAATTTTAGAAAACATTTCTAAGTGTAACTTATGTAGACATTTCTGAATATGTATATCTTCCTAATATTAAGAAACCATTGGTAAATAAATAAATATGTACTAGATTTTGACCCGCACTTCAGAGCGCGGGATTTATCTCTTTTATAAACATTTTATTAGAATTTTTATTATTTTTATATTATAATATATTTTATGAATTATTCAATTTTTTATAATTTGTATAATACCAAATATATGATGTGATTTTTGTAGATGTGTATATGAGGTGTTTTGGGCAGATGGGTAATAATATATTTTATGATTTATTCAATAGTCATTATCTATCAACATATATTTATATTTTTAAAACTACAATATAATTTCTTTAGACACATTATTTTAATTTTGCAGATATATGTACAAAGACACTCTAAATAGAAATATTTTACCTATGTTGTCATAAAAGAAATAAATACAGATATTTTGACAAAAGAAATGAATACCCATTTATATGTTATGTTAGAACCGATTAATCAAGCTTTCATAACAAAACTTACACTATTATCAGATAACAAAATGAGTATACATTTGGGCGTACCATTTATATTTATATATTACACTTTTCAGTTTAGTTTTTAGTTAAGTTATTTTGGTTTTAAAGTAACGACAATTTTTTATTTGAATTTTAACTGTTGAGTTTAGATTTCTGTAAGTTATTTTGTTTTTATATTATATATCTTTTCAGTCAGAAGTGTGTGACATGATTATTTTGATATCTATGCTATTAAAAATATTAAAATATGATATCTGTATTTAATTAGTATTGATATTTTAAAGTATAGAACACACACTTTCATTAGTGAAATATAATAACGATATGGATTGTCGATTTCAAAATGAAATTAAATTTCTCATATCCTATATATACCATAGTTTAAAAATGATACAATTATAAACCCAATTAATTATGTTTATCATTGTTGGGATTTTATTGTAAAATTAACACAATTGTTTAAAATACACAATAACTTAATGTGTATTAAAAGCTTTAAATTTTTAATTAATTTTATTTATATTTTCAATTTTTATCTATGTGTTATGGTTTAATAAACTTATTAACAATTAGTGGGCTTAGTTTAAAGGTTATTAACTTTATTGTTGTTAATAGTAATATATTTTGTATTACATTTCAGTACTAATGTAATAACGATATGGATTGTCGATTTCAAAATAAAATCAAATTTCTCATATCCTATATTTATACCATAGTTAAAAAATGATACTTATAAACCCAATTATTTTTTTTCTATCATTGTTGAGCTTTTATTGTAAAACTAACACAATTTTTTAATACATAATAATTTAAGAGAAAATGACCAAAATGACACTAAACCAAGTTTTGGTTCCCAAATTAGTACTCAAGGCCCAAAGTCATAAAAATAGCATTCATTAAAGGATAATTTACCTTTATGACCTCTCCTCCTTTGAATAATTAAAAAAAAAAACGAGGTTTGAAAATCAATCGTAGGAGACTATCCTTTCTGGTCATCGTCGTCTCCTCCGCAGTGTTCCTTTTCGTCGGCGTCCGATCCACCATCTTCAGATTTGCCATCTTCCGTCACCACATCCCTACGAAACCGGATCTTCTCCATCCGTCGGAGCGAGCCGATGGGCGACTCCGGGTCACGAGGAGCGTCCCAAGGGCTTCTTCATGAACCGCACTCCTCCGCCGCCGGGGCAATCGCGGAAATTGGAGGATTGGGAGCTTCCTCGCGATCGTCATCCTCGGCTCAACGCGAAGCCTGATCTTTCGATCGAGACTTGGGCCCATCAGAAAGCCATGGAACACCTCGAGACGGAGAGGCTCGCTTCCGCTGGAGATTCTTCAGATTGAGTATGAGAGCTTGATCTATGGATGGTTGATATACCCTCCTTAAACTTCGTTTCAGTATTTTTGTTTTTGTTGATAATGATGTTTGTGATGAAAAAAGTCTACTTATCATTACATTTCAAAAATCTGATCACTTTTGATCATCATCTTTAATTTGATTCTTCTTTTTGGAATGATTCCATTCGTCTATTTGATTGTTCAGGTATTAGACTTTGTTATCTGGTACTTCCTGGTGAAGTTCAGAGCTAGTTTAGGTCCATCTTGCAGTATAGCTGTAACTAGGTGAAGGAATAGCCCCAATGAGTTGAGTTAGACATGGCATGCTTCAAGAAGTCTCATAGTGTAGATATATTCTATGGTATATGATTGTTACTTTGTGCACCGTTAGCATTGATTTTGTTATGTTTTAAAGTGGTCATGGAACCTGCCGTTTGGTATATGATTGTGGCTTTTACTGCTCATTATCAACATCCTCAATAAGCTGTAAACATCCACTTAATCTCTTCTCTCATGCAGATCTACTACCTGGATTTGTTTGTTTTAAAGCCCTGATTTTGATACTTGTCTTTAGAGATAAAAACAGAGCTTTTACAAGCTTGATCTTGCTTCTCAAGTTCTGAAAGTGATTGCCTTTTTTAAAAATGGTTTCTTTGTTTGATGTCAGTTCATGAAAACCCACATAACATATCAAACCACCACTGTTCTGTTATAGTGACATTGTTTATCCCACTACTATGTAATGAATGTTTTTTTTAATTTAGAAAGCGAAATCTTTCAATACATAGTTGCTTCATTTCTTACCTGTTTTGTTTTGATGGTTTCAGTGTCTTTAAAAGGTGGTTTCTTTACCGGTCTTTTAAGGCAGCTCATTGTTTCTTCTTGTAGGAAGAACTGCTCAGGTTACAAGTTAAAAGAGATGACAGGTAGTGGCATCTTTACTAATGAGCCCAAAGGCGTATCTGAATCCGATGCTTCTACTGGACTTCGTTACTATCAAGTAAACTTACTTTCTCTTATTATGTTTCTCAGCAGATATATATATAGTCAAGTGTGTAAACGAAAATGTGTTTAGGAAGCCCATCCTGAACATGTTCAATGCTTTCCTAATTTTAAAATATATTATTTCACTTTAAATACATTTATGTGTTCAGTACAAACAGATGATTCTCCTCAGCCTATTGGATATACCACTACTCTTTCAAGACTTTAAACTTACACGGCTAAACCCGTGTTTCCCATCGGAATAGGACTTCTTATGTTTTTTTTTTAATTAAATAAAAATGTGTTTAGGAAGCCCATCCTGAACATGTTCAATGCTTTCCTAATTTTAAAATATATTATTTCACTTTAAATACATTTATGTGTTCAGTACAAACAGATGATTCTCCTCAGCCTAGTGGATATACCACTACTCTTTCAAGACTTTAAACTTACACGGCTAAACCCGTGTTCGATTCCCATCGGAATCGGACTTCTTATGTTTTTTTAATTAAATAAAAAAGTGTTTAGGAAGCCCATCCTGAGCATGTTCAATGCTTTCCTAATTTTAAAATATATTATTTCACTTTAAATACATTTATGTGTTCAGTACAAACAGATGATTCTCCTCAGCCTAGTGGATATACCACTACTCTTTCAAGACTTTAAACTTACACGGCTAAACCCGTGTTCGATTTCCATCGGAATCGGACTTCTTATGTTTTTTTTATTAAATAAAAATGTGTTTAGGAAGCCCATCCTGAACATGTTCAATGCTTTCCTAATTTTAAAATATATTATTTCACTTTAAATACATTTATAAGTTCAGTACAAACATATGATTCTCCTTAGCCTAGTATATACCACTACTCTTTCAAGCCTTTAAACTTACACGGCTAAACCCGTGTTCGATTCCCATCGGAATCAGACTTCTTATGTTTTTTTTTAATTAAATAAAAATGTGTTTAGGAAGCCCATCCTGAACATGTTCAATGCTTTCCTAATTTTAAAATATATTATTTCACTTTAAATACATTTATGTGTTCAGTACAAACAGATGATTCTCCTCAGCCTAGTGGATATACCACTACTCTTTCAAGACTTTAGACTTACATGGCTAAACTCGTGTTCGATTCCCATCGGAATCGGACTTCTTATGTTTTTTTTTTAATTAAATAAAAATGTGTTTAGGAAGCCCATCCTGAACATGTTCAGTGCTTTCCTAATTTTAAAATATATTATTTCACTTTAAATACATTTATGTGTTCAGTACAAACAGATGATTCTCCTCAGCCTAGTGGATATACCACTACTCTTTCAAGACTTTAAACTTACACGGCTAAACCCGTGTTCAACATTCCTTACGCGCATTTGATTCTCTTCGAAAATAGACTTATGCAAGAAAACACACTCATTCTCTACTTTAAACTGACATGGCTAAGCCCGTGTTCGATTACCCTCAGAATCAGACTTTTTATGTTTTTTAATTAAATAAAAATGTGTTTAGGAAGCCCATCCTGAACATGTTCAATGCTTTTCTAATTTTAAAATATATTATTTCCCTTTAAATACATTTATGTGTTCAGTACAAAGAGATGATTCTCCTCAGCCTAGTGGATATACCACTACTCTTTCAAGATTTTAAACTTACACGGCTAAACCCGTGTTCGATTCCCATCGGAATCAGACTTCTTATGTTTTTTTTTTAATTAAATAAAAATGTGTTTAGGAAGCCCATCCTGAACATGTTCAATGCTTTCCTAATTTTAAAATATATTATTTCACTTTAAATACATTTATGTGTTCAGTACAAACATATGATTTTGACTTGTTTTAATTTTCATCAACGTTGGAAGCTTTACCTTCTGGGTAAGTCTAATCTTATGGATGATTTAAGTGGCTTTGTGTATTGGGAGCTGGGTGGAGATTTGCTCAGAGTGGAAAGGTGGGAGCTTTACACAGTTGATTTCTGCTAAAGCTGTGCCACCTTGTGGTTCTTTATGCATGTGACATTAGACACTTTCTTCTTTGCATTTTTGTATTGTTAGTGCTTCATTGATGTTTAGGAGACTGTCTTTGCGTTGTATTGTGATTTTGACTGGTTTTTAATTGTTATCTATGTTTAAAAGTTGAAAGCTTTACTTTATCAGATGGCAATGAAAAATTATCTTAACTAAAGATCTAGAAAACATTGCTGATATGATATTCTGGAAAGAAAACCAAGAAAACAAACCTAATATGCTCTTCTGGAAACCCATCCAGAAGATTCGAAATGTCTTCCTAGATTTGTAGATACACATAATGGTTAAGTGTTAAACAGATGGCAATGAAAAATTATCTTAACTAAAGATCTGGAAGACATTACTGATATGATATTCTGGAAAGAAAACAAAGAAAACAAACCTAATATGATATTCTGGAATCCCATCAAGAAGATTCGAAATGCCTTCCTAAATTTAAGGCATCTCATAGTTAAATACAATTAAGTGTTACCAATGATCAGATGATTCTCCTCAGCCCAGCGGCTAAACTGTTAACATATAGAAACTTTAAACACTCTTTCCCCATTCCCGGGTTCGATTTGCAGTGGACACTAATTTTTTTCTATTTTTTTGTCTGAAAATAACACAATTTTGAAATTTCCATTTATACAGATATGAGATCCCTTAGTTTTCTTGGTTTCAACTTTGCTACAAACAAAAATAAACCTAATATGCTCTTCTGGAAACCCATCCAGAAGATTCGAAATGCCTTGCTAGATTTATAGATACACATATCTGTTGTGATAAAAACAAAAGAAAACAAAAATATACTTTCGGTTGCCTCTTGGAGCCATTTCACCGTGTGAAAGTAGCTTAAATTTGAGGATTGTCTTCTGCGGAATTCTTGTTTCATGATCCTTAATGAATCCAGGTAAGTTATGGCACATCTGGATTCGTGATACTAAAAGAGATAATTATTATCATGGTGAGTCCTCAGGTGAGCTAGCACTTAACATTTTCATTATTTTTTGGTAAAATGTTAAGCTAGCACTTGACATTTATCAAGGAGCTACAGTAATTTAGTAAACAAGCAAACGTGGGCTAATGATAAAACAAAGAAACCATGAAGGAAACTTGTGAATGACATTACATACATACACACACAAACAAGAAGGCAATAGTTTCATGAAACAGAGCGAAGCCTAGTTGATTCACAGAAAAAAAGAATCCAATCATAACTCAAACACATATGTGGGATGAACCTGTTGTCTCCAGAGAAACCACTTTCTCCACAAGCTCATCTATCTTCTCTGCAAACTCTGCATTAGTCAGGTTCTCATTCAAATCAACCTCTCTGGATTCTTTGGCAGATTCTTGACCAGAAGAATCTTTCTTAGCCTCTTCTTATGTTACCTTAACCATCTCAAACTTTTTCCTCAATGCTTCAAACCTTTCTGTTGCAGAAACAATCATTTCCTTTTCAGTTTCTGCATCTTCTGCAAAACGTTTCTGCGTCTCCTCAAGCTTAGCAATAGTCTCTTTACAGGAGCTAAGAGCCGTGCTAGCCACCAGCGTCTTAGCTTCACCATCTTCAATCTCTGCGCCAACTCCAAACTCATCTTGTAAACTAACAACCCTCTTCTGCATCTCTGTTACCTCATCCTCCAAACTCCAATACCTTTCGTAGGCCTGGTCACTGTGCTCATGGCTCAAAATATAGCTTCTGATATCTACGTTGAGAAACCACAAAGACAAAAAATGATATTATTATTTTGCTACTAAAGACTTGCTTCTTTGTTCAAGATCTAGTAAACCCAACATCTCACAAGGACCAAGAACATGAAAGGGTAGTTCTAAAGAGCAGCGACAACAACATGCTTAAAACCAAAAAAAAAAAGAAATGCTAACAGTTACTCAACTAGGGACATGGTGATGAATGTCAAGAGCTAACAAACACAAACAGCAGTTTCACAGCAGACAAATAACACCAGTGGTTATACTGATTTACAAGAAGTCCCAAACTGAAAAATAGAAAGAAAACAGAGAAACCATGAAGGAAACTTGTTAATGACATTACATACATACACACACAAACAAGAAGGCAATAGTTTCATGAAACAGAGCGAAACCTAGTCGATTCACAGAAAAAAAGAATACAATCATAATTTAGACAGTAAAAGAAGTTAAAGAGAACACTACATCATATGCAAATCCTATAAAAACCGAAGGAAGAATACAACCAGAGACACATTGTTGGGTGATGTAAAAACTGAAATCACCGGTGCTGCGGTTGCGTAGGACGGCGTAGACACGGTGTTGGGTGATGCCTAGCTGAGATCGCCTCTTGTAGAGGTTAGACGAGGCGGTGAGATTCCTGAAACTCTTGGAGACGAGGGAGAGTGTCAGGTAGTGGCTTCTGGTCACGCCAGCGACGATGTCAACGGCGAAGTCATCGGGGAGTGAATGAATCAGATGATGTCAACGGCGAGGTCGCCGCCGTCGCGTTGAGAAGAAAAATCGCCGTGCTTCGCGTGAGAGAGAGAGGTTGTTCTGATTTTTTTTAATTAATTCCAAAACAAGGGTACTAAAGACATTTTGTACATTAATGAATGCTATTTTGTGACTTTTTACTTCCCATACTATTTTTGAGATGGAAAACATAAAAGGTGCTATTTTGGACAATTGCCCTTTAATATAAGCGTGATTTTGTCAGTGGGATAAAAAAATTTCTAAGCGTGATTTTCTTTCAGCCAGTAGGAGTAAAACAAACTTACGGAAAGAAAATATCCTTGCCATTCAATTGACCAATTTGAAAATATTCCAAAAAAATTTCAAAGTTATCAAAGATCTTAGAAAATATTTTTTTTCCTACATATCTGCAAAAGGAAAACATGTATATTTAAGGTTTATACTCACGCCCCTCTTGCCCTTTTACAGTGTTAATAGCAATCGAAGAGCTGAATATTAACTTAGCTAATGTGATGCGAGGAATGTCACTTGAAGAAGATGTTCCAGTGATTATTCCAAAAGATGAGGAGGCATATTGTGCGATGGAAAGAGGGGGCAGGAGTTTGCTGAATCCAGAATGTCTAAACATGGATGCTGAGAACGATGCCAAAAATTTAGAAGATCTTTGATCGAGTTAGGGGGATAGCTCTAACAAAGGAAAGGTTTCAAGTCATCTTTGAATTGGAAAAGACATTCAAACGTTATTGAAGTAAAGTTTTTGGACCTTTGATAATTGGGGTATGGCAATGGAGAGATGAGAAAGGCCCTAAATGATCTGTCTAAGGACCCAGTGGCTCAGCGATCATACCTTCACTGGAAGAACCTCCTATCATATCGAGCAACACGAACATAGAGGGGCATAGTTTTTGATTTCAGGACATCTAAGACTGTTAATGCTATTAACAACACTGGTACTTTGAGAAACAGGTCCAGCCGTGAAGGTAAAAGGCTAATGATGGCAAGAAAGGTACCTACGTACCTGAAACATCGAGGAGAAAGGACAACATTCATGGAGGTGAAATGTAGAATGAGTATAATGCAAAGAAGCATATGGAATTTTCAAAAGAAAAAATAAGAGAAGAAAATACAGGGGATGGGCAGAGCAGAGAGGTGATCTGGGGATTGGTGATCTGGTGAACTTTGATCCGAACAAACAACTGACCTACTGATACATGGAGAAGGACGATCATACAAATGGGTACTTCATGTTCGGTATTTGGGTGGTTTTGAAATAGGTTGCGGCCACTCAGATGGAATTTCAAAGGGGAGTAAAAGCATAACTGCATCAATAAGTTTATCATCTTGGACAAAAAGGAGCAAAACAAAGAGGAGAGTTAAAGTTGATGATGAGGAAAAGAAACATGAGGATCAGAGGAAGGACAAATGAAACGTAAACAAGAGAGAAGAGAGAAGTAACATCCAAAATTTCGCGCCAAAATGAAGGTGTGATGGTTCACACGAAACCATCAGTCCTCAATGACGATGCTTAGTTGGAACTGTCGAGGGGATTGAGGAGCAACTTAACAGTTCGACGCCTACAAGAGATGTGTGGTGAACATTTCACCGACTTTTTTTTTTGTTTCTCCTTGAGACTTAAAACTCTACTGATCACGCTCTAAAACTTCAAAGTTTGTTGGCTATGAACATTGACATCCGGTGGACCAAGCGGGACTGAGTGGAGGATTAGAACATTTTTGGGGAGTACGTATGAGGTTGAGATACTATTATCGACTAATAGGATCACTACAAGAAACAAGTGTCAACTCCGAGGATAGTTTCCGAGGACATGAGCCATCGGTAAATTTGCTTTGCCATTGTGAGGAACTACCGAGAAGCTATTAACTTTGTCGGAAACTTCTGGTAAAATTTTGATGAATAATATTTGTGGGAACTTTAACGGAATGGATTATCGGAGTCTTGTCGGAACAAAAATCCATTTCCGAGAATTTTATTTTGTCGGAGAATTCTAGCAAACTTCTTGGTACTTTCTCGAAAGATTATACTTTCCGATGAATATTGATTGTCTCTACGGTATCGGAGACGTTATCGGAATTTACTCGGTATTGGTTCTCGGTTATAATGATAATTTATCGGTACAAGTGATTTTCTGATGATGCATTATATTTTCTATTATATTATGTATATTTTTGTTTTAATTTGTTTTTCAAGTAGAGGAAAGACGTGTATTTGGCATAAAACACTTAATTCTATATATAATTATAAATCTTATCTACAAACGAGTGGTTAAGAAGAGTTACCAGCACCATCTTTTTCCTATCTTCTCTTTCATTTTCTTGCTTGTTTGTACGGGAAACGGTAAATAAAAGTGAGATGTGGGCTTTAGCAAAGACGTCTTATTAATGGTCGAAAGATCGTACGGACGGTTACAAGAAAAATGATCGACTAAACGGAAGACCGGAGCTCGGAGAGCGTCAGTCGGAAAAGTAAAGAAACGGTCTAAACAAGTATGAGTGAAAACCCTAGTTCTAGCCGTTCTTCTCTCTATTTTCAGATCCCCTTTCCGTTGTCGCTTGCCTCTTATTTATAGCCGTCCTTCGTCCTCTTATGACCTAGTTCGCGTCGTGCTAATGGGCTTAAACTCGTTGGGCCGGATTTCGGCGAGCGTCCGTTAAGCCGGCTTCGCTTGGTCGCCGGTGAGCGACTAAAAGTACTCTGGGTCGCGCCGAGACTTCGATGTCTCGAGCCGCCAAGCCGAGCCACGTGATAAATAGATGGGCTTAAGTATCTGTCTTCTGGGCCTTGAAGGGATGGTCAAATCCATCCCCTACAGTAAGTCCCCCCAGTTCATCGAAGGGTGATTCCGTCGAGTCGGGTTCGATGAATTTGCAGATTTGTAGGTTCGAGAAGACAGATAGTTGGAATGGCATTTCTTTTTGCCGCGAGGTGAACAGAGGGACGCGAGAAGCGGTATCTCTGCTTAGTCTTCCGAGCTTCGGTTATTTATTATTATTTTTTTTTTTGAATGGAGTTGACGCGGCTCCTGGACTTCGGATGTCGAGGAGTTGAAACGTCGTATGGATCCTGTCGGTTATCGAGGTGCTTTAAAGAAAAGGAAGAAAAAGGGGTGGGGGCGCGTAGATCTCAAGCTCGCTTTAATGAGCTTTCGAGGCCCACCGGCCCATTTGGGGGTAATGATTACACCTCGAGAGTTGCACGCCTCCTTCTCCTATAAATAGTCCGCCCTTCCCTGCTTCTCTCATTCTTCTTCGCACACTCAGGTACATTCTCTCTCTTCCTCCACTTCTCTCTCTAGATTTGTTGTAGAATTATATAGCGATATGTCGTCACGTGGAAGATTATCTCGGGAGCAGAAAGGGAAAGCCGTCGCGTCGTCGCCCAGCCCTGCGAGGGATCCTGATGGGACTCCCATCGAGGATTTCGACCTTATTCATCGGGAGGCTATGATGGATACGGTTAATATGGATCTTCCTCAACGAGTCCTAGTATCCGACTCGGCGCGTCTTCATCGCGAAGAAACGACCGCGCAGGCGCGGGCGTGTCCGAGAGATGGTCAAGGGGGTGCGAGGAGTCGACCTCAGTGCCACGTGCCGATATGCTACTACCCGGGAGGGATTTTCGAGGAACTCCCGGCTCTTTCTCCGGAGCTCCTCCGTCCATCAGTCGTAAGGGGCCAGTCTTGGGGAAACGTCAACTCGACGACGTCATGTGCGGAAAGCGTGAAGGTCCTTCTTCGGAAGTACCAAGGAGTTGGAGTTACTTTTCTCATCCCCACGCCGGAGCAAAGACCGTGGTCACCGCCGCTCGGGTATCAGTGCGTCTACGAGTCTTACTTCCAAGACGACACGAAGCTCTGGTTCCCGATTCCTCGCATGGTGACCGCATATGCGAGACGTCGAGATGGGGCCATCAGCCAGATGCTGAATGGTTCCTGGCGTATAGCTGTTGCCCTGATGGTGATGGCGGCTGAGAAGGATGTTACCTTCTCCGTTCGCGCCCTAGAGGAGCTGACGTCAATCAATCCTCAGGCGGAAGGCCTCTGGGTAATGAAGATGCGACCCAACTACAACGTGTTGGGAGGGAGTCCGAATAAGACGACGGACTGGCAGAGAGCCTATTTTTTCATTAAGTCGGATGAATTTGCATTCGAAGATCCTCCCAGAGATAGCTATCGCGTGCTCTGGAATGCGATTCTTGGTAGATTACTTATTCTTGTCTCGCGAAGGTCTTGTCTATACTGACGACCTTGTCTCTTTCTTCTTTGTCTTTGCAGGCGATCATCCGACTTCTCGCGAGTATCCGGAAGAGTTCCTAGAAAGTGCTCGGACTGTTGCGAGACTCGATACCGAGAATTGGGGCAACATCTCGAGAGCGAGGATTCGTCGCTGTATCGACCGCATCTCTAGAAGTAAGTCTTGCTTACTGCCTTGCTTATTCGCCTTTCTTTCTTTTACTTATCCTTGTTACTTTTCAGGGGACTGGAATTCGAGTTACCTTCCTTCGGAGAATACCACGAAGAGGCGAATTTCCCTTTTCGGCAGAGAGGAACAAAAGAGGATTATCAAGAGGCGAAGGATGAAAGGGCTCTCCGACCTAAGTGTTTTGATCACTCCTCGGCTCAACGTCCCCAGGCGCGAGCCCGTGAATCCTTCCGGGGAGGCAGCAGCTACCGAGAGAAATGCCGAGAACGTGGAGTCCCCGGCTCCTTCTCCGATTGTCGACACAGCCGCTCCCCCTCAAAAGAAGAAGAGCAGAAAGAGACCCCGCAATGACTCGGGGGTGACTGAAACGTGTGAGGCGGTTACCGAAGAAACCGTCGTGGTCCAGCTTTCGGACGAGACTGGTTCGTCGAGAGAGGCCAAGAGAAAAAAGACCGTTCCGAGCGACGGATCTCCTTCTCCCCAACCGGAGGAGAATGTTCCTGCTGGCTCCGAGCAGGAGGCTGATGTTGGTGCGAACGAACCGGATGTCGTTCCCCCGCCTGCTTCCATCGGGCGAGTCGACATCAACTCGGCAACTCCTCCGGTCCGTTCTGACTCGGAGAAGAAGAAGAAGAAAAAGAAGAAGAAGAAGGTGGGAGCTCACAACGACACTCAGGACGCTCCCGAAGCCTCAGATGCAGCGAAAGACGGTGCCCCGAGGATGTCCAAGGTCAAGAGGCCTATTTTTCCTGACCGAGTCTCGTTCTCCTACGAGGGTCCAGCTCCGCTTATTTATGCTCCGCTGAAATGCGCGGAGTTGCTTAGTCAGATAAGGAGCGAACCTAGGTCTCTTCCCCTGGCACCCGATCTGGTTTTTGGGGAGGAATATGCCAACGCGGCACGAACGAGGCTCCTGGTAAGTACCCTCTAGACTTTCTTCTTTCGACTTGCAATTTAGAGTCGTTTTTTGACGAATATCTTGTATCCGTCTTTCGCAGGGAGATGGAGATATGAATGCCGTGATTGAGAAGTACGATACCGCGCTAAAGGTATCGGTTGCCGAGGCAGAGAAGTTCCGGAAGAGGGCCGTGGCTAAAAACAAACTTCTCCGTCAGAAAGAAGCGGAGTGGGGGAGTGCTCTCGCGGAAGAGACCGGCAAGAAGAACAAGGCGATCGAGCGCAAGCGGTTTCACCAGACACGAGCCGATACAGTTGAAGCCGATCTTGCCGCAGCTTGCTCGAAGATCGTAAGTATGGGCCGAGAGATGGCCATCCTGGAAGAGGCCGCGAAGGCTAGGGAGATCGAGCACAAGAGAGAGATGAGCCGTCTGCGGAGGTCGCGGGTTCTGGAGGTGACGAAAGAGCGAGTCAGGGTCGAGATGGCGATGATTGCTAAATGTAATCGTCGTTTCGACAACATTCGGGACTATCAGAACCGCCGCGAACCGTTTGAGACGGCTCGACTGCTCCAGAGTCAGGCGTTCGGGACGAAGAGATGTTTGGAGACTTTGAAGGCCGGTGGAAGCGACATCCCGCAAGGGACGATCGATGTGTTCGCGGATTAAGAGAAAATTCTTGAGGAAGAAGCCTTGAAGCTTGACGTCGGCGACATCCCTGACGCGGATCTGACCTTGTCTCCGCTGGTCCTTACTTCTCAATTCGTCGACGAACGACTATTGGTGGGGCTTGATCAGTTTGGCTCGAATATCGATATAATTGACGCCAACGCCGTCTCGATGCTCCGCACACCAACCGTCTCTCGCGAGACGTCTGTCGCCGAAGACAACGTCGACCCCCCTTTGGCCGAGGACTTTCCTCAGGAGTTGGGGGCCCGGGGCTCCATCCCAGAAGATGCGGTCCCCGAAGAGCCGGCGCCCGTCCCGACAGACGAAGGACCCAACGTCGTGGTGTCGTCTGATTCCTCTTCGAGTCAGCAGGGAGACGAGACCGCGGAGGACGACAACGGTGACACGGTCGAGGAGTCGAGTGAAAAGGAGGAGGGGTCTTCACGCCAGGATGTCGACGAGGAGCCGCTGAGGGAGACAGGTGATGCTGCTGCGAATCCCGTTGCTGATGAAGTCGCTCGTGGCGCGGGAGAGACTAGAGTTGACGAGGACGCAGGAGAGGCTAGGGTCGACTGATTGAACTTGTTGTTGCCCTCTTTTTTTTATCTCCCTTTGTTGACGATAACCGGTTCTGTAATTCGATTCGTACATTGTTGATCGTCCCTTATCTCGGATGAACCTCTTTTCAGTACTGTTCTTCGCTTTTTTTTTTGAAATTTATTATGCTTTTGTGGAAGCTCTTTCGTGTCGAATTAGATTGTGGATTCAACTAGAGTTCCTTTTAGCATATAAAACTTATTAACGCCGTAGAAGGCCTTCGTTCACTCGTTTAATTGAACTTTTTTTTTTTAAAGAATATGGACTATGGTAATGCCTGATTTTAATTACCAAGCCTCGAAGTTTTGGACTTAAGACGGTAAAGAAAAAGAACATTCGCATATGCATATACTTAGGTTTATACTTTGGAAATGACGACGGTTCCTCGTCGAATCTCGATGTATTCCGAAGCATTCGGTCGGCCAGTCCTTGCTTCGTGAATTTGGAGATGAGATGGAATCGTCATTTCAGCCGGCCCTCCTTATGAGCATTGGTCTGATCAGGACGTACTCAGCGGCGGAGAGCGATTGTTTGCCCATTTCCGGGTTCATTTCCTCGGAAGGTGGTTGCTTGTTTTTTTTTTTGATTACGGCTGCGCCTGCAAAGGCTGCCTA
The DNA here is from genome assembly GCA_018703725.1 of Brassica juncea. Lineage (NCBI taxonomy): Eukaryota > Viridiplantae > Streptophyta > Magnoliopsida > Brassicales > Brassicaceae > Brassica > Brassica juncea. Next base: position 11,393,515 of record CM031941.1, on the reverse strand, counting down.
CGTATCCCGAGGGAATCAAGCCGTTCGTACTTTGGTGATTCGATAAGGGCCTTCCTAGTTTGCCCCGAGTTTGCCGGCCTTCCACTCCTTGGTGTTCTCGAATACCTTACGAAGGACGAGGTCACCGAGCCGAAGTGATCGTGTCTTGACTTTCTTATTATAGTAGCTCTCGATTCGGTGTTGGTAGTTTTGAATTCGGAGTAACGCTTGATCGCGTTTTTCTTCGATTTCATCGAGGGCATCGAGGAGCATGTCTCGGTTGAGTTCCGGGTTGGCCGGCATTCGCGATCGACGTAGGCTGGTGTCGTTTACTTCGGCGGGTGCCATTGCCTCGACCCCGTATGCCATCGAGAAAGGGGTGGATTGCGTTGCACTACGCGGAGTTGTTCGGTGGGACCATAGGACGCCATCCAATTCGTCGGCCCAGCAGCCTTTCTTTAAGTCGAGTCGCTTTTTTAGGCCGTCGATAATGATTTTGTTTGTCGACTCCGCTTGGCCGTTGCTTTGGGGGTTCCTTGGCGTGGACATGTTGAGGCGGATTCTCCATCTCTCGTAAAATTCTTTAAAGTGTCGGGAGATTAATTGGGATCCGTTGTCGGTGACGATTTCGTAAGGTAGCCCGTGCCTGCAGATGATATTTTTCCAGACGAACTGCTGCACCTCGTTATCGGAGATTCGGACGTATGACTCGGCCTCGACCCACTTCGTGAAGTAATCTGTAAGAACTAAGATATATTTCTTCTGGCGAGAGCTGACAAGCGGACCGATTATGTCCATCCCCCATCGCATGAATGGGTAAGGCGCCGTTAATGTTTGGAGTAGCTCGGTTGGGCTGTGTATCGTTGAAGCATGCCGTTGGCATTTTTCGCATTTTCTCGCGTAGGCTTCGCAGTCTGCGTTCATCGTTGGCCTATAGAACCCGAGTCTTTTGACTTTCAGGGCGAGAGCCCGTCCTCCGGAGTGGTTACCTGCCGCGCCTTCGTGCGTCTCGGCAATGACGAGTCTCGTATCGTCTCCGTCGATACATTTGACGAGTACTTTTGTCGCCGTCCATCGGTGGAGCTCGCCCTCTGTGAAGACGTAGTTTGTGCTGCGCCTTTTAAGTCGCCGTGCTTCCCACTTGTCGGAGGGTAGCTTGCCTTCGACTAGGTAGTCGATGAACTCTTTTCGCCAGTCAGGCGTGCTAGACTCTGCTACCGGGAGCTCGATGTCGCTGGCTTCGGCTGCGGCGTTTACTGATGCTACGGTGCGATCCTGTGTGTTAGTGAGGGCAATGCTTGGTTCGGCGATCTTATGGATCGGTATTGTTCGCTCTACTTGATCGTGCAATTTGCTTCCTAGAGCGGCAAGTGCGTCGGCGCAAACATTTTCTCCGCGGGGAACCTTGGTTAGTTCAAAAAATTCGAACTCCCGTGAGAGGTCCTGGACTAGCTTGAGGTAGGCGTCCATGCGTTCGTTCCGGACATCGTAATCTCCTATGTATTGGCTGACGACGAGTTGGGAGTCGCAATAGGCGCTGAGGCGCTTGGCCCTTACTGCTTTGGCGAGGCGGAGTCCCGCAATCAGTGATTCGTACTCGGCCTCGTTGTTGGATGCGGCGAAACCGAAGCTAAACGACTGCCGAATAAGTTCGCCGGTAGGTGACTGTAGTTGCACGCCTGCCCCCGCACCCTTGTTCGTAGATGAGCCGTCTACATGCAGTATCCAATTTCTGCTGGGCAAGATCAAGTCCTGTTCGAGTTCTGGTGTGAGCTCGATCAGGAAGTCGGCGAGGACTTGAGATTTCGCCGCTATGCGGTTTTTGTATACGATGTCGTGCTCACTAAGTTCCATCGCCCATTTTGTCAATCGACCGGACTGATTCGTGTTTTGCATCACTGTGCGGAGGGGATGGTTGGAAAGTATTTCGATAGTATGCGACTGAAAATATGGGCGTAGCTTTCTCGCGGACGTAACTACGGCGAGAGCCATCTTTTCGAGCGTCGGGTAGCGAGTTTCTGGTGCCGTCATGCGTTTGCTAATATAGAAGATGGGTTTCTGCTCGCCGCGATCCTCTCGGATGAGGACGCTGCTGACTGCGGACGACGTGACCGCGATATACAGGGACAAAGTGTCACCGGCTTCTGGTTTTGAGAGGACTGGGGGGTAGTGAGGTAGTGCTTCAGTTGGTTGAACGCTTCCTCGCATTTTGTTTTCCCAGACGAACCTTTTGTTACCTCGTAAGAGTTCATAGAATGGGAGGCACTTATCCGTGGAGCGCGAGATGAACCTGTTGAGTGCGGCGATTCGGCCAGTGAGGCGTTGTACTTCGCGACTGTTCTTAGGGCTGGGCAGGTCCAGGATCGCCGTGATTTGTTTTGGATTTGCTTCGATTCCTCGTTGCGTCACGATATACCCTAGGAATTCGCCAGAAGTGACACCAAAGGTACATTTGGCGGGGTTCAGCTTCATTCCGTACTGTAGGGGATGGATTTGACCATCCCTTCAAGGCCCAGAAGACAGATACTTAAGCCCATCTATTTATCACGTGGCTCGGCTTGGCGGCTCGAGACATCGAAGTCTCGGCGCGACCCAGAGTACTTTTAGTCGCTCACCGGCGACCAAGCGAAGCCGGCTTAACGGACGCTCGCCGAAATCCGGCCCAACGAGTTTAAGCCCATTAGCACGACGCGAACTAGGTCATAAGAGGACGAAGGACGGCTATAAATAAGAGGCAAGCGACAACAGAAAGGGGATCCGAAAATAGAGAGAAGAACGGCTAGAACTAGGATTTTCACTCATACTTGTTTAGACCGTTTCTGTACTTTTCCGACCGACGCTCTCCGAGCTCCGGTCTTCCGTTTGGTCGATCATTTTCCTTGTAACCGTTTAGTCGATCATTTACCAGCATGTCATCGATGTACACCTCCATGGTGTTGCCGAGTTTGTCGGCGAACATTCGGTTGACGAGACGCTGATATGTCGCCCCGGCGTTTTTTAGCCCGAAGGGCATTACCTTGTAACAGTAGGTTCCCCTGTATGTAATGAATGCTGTCTTTTCGCGATCGTGTGGATGCATGAGAATTTGATTATAACCCGAGAACGCATCCATAAAGGTTAGGAGCTCGTTGCCGGCTGTTGACTCCACTAGCCGATCGATATGAGGAAGCGGGTAACTGTCTTTGGGACATGCCTTGTTTAGATCGGTGAAATCGACGCAAATCCGCCACTTCCCATTTTTTTTCTTGACCACGACAGGGTTTGCTAACCATTCGGGATATCGGACCTCTGTTATAAAATCCGCAGCGAGTAGTCTGTCGACTTCGTCGTTTACGGCTTTCGCCCTCTCGGGACCCAACTTTCGCCTCTTTTGTCGAATGGGTTTAAATGTCGGGTCGACGTTCAGCTCGTGGGAGGTGATAGATGGATCAATCCCCTTCATATCCGCGGTAGTCCAGGCGAAAGTTGACGCGTTTTTCTTCAGGAAGGAAACGAGTTGTTGTCGCATGTCGTCGAGGAGGTAGGCTCCGATTCGCGCCACCTTCGTCGGGTCGGCTTCGTCGATGGGGATTTCGTGAATTTCGTCGTCCTGTGGATGGATTTTCCGAATTGGCTTAGCGACAGAACTGACGAGGGAGAGCGCCTGCTGTTTTTTTACGGTTGCAACGAGTAATTCCCTTGCGGCTCTCTGGTTTCATCGAATTGTCTTGATGACGCCGTCCTTCCCGGGAAACTTGACACATTGATGGTAAGAGGACGGAATGGCGTGCATTGAGTGGAGCCAAGGGGTTCCCAGGATGGCATTGTACGGGGCCTTGGCTTTCACGACGGAGAACTTCACCGTCTTCGTGATACCTCCGGCGTAAACCGGGAGTCGTATCGTTCCGATCAGCTGTTCCGAAGCGCCGTTAAACCCGGTTAAGGTGCGCGTGGATGGCTTCATGTCGCGCAAGTCGACTCCCATTTTGTCGAGCGTATCCCGAAAGATGAGGTCAACTAAACTGCCGGTGTCGATTAAGACCTTCGTGACCTGGCATTCGCCAATGTCGATTTCAATGAGAAGCGGATCGTTGTGTGGAGTCTGGAATCCGCGAGTGTCCTCGGTCGAAAAAGTGATCGAGGGGCCATCGACTTCTTGCGTTGGCCACTTTTGTTCGGTTATTGCCTTGCGGTGATAGTTTTTCACGGAACGTACGGATTCCGCTCCTGGCGGTAGTCCGCCCATGATTACATTGATGCGGCGGCTGCGCTTGCTTCTGGCGGATTCCAGCTGTTCTCGGAGATCGCTGTTGTTTATCGATTCCTCGGCATTTTTCGTGCGGCTGCTTCGCTTTATCGAGGTAACGCCGGAGGTCCGAGCCTTTGGAACGGTTTAGCGCTATCCGTAGGTCTTCGTTTTTGGAGTTAAGTCGATCGCGCAGGTCAAATGTAAGTGAGGACTGGGCGATCTGTTTGCCTGTTTCGTTTTGCGACTTTGATTGGTTGATGGTTGCGCGAAGGTCCGTCTCGGGGGCCGGCCGTACCTCTCCCAATTTTCTTTTCAAGGTGTTGCGTAAATCGCATGAGGTCACAGGGGGGTGGATGCTCGTAGTTGGTGGGTTACGCGATTCGGGGACCGCCATTGAGCACTCTTCATCAGACGAGGTGTCGTAGGGCTGGGAGAGTATTACATCGACTCGTCTCCTGTGTCTTGGTTGTTCGTCGTCGGTGGAGTCGTCGGCTGGGTCGACATTATTCACGGGGGCCCTGTCCGGGCTCTCTTGCTTATCCTTCGAGGACACCTTGGCTTGAGTCTTTTGAGTTTTCTTCTCCTTGTTCTTACTCCAGGTCTTATTACTCTTGGGCTTCTGAGGAGGAGGCTCGATTTCGATTTCGCCCTTGTTGATGGACTCAAGGAATCGCCCGAAGAGTACCTTACAGTCCTTCGTATCGTGTGATTTGACTTTATGGTACGAGCAGTATTTCTCCGTTTCGGTGCTGTTTGGATTTCCTGGTTCCGACTCGGCTGAGGGTTTCGAGGTGGAGTCTTGGTCCCAGTGGTTCCATCCCTTCTCTCGTGTAACAGCCGCGGACCCCGCGGTCTCGTTCTCGTCGATGGAACTGACATACCCTTTTTTCGCACTTGGTTTCCCACTGGACGAGTGTTGGCGAGGCTCCGGCCGGGTATCATTTGCTCTAGCTGACGGTTGCTTATTTGCGGCTTCCTTCGCTGCTTTGGCTCCAGTGTCTTCTTCCATACGGATGAAGTTGTGAGAACGGGCGATAGCGTCAGATATGGACCTCGTCGGGTTTCGGTAGAGGTCGTCCCGGAAACGTGACTTGAGATGAAGGGTGCTCTTTAGAGATTCTACTGCGATATGGTCGGGAACGTCGACCTTCGAGAGAACAACTTTGAATTTTTCCATGAAGTCTCGGAGACTTTGGCCGTTTGCGTGGGTGAGGTTCCAGAGATCTGAAGCGGTCGTCTCTTGACGGGTGAACATAATATAGTTCTTGAGGAACTCAGTGGATAGGTCATGAAAGCAACTGATAGAGTTCTCCTGGAGGCTGGTGAACCAGCCGAGGGCTGGGCCTTCGGGGGTTTCGACGAACAATTGGCAAAAGCCGGCGTCTTTTTCGTCGTCGGAAAAGTTGGCGCACCGCATCGCGATGTTAAATGATGTGACATGAACGGAGGGGTCGGAGACACCGTCGAAGGTCGGAAGGCGCAGCTTTTCCATTTTCTGGAGTCGGACGTCAGTTATCTTTTGCGTGAATGGTGTGCGGAGGGATTCGGCGAGGACACGCTCGATCTGTGGTGCGGAGGTGGTGACGTGGTGCATCCTTGAGTTTATGTCGACGACCGACTGTTTCAGTGCGGCGAGTTCGTTCATGGTCTGGGCGTCGAGGCCGCCAGGGATTTGCGTGACGTTGCCATTGCTATTTTCTGGGGCTCCGAGTTGTGCTGGGGTTGCACCAGCCGCTGGTTCGGTGTTGAACAACTGACGTCGGATCTGGGCCGTCGATGCTTCCACGTTGGCGGCGAGGGGGCCAAGGATTTTGGCTAGGGCCGCTATCTGCTCAGTTGCTGCCTTTTGGGCCGCGTCTTGTTGTGCGAGACGCGCCATGATGGTGTCGATGGAAGCCTGAGGTAGCGGCGCTGGGGTCGTCGTTACCGGTTCGCGAGTCGTGCGGTCCTCTCCCGAGGAGGAGGATCCGTCGTCTCTAGTCGCCATCTTTTCGGCGTTACTTTGCTGCAGGCCCCACGGTGGGCGCCAACTGTTTGTACGGGAAACGGTAAATAAAAGTGAGATGTGGGCTTTAGCAAAGACGTCTTATTAATGGTCGAAAGATCGTACGGACGGTTACAAGGAAAATGATCGACTAAACGGAAGACCGGAGCTCGGAGAGCGTCGGTCGGAAAAGTACAGAAACGGTCTAAACAAGTATGAGTCAAAATCCTAGTTCTAGCCGTTCTTCTCTCTATTTTCGGATCCCCTTTCCGTTGTCGCTTGCCTCTTATTTATAGCCGTCATTCGTCCTCTTATGACCTAGTTCGCGTCGTGCTAATGGGTTTAAACTCGTTGGGCCGGATTTCGGCGAGCGTCCGTTAAGCCGGCTTCGCTTGGTCGCCGGTGAGCGACTAAAAGTACTCTGGGTCGCGCCGAGACTTCGATGTCTCGAACCGCCAAGCCGAGCCACGTGATAAATAGATGGGCTTAAATATCTGTCTTCTGGGCCTTAAAGGGATGGTCAAATCCATCCCCTACATTGCTCCTGTTTTCTCTTTCGTCTCTTAACTCTGTTTTCCAGATCTATTTTTGTATAAGCAAAAAAAGACCACAGTAAAACTTTTGCACGGTCACGCCTCAGCTCCTTGCATCATCACCGCCACAGCTCTTTACATCTTCACCGCAGCAGCTCCTTGCACCGTCACCGCCGCAGCTCCTTGCACCGTCACCGCCGCAGTTCCTTGTGCCGTAGCTCCTTGCACCGTCACCGCCGCAGTTCCTTGCACCTCCATCGCCGAAGATCATTCCACGCCAACGCTGCAGCTCCTTGCACACTACCGATGAAGCTCATTGCACCACCACCGCCGGAGCTCCTTGGTCCACCACAACAACTCCTAGCACAACCACCGCTCCAACTCCTTCTACAACTACATCCCTCCACACCGATGATCATAGATCAATTATTTTTTGTTCTTTTTTTGTTTTAATTCTTTTTGTTATTGAATTTTTATGTTTAATTATTATGAAATAAAATATTTGATGATTTTAATATTAATTTTGGTTTAATTAATTTTTTTTTATTCAAATACACTCAGTTGTCGGAAATTAATCGGAACTAATTTCTCATATACTCATCGGTACGTTCCGATATTTTTCCGTTAAGTATTCCCGACAACAATTATGATCGGAATTGACCGAGAAATCTCCGAGAAATGAGTGTTTCCGAGACTCAAACTCCGGCATAATTTTATTTCTCGGGAAACGATCGGGGACACGTCTTTCCGACAAACATCCGTCTAATATGGTTCTCGGGTACCACTTCGTTTTCTTGTAGTGGATCATTGATGTGCATGTAAAAATGGGGACGCTGAAATTCTTCATGTCTTTTGTATTGGACACCCTATCTGGCATAGGAGGAACAAAGTGTAGGATATCTTGAGAAATATCAGTTTAAATAGACACGAAGGTTAGTTCTTGGTTGGAGACTATAATGAGATAATGAATAATGCATAAAAGCTGGTGGTCCTTTGAGAGCTGAGAGCTTTTTTTTTTTGGTTTTTGTGCATTTATGCGAGATTGAAGAATCAAAGAAGTCCCAATTTCAGGGAATATACTGTCGTGGGCTGGAGTACGAGAGATGATCACAAATGGCGTCAAAGAGTGTGAGAAACAACAAAAAGATGAACTTTGATATTTTCTTTATTATTTCAACTTAACTTTACTCGTTACAATACAACTCTATTTAAGGACTCTACCGAACAATCTAGATCCTCTTGACTTGCTAGCTGTAAAGTAGATTAGGCAGCACATAAAGATAAGAGGGGATCAAATCTGTTTTGAATATATCCAAACCCCTTTGCCATACTCTCTCCTCTGCTTTTACTCTGTGTCTGCAAGTCGACAATATTTAAGATGACCGTTGAGCATGATGGGCTTGGTCTTGTATTTCTGACTCTGTAATGTGGGCTTGATGTGTATTATGGCTAACAAAGAGAATGTATAGGTTCAGTATTGATTGGACAGAGCATTCGGGGGAATGCCGAATATTTCCGAGTGTTTTCACGAATCCACTCAACGTACATTAAGAGGATTGGCTCAGACCATTGGCTTACTAGTTTGGTGAATGATGGTCAGAGGAAAACAGGGAGATTTACCTTTGTAAATGGTGGTGTACTAAACCGGAAGGGTTGAAAGTAGTTAAGGAAAGAATGGAACACAAACTTGTCGGTGGCAAGAGACTTAGTCACATATTGTATCCAGTCCCTTCAAAAAGAGCTGTCTAAGTGGAAACGAAACTCTAACAGCAATTCTAAGGTTATGATCGTGAAGTTGAAGAAAGATTTGGAAACAGAAGGATAGAAACAGTTTCTTGATATACAAAGTATCTCTGCCATGAAAATCGATTTCGAAAAAGCTTATCAAATAGAAATCCAAGAATTCCTGGCTGCAAGTTGAAATAAGAACACCCATATGTTTCATGGATGGGTAGAAACCGGGAGAATGAGGAACAAGGTCCGCTCGTTGGCTGATAATGGAGGCACCGAGCATTCTGATGAGGAAAGCAAAGGAAGGACTGTAATGAACTATTTAACAATCTGTTTAAGTCATCTGTATTGGACCCAAAATTGGCCACAAATAGAATGGGCCGAAGGACCAAAATCATTAACGAATTGGTCTTAATCAAAGGAGGTCGTCGGCCCGGTTCGTAACGATCCAAAGTTGATTTAGAGTAGAAATCAGGCCGGTTAAAACCAGCAAGGAGATGATTCACGAAATACAACAAGACGAGCCCGATTACGAGGGAGGAGGCTCCGAAGATCGAGGAAGCAGGTGAAGAGATCGCAGAATTAAACTGCTATAAGAAAGAGATCAAGTCAAGGAGAGAGGACACGTGAAAAACCTTAGAGAGAGAACTAGCTTACACATCGACCTCGCCGAGTTCGCCTTAGATCTTTTCCTTTATTCGATCTCAATTGTAGTTCTCGATCTCATTTCTTTATTGTATTTAACCTTCACAAATCAATAAAAGTCCATTTTCGTTAACCTGAATCTGATTAAATCGTTGTATTCTAAGGATATTGTTGCCTACATCTTTTTTCTCTCTAGTTTTTACATTCAAACACTATCAAATACTTAGTGTAGATTTTCGGATCTACATTTTGGCGCCGACTGTGGGGAGAAAAACGATAAACATCCTTTCTAAGAATCTGATCTAAGGTTCCTAAGAACGACAGTGGATCCCACTCAAAACCAATCCAAAAAATCTCAACGAGGAGTAATCGACGTCAATCCCATTGGATCCGACCCGAGAAGCGAAACACCTCCCGTCGAGAGCACTAACACGACTAGAACCGAAACAGCCCAGCAACAACAAGCCACCGTCACAGAAGCGGTCGGGACCTCGATTACAGGTCAGACCGGAGCTAGAGTTTGGATCAGGCCCGGGCATGGTCAGTCCTCCGACGACCCGATTATTCGAAGTCAACAAACAAGGCCGATCTCACCAACCCCCTGGCCCAAATCAGAGAGCAAGTGGCTGTTGGTGTCAAAATCGGTCACGACGGAATCAATGACTGAAAGTCTCTAGAAAGTATTTCTTGAAACAAAAAGTCTCGGATAATTTGAAAAGAAGTTATACGAGATTTTCTCAAATTAGAATACCCACTCTCTGTGAGATCGGAAGACTACGGGCGTGCGCGGACGAGAGTCCCCGGAAAGATTGGTCCGCTCGCCCAAGGACATCGAGATTCGATCACCACAAAAACCCTAAACACAAAAGAATCTGCCTCGAAACTTCGAAGAGGTCGTTCTCTCAAACCGTGAGGAACCAGAAAACGATCAAGATAACAAATCGAAGCCCTCGCCGAGATCTTCAGCCTGGCGCTGGCGGTACCCCGGCCTGGCGCCGGCGGCACCCGTCACGCGGGCCGGCCTGGCGCCGGCGGCACCCGACCTGGCGCCGGCGGCACCCGGCCTGGCGCCGGCGGCACCCGACCTGGCGCCGGCGGCACCCGTCACGCGGGCTGGCCTGGCGCCGGCGGCACCCGTGATGCGGGCCGGCCTGGCGCCGGCGGCACCCGACCTGGCGCCGGCGGCACCCGTCGCGTGGGCTGGCCTGGCGCCGGCGGCACCCGACCTGGCGCCGGCGGCACCCATCACGCGGGCCGGCCTGGCGCCGGCGGCACCCCGGCCTGGTGCCGGTCGACGGCCCTCGTCCTGGTCTCGGTCCCATCGTGTTCGGTCTGATCCCATCTTGACTTGGTTGGATCATTCATCGTGAATTTGGGACGATCACGGCTACGGAATAAACATCCTTCGACTGGATTGGAATCGTCCTCGATGTTTTACGACAAAAACTAGAAGGATTGGATTTCTCGTAGAAGATATCGTATAAAACAAAGATCGATTAACTTGAACATCGATCCTTTAAGCTATACAGTTTATTTTACGAGAAAGATAGTCTTTCCGAGAAATCGTATAAAACGTTCAACGACTTAAGACAAGTCCACGAACTTACTTACGATTTTAAGAATTCAGGCCCAATCAGACTATGACGGTTTATCCAATTTCCCAAACATCGGATAAACATCAAGCCACCGAAAAATAGGGGAAAACTCGAGGATAATAATGAAGATCGACGGAAATGGAATATTTCCTGAAGAGATAAACTTGGGCCCAAAGGCGAGGTCCATCATCCTAAGGCAAACCGACCTAGGAGTGAGTATATAAGGAGAGCAAGAGCAGAAGAGAAGGGGATCCGAAAATCCTAGAATCTAGACTTAGAGAACTCCTGCTAGCTTAGAGAACTTAGAACTTAGGCGGTTAGGCCAGCGAGGCAGGACTTAGAACGTCTGGCCGCCTCTCGTTCTAGTTTTATCTTCTCCGCAGACCCCTGTTCCTCTCGGAAGGATCTAACTATCCTTTTACTCAGAGCTTCGCACATAGAAACCCTAGGCATTATCTTCGACATGCCCGTTTCTATGACCAACGCTCGTACTAGACGAACCAGGCCCTAGAACGTCTGGCCGCCTCCTGCTCCCAAATCTCCGCTTCTCTCGGAAGGATCGGACAATTCTTTTACTTCAAAGCTACGCACATAGAAACCCTAGGCATTGTCTTCGACATGCCTGTTTCTATGACAAACGCTCATACTAGATCGAACCCGCCCAGACGGTTCGATCTCTTGTTCAATTCTTTCTAAACTGAACTACGTCCGACTTGATCCTCGAAAGGGGTACGTAGGCAGCCTTTCTTAAGGTCCAGTCTCAAATCTTAACAAATCTTTTTCCGCATTTATTCGGTCACTTGTTGTTGGCTGTCGAAGAGAATCCGGACCTTCAAGGAAAGTCGGGTTAACTTGGCTTTCCTCCGCAATCTTATTCATTAAAATTGACGGTGTGAATTTCGGTTCCCACAGTTTGGCGCTAGAAGGAGGGGGGGACAGATTACTCTTACTCATACGGCCGCAAAGCGCTTGATCGAACCGATGTCCGGAAATATGAAAGAAAAAGTTGCAGTTTGCGTCAACGATGGTAAAACCACTCCAGCAGCGACTGTTCCTACGGCCAACGCTTACGCAAACGCCACGGTGCTCGAGCGAATCAAAAACCTAGCCGCGGCTTTCCGCCACAGGAAGAGCACGAAAACGAGCTCGCAATTTCTCTATCTAAACAGAAAGGGCAACGATAAAATCTATCAAACCCCAAAAATTCGTCTTGTTACCAAGTTAGAGAAATCGCAACGAGCAAGGTTTCTACGAAAAACGTTTCTTTCGAGAACCTCTCGGAAAAATAAAACTTATTCTCCTCGAAACCTTGGGGAAACCCTTTATTACTCGCGGAACAGAAGCACGGCAAATCGGTTCACCGATTCCCACTGCCATACTTCTTACAAACAACTCTCGAGGAACAAACGGGAAAACGAAAGGAGGTCGGAGCTTAATCTTACTAGGACGACTTGCCATAGGGTAAGATCAGTCTTCCCAGTCCTCCTTAGTAAGAGCCCACTTTGTTCTCCTTTGTGTCTAGGTCAAAATGGCTTTCGTTTCATCTCAATCGGAGTTTCCGTTGAGATTTTACGAAGAGAACAAAGTCACTGTCCCGACCACCTCGCCGTGGGTAAGGACAAACATTACCGAGGTCACCTCACCCTCCGACATGGCTACCTCGCCACAGGGCGAACTCACCTTCGTTATCCTTTGAGTTTAGATCAAAGTGGCTTTCGTTTCGTCTCAATCGGAGTTTCCGTTGAGATTTTACGAAGGGAACAAAATCACTCTCCCGGCCACCTCGCCCGTGGACGAGAACAACCATCACCAAGGTCACCTCGCCCATGGCCACCTCGCCTGTGGAAACCTCACTTTGCTCTCCTTTGAGTCTAGGTCAAGATGGTTTTCGTTTCGTCTCAATTGGAGCTTCCGTTGAGATTTTACGAAGAAAACAATGTTGCTGTCTCGACCACCTCGCCCATGAGAAGGATCTCTCTGTCCCGTCATAGGACGAGACCGGTCCTGTCTCAGTACCATGCATCTTTGCCTGAGTTTTTCATAACTCGGTCTTTGAGTCCGTGAGCCCCAGGGATCGACGAAGTCAAGCAACAGCAGCATCGGCAGAAGCGGGACACGGCACGGGCTGAAGGGCGCCTGGCGCCGGCGGCAGACCGACCACGCCGCGCCTGGCGCCGGCGGCAAGGGTCCTGGCGCCCATCCGGGCAGTCGTTTCATGATCTCGGGCAACGGCAACATCATGGTCCCTTAAACCCATGTTCGGATTGTTCGAGAAACACGACGATTCTTCCGCAAAGCCTTCTCGATTGTTTAACAAAGCTCATATTCTAGAATCTAAGTTCGAAGCCTCATTACTCAAACCCTCGAAGACGGAAAGTCTACAAATCCAAGTCCATCTCAATCCCGATACTCGAGGAGTCTCGTTGGATTAGAAACGATTATCTTGAAATCTACGGCTAAAGATCATCCCAAACTCAAAGATTTCCCGCAAACGACTAACGGGGGAAAGATCGAACAACGAAAAACCCACAGACGGCAAGATGGCCTGGCACCGGCGGCACGCGTCACACGAGCCGGCCTGGCGCCGGCGGCACCCGGGATGCGGGCGGCACCCCGGCCTAGCGCTGGCGGCACGCGGGACGCGGGCCGGCATGGCGCCGGCGGCACCCGTCACACGGGCCGACCTGGCGCCGGCGGCACCCCGGCCTGGCGCCGGCGGCACCCCGGCCTGGCGCCGGTCCACGGCCCTCGTCCTGGTCTCGGTCCTATCGGCCCTAGTCATGGTCTCGGTCCTATCGTGCCCGGTCCGATCCCATCTTGGCTTGTTCGGATCAATCTTCGTAAGTTTGGTACGATCACGGTTATTCTAAACACCAATCGTCTCGACCATACGAGGAAATGGGATTCCATCGGAAATGCCGAAACCTTCAAAAGACTATTTTCTCAAAAATTTTTGTAAAGGTTTTAATTCTTTGTAGGACAGGAACAAAAACGTCTTGAAAAACTGCCGTAGAATTTAGGGAACTTAGGACCTAGGTGGATAGTCTAGCAAGCTAAGTCTTAGGCAAAATTTCCAGTCTTGTTCCATGGTTCCTTGATTGTCCAGGCAGAACATGCAAACCGATCTAGTCTCTCGAAAAACCGAGAAACGATCGCCACGCGATCTAAATGCATACTCACCCCGCTTCCTAAAAGAAAGAAAAAACGTACACAAGCCTTCGGAAGAACGGCTAACCCGTTTTCTTTCGTAAAAAGAAAAGGGAAGTAGGTACGTATACTATACCCGTATAATCCCATCTTCAAAAACTTTTTGCTTCAGCATCAAGACAACGCTTTTAACAAAGAAAACTCTCGCAGCAATAAGATTCGTCTAAAAAACGCTAACGGCATAGCCCAACCGTTACAAACATAGTCTTGAAAACTCTACGTCGTCTCTCTTCGCAAACTCGCGACTAGAAACGTGTACCAACGTCAGACTAATAGCACGATGGTGAACTACGAAAATAATGAAATAACCTTCGGTAAAACTTCATAAGTAGTTCGAAGCAGCTTTCGTCCAAAGGTCGAAATCATAGCGGAAACATCTCCCGTGTAATCCGCGGAAACATCGCTACTTTAACAAACTGCGATTTTCTATCTCCATGAAACCGGTCATCCATTACTTTCGTATAACAAGAACATTTTAAAACAAAACAGCCTATGGAAAAAACATGATCGGTCTCATGCAAAACGATTTCGCAGTACGCAAAAGTGAATAAGGAAAACGTAATCCGTGGTCGCGAATATCGCAAGTAATTTGTGAGAAACGCTCTCCGGTTACCTTTGCGAAAACCCCCTTACATCACTTTTACGAAAAATCCTCTGTATGGTCGAGTCAATTCATACAAAGCAACTTTCGTAAAATAAACATAATGGGTCCAACGGGTAACTGACGTAGACAGTTTTCGCTCCACAAGGTTTCTGGCTCCTGCTTTCACTCCCCGCGGTTACATCCGAGCAGGAAATAATCACGCAGGCGAACCCGCACGTGTCCTGCGTCGATCCCTTAAACTTTGTCCCCCTCGGACAAAATGAAACAATTTTCATGCAACAAAATATTTTTTATACGAACCATTCATCGTATAACTGAAACCTAAAGTGGAAAATTGTTTCTAAAAGCCATCAGCCGTAACTCAGAAAACTCCGCTATGCTTGGCATGTCTATCTCGGCAAACGCTATTTGGCCCTTGGCCAACTACGCCCTTCCGTAAAGCCCGGACCTGAATTCGGCATCCCCATTAAGGACAATCGTAAACTAACATGACCTTAATAAGGGTCATGGTCTGATCGTTTACCAACGACTTCCTTGGCGATACGGCTAAATCTAGCCTCCATGCCAATCCAAAGCTACTGAGCGACCATCGCTCCAATCACTTAACGGCTAAAAACAACAATCCACGATTTGTTCATAGAACGCCAAGTGACTATTACGCAAGAAATTTGTCATATAACCCAAAATCGGAAATCATACGATAAACTCTTCATACCAAAACTCAGTCCTAACAACCATATGGTTAACGGAAGATTTAAACTTATCGTCAATCGATTAAGTTCTATACGCCCCGTAAACACGGCATGAAAAGAAACGCTCGTGACAAGGCTCCAAGAGTTATATGAGTCATCCTTAATATATACAATCAAATCCCGGAAGGCCAACACTTCACGAAGCACTGTGAATGTAGACGCTTCTCCCTGGGTCAAACTTACGCGACCCCTTGGTCCTGCGTCCAAACCGAAACAACAGTTTCTGGCTGCGAACATTCGCAAAACATCTCCAAAGCCCGCGAACATTTCAACCACGAAATGCGGCACAAGGGAAACTCGACCTTCAGCACTGCGAGACGTCG
This sequence comes from Brassica juncea, assembly GCA_018703725.1. Taxonomy (NCBI): domain Eukaryota; kingdom Viridiplantae; phylum Streptophyta; class Magnoliopsida; order Brassicales; family Brassicaceae; genus Brassica; species Brassica juncea. Next base: position 11,377,934 of record CM031941.1, on the reverse strand, counting down.
CTAACGCTCGAAGGACATTCTTTTCCTCAAAACGTTCCAGACGAAATCCTCGTCTCTCGAACTCAAAACATACAAACGCACCTCTAAACGGTAACATGCCTCTAAACTGGCATCATTTCGTTGTTGCTGATCACAACAAACGAACTCTAACGTCCTAAACAGGCAAATAGCCGCCCTTCAAGGGGTAGGCTCTCTTGCATCCGACAAGGATAAACATAGCGCGCTATACAAGAAATCCAAATTTTGGTTTAGCTCTTCGTAAAGGAAGTAGCTCGACTCACGCCCAGACAAATCATATAAGCCGACAACAATTCGCGGATTTTAAACGGTACGAGTCAGGTTAAAATCACAAACAGGCAAAACGAAAGCCGATTTGTCATCGCAAAGCCTCAGTCCGAGAGTAAACCTAGGTCTTGCCCTAAACCCAGCCACGCTGGATCTCGAAATCTCACAGACATAGTATGGTATACGAGATCCAAAAATTTGTCTCTTCACTTAAGCCTATTCGTTTCACGAACTTTTCGCGTAAATCAGTAAACCGCGGAAAATCTCGCTTTATGCAAACAATAGGTACGGTGATCATCAGGGAACTAGGAATGAGACGACAACTCACACCCTCTTTCTCATACTTCAAAAAAAAACTGAAGTTCATAAATAATCGAAAAACAAATAAATCAACGGCATCATGCTCGAAAGTCTCTCATGACACATAACCAGACCATATAAGTCTCGCCGGAAAACAGATCACAAGGGTCTAAAACTCCAAAACGAACTACGGAAGGCTTGATCCCTGCAACAAGGGTACGTAGGCAGCCTTCGAAAGGCGCAGCCCCAATCTTACAACTTTCAACGGAGCCTTTCAACCATTAATCCGCCTATCTTACCTGACATGTCTTATCGCTCGCAAGAACATCACGAAGGTTCTAACGAGCTGGGGGGCTAACTGTTGGTGTCAAAATCGGTCACGACGGAATCAATGACTGAAAGTCTCTAGAAAGTATTTCTTGAAACAAAAAGTCTCGGATAATTTGAAAAGAAGTTATACGAGATTTTCTCAAATTAGAATATCCACTCTCTGTGAGATCGGAAGACTACGGGCATGCGCGGACGAGAGTCCCCGGAAAGATTGGTCCGCTCGCCCAAGGACATCGAGATTCGATCACCACAAAAACCCTAAACACAAAAGAATCTGCCTCGAAACTTCGAAGAGGTCGTTCTCTCAAACCGTGAGTAACCAGAAAACGATCAAGATATCAAATCGAAGCCCTCGCCAAGATCTTCAGCCTGGCGCCGGCGGCACCCCGGCCTGGCGCCGGCGGCACCCGTCACGCGGGCCGGCCTGGCGCCGGCGACACCCGGCCTGGCACCGGCGGCACCCGGCCTGGCGCCGGCGGCACCTGACCTGGCGCCGGCGGCACCCGTAACGAGGGCCGGCCTGGCGCTGGCGGCACCCGTCACGCGGGCTGGCCTGGCGCCGGCGGCACCCGTTACGCGGGCCGGCCTAGCGCCGGCGACACCCGACCTGGCGCCGGCGACACCCGACCTGGCGCCGGCGGCACCCATCACGCGGGCCGGCCTGGCGCCGGCGGCACCCCGGCCTGGCGCCGGTCGACGGCCCTCGTCCTGGTCTCGGTCGCATCGTGTTCGGTCTGATCCCATCTTGACTTGTTTGGATCATTCATCGTGAATTTGGGACGATCACGGCTACGGAATAAACATCCTTCGACTCGATTGGAATCGTCCTCGATGTTTTACGACAAAAACTAGAAGGATTGGATTTCTCGTAGAAGATATTGTATAAAACAAAGATCGATTAACTTGAACATCGATCCTTTAAGCTATATGGTTTATTTTACGAGAAAGATAGTCTTTCCGAGAAATCGTATAAAACGTTCAACGACTTAAGACAAGTCCACGGACTTACTTACGATTTTAAGAATTCAGGCCCAATCAGACTATGACGGTTTATCCAATTTCCCGAACATCGGATAAACATCAAGCCACCGAAAAATAGGGGAAAACTCGAGGATAATTATGAAGATCGACGGAAATGGAATATTTCCTGAAGAGATAAACTTGGGCCCAAAGGCGAGGTCCATCATCCTAAGGCAAACCGACCTAGGAGTGAGTATATAAGGAGAGCAAGAGCAGAAGAGAAGGGGATCCGAAAATCCTAGAATCTAGACTTAGAGAACTCCTGTTAGCTTAGAGAACTTATAAATTAGGCGGTTAGGCCAGCGAGGCAGGACTTAGAACGTCTGGCCGCCTCTCGTTCTAGTTTTATCTTCTCCGCAGACCCCTGTTCCTCTCGGAAGGATCTAACTATCCTTTTACTCAGAGCTCCGCACATAGAAACCCTAGGCATTATCTTCGACATGCCCGTTTCTATGACCAACGCTCGTACTAGACGAACCAGGCCCTAGAACGTCTGGCCGCCTCCTGCTCCCAAATCTCCGCTTCTCTCGGAAGGATCGGACAATTCTTTTACTTCAAAGCTCCGCACATAGAAACCCTAGGCATTGTCTTCGACATGCCTGTTTCTATGACAAACGCTCATACTAGATCGAACCCGCCCAGACGGTTCGATCTCTTGTTCAATTCTTTCTAAACTGAACTACGTCCGACTTGATCCTCGAAAGGGGTACGTAGGCAGCCTTTCTTAAGGTCCAGTCTCAAATCTTAACAAATCTTTTTCCGCATTTATTCGGTCACTTGTCGTTGGCTGTCGCAGAGAATCCGGACCTTCAAGGAAAGTCGGGTTAACTTGGCTTTCCTCCGCAATCTTATTCATTAAAATTGACGGTGTGAATTTCGGTTCCCACAGTGGCCGAGTTAATAGGGATGGTAGCAACGGTCGTAGATAAATCCATCGCAAATCGATTGGAGCACGCCGAGAAAGAGCTTGCAACACCGAGCTAGTGCTTGAGATCGAGCTGGAAATCGACCGGATTTACTTACTCGAACGCCGATTTCTGGAAACAACGGGGCCTTTGGCACCCCAGAATTCCCAAGCGCGAGATCAACGTGCTATATGGGTGAAAGCTCGCAACAGACCTTCCGATGGAACCCAGCTTACCGAAGATTAAATTACAACGGATCTGATAAAAGAACAAGCGAGAACCCAGAGACCTCTGAGTACCCCGATGGAAACCCATAACGGATCCATCAGAAGTCCGGAGAAAATGCGACCTCAAGCACCACCAGGTGGTTACAAAACTCCATGTGATACATTCCCGTCAACCAACAGAAGCGGGGCTAACCGGACACGTCCAACTGAGCTAACGGAAGAACCGAGGCAAACCCGGGGCTATACTTCCCAAGATTTCGTTAGCTCGGATCTTCAAAGGGAAGGAACGAGAATACCGAATGAGACTGGAGATTTCCAGACCTATATCAAAAGGAACGACGCCGAGCTTAGAAGGATACACACTATCATGTATATTATTTGGGAAAAATATCCAGGTACCAGATTCCTCCAGCTTCTGGGCAGGACACTGATCTTCAGACCCCTGCATTGAAGAACCCTGATTCTGACCCCTGCTTCCGAGGACGGCCCCTGAGTAAAATGGAAGTTTTCTATCTAAGGGGATTCTTCCATATTTCCGAATATGGAAGAGTTTAACCTACTTCAGCCGACATCTACATCTATAAAAAGGGAACCTTAACCCTAGAACAAGGGATCGACATTCAGAGACTATGAGATTAGGGTTTAGGAGTTTAGAATTAGGGTTTATACACCAAAACATTGTAGTCCCTGTTCAAATCATCAATAAACATCTCCTTAGTCTCGATTCTCTTATTTTCAAATAAATCTTCTAGTGTTCCGTAGTACTAAAACAACCCTACACAAAAATACCATAACAGTTTGTGGCTATAAGGAGGGGAGTAATCCAAATTACGTGACGATGGCATTAGAAGACCTCGACGATCAGTCCGGAGCTACTCCAAGGGAAATCGAGTTACTCAACCGACTCGACACCCTCCAAAGTCAGATCACCGAGCTCCACAAAGCTCGGGAAACGACGGCAGACAACCCTGAGCTTCTTTAAGAAGTTCAGACTCTAAAGGATAAGCTCCAAACAGCTGCAGCAAAGCGCCGAGAAGCTAGGGGCTCTCGAAGCTGAAAATCTTGCTCTCCAGAAAGAGAATCACGCCCTTGGTGAAACCAGCAACAAGCGACGAAGGTTTCGAACCCAAGTTTGACCCATGCCTTTCCTCGACACACCTGTGGGCGAAGACGGAGTGGCTCATCGACCCATTTCTGTCGGCGAGGAGCTCGAGAACGAAGAAACTGCTCCTAGAAGGGCTCGGGTGCTGGTGGATAGCGACTCCGATATGGAGGACGAAAAATACTCACCTGACGATCCCGCGATCTCAGACCCTGCTATGGCTGCCAAGAGAAGCACCAGGAACGCCAGGAAGGGTCAAGAGACAGGAGACCGGAAGCGCATGCTCCTGGATATGGACGAAATCAGTTTCACCGCCAAAGAGCAGAAGAGGGTCCTGACTCCTCATCACGATGCCCTGGTCATATCGCTCACCGTGGCAAATTTCCTTGTGAGGCGAATACTGGTAGACAACGAGAGCTCCAGCAACATTATCTTCAAGCTCGCATATGCCGACCTGGGGCTGGAGGAAAGAGCATTGACAAAGAAGGTCACTCCGCTCATAGGCTTCAGCGGAGAGGTGAAACAGACCATTGGGGAGGTCGTCCTCCCGGTGTATGCTGAAGGGGTTAACCAGGCAACCAAGTTCCTGGTCGTCGATTGCTCGTCATCCTACAACATGATACTTGGACGGCTCTGATTCATGATATGGGAGCTGTTCTTCGAATCTCCATCAATCGATCAGGTTCCCAATCCTCTAGGGCATCAGAACGATTAGGGGAGACCAGGAAAACTCTCAAGCCTCTATCAGACCACTCTGAAAGGAAAAACCCAGGTCTTATAGCAATTACAGAAGAAGCTTCCAGCCCCACATACAAAGGATCCGGAAGTAGAGAAAATGGACGAGGTACCCTTGGTAGAAGGGGACCCGGCGCGAAACCTACAGATAGGGTCCAATCTTACTGAGGGCCTAAGGCGGAGATTGATCGACTTCTTGTGGTCTAACTCCGACTGCTTCGCCTGGTCCCACGAGGACATGCCAGGGATCAACCCTGAGATCATCATGCACATACTGCAGGTAGATCCCCAATATCCACCTGTTCGACAAAAGAGGAGGAAATTTGCCCCGGAGAGGGACGAGATCATCAACGAAGAAGTCAAGAACCTGCTCGACGCCGGGTTTATACGGGAAGTACAGTATCCAGAATGGCTGGCCAACGTGGTAGTGGTAAAGAAGAAGAATGGGAAGTGGAGAGTCTGCATCGACTTCACAGACCTCAACAAATCCTGTCCCAAGGATCCCTTTCCCCTGCCTCATATAGACAAGCGAGTCGCCGCAACCGCAGGCAGGTCACCAGCTTATGAGCTTCTTGGACGCGTTCTCCGTCTACAACCAAGTCCTCATGCACCCAGAGAACCAGGAGAAGACTTCATTCATGACCTCTAGGGGCATCTACTGCTACAAAGTCATGCCATTCGGCCTGAAGAACGCCGACTCGACCTATCAAAGGCTTGTAAACATGATCGTACAGACCATGGAGGTCTATATCGACGATATGTTGGTCAAATCCCTCGAAGCAGAGGACCACATCTCTCATTTTCAACAAGCTTTTACCACTCTCAGACTGTATAACATGAAGCTTAACCCCACGAAGTGTTCATTCGGAGTTAGCTCCAGAAATTTACTTGGATACATAGTTACCCACCGGGGCATCAAGGCTAATCCAGAGCAGATAAGAGCCATCCAAGCAATACCTTCTCCCCAAAATGTGAAGGAGGTGCAGAGGTTGACAGGCAGGATGGCCGCACTGAGCAGATTCATCTCCAGGCTGTCTGATAAGTCTCACGCCTTTTTTGAGGCTCTGAAAGATCCCAAGGACTTCCGATGGACTGAAAATTGCGAGCTTGCCCTAGCCGACTTAAAGGCTTCCCTTACCACACCACCTCTCCTCTCAAAACCCCTGGATGGAGAAACCCTGCTGCTCTACCTGACGGTATCAGAACATGCGGTAAGTGCAGTCCTCGTTAGGGAGGAAGGAAGAAAGCAGTATCCCACCTATTACGTAAGCAAATCGCTACTAGATGCGGAGACCCGCTACAGCTGATATCATTCAAATTACCCTAAGGAGTGACTTTACTCTCTCAAATAAGAGGTTCAGCTGTAGTACTTAGGGATCGAATCCACAAGGAGCTAGGGAACCAATTAGATCTAATAGTTATAGAATTAAACTAGGATAATAAGTAATAAAACAATAATATAGAAAGTAATAAATAAAGCAGTAAATAAAGCAGTAAACAAGGTGAACAAGACAATTGTTCAGCTTGGCAAAGAGTTGTTTGATGGAAGGATGGTTTGCTAGATCTAGGGTTTCTATTCAGGAAGTCTAGATTATAATAGTATGAATGCTTATGTGAGATGCTTGCATGATATTATAGAACCCAACTATAACAATAACTTTAACTCTCGTCCTAGGTTATCTATTACTAGAACCTATGAGACTCCCATTGGTGAAACATAGGAAGGCGTCGATCGACAGTGCCTCGCGTCAATCGATCGATGACTCTATAGGAGTATCGATTGATGCACCTTTAGTAAGCTTTAAGTGCGAGGTTGATAACAGTTCGCTTAAGGAGTTTGCCAAATAAACTGTCGCTTGTTTCCAGCAAATTCCTAATCTAAAAGAAGATAGATCCAAGGATCATATCCATTGTCATCATGTATAGGTTAGCTACTCCTATACAAGCATTAAGAGCAATCTTCTAAGATGAATATCACATGCTCAAGTATTCATATTTGGGGCTAATCCCTCAAAACCTATCTGAACCCTAAACCTAACAGGTGGATCTATTCAGACATGAAGTTTGTCACAGAAATCCTAGATGAGTAGATGTGAAATTGCAATAGATATTAAAACAAAAACCAATGGAGTTCCAGGAGGACTCTGAAGGAGTTCCTACCTTATCTCCTAACTTATAACAATGGAATAGAAAAGCACAAGGAAAAGCGTAAAGAGCGTAGCCGTCAACAATGGCTTAGAAAACACATAAATAGGGTTTTAGGTCGTGCAGGGGCATCTTGGTAATTTGTGGTAACTTCTGGACTTCAGTCGGTCATAAATTAGGCTTGGCCCACATTCTGAGATCCATATCGATCGACACCGAGGCTGTGGCGTCGATCGACATCCATTCATCTTCTCGACAGCTTCCTCTCGCGAGGCAGACTGACCACTCTTCAGTAAAACGGGCATAACTTCTGCTACATGATGCTGATTGACCCCAAACCAGTGGAATTATAAAGCTAACTCAAAGTTATATCTTTTGTCAAAAGATGGGCTAAATATAACGGTGGGAAGGTCTCCATCCATAGCTAAACAGCGTCTGTGCAGTACTGCACTCAAAAGGCTCCAAAAGACACCAAAATCACCATATTTCTCCAGAACGTACCTGAACCTGTAAATAAACTAAATAGACTCCAAAAAATAATAAATATATCTTAAAACACTCATATAACATGGGTAAAAGTGGGTCAAATTCATGGTATATCAACTCCCCCTGACTTACCCTTTTGCTTGTCCTCAAGCAAAACAAACAGGCAGTCTCTCTGAAAGAGGTTTGAAAACAGCAGGGACTTACAAAATATTTGAACTTAGAATCATCACCTCTACAATGTTGCAACATCAAATATCTCCTAACTTTATAAGAACTTTATATACCATATCCTAGCTTAGCAACCAAATTCATCTATCCAGCAACTTAGCAAATCCTGTCTGACTAACCCCTATACTAACCTCATTTCTTTACATAAATAAAAGTGTAGGCTTTACCTTGGGAGTAACGATCAAAGGACACATGGGTTCTCACTCAAGCAAATTTCTGAACACACAGGTAGTCTTCTCTGATCCTTTTCTTCCCTCTTTCTCTCTTCTCTGAACCCTTATAGTTTCAATTTTAATGAACAGTGATGCTGATGCAGTCCATCTTGTTCATCTTATTGACTTTTTTACTTTTGTAACTCTTATTTTGACAAAGTGTAGCGAATAATGGGGTCACAGGAGACACTCCTACCCCTCGTTTCCACAGTGTGTGATCATTCCCTTATGAATTAGAATACTGGGGTCATAGGAAACACTCCTACCCCTCTGCAACTTCCAGGAAACCATCTCAATCTTTTTTTTTCTAAGGTGCTTGAAGAGAGAGAGAAAAGGGAACCAGAAACACACAAACTTTTACCTTCCAGATTTGCAGGAGGAACCCGATCCAATGTATACCAAGCCCCAAGACAAGCAGTAATAGTCAAATTAGGCTGGAGGTCAGCTTTGGTTCCTTCAAACATTCATAGCAAGTGTGGTCATAGTTGACAGGTGATCCACTTTAGCATCTATAGTACATTCTACAGTCAACAAATCTAAGAATGGTGCTAAAGAGTGGTTAGATAAAAAGTAAAGATTGAAAAAGTTCATTGTCTCCTTCTTGACTCAATAAAATCCTTTGAAAAACATTTGATAAGACTCACAAAGTAAACTAATATCAGTAAAACATCCCCCAAACTTAAATTACACTGTCCCCAGTGTAAATCTAGTCGGCGTTATGGTGAGAACATAAATCATAAGGATTCAATGTAACAAGTAAGAACGATATACTTGACCGGATTGAATATCGATCAATTCGCCAATGGAGGTATCGATCGTCGCAGGTGATGTAATGTCGATCGATATCGACATGTCCTCGTCGGTCGATGTGATGAGCAATCGTCTACTTGGATCTGTTTTTTTTGTAATGTGTTTTTTTTTTTCACTAACTATAACACAATATCAGTTGAACCTCTCCCAGACTTGAACAACACCGTGACTAGTGTTATGCAGTCTAAAATTGGTGGGAAATAAATCATAAGGACAAAATTTAACAAGGGAAAAAGGTATACGTGACTTTGATGTGAATGTCGACCAACACAGTTAAGTGGCGATCGATACTCTTGATGCTCTGTCGATCGACACAGTTAAGTGGCGATCAATTGATGCTAGTGATGCTCTGTCGATTGAAGCTAGTTAGTCATCGTCGATTCTTGTGCAAACTCGCCTCCCTCGGATCTTTGTCCTTTTACCTAACACACAAAAAGTCAGTAATAAAAACAATTACCTAAATTTTAAAAACTTTTTTTAGATGAACAGTGCTCTGCTACAGTAACGCTGCCACAGTAACTCCCGATTTTCCGCTACAGTGTCGATCGATTTGTCTGCTACAGTGTCGATCGATGCTACAGTGTCTTTGCTACAATACAGTCGTTACTGTTCACTTTTTTTACTTGCAATAACTAAAGACAAGAATCAGTAATAAATGAAATTAAAATCAAATATAAAACAAACCTAACAGTGGGTTCCCTCCCACTCAGCGCTTATTTTCAATCATTATCTTGACTTCTGGAGATCTGATTCAGTCCGGATGAGAATGAGAACTTGCTCCAAACCAAGTCTGAATGTCTACTCTCTGAAGTTTTATCATTCTTGTGTGAAAGCCTCCTCCGAAGACTCTTCTCCTTTGTCTATCATCTCATCAATAAAAAGTGTTCTAAGCTTTGCAAATGGTTGTGAGAAGCATCTTCTGCGCACTCTTGATTTCCTGATACCTTATGAGAAGTGAGGAATCAATGATAAATGAGGATCTCCCTTGGTTCTTTTTCTCTTCTTCCAATTCCTCTTCTTCTTTCCCCCAGACTTGTCTGATCGCGTGGTGGTATCTCTATCAAAAAGATTTTGATACACTTCAAACTTATTCTGCTCTGATACGCGATTGGTGTCGATCGATGCTGAAATTGTAGTGTTGATCGATGTTAGTTTGTCGATATATTTCAATACTGCTTCTACTGGACCTTTATCAATTTCATCTCCAAATCTCAACCCTCTCTGAGAAGCTTCTACGTGCTGATGATCATCCACTACTTCACTGTAAGAACTCAGATGTGCACCTTTATCTGGTGGGATAAGCGATTCAGCTTCAAATACAGCGCATGGAACCACAATCTTCACAGGATCATGTATCCTCTTCACTATTTTGTGAAACCTAACAGCTTCTTCTGTCCATATAGGTGGTCTCTGATGTTTAGGGACAGCGAGGTATGAGACATTAGACATGTACATCCTTTCCTCAATCTCATCACTTTGGTGTCGATCGATGCTTGTCTTTGACGAAGTTTCCAGATCATTTTCTGAAGTGTGCTGATCAAGCTTCATCTCCAAGTCATGTTCCATATTTTCAAACCATTCCTCCAGCCCCAAGAAGTCTTTTGTAGAAGCTTCTCTACTGGAATCCAAGTCTCCAATTTGTTCTCCATACTCTAACTCCAATAATTCTTCTAGTTCCAAAAAATCCTCCATAGTGATTTCTTTTTCAACATATGGGTCATGAGAAAAACTTGATACATCAGTGCTCTTCTGTGTCGAGTCTGTAATGTCCTAAGGATAACTCGAACTTTCAGGGATTTCAAGTGGTATCGATCGATGACAAAAGTATGTATCGATCGATTATGAGGTGCTGGTGTCGATCGACGATGAGGTGGTGGTGTCGATTGATACTGAGCTTGTGTCACTAATCTCGGCTCCTTCTACTCTGCTCAGCTTTGGATCACATAGCACTCTAACCTTGGCAAAAGGGTTTCGACCTCCTCTGCACCGCACTCTATACTTAAGACTTTCCTCTTGACATTGTGAAGGGACTAGTGATAGGACATTTGCATCTGCATTCCTTTTCTTCTTCTTCTTCCCATTCATCGTCCTTCTCCCAGACTTAGACTTTCCAGTCTCATTGTGTTCTGAAATTTGGAGGGTGTCGACCGATGTTGCGAGCTTCGTGTCGATCGATTCGTGAGGCTGATTGTCGACCGATGTTGAAAGTTGAAAGTCGATCGATGTGGAGGTCATGGGGTCGATAGATTCTGAGCTTGTGTCACTAATATCGGCTTCTTCTATTCTGCTCAGCTCTCCAGATCTATGTTGTTCATCACCCTCTCCCATAATATAGGAGACCAGCTGTCTTGGAATCATATCTTCCCTCTTTATCTACCAACTTTCAACGAGCATATCCCACTTATCATTCTTCTCGAGTTGCTTCAGCATCATCAAGGAATTTGTAAAGGAATGCTCTCTCAATGTCCTCCCAGCTGGTTAAAGATCCTGGCTGAAGTTGACTGAACTAGCTTAATGCATCTCCAGAAGCAGAATATGGGAAGATCTTACATAGCATATGGTATTCAGACACTTCATTATGCTCGCTCCCTGACACTAGATCCTCAAGCTCTTCTATGTGGTTTCTGGGATCCTGGTGAGGAAGACCCTGGAAGGGGTTCTGACCTACTCCATCATACCATTCACGGTTCAGATCAAAGTCGTTTGTCTCAGCAACAACAATCAAAACAGGGATTACAGCACTCTCTGTATTAATCAATTGTCATGTGCTATTGCGAGGGCTACCTTCTTCGTCTCTTAACATCCCATTCTCATCGAAGCTCAGTATGAGTACTTCGATTTTCTCTGTCTCCACGCAAGTTGTGTTTGTCGACCCTTGATGAATAGTATTTTTCTGCGTTGGATGAACAGTACCCGGATGAACAGTGTCGCGGTGAACAGTGTTTTGATGAACAGTTTCCCGATGAAAAGTACCACAATGAACAGTACCGCGATGAACAGTGTCGCGATGAACAATGTTTCGTTGAACAGTGCCGTGCTGAACAGTGCCAAAGTGAACAATATCGATCGACGTCGGATGAACAGTGTCGATCGATGCGGGGTGAACAGTACCGCGATGAATAGTACCGGTCGACACGGGATGAACAGTGTCGATCGATGCGGGGTGAACAGTACCTCGATGAACAGTACTTAGATGAACAGTACCCGCATGAACAGTAACAGGATCAATAGTACCACGATGAACAATGTTCGGGTGAACAGTGTCGCGATGAACAATATCGATCAGTGCGGAACGAACTGTGTCGATCGACGGGGAATGAACAGTGTCGATCGACAGGGAATGAACAGTATCGCGATAAACAGTAGCGAGATGAACAATACCTGGATGAACAGTACCTAGATGAATAGTGTTTTCGGACACATGATGAATAGTGTCGCTCGATGCTTGGTTCACGCTGTCGATCGATCCTGCTTGGAGGGTGTCGATCGATTCTTCCCTCGTAGACTTACGGACCGTGAATAAACTAACAGACTCCTTCTTTGAAAACTCCAAAAATCCTCTTCTCATTGCTTCCTGGTATTTGATCTATGTACATGAAACACAAGTTAAAAAAAATTATGAGTTTTTACAATAATAGTAAAAACCTAGACTAAATCTAACTAGATGAGATCTAATGGCGATCAAAGCTCTCCGGCAACGGCGCCAAATTTGATATCACTCAAATTACCGTAAGGAGTGACTTTACTCTCTCAAATAAGAGGTTCAGCTGTAGTACTTAGGGATCGAATCCACAAGGATCTAGGGAACCAATTAGATCTAATAGTTATAGAATTAAACTAGGCTAATTAGTAATAAAACAATAATATAGAAAGTAATAAATAAAGCAGTAAACAAGGTGAACAAGACAATTGTTCAGCTTGGCAAAGAGTTGTTTGATGGAAGAATGGTTTGCTAGATCTAAGGTTTCTATTCAGGAAGTCGGGATTATAATAGTATGAATGCTTATGTGAGATGCTTGCATGATATTATAGAACCCAACTATAACGATAACTTTAACTGTCGTCCTAGGTTATCTATTACTAGAACCTATGAGACTCCCATTGGTGAAACATAGGAAGGCGTCGATCGACCTGCTGTCGCACGTATCGATCGACAGTGCCTCGCGTCAATCGATCGATGACTCTATAGGAGTATCGATCGATGCGCCTCTAGTAAGCTTTAAGTGCGAGGTTGATAACAGTTCGCTTAAGGAGTTTGCCAAATCAGCTGTCGCTTGTTTCCACCAAATTCCTAATCTCAAAGAAGATAGATCCAAGGATAATATCCACTGTCATCATGTATAGGTTAGCTAATCCTATACAAGCATTAAGAGCAATCTTCTAGTATGAATATCACATGATCAAGTATTCATATTTGGGGCTAATCCCTCAAAACCTATCTGAACCCTAAACCTAACAGGTGGATCTATTCAGACATGAAGTTTGTCATAGAAATCATAGATGAATAGATATAAAATTGAAATAGATATTAAAAAAAAACCAATGGAGTTCCAGGAGGACTCTGAAGGAATTCCTCCCTTCTCTCATAACTTAGAACAATGGATTAGAAAAGCACAAAGAAAAGCGTAAAGAGCGTAGCCGTCAACAATGGCTTAGAAAACACATAAATAGGATTTTAGGTCGTGCATGGGTATCTTGGTAATTTGTGGTAACTTCTGGGCTTCAGTCGGTCATAAATTAGGCACGGCCCACATTCTGAGATCCATATCGATCGACACCAAGGCTGGGGCGTCGATGCACATCCATTCATCTTCTCGACAGCTTCCTCTCGCGAGGCAGACTGACCACTCTTCAGTAAAACGGGCATAACTTCTGCTACAGGATGCTGATTGATCCCAAACCGGTGGAATTGGAAAGATAATTTAAAGCTCTATCTTCTGTCAAAATATGGGCTAAATCTAAAGGTGGGAAGGTCTCCATTCATAGCTAAACATATGATGCGTCTGTGCAGTACTGCATTCAAAAGGCTCCAAAAGTCACCAAAATTACCATATTTCTCCAGAACGTACCTTAACCTGTAAATAGACTAAACAGACTCCAAAAAACAATTAACATATCTTAAAAAATTCATATACCATGGATAAAATTGGGTCAAATTCATGGTATATCAACAGCCATCTTAAGAAACTAGCATTGGTGCTGGTTACAGCAGCCCGAAAGCTGTGCCCTTACTTCCAGGCCCACCAGGTCGTGGTGATCACTTCATTCCCCATCAAAGTAGTCCTTCAAAAGCCCGAGGTATCAGGACGCCTTGCCAAATGGACTGTAGAGCTGGGGGTGTTGGAGAAAAATACTCAGGTATCATTTTCCTCCAGGCTCTAGGCAGGACTCAGACCTCCGGGTCCCCGCAAAAGAGTACCCCTGGTCCTCACTGAAAGGAACTCAGGAACTACCCTTTCCTCCGGGAAAATGGAAAACTTCCGACAAAGAGAACCTTCCATATTTCTGAATATGGAAGAATTCCTCTTATTCAGACCGACTAAAACCGACCTAAGGATGACTATATAAGGCGAATCAAAACTCTAAAGCAGGGGATCGACTTCGGGAGACTAAGAGAGTAGAGCTAGGCGGCTAGGCTAGGGTTCATACACCAATCTATTGTAGTTCCTGCTTTACTAATATCACTCAAATTACCCTAAGGAGTGACTTTACTCTCTCAAATAAGAGGTTCAGTTGTAGTACTTAGGGATCGAATCCACAGAGAGCTAGTGTACAAATAAGATGCAATCTTAATGACTATGCTAGGTTGAAAATAGTTTAAAGTAAAGTGCAGGTTTGCTGAGTAAGGATGAGATTACTCAGTTGAAAGGATTTGGTTTTGAAAACAATAAAGAAAAGTAGTTAGATTCAGGGTAAGTATTCAGGAATTCAAGATTATAAATACTATAAAGGCTAACAAGTTGCTTGCATGATATGTCAGAGCTCAACACTTATTAAATGAATCCATCAGCTCTCGCATTATTTAGACCATCTATTACTTAGATGCTAAATGGTGTTGCGATCGGCTACTTCTGCCGCTGGTATCGCTCGATAGTTCGATAGGAATATCGACCGATACACCTCTAGCTACGTCGATCGATTACTCTATAGGAGTATCGATCGATACGGCTCTAAGAAAGCTTTATGCACGAGTTGATACAATGCTCACCATGATCATAGATCAGCTTTCGCATATCTCAAGAGGGTCATAGCATGTTTAGGATGTTATCAGGTATTGCATGTAATAAATCAATGCAATCCAAGTTCATGTTCTAGGTAGCTAAGCTAGAAAAGCATTAATGAACAATCCTAACAATAAATATCACAACTATAGCAATTATAGGCTGGGGTTAATCCCTCATATCCTATTTAAACCCTAAATCTAACAAGTGAATCTACTCAGACATGGCTAGGTAGTTCATAACAACAAGGTAATAATAGAAGTTCATAGACCTATTAGAGGGTGAACACTCAGGTTCCAATCACAAATACCTTTGGATCTCTCCTCTAGGTCTAGAATCATATAACCTTTGTTAACAATTAAAGAACTGAAAGAAAATGAGTAGAAGTAGAAGAAACTCTTAGAAACTATGAAAACTTGTATTACTGTAAAAGATTGTATATGAAAGAGACTTGAATGAAAAGAAAGCTTGTTTTTAATGCCAAAACACTTAGGCATATAAATATATGAGTTCATTAGGTTAAAAAAATTCGTCAGGGGCATTCTTGTAAAATGTGATATCTTGGGCTTCAAGTTCGGCCAGGACCAACTTGTCTTTCAGCCGCCTCAGTATCGATCGATAGTACAAGGTGTACATCGATCGATTATGGTCTCGATGTATCGTCCTTCGGCTAATGTGTGTCGATCGATTGCACAGAGTGTGCATCGATCGATGTGTAACTCTGACGTCGACCTCTGGTCTTGATCTCAGGTGAACTCTTCTTTAAGCTCCAAAAAGGCACCTAAAACATCACTTTTCTCCAAAATGCTTCTGAACCTGAAAACATACCTAATAGACTCCAAAACATAGATAATAGTAGTAAAAACACTCATATACCAGGGGTAAAAACGGGTAAAATCCATGGTATATCAACTCCCCCAGACTTAACCTTTTGCTTGTCCTCAAGCAAACACACAGGCAGTCTTTATGAAAGAGGTTTTGAGCAGGGACTAAATCAAATTCAAACTTAGAATCATAACCTCTACTTTGTTGCAAACCACATCTAAAAGTCTGTCAATCACAGAAACACATTATGCAATATCCTAGTTAAACTACCTTGATCATCTAGCCAACAACTTAGCAATCATGTCTGACTAACCCCTCTACTAATTTCATTTCTGTACATAAAAATAAAAGTGCAGGCTTTACCTTGGGAGTATCGATCACAGGATGCAAGGTTGCTCAAACAAGTATCTGGATCTGCAGGTAAAAAATTAGTTCCTATCCTCTCTCTCTACTATTTCTCTCATTGTCAAGTCTGCTTTCATTTGCAAGACATTGACCAAGATTGGACAGGCTTCCATGAATCAAGCCTTAATGGTTGCAGCCACCAAGTTCTGTTCACTTCTTTTTGACCTATATCCTAGGATTCATTGCGAAGCAAGTCTTGAAGGGGGTAACCACCAAGCCCTATTCAAACCCTTTACCTATATAATTCTTATGAATCAAGTCTTGAGGGGGGTAACCGCCAAGCCCTGTTCGAATTCCTTCCTAGTTAATATCTAACTATTCCTAGAAC
This sequence comes from Brassica juncea, assembly GCA_018703725.1. Classification (NCBI taxonomy): domain Eukaryota; kingdom Viridiplantae; phylum Streptophyta; class Magnoliopsida; order Brassicales; family Brassicaceae; genus Brassica; species Brassica juncea. Next base: position 11,361,370 of record CM031941.1, on the reverse strand, counting down.
ATAAATTTAAGATAATTTTCGATTTTTTTTTTAACTGAATAAAAATTAAATCTAATTTCGAAAATGAGAGAGAGAGGGTGATAAAATTATCTACACAAAGGCTTTTACCTTCCAGACTTGTTTGAAGCATCCGATCCCATGTATACCAAGCCCCAAGACAAGCAAAGAATTGTCAGGTTAGGTTGGAAATCAGCTTTGGTTCCTCCAGATAATCAATGAAAGTGTTGTCATAGCTGATAGGTGATCAACTTTAGCATCTATAGTACATTATGCATCAACAAATCTAAGAATGGTGCCTAAAAGATTGGTTAGATAAAAAGTAAAAATTAAAATTATCATTATCCCTTTCTTGACTCAATAAAAACCATTTTGAAAACATTTTTTTTTGATGAAATCAAAAGGTAAACAACATCAGTAACATCCCCCCCAGACTTAAATCATACACTGTCCCCAGTGTATAGCCAGTCCAGTGAAGGCATAGGTAATAATAAAGTACACTGATATCAAAAAGTTTAGAACGATATACCTGACCGCGTTGTGTATCGATCGATGTTGAGTCGTCTTCGTCGATCGCTTCTTTTTGGTTCATGTCGATCGATATCGACAGTTTCATGTCGGTCGATTTCAGTGGCAATCGTCTAATTGTAACTGCAAAGAAAAACAAATACGAAAAATAAAATCCTAAAGATAAAAATAAAATGAAAAACTACCTAACAGTGGGTTGCCTCCCACTCAGCGCTTTGATTATAGTCATCTAGCTTGACTTTGGATGAGATGAGCTACTGAGATGAAGTCCAGGTACTTGTTGAGAAACAAGTATCCTCTGTATCTTTCTTCTCACCGAACCATCCGTCAAATAGGCTTCTTGTGGCTTCATATTCTCTGGTTCATTTCTTCTCTAACTCAATCAACTCATCAGTGATCCTTTGAATCCTTTCTTCATGACTTTCAATGCTGACCGCGTGCCATCCTATCTTCCTGTAGGCATGTTCTGAAAGGTCACTAAGCTCTGCTTGCAATGAATCAAGGCGTTGGATCATCTTGTCTTGGATGGAGCTGGTATCGATCGATTCCTTGGTTGAAATATTGGTCGATGGCTGCTGAAGTCCATCGATCGATGCACTGGTTGCTCGGTCGATCGATTCTAAGGGCGCAGGTCTGCTCGCAAGCTGTCTCTGAATAGCTTTGATTTCTTTCTACATCCCTTCTATGCTAGATTCCATGCTTCCAACCTCGTTAACAAGCGGGAAATACGTTTGGTCTAGACGTCTATCTTGTGAATCATCCACTCTTGTTATTGCTGTGTATACATCATCAGCTAATTTATCCAAATCGGCTCTGGTACAGATCTCTGAAGTCTGTATATCGATCGATGCAAGAGCTTGCTTATCGGTCGATTTTCGCTTCTGCAGATTCTCGTGAAGCTTCTCTGCAAAGAGCTTCATCTGGCCGTCTATTTCAGTCAATCGCCTATCGATCGATGTGGGGTTGAGCTCGTCGATCGATGCAATCGATGCAGCCTGATAATCAAGTTGACGTTGGAACTTCTCAGCCTCCTTCTGCGTAGTATCTATGCGTAGTGCGAGTTCCTCCACTTCTTTGTCTACTAAGAAGTGTATATCAGAAATTTTCCTCTCAACTGCTTTCAGACGGGTCAATCCTCCAAAAGGATTGCAAGGTGCAGCGGGGTTCATATCTGCATGTGTTTCATTGATAAGGCGGATAGATCTCCTCTTCTCTTCTGTGCAGATTCTAAGATCTGCTAGGTTGTGCAAGATCCCCTCACAGGTTGTGGTTTGTTTGATGCTGAGACGAGCTTCTGCTTTCTTCAATTCTTTCCAGATATCTCCAAAAGACTCATCAACCTCACGTTTTGAGTAAGTGGTCGATGGTGTGGGCTCTGTATCGATCGATGTGGATGTTACTCCGTCGATCAATATTGATCTTTTCTGGCTATGGTTCTGTGCGTTGCGAAGATCTTCAAGTTCCAGCTCAAGACGTTGAACCCTCTTGAGTAATCCTTGGTCTGCACTGAACATCCAGTTCATCTCACTGCGAAGCTTGTCTGTGGCCTCTTCCAAACTCTTTTCCTTGGAGAGCTTTTCCCATTTGCGTTCTCCAAGTAAACCGGTGAACATCTTGTTGATCTCGTCCTTGGTGTAGGTTTCTTGCACCAATTCTCTTCCTGTAAATGAACTAGCATGCTCTGGTAGACAGATGTAGGAGCGCTCGTCCATTGAAGTTCTTTGGAGCAGTTTCTTGATGTCGTCTTTAGAAATTCTGATGACGTCACCATCTATTCCTCTAGCAAAACCATTCTCGTCTCTGTAGACCCCATACTCATCTCTCTCCTCCCAAAAGAATTTTCGAACTCCATATCGAAAGGCTCTCTTTCCGAATTCGGGACACTTATCGATCGATGCGACACAATCTGTATCGATCGATTTCTGTTGAAGATATGGATCCTTCCTGTTGAGATGGTTATCCTCAGCTTCCTTTGGCTCGGTTGTTGTGTCTGCCTCCTGGTGCTGATAATGATGGTCTGGTCCGTAGCGTTGTTGCTGGAATAGGTTGTGGGATCCATTGGCTAACTGTAGGACGTCTGCAATGTTTTCTTTGGATATGTGGAGTTTTCGTCCATCCATTGAGCGTGAAAAACCTTGTGAATCCCTTAAAATACCAAACTCATCCGGGATTAGATTACCGAAATTAAGTATATTTGAATGTGTTACCTGGGATGGTTGGTTGTATGAATCGGTCGATTGCACTGGTTTTGAATCGGTCGATGGTTGTTCAGGCCTATCGGTCGATTGTACTCGTGCTGTGTCGATCGATGAGACTTCTTCGGGTTGGGTGATGTATGTTGGTGTGGCGGTCTCGACTGCGAAGCTCTCGTACTGGTAGTCGCTTGCCCAACTCCCGATTGAGTAGTCTCCCTCTCGCGTGTTGTTGACTGTGTTGTCGAATGATGCGAGGCAAGTAGTATCGATCGATGGGGAGAAGGCCCTGTCGATCGATGTCGTGATTCTGAGGTTGTGGTGGAGAAGTCGATCTTCATCTTCTCGAAGGTTTTGACATTCTATAGCTCTCTCCTCCTCGTAATCATCAGTATACTCCTCAATATGAGTAGTATTTGCAGCATATGGTGGGATGTAGTAGTCGTTCTCCCACGTGTTTACTTCGAAATCACCTTCTGGAAACTCCTCCTCGATCTGATTGAATAGTGAATCGATCGATGACCATGTGTGGCTGTCGATCGATGTCTGTTCACCAGAGATGATCGATGAGACAGTCCTACTATCGATCGATTCTGCGGTCCTTGTCTCGTATTCGCCTTGTGAGTCGTATTCATCTCCACAATAGCAAACAGCTACAAGGTCTGAGTCGTCTTGGATCTTCTTAGGGACCTTGATGACTCGTACTGAATCATAGTAGACCGTAGGGTTGATCAGGGTTAGGCACAGTTTGTTTGTCTGAAGGTTGCAGACTGCTCCAACTGTGGCTAGGAAGGCTCTTCCAAGTAGCAAAGAAGTAGGTAGGGTTATCTTGACGTCCAAGACATGGAAGTCCACTGGAATTAGGGCTTCTCCTATGGTGACCTCAAGGTTTCTCATAATTCCTCCAGAGTTCTGCTGAGAACAATCCACAAAGATGAACGATTCTTCAGTAGGCTCTATCTTCAGACCTAGATGGTCTGCTATCACCTTGGGTAAGATGCTAACTCCAGATCCTGTATCACATAGGGCACGTGGGAAGTTGATCCCATGGACTGAGCAAGGAACAACGAACTTCCCTGGATCACCCTTCTTCTCTAGTTTGATCCTCTTCTTCATACTTTCTCTGACTTGGTTGAACATCCTCTTGATGTCTTCTTCTGTCTCCTTGGTTTCTCTGAAAAACATCCACAATCTGTGTGAAAAGTAGGCTTCTTCAAAGGGTTTCTCTGTAGGTATTCGTAGAACTCTCTTTCTGAAACTTTCCAACTCCTTTTCATTAACTCCTCTTTTAAGGTGTTTAGGAACCTTCTCTTTCCTTTTTCTTAGAACTCTGCCATCTTTTTCCTTTTCTATCTCCATTGGATCAATAATATCCGTGGGCTTCTTCATTATGGCAGTTGGTGGGTTTCTGGAAGGCTTAGATTGCTCCCAGAGTGCATTAAGTCGTGCAACATCTATCTTGGGAAGTTGCACTCGGCGTGTGATAACTGAATATCGATCGATAGCTTCTGGAGTGTGTCGATCGATTTCTTTATCAATCGGTCGATCGATGGATCGTCTGTCCTGTCGGTCGACGTGGTAAGGGCTGGGCGGATGTGGGTGTTTTGCTGCGAACTCCTCGTGAGTAAGTATCTTCACGGCATTGCACTCATTGGTGGATTCTTCAAGATCCATCGGTCGATCCTCGTCTTGTTCCATCGATCGATTGGTATTGGCGTATGTCGATCGATGTGGTGATCCTGAAATCGATCGATTCCATTGGTTGCCGCCAATTCTTCCGATCTGGAAGTCTTCCTCTTGCAGCTTCTCTTGCTTTACCACTCTCCAAAAGTCATCCTCTATGATAGCACTGGCGTTGTGGCCTGTTGTTTCTTCTCCACTCCCTTTTCCTAAAGCTTCCTGCTTCTTAACAGCTTCTACTGTCTGAATCACTTGAGTCTCTAGTTTCTTCACATGGGTACTCAAAGCATCAAGCTTTGTATTCAAAGTGGTGTAGACAGCGTCGATCTTTCCATTGAAGTTCACCTCTAACTGCTGCTGGCTTTCAAGAACTTTGCTGAGCATGTCTTCTAGCTTTCCTTCTGGGGTTGGTGTGGGTGGCTTCATGTAAGTTGAGTTTCCATAACTCCTATTGTTGTTGGGGTTGCTGCTGTTGAAGTTTCCTCTCTGTCCCGCGAAGTTTCTGTTTCCTTAGTTTCCAGACCTCTGAAATCCGGTTCCACTGATCCAGTTGACTTCTGCTTCTGTGTAGTCATCTTCTTCATCAGCTTCTGCATCCTCCACTGAGCAGATTTGCTTTTTTAGCAGTTTCCGAACTTTGTCAAGTGTAGCTTGTACCTCATTTATCTGTTCCTTTCCAAGGAACGCTGCAGATCTTGCTCTTACAATGTTCTTTGTACTGTTGCTGGATGCTAGGTTGTCTATCAGCTTCACAGCATCTTCAGTATTCCTCGTGGTGAAGTTGCCTTCACTCGCAGTGTCTAGAGCCATCTGATATTTCAGTGCGATGCCTCTGAAGAAAGTGCAGAGTAGCTGCACTTTGTTGAATCCATGGTGTGGGCAGTCTCGCTGGTAAGACTTGAATCTGATCCAGGTATCCTTGAATGACTCTCCAGGCTCCTGATTGAATGTGACAATTTTCCTCCTTAAGTCTTCAGCACGCGCATCATCAAAGAAGTTACGCAAAAATGCATTTTTGATGCCGCTCCAGGATGTAAGAGATCCTGGTGGTAGCTGCTTAATCCACTGCAAAGCTCCTCCAGATAAAGAGTGTTTGAAGAGCTTACAGAGAAGGTAGTCCACAGGGACTCCATTGGCTTTGATAGCAGATATGAGGATCCTCGAACCTCTCCAGATGGTCCATGGGATGCTCACGGGACAGCCCATAGTAAGGTATCTGTCCCACAAGGGTGTAGTACTGCGGCTTGAGCGCGAAATCGCCTCTCTGAATAGCAGGGGGACGGATGGCTGATCTGTTGGTGTAGAACTGATCTGGACGGTTGTAGTCAGCTAGTGTTCGAGCAGCCTCTTCTACAGGTGGAACAGCTCCTGTAGGTGCAGTTTCTGGCTCAGGGATTACTTCATTCTGAGCGTTGAGTTTCTGACCTGCTTCATTACGAAGGTGACCTTCTTGGTCACGCAAGTCTCCATTCTCATCTCGTGTGAGAATAATAGGCGCAACCATGACTCGCGGAGTAGTATCGATCGATATACGGTTAGGGGTATCGATCGATATCGGATGAAGGATGTCGGTCGACGATGAAGTAGCGTCGGTCGACGTGAAGGTGCGAGTGTCGGTCGACGAAGACGGTGTCTCAGTCGGCAGGGGTGCGTCGGTATCGGTTGACAGGCAGTTGGCGTCGATCGATGCGGAACGGATTTCCTTGCGGATTGAACGTTCCAAGCTAGCAGGGTCTTCTGAGAACAAAAGTTGGTATTCCTTGTTGCTTCTGGTGCTGCTGGGCATGTACCTGAAAAGACAAGAAAATTTTTTTTTGTGTCAGAAAACAAATTAAAACAAAAATAGAAATAACCTAGACCTAATCAGATTAGATCCTATTGTATCAAAGCTCCCCGGCAACGGCGCCAAATTTGATATCACTCAAATTACCCTAAGGATTGACTTTACTCTCTCAAATAAGAAGTTCAGTTGTAGTACTTAGGGATCGAATCCACAGAGAGCTAGTGTACAAATAAGATGCAATCTTAATGACTATGCTAGGTTGAAAATAGTTTAAAGTAAAGTGCAGGTTTGCTGAGTAAGGATGAGATTACGCAGTTGAAAGGATTTGGTTTTGAAAACAATAAAGAAAAGTAGTTAGATTCAGGGTAAGTATTCAGGAATTCAGGATTATAAATACTATAAAGGCTAACAAGTTACTTGCATAATATGTCAGAGCTCAACACTTATTAAATGAATCCATCAGCTCTCGCATTATTTAGACCATCTATTACTTAGATGCTAAATGGTGTTGCGGTCGGCTACTTCTGCCGCTGGTACGCTCGATAGTTCGATAGGAATATCGACCGATACACCTCTAGCTACGTCGATCGATTACTCTATAGGAGTATCGATCGATACGGCTCTAAGCAAGCTTTATGCGCGAGTTGATACAATGCTCACCATGATCTTAGATCAGCTTTCGCATATCTTAAGAGGGTCATAGCATGTTTAGGATGTTATCAGGCATTGCATGTAATAAATCAATGCAATCCAAGTTCATGTTCTAGGTAGCTAAGCTAGAAAAGCATTAATGAACAATCCTAACAATAAATATCACAACTATAGCAATTATAGGCTGGGGCTAATCCCTCATATCCTATTTAAACCCTAAAGCTAACAAGTGAATCTACTCAGACATGGCTAAGTAGTTCATAGCAACAAGGTAATAATAGAAGTTCATAAACCTATTAGAGGGTGAACACTCAGGTTCCAATCACAAATATCTTTGGATCTCTCCTCTAGGTCTAGAATCCTATAACCTTTGTTAACAATTAAAGAACTGAAAGAAAATGAGTAGGAGTAGAAGAAACTCTTAGAAACTATGAAAACTTGTATTACTGTAAAAGATTGTATATGAAAGAGACTTGAATGAAAAGAAAGCTTGTTTTTAATGCCAAAACACTTAGGCATATAAATATATGAGTTCATTAGGTTAAAAAAACTTGTCGGGGGCATTCTTGTAAAATGTGATATCTTGGGCTTCAAGTTCGGCCAGGTCCAACTTGTCTTTCAGCCGCCTCAGTATCGATCGATAGTACAAGGTGTACATCGATCGATTATGGTCTCGATGTATCGTCCTTCGGCTAATGTGTGTCGATCGATTGCACAGAGTGTGCATCGATCGATGTGTAACTCTGACGTCGACCTCTGGTCTAGATCTCGGGTGAACTCTTCTTTAAGCTCCAAAAAGGCACCTAAAACATCCCTTTTCTCCAAAATGCTTCTGAACCTGAAAATATACCTAATAGACTCCAAAACATAGATAATAGTAGTAAAAACACTCATATACCAGGGGTAAAAACGGGTAAAACCCATGGTATATCATTTACTCTCTAATTAAACGTCTCTTCACATACAAACTCTTGTTATCCTTACAAATCTCTCTAAACACTCACGAAATAATAGCTTAACCCCCGTTCCGTAGTACTCAAAAAGGACCTACATAAAAATCCCCTAACAATTTGACGCTAGAAGGAGGAGAGTAATCCAAACTACGTGATGGTGACGGTGGAAGAGCAAAACGATCTACCCGAAGCTACTCCAAGAGAAGTCGATCTTCAAAGACAGCTTGACGGTGTACGGAATCAAGTCACCGAGCTGCACAAGGCTCGAGAAAGAGCTACAGACGACCCAGAGCTCTCTTCGGAAGTACAAAGCCTGAAGGAGAAGCTCGACGAACACTCTAAGTAACTGGAGCAAAGCACCGAGAAGCTCGGTCGGCTCGAATCAGAGAATCTTGCCCTCCAGGACGAGAACCAGGATCTCAACACGGCCAGCAACAAGAAGTGCCGCTTCAGAGCCAGGATCCGATCGATGCCAGACCTCAAAACACCTAGCTCCAGAGCCGGAGTTACACATCCATCTCCAGTATTCAACGGAGATGGGGCACCGCGCGAGAAGACTGGAGCTGCCCAGGTTCACGACATAGAAGACAGCGACTCCGAGCTAGAGCCCGAGCGAGAGGCTCCTAGAACAGATGTTCGCCGAGAAGTTCGACGCTATACAATCCTTAGTGGAGAGACTTCCAGGAGTGGCTCCCCCAATCCAGAAGAGCAACCCTAATTCTTATGCAGAATCTCCATTCGCGGACGAGATCGCCCTGATAGAGATGCCGAGGAAGTTGTCTTTTCCAAACATCAAGATGTATGACCGAACCGGAGACCCGGACGATCTTATCGCCGAGTACAAACAAAGGATTCTAGCAGTAGCACTTCCAAGGGAATCTCGCAAAGCTACCATGTGCAAGGGGTTCGGTTCTACCCTGATCGGACCCGCACTCCAGTGGTACATCAATCTGCCCTCTAGGTCAATATCCTCTTTCGCAGTCCTCAGCGACAAGTTCGTGGAATAGTTCGCAAGTAGTCGGACCTAGAGAAAACATCGGACAACCTTTACGAGATCTTCCAGCATCTGTCAGAACCTTTACGCACCTACATAGCTCGCTTCAACCAGGAGAAAGTGGCAATCCCCGAATGTAGCATCCCTACAGAAATCTCAGCCTTCAAGAGAGGTATACTCCCTAATGGAGAGCTCTATAAGGAACTCACTAAATACACCTGCAGAACCATGGAGGACGTGCTGTCCCGAGCCTGGGCTCAAGTAAAATGGTAAGAAGATGTCGCCAGTGAGCCAAAGCAGAGAAAAAACAAGACCAGAAGGCTGTCAAGCCTGATAGGAACGATCGATATGAGAGAACCTCTCAGAGACCTGCTAGGGACTCCGGAAGTCGGAACCGGGGAAGATATCCAAGCCGATCAGCAGACAAAATGGAAGGGATGTCCGGGTCCACATGGCCAGACATCTCTCATCTCTCCATATCCAAGCCAAGACTAGTCAACGTCTTGATTCAGATGGGCCAACAAGTCAAGTGGCCACATAAGATGAAGGCACCCGATTCTTTCCGGAACCCGAATCTCTGGTGCGAATTCCACCGCGATCATGGACATAGGACAGAGGACTGCATCGCCCTACGAATTGAAGTCAACGAATTGCTCTAGAAGGGACATCTCTGGGAGTTCCTCTCCGAAAAGGCTAAGGGACATCTGAGCATGGAGACATCCGAGAAACCCACGAAGGCTACTCCCACTTCACCGCCTCGACAGGACCGGGTAATTCATGTTATATCTGGCGGCTCGGAGGTGAGCGGCGTGAGCCATGCAGCTGTGAAAAGAAGTACTAGGAATGCTAAATAGAGCCTGGAGTCGACACAACCCAAGCGTCTACTCCTAGGTACCGACGAGATAAGTTTCACAGCCAAGGAGCAAGAAAGAATACTCACTCACTCCTCACCATGACGCCTTGGTTATCTCACTCACCGTGGCAAATTGCCTTGTGAGAAGGATTCTGGTTGATAATGGAAGTTCTAGCAACATCATCTTTCAAACTGCATATCAGGACCTAGGGCTGGAAGAAAGTGCCCTCACACGAAGAGTGACTCCCCTCATCGGATTCAGCGGAGAGGTCAAGCAGACTTCAAGAGAAGTAACATTGCCTGTCTATGCAGAGGGAGTCATCATGGCGACCAAATTCCTCGTCGTTGACTGCCGATCATCGTACAACAAAATCATGGGACGACCCTGGATCCATGAGATGGGGGCCATCCCCTCGACACTGCACCAAGTGGTCAAGTTTCCTACACCCTGGAGCATAAAAGAGATCAGAGGAGACCAGGAAAACTCTCGCTCCTGCTTCCAAACCATCCTAAAAGGGAAGACCAAGGCTTTATAGCAATTACAGAACGGTCCCCCGGTACAGAACATCATAGGACCAGGAAGCGGAAGGGTAAGTGGCGCCTCAACCGCCAAAAGCAATTGGACTCTGTGTCTCAAGGCCAGCACGCGGGCGAGGAACTTCCCTCCTAGACTGTCAGGCCGCGCTCGGACCCCGATCATACCCTCGAAAGGAGAATTGATCTGAGATCTTCTCCACTAGAGAATCTCAGAGGCACCATACGTCAGCAAGCCACGAGAAATCCCAGAGAACTCCGCAAGGGAAGTCCCAGGCCTCCTTCCAGCAGGAAAAACTCAGTTCCTGAGAACATAAGGCGCTTCCAATGCCCGAGGCTCGGAGACATCAACAAGCGGACCGTACATCGCCAAAGAAGCTAGGGCATGAACATCGCGTGTAGACCCCCCACTAAGTTGGGGAAGGGGTCACATCTCCTGGCTAGAAGCCCTTGCTCCTCGAGAAGAGCTAAGAACAAGATATTCGGCAAAGCAAGTACTTCCCACTACAGGAAGGTGCCTGGGGCAAGCATAATCATCCACTACAGAGCCCAACGGGAGATCACCCCCATATACTCCGGCTACGAAGAGCTAACTTCGGAGACATCCACAAGGACTGGGGCATAAAGCCAGCCCTAGCCGCTGATGTTAGGAGTTTTCAAGGCTTCTAATCAAATGATGTAGTATAAGAGATTGTCGAACCAATCCTAGGTGATTCTGAAGCAAAGGGAATGCAAGTCTATGCTTAATCTAACTGCAATCAATAGAGTGGAGTGAAATAAACTAAAACTAAACTAAAATGCAATAAAGTACTGATCTCTATTTCAATATGAAGCAATAGGACTCATGGGGCAAGGGAATTGACCTTGGGTGATCAAGTTTCAATCTAAAGGTGGCAGCAACAATCAATCTATCATCCTTATGCCTAGACACAATCTTAAGCAAGCTCTAAGTCTAGATGAATGCTCATTCACTAACATATCTCAAGCATCAAATGTCTTTGGTTGAATAATATGAAAGCAATCATTAAGAACAAGTCTGCTAGCTATCTTAACACCTTTAACAACTAATCCCTTAGGTAAAGGATGTTAAAAGCATTGAAGAGTTGGTTCAGGCATTTCATCGTACACCTTGTGGGCAGGAAATGCCTATAGCTCTATCATGAAGAGGCCAACTCCAAAATTGCAATAAGAACACTCTACAAGCAAGGATCAAGAAGGATCTACATTAATACACCCTAGATCTATCTTAATCACCCTTATTCTCCTAAGCCCATGAACCCTAAGGTGATTTACTCTCTAATAGACATGATTTCCCTTAAACCCATGATGAACTCAAGTTTAATCATGATTAGAGAACAACAATTACTCAAGAAAACAAGAATAAAAGAAGAAAAAAGATTCAAGATTCAAACTTTATTCAAGATCCAAATGTGGTTTTGAGAGAAAAAGAGACAAGTCCCAAATTGGGAGATACAAGAGTATTTATATGAGGCTTGAAAGCCCTTAAAAACATAAGAGAAAAGACAAAAAGGGCCTTGGAACACTTCATGGTTGACCAAAGAACCAGAAAAACGCTCAGGGTAGATCCTAGACCAGTACCCGCGAACTTCTACCCCTTGTGGAACTCTTCCTCGCCCAGCTCTCGCCCGCGCGGGTAAGCTTACCCGCGCACTTCTACCCGGGTTGATATGCCTCTAGTAAATCAATCGTAACTCCTGCAATACAGCTCCAAATGACTTGAAACCACTTCCATTGGAAAGCTAACTCAATTTAATATGTCTTCACAGAATTTTAGTAACAGAAGATATCTTTAAGGCCTCCGTCCATGTTCATCTTTCACCCCATTTTGGATCACAATGCTCCCAAACACCTCCAATCACTCCATGGCACACTCCAACACCTAATAAGGACAATGCATGCAATATGGACTCTAAAGATGCCTAATTCCTAATCTACATGATCAAAATATGCAAGAAAAGATGACTAAAAACATGTAAATATGCATGGTATCAACTCCCCCACACTAGTCCTTTACTTGTCCTCAAGTAAACTTTTCAAAAAACACAAGGTGGAGAGATATAAAGATGGGAGATTAGCCAAAAGAAACACTTATAGCACTCAACTTGACATCCTAAAGAAACATAGCAAATTGCATGAGCAAAACTCTCTTATTATACTCTAGCTTCTCAAGGCCTATCAATACTCTTATGCCTCTACACAAGATGCAATGCCTATCAACCAACATGTTCTCTTAACCAACCCTCACATTGATTCACACACACACACATAAGGTGAATTCTCACAAATGGGCACAAGATCTCAATCATTTGGCTAGGTGATCAAATGGTCTAATATGGATGAAAAGGAGGATTCAATGCATCATTTTTAAGGTAGTAATCACTCAAGAATCAAGGAGCTTGATCATTATGCAAAATTTATCTAAGACTAGGAGCAATTCATGCATACATGGATCTATCCTCATCATTCTACCAATTTCTAAGTGATTACAAGTTCTACACCCCTTTTTATTAATCCCATAACCCAAAATGAAAAACACTCACATCACTCACCCAATGACCCTTTTACTCACAATTCACACTTCTAAGCTCTAACACTTTTTGTTTTCCCTTCCCCACTATCTTATTGAATCTTTTTTTTTTTATATATATATTTAGGGGGAAGGTCTCAAACATCAATCAAGAGCTTCTTATCTTTCTATTCTAGGTCCCTAGGGCTTTTCTTTCACAATACACTCTTTTGTTCATCAATCTCAACTTTATCACTTCCCAAATCCAAGATATAAACCTTTAAGGAACAAAGACCCCACTCACCATCCTAGGAGCTAGGTCAAATAATGACCCTATCCTAGCAAGAGATGAGAACAAATCCATGTCGCTTCCAATACTCTCAAGATTTTGCACATGACAAGCTATCAAAAGAGGTCTCACTCATGCAAATCAATGTAGGCTTCAAAGAATGGCTAGGGTTCAAGGGTATGGAAGTGCCATTTAGGTTAACAAAGGGTGGTACGATGGGGAAAGATAACCCAAATATGTATGAGATCCATGATCAAGTATGCAAATGCCCATATGCAAGAGAAATTAAGTTCATTCAAGTCTATGTTCAAGTTGGAGCTGGTTTCAAGAACAATGCCAATATCAAGCAAGCAAGCAAGTTTCAAGAAGAGTTTTCAAGGCTCAAAGCATGCAAGCCTTTCAAAAAATGCTTAAGCTACTTGATATGTTTAACTAGGGTGCAAAATTCAGTGCAAACAAGTGTTCTATAATAGGCAATGCTCCATATGCAAGTGAATGCAACCTATATGCTCTAGACTCAATCTTAAAGATGCAAGTGATGCAACTACATGATTCAAAATTTTCAATTTTTTTAAAATGCAAATATGAATGTACCATGCAATGCATGAGACTCACAATCACAAAGCAAACATGATCAAATACCTGGTACCTCCCCCACACTTAAATCACACAGTCTCTGTGTGAGTAAGAGAGAAGGAGATATCCCAACAAGACAAAAGAAAATGTATATACAAGAAGGATTGGAGTGATACCTCATAAGGAGAGTTAGAAGATTCAGTTGGCGCCTAGGGGAGCAATGTCTGGTCGCCTGCCTAGTGAAATATGTACAAAGGATAGCCATGGGACTTCCTCCCAAGTGAGCTTGTTTTGAGTCACTAGCTTGACTTTCCTTCCTCTGGCTAGTGAAGGATGGATGTGTCTAGGCTCTTTACCCATGTAGTGAAAGCCTTCTTGCCAAACCGGATCACCAGGATCACACTCATCATAGAACCAACCCCTAAACTCATTCATCCTGATCTCTTCAAAAGGTACCTTCCTTGGATCATCAACAATGAGCTCCTTGGTAGAGAGTATACCAAATTGGTAGGCAAAGGGCTTGTCCATAGGAGAGTCTTCTTGGTGCATCTCTTTGGGGGATTCTTCAATGTGAATAACTTGATTCTCCCTAGACTCGTCACCCCTTGTTCCTTCCTTGGAAGTAAACTTCACATGTGTTTCCTCCTTTGTTGAGAACTCATCCATAACCAATGAGATTTCTCTTATCTCCTCTATGCATTCAACAACCAAACTATCATCACAAAAACCTTCAAAGACTCTTCCAACCAAGCTTACTTCTTCATCCTTGCTTCTTGTTGAATAACTCTTTAATGTTGTTGGTTCAACTTTCTCTTCATATCTTTGCCCAAGATTTTCATTTACCATGCATCCAAGGAGTAATTCAAGCTCATGTATAGAGTTTTCAGCTTCTTGTTGATATCCATCCTTGATTTGCACATCCTCCTCAACACAAGTGTTGGTGCTGTAAAGGGGAGTGATGCTTTCTTCTTGATCTTCAATGATGTGAGAAAGTTTGCTGTTGATAGACTTCACATGTGTTATAGTTTCATCCATCCTTGAGCTAAGAGCCTTGCCATGAGCATCTACCTTGGTGGAAAGAGAACTCATTTGCCTTTGTATCACAAGCCTTCCTCTTTCTTGATTCTCCAACAACTTCTCAAGCATGTTGGTGATGTTTTCTTCATTGGAGGCTTGAGTGAATTTGACTTCATGTTCTTCATACTCTAAATCCCAAGTTTGGTATCTCTCACCATATCCATATTGGCTTTCTTGACCAAGGTTTCCATGTGGTTGGTACTCCAATTGGATGGTTGGCTCATAAGCTCTTTCACAAGAAGTGGAGCTTCTGGATATCATCCTTTCTTGACTCTCTAAAATAGCCTTGAACATTGATTCCAAGTCAAGAGACATGATCTTCCTCTCTTGTGAATGTACCTTGCAAAAGAACAACCACTTGAAAGGGAATTAGTAACTAGATAAAGGTAACAAGACTTAGTCTCAAGCAAGTGACTAAATCCCAATGTCAAAATCAAACTAGAACTTGGCAACGGCGCCAATTTGATGTTAGGAGTTTTCAAGGCTTCTAATCAAATGATGTAGTATAAGAGATTGTCGAACCAATCCTAGGTGATTCTGAAGCAAAGGGAATGCAAGTCTATGCTTAATCTAAGTGCAATCAATAGAGTGGAGTGAAATGAACTAAAACTAAACTAAAATGCAATAAAGTAATGATCTCTCTTTCAATATGAAGCAATATGACTCATGGGGCAAGGGAATTGACTTTGGGTGATCAAGTTTCAATCTAAAGGTGGCAGCAACAATCAATCTATCAACCTTAAGCCTAGACACAATCTTAACATATCTCAAGCATCAAATGTCTTTGGTTGAATAATATGAAAGCAATCATTAAGAACAAGTCTACTAGCTATCTTAACACCTTTAACAACAAATCCCTTAGGTAAAGGATGTTAAAAACATTGAAGAGTTGGTTCAGGCATTTCATCATACACCTTGTGGGCAGGAAATGCCTATAGCTCTATCATGAAGAGGTCAACTCCAAAATAGCAGTAAGAACACTCTACAAGAAAGGATCAAGAAGGATCTACATTAATACACCCTAGATCTAGCTTAATCACCGTTAGTCTCCTAAGCCCATGAACCCTAAGATGATCTACTCTCTAATAGACATGATTTCCCTTAAACCCATGATGAAATCAAGTTTAATCATGATTAGAGAGCAACAATTGCTCAAGAACACAAGAATAAAAGAAGAAAAAGAATTCAAGATCCAAACTTTATTCAAGATCGAAATGTGTTTTTGAGAGAAAAAGAGACAAGTCCCAAATTGGAAGATACAAGAGTATTTATATGAGGCTTGAAAGTCCTTAAAAACATAAGAGAAAAGACCAAAAGGGCCTGGGAACACTTAATGGTTGACCAAAGGAACAGAAAAACGCTCAGGGTAGATCCTAGACCAGTACCCACACACTTCTACCCCGTGTGGAACTCTTCCTCGCCCAGCTCTCGCTCGCGCGGGTAAGCTTACCCGCGCACTTCTACCTGGGTTGATATGCCTCTAGTAAATCGATCGTAACTCCTCCAATACAGCTCCAAATGAATTGAAACCACTTCCATTGGAAAAGCTAACTCAATTTCCTATGTCTTCCCAGAATTTTAGCAACATAAACTATCTTTAAGGCCTCCGTCCATGTTCATCTTTCACCCCATTGTGGATCACAATGCTCCCAAACACCTCCAATCACTCCATGGCACACTCCAACACCTAATAAGGACAATGCATGCAATATGGGCTCTAATGATGCCGGATTCCTAATCTACATGATCAAAATGTACAAGAATGTATAGCTAAAAACATGTAAATATGCATGATATCACCGCACCCAGGTATTATCAACCAAAGATGACGCAAGGAACTCCTCGCATTTCAGCCTACGAACGACAAGAGCACTATAACATCAAAAGTGAAAGAACAGCCAACTCGGGGCCCAGCTCCCTAAAAAAGAACAACGATCCGGAAACATCAAGTCTTCGTCTGATCAACAATGGAAGGAGAGCCGAACGATTCAGAACATGGTCCAACTACGAAAGATCTCCAGAAGTCCATGGACTCCGAGGCAGCAAAGATAAAACACTATCAAACTGCTGGAACCCATTGTAGCTCAAAGCATATCAACTCTAATACGGTCTCCGGAATATGATTTATTACTACTTATATTTAAGCACTATCGTTTTCTACTCCTATGTATGCTGAACGTCCACGGACGAAGCTTATACAATAAAGTAGTTCCAACTATAGAAATGGCAAAAAACCATCATCCTTAAAGGGGCATACATGGCTGGATCAGGTCCCTTGAAACCTCCGATCCCAGCTGAACCTCACCGATGTGTGGCACGTCCACACGAAAATAACAACGGGTATGAGACTTAAGGCAGGAACGGGTCTGATCAACCTAAGCATGCTGTCAAAAATATCCATAACCCCGGTATAGGCCTTGAGCCATAGAAATATCGGGGCCCCAAAAGCAAGAGTACTGTGACACCTCCGGATTAATTCAGGAAATTTGCATATTGAAAAAGTACTGTTACGCACAGGAAGCAATACATAAACTCCTGCTTCTCCAGACGTGAAAAGCAGAAAATCCTGGCACTTGGATTTCCGAATCCATACCAGCACCCTTAAGTCTGACAGTGGCTTCCTGCAGAAGCAGAATGCAGCATGGAGCTCGATAGTGGCCAGCTTCCGAGCGGCAGAATGCGAGGTCCCACAGGTACCGTAGTAGTCCTGCCTAGGTGGACGAAATACGGTCCCTGCAAAACCAAACACTCCGGATTCCTACGAACTCCGAGTTCTTACGAATTTCGGGCTCAAATGTAAAAACTCCAGGGTTATTGCAAATAAACGGACTTTCGAGTCCCAAATGAACTTCTAAGTTCCAAAAGAACTTCTGAGTTCCTAATGAACTTCGAAGTCCCAAACGAACTTCTAAGTTCCAAAAGAACTTCCGAGTTCCTAAAGAAATTCCGAGTTCCTAAAGAATTTCCGAGTTCCTAGTGAACTTCCGAGTTCCCAATAAACTTCTGGGTTCTATAAACCTTTAGGTTCCTAAAAACCACCAGGTTCTCAGGCATACACCCTCTAGGATCCTGCAAGATTTCCGAACCCCAGATGACATCTCAACATGCAGAAAAACCTCGAGTTCCCTGGAGACAAGGTCCCTAGACTATCTTCTACGAAGTTCCCTTCCGAAGCCTCGGTGTGGCTCGTCCTCGCCCACGGGCGAGGTGGCCTCGGTGTGGCTCATCCTCGCCCACGGACAAGGTGGCCTCGGCCCGGCCAATCCTCGCCACGGGCGAGGTGGCCTCGGTGCGGCTCGTCCTCGCCCACGAGAGCGGTGGCCTCGGCCCGGCCCATCCTCGCCCACGGGCGAGGTGGCCTCGGTGCTGCTCGTCCTCGCCCACGGGCGCGGTGGCCTCGGTGCGGTTCGTCCTCGCCCACGGGCGAGGTGGCCTCGGCCCAGCCCGTCCTCGCCCACGGGCGAGGTGGCCTCAGAGCGGTCCGTCCTCGCCCACGGGCGAGGTGGCCTCGGCCCAGCCCGTCCTCGCCCACGGGCAAGGTGGCCTCGGTGCGGTCCGTCCTCGCCCACGGGCGAGGTGGCCTCGGCCCGGCCCATCCTCGCCCATGGCCGAGGTGACCTCGGCCCGGCCAGTCCTAGCCCATGGGCGAGGTGGCCTCGGTCTGGCTCGTCCTTGGTCTGGCTCGTCCTTGGTCCGTCTTCCTTTCGTACCAATCTTCCCGAAGACCCTCGTGCACGAACACTCGAATTCTTCCGATCTTTCTTTCGGGAAATATTTCGTGAAGAATTCGGAGAAGTGATAATCTTAGCCGTTGATTTCGAGATAACCGTTTTCGACCCCAACAATGCTGCTGGACAAACTAGATCTCGTTAACGAGCGACGAGATCAAGCGCTCATACGAATCCAAAATTACCAGCACGCTGCCGCAAAATACTACAACTCAAACGTTCGCCATCGCAGGTTCAAAGAAGGCGATTTGGTTCTGCGCAAAGGCTTCCAAAACACTGCCGAACATAACGCAGGAAAACTGGGAGCAAACTGGAGAGGTCCATACAAGGTCATAAAGGTAGTCCGACCAGGATCGTACCAAATCGCGAACATGCAGGACGTCAAGATTCAAAGAACCTGGAACGCGATGCTTCTTAAGAAATACTACCACTAATCGCAACGTGGGCTCAAAGAACTACGAGATGGCTTGATCCTCGAAAAAAGGGTACGTAGGCAGCTCGCCAAGCGAGTTCAGCTATCCCCCCATCTTAAAAAGGGGGGGGGGGGGGAGTGGGTACGTATACTCTTATACTCCCATAAAATTTTCAAAAACAAAATTCGACATTTTCGAAACTTTTTACAGAAAAACGCGGTCTTACGACCGCCAAATCCCGCCAAAAATGGCAGTCTAGAACTCGCCCAGACAAAGCCCGCAAACGTAACGCGGCACAAAAAAAAATCAAATCGACTTTCGGCACCGCGAGACGTCGCAACTCGCTTAAAGTAACGATTTTTCCCATCTACGGAAACGACATTCTCGTTCCTAAAAAAAAACCTAATACACCTCTAACGGTAAAATCCCTTTAAAATGGAATCATTTTTTTGTTGTTGATCACAACAAACGAACCCAAACGTCCAAAGCATACACTAGCCGCCCTCGAAAGGATAGGCTCTCTTACATCCGAAAAGGATACCATAGCGCGCTATACAAGAAAATCTGAAATTTTGGTTAGCACCTCCAAACGGCCTTTGGAAGTAGCTCGATTTGTGCCTAGATAAGTCATATAAGCCGATAATACTTTGCGGACTTTATATCGGTACGAATCAGGTAGAAATCGCAAACAGGCAAAACGAAAGCCGACTTGTCATCGCATAGCCTCAGTCCGAGAGTAAACCTAGATCTTGCCCTAAACCCAGTCTTACTGGATCTTGACATCTCAAAGGCATAATATCAGAGCCCTGATATGAGATCCCAAAACCTGCCTCTTCGTTTAGGTATGTACGCTTTCACGAGTCTCCGTATAAAACGAGAAATCAACATGCACTCAACAAACAACGGATACGACGATCATCAGGGGATGAGGAATGAGATGACAACTCGTTTCCTTGCCCTCTAACTTCAAAAATCGAAGTTCACTCAATTTATAATTGCCGAAAAGGTTTTATAGATTGAGCCAAGCATCTTATAAAAATCCCTAAGAAGGGCAGGGATTCGAAGCCACCAACGGCCAGTCCCGGAACATACAAATCATGGCCTCATAAACAGGCCGTAACAAAACAAAAGAAAAATCCTCGAAAGGATCATAACTCTAGGCACTCTTCGGAGCACCGCCTTCATCCTCAACCTCATCAGAACCCGGAACCACATCGTCATCACCCGCTCCGACTTCGCCTTTCTCGACCTCATCATCATTACCCTCTCCGGCCACAGGGTCTCGTCCCTCGGGCTTTACCAAACACGGCGTAAGGGTGCACTCGGATTGGAGCTGAGAAATGACCGAGTCAAAATCTCCTTCGAAAGTTTTCAGCTCATCCTAGCGAGAAAGCAGCAGGGCCTCTTCGGAGTCCAAAGTCGGAGCCATTTCGCCTTTGAGCAGTTGGACCTCACTCAAACTTCCCTCGACGTTCGCCAGGGCCAGGTCTCTTTCGTGAATCGTCATAAGGGAACCGAACAGAGCGGCCATCCTCATTAGGCGAGCGCAGAATTCGTCCCTTGAGACAACAGCCTCGGACTCTTCTCGTTTCTGAATTTCGCGCTGAAGACGATGAACTTCGGAGACTTTCTTCTTTTTCTCCTTCTTCAACTTGAACAAAGCGCTCGCCGACTTCGCGAGGTCCCGCTCAAGATCGCTAACCTGAACTTCCAATTGAGAAACCTCAACGGTATGAGTATCCTCGACGGATTTCAGCACGTCCTCTACCTTCTTCTTCGCTTCTCGTACCTCGGCCAGATCCTTGGTCAAGCGCTCTATCTCCGAGCCGCAGTCGCTGAGCATCCCGTCGATCAGCGATACAAACTGTGCCCAAGTTAAAGGTCAGGAAAAGCGTGAAACAAAGTATCCTATGCCGAGCGTCCGAAACAAACCTTGGTTCGATGGAGCGCAAGAAGTCCCGAGGGCTCCCCTTCCGTACCCTGAGTGCACCTCCTCTTTTTGGCAGCCTCGGCTGCAGTACCGCCCCTTTTGTGACTTTTTGGCAGAGGAGCGGCACTTGCCGCAGGAAGCCCTAGAACGGTTTCCTTCCTGTCCAGGGGTGGAGGCATCAACTCTGTCGCCTTCTCTTCCTTAGGAATCGGGGCTGGCCTGGTAGAGGAACCAGAAGGTTGGGCAGAGATCTCCGGCGGTGCCGCGAGAGCCGTGTCCGACCCTAGGAAGGGCACAGCATCGCTAGGAGATTTCTTTCCTTCGGCCGACGATGACATCGCGGAGGAGGAGAGGACAGCCGACGTTTCAGCATGAGTCCGAGTCACTTCTTTTGCGGCACTCCGTCTGGACAGTCTTTTTGTAAAAGAAAGAAATCCGGTGAAAAAGGTTGGAGTGGCTTCATGCATGGCCTTAGTCAGCAAGATCGAGCTGGCCTCACCCATCTCGACGTCGGAATTCTTCTTTTCGTTGGCGGAAGAAGACATTCTTGCTAGAGAGTTTGAAGAGAGAAAAGTTTGGGAGAAAAAGAGATGTGTGAAGAATGAGGAATGATGAGTTGCTACTTATAAGGACATAGAGGTGACATGGATTTCCACAATAAAATATTCTTAACCAAAGATTCCGATTACAAAAAAAAACACTTTACTCGCCCGCAAAATCGTCTCCGAGTCTTGCAGGCTGGGGGGCTAACTGTTGGGGTCGAAAACGGTTATCTGGAAATCAACGGCTAAGATTTTTTTTTTTTATGGGTTCTTCACAAAACACTCCTCGAAAGTAAGATCGGAAGAGACCAGGTGTTTGCAGACAAGGGTCCCCGGAAAGATCGGTACGAGAAGAGACGGATCAAGCAGCGAACTATCCTGATCAAGGTCCGCTCGCCCATGGACGAGCGCGACAACCACAACGGTCCGCTCGCCCATGGGCGAGCGCGACCAGCACAACGGTCCGCTCGCCCATGGCCGAGCGCGACAAGCACAAGCTCCGCTCGCCCATGGGCGAGCGTGACCAGCACGACGGTCTGCTCTCCCATGGGCGACCGTGACCAGCACGACGGTCCGCTCGCCCATGGGCGAGCGCGACCAGCACAAGGTCCGCTCTCCCATGGGCGAGTGTGACCAGCACGACGGTCTGCTCGCCCATGGGCGAGCGTGACCAGCACAAGGTCCACTCCCCCATGGGCGAGCGTGACCAGCACGACGGTCCGCTCGCCCATGGGCGAGCGCGACCAGCACAAGGTCCGCTCGCCCATGGGCGAGCGCGACCAGCACAAGGTCCGCTCCCCCATGGGCGAGCGTGACCAGCACGATTCTCCGCTCGCCCATGGGCGAGCACGACCAGCACAATGTCCGCTCGCCCATGGGCGAGCGTGACCAGCACGACAGTCCGCTCGCCCATGGGCGAGCGCGACCAGCACATGGTACGTTCGCCCACGGGCGAGCGCGACCATTGTGGGAACTGAAATTTGCACCGTCAATATATCGTATAAATAAGGAAATTAGGAAAACCCTAATTTCCCTGAGGTCCCAGATATCTGAGAAACCACACGCCAAGCAATCAGAACACGAAATAAAACGAGAATAATAATAAGAAATCGTAAAAAGAGCAAAGAAAGATCTTATTTCCGAATTCGCGTTTGAGCGTAACAACAAGGTAAGATGCTTCGGCTACGAGAGCTGTCGGCGAGATTCCTAGTCTAATACCCAAAGACGGCTAAACCTAATTGAGTCGCAGCTCGAATAACAAAAACGGAAAAATGCCTAAATTGCTCTACGTGCTAAGTTTTCTGTGTAAAAGTTATCTCTTTTTGCCTCTCGTCTTGAACTCCTTATATACTCCCTTCCAGGTCGGTTTACGCCTTTCTCTTTTGCCCTTAAGCAGTCATAGTCCAAAAAATGGAGATATTCCATTTTCCTGATCTTCATGGTTATCTGCGGAAACTTTCCATTTATCCGCGGAATTTGATGTTTATCTTACCAAGCATAACCGTCATAGCGTTTATGGGTTTTAAGAAATCGTAAGTGGGCCTCGAATCAAGTTTTAGGACTCCTTGGACCGTCTTTTGATTCGGGACGTTTATTACGGTTTCTTTGATAAAGATAATTTCCGCGATTTTTATCGTAAAAACCAGACCAAGGATTCCATTTGATTGGAAATCAAGAAATGGTTAAGCCGTGGTTTGCGGAAGGTTGTAATGAGGATAGTCGACACTGCATAGTTTTACGTCGTATCATCATTTCGGAAGACTTCGGACGCTACGGAAGGACCAGGATGCATGCATGTTTGGTCGCTATAGCGACCGAGCTTCGTTTTGTGATTCGATCGCTATAGAACCGAGCTCTTGTTTGTGACTCGGTCGCCATCGTGACCGAGTTTGCGTCGTGGACTGAAAACTTTGTTGTGAGAACCCATCGTCCAAGCGTCCGAGACTGTCATAATGATACAATGCTTGAGATGTTGTTTACGGACGTTTGGACTAATGATAGCATTGTGTCGTTGTTTTAAGAAATCGTTTTTGAAATTCTTTAAAACAAGATTTTAACGCAAGTTCTTCGTATAAGTTTCCATTCTCGAGAACTGATATACCATGGATTTTCCCCGTTTTTACCCATGGTATATAAGTGTTTTTACTATTATTATCTATGTTTTGGAGTCTATTAGGTATGTTTTCAGCTACAGGAGCATTTTGGAGAAAAGTGATGTTTTAGGTGCCTTTTTGGAGCTTAAAGAAGAGTTCACCCGTGATCAAGACCAGAGGTCGACATCCAGAGTTACACATCGATCGATGCACACTCTGTGCTATCGATCGACACACATTTTCCGAAGGACGATATATCGAGACCATAATCGATTGATGTACACCATGTACTATCGATCGATATCGAAGTGGCAGAAGACAAGTTCGACCTTGCCGAACTTGAAGCCCAAGACATCACATTTTACAAGCTTTCCCCTGACGAATTTTTTAACCTAATGAACTCATATTTATATGTGCCTAAGTTTTTTGGCATAGAGAGCACAAACAAGAGTTTTTTACAAGTTTCTAACCACCTTTCTACCTTCATCCTTTCTACTCATTTCTTTTATTGTTTTCATTCTTTGCAAGTTCTCAATAAAGTTCTATTCAGTTCTTTACTTGTTCTTCTTAACAAAAGTTATAGGGTTCTAGATCTAGAGGAGAGATCCAAAGAGATTTGTGACTGGAACCTAAGTGTTCACCCTCTAATAGATCTCTGAACTCCTATTATTACCTTGTTGCTATGAATTACTTAGCCATGTCTGAGTTGATTCATTTGTTAGATTTAGGGTTTAAATAGGATATGAGGGATTAGCCCCAGCCTATATCTGCTATAGTTGTGATATTTATTGTTAGGATTGTTCACTAATGCTTTTTCTAGCTTAGCTACCTAGAACATGAACTTGGATTGTATTATTCATTAAATACAATTCCTGACAACATCCTAAACATGCTATGACCCTCTTGAGACATTCGAAAGCTAATCTAAGATCATGGTGAGAATTGTATCAACTCGCGCATAATGTCTGCTTAGAGCCGTATCAATCGATACTCCTATAGAGTAATCGATCGACATAGCTAGAGGTGTATCGGTCGATACTGTCGGCGATATAGCTGGCCGCAAACACCATTTAGCATCTAAGTAATAGATGGTCTAAATATTACGAGAGCTGGTTGATTCATTTAATAGTGTTGAGCTCTGACATATCATGCAAGCAACTTGTTAGCATTTATAGTATTTATAATCCTGGATTCCTAAATACCTACCCTGAATCTAACTACTTTTCTTTATTGTCTTGAAACCAAAACCTTTCAACTGAGTAATCTTACCATTACTCAACAAACCTGCAATTTACTTTAAACCATTTTCAACCTAGCATAGTCAGTAAGATTGCATCTTATTTGTACACTAGCTCTCTGTGGATTCGATCCCTAAGTACTACAACTGAACCTCTTATTTGAGAGAGTAAAGTCACTCCTTAGGGTAATTTGAGTGATATCAAATTTGGCGCCGTTGCCGGGAGCTTTGATACAATAGGATTTAATTTGATTAGGTCTAGGTTATTTTTACTTTAATTTGTTTTCTGACACAAATTTTTTCTTGTCTTTTCAGGTACATGCCCAGCAGTACCAGAAGCAACAAGGCATCTCAACTTTTGTTCTCAGAAGACCCTGCTAGCTTGGAACGTTCAATCCGCAAGGAAATCTGTTCCGCATCGATCAACATCAATAACTGTCTGTCGACCGATACCGACGCACCCCTCAGTACAAGAAATGTTGGCATTAGTAGCACCCGAAAAACGCTATCATATCGTTTTCGTAGCGTTTCGAAGAACGCCGTGACAGCCGCAGCTATGGTAGAACCCCCTCTTATCGTAGCATATTTTCATGTGCTATAATAAATAAACATATTGTAGCGTTAATCGTATGCTACTTATTAATATTTTATAGCATTTGTTTAGCATTATAATATATATTTTTCATGACGTTTTGATAATGCTGTAAAATATGTTATAATGACATATATATAATGCTGTGTATTTAATCTCATTTATATTATAAACTATTATTTATCAATTAATATTATAAATTAATGTATTTTAATTCATATTTAAAATTAAAATTAAATTCTAATACAATTGGTTTGAGAATAAAATTATTTATTATTATAATTTGGTTTATAAATGATATCGGTTTATTATAAAAACTGGTTTACATACAAACCTGGTTTATTAACTAACCCCAACCAAACCTAACTGACCCTAACCAAACCTAACTAAACCACATTCTTCTTCAATCTCCGCCGCACTCCTTGTTGACGCCGAGACCACCAGCCACGACAACCACAATAAAGTTTCTTCGGTCTCCTCCACTGCGCCCAGCCACCATTGTCAACGCCGAGACCACCATCAACAAGCTTCTTCAGCCTCCTCCACCTTCTTTAACTAATGGCAGATAAACAAAACCATAATCAGAGCAGTGAGAGAGAGAAAGAAGTGCGAGAGAGAGAGAGAGAAAGGTGACCAGTGCTGGTGATGACGAGCATCAGTGGTGGTGGCGACCCCGGTTAAGACAGAGACTGACGAAGATGGATCTGAGAAGCAATGGTGGTGGTGACGAGCGGATGTACCATCATCTTCTCCAACCTCTCATGGTGCTGAATCAACCCTACAAACAAAACCAGAATCAGGAACGACTGTGGTGCAAAGAAGAGAGAGAGAGAGAGAGAGAGAGAGAGAGAGAGAGAAGAGAGATAGAGAGAGAGAGAGAGAGAGAGAAGTATAGAGAGCAGAGGAGAGAGAGAGAGATAGAAGCAGATACCGCTATAGCTATGAGAACCTACTCTCTCTCATGCTTGATCTCTCCTCTCTCTTCCTCGACGGATATAGCGATCACCTCTCTTCAGCTCTATCAATCTCGCTCATCGTCTTCTCGCTCTCTCTCTCTCATCTCTCTCTCCTCTCTCTCGCTCTCTCTCGCTCTCTCTGCTCTCTCTCTCTCTCCTCTCTGTCTCAATGGATCTTGTTTACCATTGTTTGTGAACGCTTCGAAATTTCCTATCCAAATCATAGCTTAGTGGAGAAGAAGAAACATGAAAAAACTGATTCGAAATAATCAAACCCAAACTGCTCTAAGAACAAATCAAATGAAATTGAAAAACAGTACATAAGATTAACAGCAAAGAACGTGGAGAGGAAAAGAAAGAAAAAAAAAAAGAGGGCAGAATTAGATCTGTGGAAGAGAGAAGGAAGCGTGGAAAGAGGTTGAATTGTGTGTCCAATCAGAAACGAACAGAGAATAATCTTGACCATTGATTAAATTGTGATCAATGGTCTGTAACTGTGATCCCCAACATTAATATCTCAACCAATAGAAACAAAGGACGGGGACAGATAAGGGGATTGATTTTGGGCCTTTGATCCAAATAAATCAATGGCTTAAAAAACACAATAGAGATTGCTTTATTTATAGATATAAATAACTATAGAAATGGCTTGGTTTATAATTTTTTAAAATTGATGTTTGAAATAAAATTAAGATTTTATAATTAATACATTAAATTTTAATTTTAAAAATCTATTAACTAATATTATAACTGTTGACTATGATTTATATAGTTGTGGTTAAGTTTAAAGTGTATGGTTTGAGATTTGTGAAGTAGATGTGGTTAAGTTAAAACTTAAGATAAATATTGGAAAAACAAATCAATAAAGTTATAATTCTGTAAGGAATAGGTTTTAGATTAGTAATTATATTATTTGAAAAGATTAGATTTATGACTTCGTATGTAGGGTTTAAGTTTGGGTTTAGAGTATTATATATAAGGTGTAGATTTAAGATTTAGTGTTTGAGATTTAAATTTAAAATTTGGGATTAGACTATAAATATGATGAAATTTTGAGTTTAAGATTTAAATTATGTTATGGAACATGTTTAGGGTCTATAAACAAGTTTAGGGTATAGAAACATGTTTAGGGTATAGAGTTTTTCTTAAAAATTGCAATATACAAATAAACAGAACTTTTTTTTTTGTCATCTATATACTTTTGTTTTAGTTATTAATTTCTACAAATTTTTATTTTGAAATTTATCATAAGCATTGGAGGTTGGAGTTTAGGGCATGTTTAGGGTTTAGAACTTGAAATAAAAACATGTCTAGGGTATTGTTGTTTTATTGTTGTTGTTTTTTAAAAAAATACAAATAAACTAAATTTATAAGTTAGATTTACAAAATATACATTCAAACATATAAATTAAAATATAATTATTCTGGATGATTTTTATATCTGACTGATTATATAAAATTTATGGTGATATATAAAATATTTTATAACAAACTCCAGTTATCATCTATACGTTGCAATTTGATCTACAAATAAAAATTTATATTCATTAAATTTATAAAATACACATCCTTGCTCATGCCTACACACAATTCAAACAACTTCAATCTCAAAGCTTCGAAACATACTTATGCTGTCTGTAAATCTATGACACAAACAAACCACTTCTTCTTAGCCTCTTGACCTTCGTGACTTTGGAGGACGTTACACAACTCTTCTTCTGAAGCAAATAAATATACAAATACATATGCATCTTCCTTTACTTCATAGGAGGTTCCACTGCTCTGTGAGCTTCGTCTTTGTACTTAAACCGAACAAATGCAAACCCACGCGAGCCACCAGCCCTAAAACGACAGAACAACAAGAACTGATTCAATTACAAGGAAAATCCAGAGAAATATTTTCAGAGAAAATAAGTGAGAAAGAAGAGAAAAACTGTGAAAAAATTGGAGTAAAATCAGAGAGCACCTTGGACGACTTTTTATCATCCTCTAGCTCAGTTCTTTGCTGTGAGAAAGATCAGAAGGTGAGATGTTTAATTAAAACCCTAGCCTCTTAATATGGCGTAAGAGATTATTCAAACTATTTGAGTGAGTAAGCCAATGTATTGTACACTGGAATTAGTCCCAGCCTCAACAAACAGCCCTCCTCCGTTGCAATAAGATCAGGCAAAGTCTCAGATCAGAGAAAGACCAGGCAAAGTCTCTAACAGAGCAAAACAAACTCAAAACTCTAGAATAATCAGGCAATGTCTCAGATCAGAGAAAGTCCAAATAAGATCTCACCACAGCTATCAAACTGCAATTTCAATACTGTGAGTTATAAACTTACGTTCTCTTTTACAGTCAATTTTTGCAATCGCTTACTCAAATCCCCTTCAGTTTCCTTACACTCTGACATTGACAAAGCAATCTTTCTCTCTCGTTCTTCAAGTTCTTCAAGTCTCTTCATATGATTCTCGCCTGTGTTGCAATAACATACAAGTTAGACTAACAAAAAGATCTGAATTTTACAGTCAATAGGTAACATTGTCGTAGAGAACAGAGCATCGAGATAGTCAATAAAATTGTAACCCTAGACCCAGGAACAGATAGTCAAATCAAATCGAATCTCAACCTAAAAACCCCAAATTGAAACCCTAAGAAAGAAGAAAACTAAGAAACAGAGTGAGAATTGGAAACATACTTCTTTAAGAGACTTGGTCTTGAAAGCTTGCCGAGAAATCTCCTTCTCAATCATCGTTGTCTTCGTCTTCATCGTTGCTGACAAAGCATGACAAAGTGATGGCTGCTTTTTCTGAGACGAAGGAGCCCTGATCTGCAATCCGTACTTCTTTAGATTAGATTCTGAGCCAAACTGGAATTCGTGGGAATGGAGTTGGTGCTTGACGCAGGGATAAATGAGAGGGTTCAGATTTGTGTGATGGACGGTGAAGGGAGATGATGTTCGGAAAAAAAATGTCAAAAGTAGCGGAAAATCAAAAAAATCGGTCTAAATGTTCCCTTAGAAATAAAATTTCACCTATAGTACTCATTTATGTGTTCCCGCTTAATGAAAATTTTCCCTGGCACGAATATAACGCTATGAAAAAGTTAGGATCAGATTTAGCCACTTTTAATAGCAGTTCGTGAATTCGTGCTACCGCGAACTGCTACCAATACCTATATTTCTTGTAGTGCCTGCCGACCGAGACACCGTCTTCGTCGACCGATACTCGCACCTTCCTGTCGACCGACACTACTTCACCGTCGACCGACACGTTTCATCCGACATCGATCGATTACCCGTACCTTATATCGATCGATACTGTTCCGCGAGTCATGGTTGCGCCTATTATTCTCATACAAGATGAGAATGGAGACTTGCGTGACCAAGAAGGTAACCTTCGTAATGAAGCAGGTCAGAAACTCAATGCTCAGAATGAAGTAATCCCTGAGCCAGAAACTGCACCTACAGGAGCTGTTCAACTTGTAGGAGAGGCTGCTCGAACACTAGCTGACTACAACCGTCCAGATCAGTTCTACACCAACAGATCAGTCGTCCCCCTGCTATTCAGAGAGGCGATTTCGAGCTCAAGCCGCAGTACTACACCCTTGTGGGACAGGCACCCTACTGTGGGCTGTCCAATGAGCATCCCATGGACCATCTGGAGAGGTTCGAGGATCTCATATCTACTATCAAAGCCAATGGAGTCCCTGTGGACTACCTTCTCTGTAAGCTCTTCAAGCACTCTTTATCTGGAGAAGCTTTACAGTGGCTTAAGCAGCTACCACCAGGATCTCTTACATCCTGGAGCGACATCAAAAACGCATTTTTACGTAACTTCTTTGATGATGCGCACGCTGAAGACTTAAGGAGGAAAATTGCCACATTCAACCAGGAGCCTGGAGAGTCATTCAAGGATACCTGGATCAGATTCAAGTCTTACCAGCGGGACTGTCCACACCATGGATTCAACAAGGTGCAACTGCTCTGCACTTTCTTCAGAGGCATCACGCTGAAATATCATATGGCTCTGGATACTGCGAGTGAAGGCAACTTCACCACAAGGTATCCTGAAGATGCTGTGAAGCTAATAGACAACCTAGCATCCAGCAACAGCACGAAGAACATTGTAAAAGCAAGATCTGCAGCGTTCGTTGGAAAGGAACAAATAAATGAGGTACAAGCTACACTTGACAATATTCAGAAGCTGCTAAACAAGCAAATCTGCTCAGTGGAGGATGCAGAAGCTGATGAAGAAGATGACTACATAGAAGCAGAAGTCAACTGGATCACTGGAAATGGATTTCAGAGATCTGGAAACCAAGGAAACAGAAACTTCTCAGGACAGAGAGGCAACTTCAACAGCAGCAACCCCAACAACAACAGGAGTTATGGAAACTCATCTTACATGAAGCCACCCACACCAACCCCAGAAGCAAAGCTAGAAGACATGCTCAGCAAAGTTCTTGAAAGCCAGCAGCAGTTAGAGGTGAACTTCAATGGAAAGATCGACGCTGTCTACACCACTTCGAACACAAAGCTTGATGCTTTGAGTACTCATGTGAAGAAACTTGAGACTCAGATGAATCAGACAAGAGAAGCTGTTAAGAAGCAGGAAGCCTTAAGAAAAGGGACTGGAGAAGAAGCAACATGCCACAAAGTCAATGCTATCATAGAAGATGATTTTTGGAGAGTGGTGAAGCATGAGAGGCTGCAAGAGGGAGACTTCCAGATCGAAAGTTCCATGAGTATTGGCGGCAACCACTGGAATCGACCGATGTCCGGACATGAACATCGATCGATGTACGCCAACTCCAATCGATCGATGGACTCAGACGAGCATCGACCGATGGATACTTACTCACGAGGAGTTCGCAGCAAAGCACCAACATCCACCCAGCCCTTACAACATCGATCGACTGGACAGATGTTCCATCGATCGACAGAAGGATAAGGAAATCGATCGACATGCTCCAGAACCTGTCGATCGATATTCAGTTATCACACGCCGAGTGCAACTTCCCAAGATAGATGTTGCACGACTTAATGCACTCCGGGAGCAATCTAAGCCTCCCAGAAACCCACCAACCGCCATCATGAAGAAGCCCACGGATATCATTAATCCAACGGAGATAGAAAAGGAAAAAGATGGCAGAGTTCTCAGAAAAAGGAAAGAGAAGGTTCCTAAACACCTTAAAAGAGGAGTTAATGAAAAGGAGTTGGAAAGTTTCATAAAGAGAGTTCTACGAATACCTACAGAGAAACCCTTTGAAGAAGCCTACTTTTCACACAGATTGTGGATGTTTTTCAGAGAAACTAAGGAGACAGAAGAAGATATCAGGAGGATGTTCAACCAAGTCAGAGACATTATGAAGAAGAGGATCAAACTTGAGAAGAAGGGTGATCCAGGGAAGTTCGTTGTTCCTTGCTTAGTCCATGGGATCAACTTCCCATGTGCCCTATGTGACACAGGATCTGGAGTTAGCATCCTACCCAAGGTGATAACAGACAATCTAGGTCTGAAGATAGAGCCTATTGAAGAAGCGTTCATCTTTGTGGATTGTTCTCAGCAGAACTCTGGAGGAATTGTGAGAAACCTGGAGGTTACCATAAGAGAAGCCCTAATACCAGTAGACTTCCATGTCTTGGACGTCAAGGTAATCCTACCTACTTCTTTGCTACTTGGAAGAGCCTTCCTAGCCACAGTTGGAGCGGTCTGCAACCTTCAGACAAACAGACTGAGCCTAACCCTGATCAATCCTATGGTCTACTACGATCCGGTACGAGTCATCAAGGTTCCTGAGAAGATCCAAGACGGCTCAGACCTCATAGCTGTTTGCTATTGTGGAGATGAATACGATTCCCAAGACGCATACGAGACGGAGTACGCCGAATCGATCGATAGGAGCACTTTCTCATCGATCAACTCTGGTGAACTGACATCGATCGACAGACATACATGTTCATCGATCGATTCACTATTCAACCAGATCGAAGAGGAATTTCCAGATGGTGACTTCAAAGTAAACGAGTGGGAGAACGACTACTACATCCCACCACATGCTGCAGATACTACTCATATTGAGGAGTATACTGATGATTACGAGGAGGAGAGAGCTATAGAGTATCATAACCTTCAAGAAGATGAAGATCGACTTCTCCACCACAACCTCAGAATCAAGACATCGATCGACAGGACCTTCTCCCCATCGATCGATACTACTTACCTCGCATCATTCGACAACACAGTCAACAACAAGCGAGACGGAGACTACTCAATCGGGAGCTGGGCAAGCGATTACCAGCACGAGAGCTTCGCGGTTGAGACCGCAAAGCCAACATACATCACCCAACCCGAGGAAGTCTCATCGATCGACATGGCACCAACACAATCGACTGATAGGCCTGAACAACCATCGACCGATTCCATTCCTGTGTCATTGACCGATACATACATCAAACCATCCCAGGTAACAAATTCACAAGTACTTAATTTCGGTAATCTAATCCCGGATGAGTTTGGTATTTTCAGGGATTCAAACGGTTTTGCACGCTCAATGGATGGACGAACACTCCACATATCCAGAGAGGACATTGCAGACGTCCTACAGTTAGCCAACGGATCCCAAAACCTATTCCAGAAGCAACGCTACGGACCAGACCACCATCATCAGCACTAGGAGGCAGACACAACAGCCGAGCCAAAGGAAGCTGAGGATAATCATGTCAACACAAAGGATCCAGATTTTTAAAGGACATCGATCGATACTGAGTCCATGACATCGATCGATAGGTGTCCTGAATTCGGAAAGAGAGCCTTTCGATATGGAGTTCGAAAAATCTTTTGGGAGCAGAGAGATGATTATGGGGTCTACAGAGACGAGAAAGGGTTTGCTAGAGGAATAGATGGTGATGTCATCAGAGTTTCTAAAGACGACATCAAGAAACTGCTTCAAAGGACTTCAATGGACGAGCGCTCTTACATCTGTTTACCAGAGCACGCTAGTTCATTTACAAGAAGAGAATTGGTGCAAGAAACCTACACCAAAGACGAGATCAACGAGATGTTCACTGGTCTACTTGGAGAACGCAAATGGGAAAAGCTCTCCATTGAAAAGAGTTTAGAGGATGCTACAGACAAGCTTCGCAGTGAGATGAACTGGATGTTCAGTGTAGACCAGGCATTACTCAAGAAGGTTAAACGTCTTGAGCTGGAACTTGAAGATCTTCGCAACACACATAACCATGGCCAGACAAGTTCAATATCGATCGACGGAGTAACATCCACATCGATCGATATGATGCATGCACCATTGACCACCTACTCAAAACATGAGGTCGATGTGTCTCTCGGAGATATCTGGAAAGAACTGAAGAAAGCAGAAGCTCGTTTCAGCAGGAAACTCACCAAAACCTGTGAACCTATCTTCCACAACCTAGGGGATCTAAGCATCTGCACCGAAGAGATGAAGAGATCTATCCGCCTTATCAATGAGGCGCATGCAGATATGAACCCCGCGGCACCTTGCAATCCTTTTGGAGGATTAACTCATCTTAAAGCAGCTGAGAGGAAACTTGCTGATATACACTTCTTAGTGGACAAAGAAGTGGAGGAACTCGCACTACGCATGGATACTATGCAGCAGGAAGCTGAGAATTTCCAACGACAACTCGATTATCAGGCTGCATCAATCGCTTCGATCGATGAGCTTAACCTTACATCGATCGATAGGCGACTGACTGAAATCGACGGCCAGATGAAGCTCTTTGCCGAGAAGCTTCACGAGAATCTACAGAAGAAAAAATCGACCGATGAACAACATGTTGCATCGATCGATATACAGACTTCAGAAATCTGCACCAGAACTGACTTGGATAAGTTAGCTGATGAAGTCTACACGGCAATCACAAGCGTGGATGATTCACAAGACAGACGTCTAGAGCAGACGTATTTCCTGCTAATCAACGAGGTTGGCAGAATGGAATCTAGCATAGAAGGGATGCAGAAAGAAATCAAAGCCATTAAGAGACAGCTTGCGAACAGACCTGCACCCTTAGCATCGATCGACAGAAGAACCAGCGCATCGATCGACGGACCTCAACAGCCATCGACCGACAATTCAACAAAGGAATCGATCAATACCGGCTCCATCCACGACATAATGATCCAACGCCTTGATTCAATGCAAGCGGAGCTCAGTGATCTTTCAGAACATGCCTACGAGAAATTAGGATGGCACGAGCTCAGCATTGAAGGCCATGAAGAAAGGATTCAAAGGATCAATGATGAGTTGATTGAGATAAAGAAGAAACGAACCAGAGAATATGAAGCCACAAGAAGCCTATTTGACTCATGGTTCGGTGAGAAGAAGGATACAGAGGATACTTGTCTTCCAACAAGTACCTGGACTTCATCTCAGTAGCTCATTCCATCCAAAGTCAAGCTAGATGACTATAATCAAAGCGCAGAGTGGGAGGCAACCCACTGTTAGGTAATTTTTCATTTCGTTTTTATCTTTAGGATTTTATTTTTCGTATTTGTTTTTCTTTGTAGTTACGACTAGACGATTACCACTGAATTCGACCGACATGACACTGTCGATATCGATCGACATGAACCAAACAAAAGCGATCGACGAAGGCGACTCGACATCGATCGATACGCATCACGGTCAGGTATATCGTAACTTTTTCGATATCAGTATTTTATTTTTGCCTATGCCTTAACCGGACTGGTTATACACTAAGGACAGTGTATGATTTAAGTCTAGGGGGATGATTACTGATGCTGTTTACCTTTTGACTTCATCTAAAAATGTTTTCAAAATGGTTTTTATTGAGTCAAGAAAGGGATAATGATATTTTAAATTTTCACTTTTTATCTAACCAATCTTTTAGGCACCATTCTTAGATTTGTTGATGCAGAATGTACTATAGATGCTAAAGTTGATCACCTATCAGCTATGACAACGCTTTCATTGATTGTCTGGAGGAACCAAAACTGATTTCCAACCTAACCTGACATTCTCTGCTTGTCTTGGGGCTTGGTATACATGGGATCGGATGCTTCAAACAAGTCTGGAAGGTAAAGCCTTGTGTAGATAGTTTTATCACCCTCTCTCTCTCATTTTCGAATTTAGATTTAATTTTATAAAAAAAAACGAAAATTAGCTTAAATATATGTTCTAGAACTAGTTAGTTATTACTTAGGAAGGAATTCGAATAGGGCTTGGCGGTTACCCCCCTCAAGACTTGATTCATAAGAATTCTATAGGTAAAGGATTCGAACAGGACTTGGTGGTTGCCCCCTTCAAGACTTGCTTCGCAATGAATCCTAGGATATAGGTCAAAAAGAAGTGAACAGGACTTGGTGGCTGCAACCATTAAGGCTTGATTCATGGAAGCCTGTCCAATCTTGGTCAATGTCTTGCAAATGAAAGCTGACTTGACTAGGAGAGAAATAATAGAGAGAGAGAGGATAGGAACTAATTTTTACCTGCAGGTCCAGATACTTGTTTGAGCAACCTTGCATCCTGTGATCGATACTCCCAAGGTAAAGCCTGCACTTTTATTTTTATGTACAGAAATGAAATCAGTAGAGGGGTTAGTCAGACATGATTGCTAAATTGTTGGCTAGATGATCAAGGTTGTTTGATTAGAATATTACATAATGTACTTCTGTGATTGACAGATTCTTAGATGTGGTTTGCAACAAAGTAGAGGTTATGATTCTAAGTTTGAATTTGATTTAGTCCCTGCTTTTTAAAACCTCTTTCATAAAGACTTCCTGTGTTTGCTTGAGGACAAGCAAAAGAGTAAGTCTGGGGGAGTTGATATACCATGGATTTTACCCGTTTTTACCCATGGTATATAAGTGTTTTTACTATTATTATCTATGTTTTGGAGTCTATTAGGTATGTTTTCAGCTTCAGGAGCATTTTGGAGAAAAGTGATGTTTTAGGTGCCTTTTTGGAGCTTAAAGAAGAGTTCACCCGTGATCAAGACCAGAGGTCGACATCTAGAGTTACACATCGATCGATGCACACTCTGTGCTATCGATCGACACACATTTGCCGAAGGACGATACACCGAGACCATAATCGATCGATGTACACCATGTACTATCGATCGATATCGAAGCGGCAGAAGACAAGTTGGACCTTGCCGAACTTGAAGCCCAAGACATCACATTTTACAAGATTGCCCCTGACGAGTTTTTTAACCTAATGAACTCATATTTATATGTGTCTAAGTGTTTTGGCATAGAGAGAACAGACAAGAGTTTTTTACAAGTTTCTAACCACCTTTCTACCTTCATCTTTTCTACTCATTTCTTTTACTGTTTTCATTACTTTTGCAAGTTCTCAATAAATTTCTATTCAGTTCTTTACTTGTTCTTCTTAAAAAAAAGTTATAGGATTCTAGATCTAGAGGAGAGATCCAAAGAGATTTGTGATTGGAACCTAAGTGTTCACCCTCTAATAGATCTATGAACTCCTATTATTACCTTGTTGCTATGAATTACTTAGCCATGTCTGAGTAGATTCATTTGTTAGATTTAGGGTTTAAATAGGATATGAGGGATTAGCCCCAACCTATATCTTCTATTGTTGTGATATTTATTGTTAGGATTGTTTACTAATGCTTTTTCTAGTTTAGCTACCTAGAACATGAACTTGGATTGTATTATTCATTAAATACAATTCCTGACAACATCCTAAACATGATATGACCCTCTTGAGACATGCGAAAGCTAATCTAAGATCATGGAGAGCATTGTATCAACTCGCGCATAATGTCTGCTTAGAGCCGTATCGATCGATACTCCTATAGAGTAATCGATCGACGTAGCTAGAGGTGTATCGGTCGATATTCCTATCGAATAATTGATCGATACTGTCGGCGATATAGCTGGCCGCAAACACCATTTAGCATCTAAGTAATAGATGGTCTAAATATTGCGAGAGCTGATGGATTCAATTAATAGTGTTGAGCTCTGACATATCATGCAAGCAACTTGTTAGCATTTATAGTATTTATAATCCTGAATTCCTGAATACCTACCCTGAATCTAACTACTTTTCTTTATTGTCTTGAAACCAAAACCTTTCAACTGAGTAATCTTACCATTACTCAACAAACCTGCAATTTACTTTAAACCATTTTCAACCTAGCATAGTCACTAAGATTGCATCTTATTTGTACACTAGCTCTCTGTGGATTCGATCCCTAAGTACTACAACTGAACCTCTTATTTGAGAGAGTAAAGTCACTCCTTAGGGTAATTTGAGTGATATCAAGAACGTAAAAATATTATGTTAATTTTTACGGACATTTGGATGTCAATTTTGTCATATCCGATTTCGACCCCAACAGTTAGCCCCCCAGTACGCTAGAATCGTAGGTTGACGAGATTCTATCGTTCGGTTTGGCGCGTTTAGGCGAGTTTATGCGAAGTTTGCATCCAAAAGTCCGTGGTAATTCCTGGAGCTTATAAAAGAGAAGGTAACTCCTTTCATTTTTTACTCACTCATCTTAACAAGAATTTCTTTTGAAAGAAAATTTCTTTTGGTTCCTCCTCAAAATTTCAAAAGATGTTTAGAAGTGGGAAAAAATCTTCCAAGAAGAAAGTTTCTGAAAATCCTTCCCCTGAATGTAATCAGGATGAGGAGCTTCTTGTTCCGAAGTCCGAACTTTCGTTCCATCCACCAGATGTGGCTGAGCGCGAAGCGTACTGGAAAGCGTGCAGCAACCAAATTGACGCTCCTACCGAGGAACGTTTTCCTGTTATGCGCATCCGAGATGTGGCGGGGGGCCTTCCGAGCAAGACTACCAGCGCCTTTCTTGCGAAATCCCGGGAGTATGCTCGGGTTCCGGATGCGGTGGAATTTTGAACTCCCAGGCGTGGGGGAAAGAGCTGACAATTCCCCAGAGGGTTATTTTACATGGTACGAGGCTGTGATGGTGCGTTGTCACCTCTGGTTTCCGATCCCTGAGATTATTGTCCGCGTGCTGGATCGTTTCCAGGTTTCGTTCAGCCAGTTGAACCCTACCAGCTTCGAGATTCTCATTGGTCTCGTAATTTTAATTTACGAGCATGGTCTATCTCTCATTACTGATCATTTCGAGGCGCTCGTACGGGTGCAGTTCGTTCGGGAGTCGCGTTGCTGGCGAATAACCCATCATAAGATGATGTCCGTGATCAGAGGACCCGTCTCCAACTTCAACCAGTGGAAGGATTTTTTCTTTTTCGTCCGTCTCGATGCTGCGTCTGTCGAGGAGGAATTCATTCCGATGTTCCGAACGATCCCCAATCCCGCACCCTATATCAATTTCGCACATCCGTGGCCTGCAGATATCATGGAGGTGAGGGATACCCTCAAGAGCGGTCATCATTAGTGGACCTTTTTTACTCGCAAAAGGGTTCGCAAGGCGATCAGATTGGCCCATCCTGAGTTTGGAACAGAAACGGATAGCGATTCCGAGCCCGTGGATCGTGTTCCAGAGCGTGTTCCAGCTAAGAAGTCGGACAATTGGTTCTCCAAGAAAAAAGTCGTTGACATCGGAAACCTTGACTTTTCTGTCGATGACTTTGATCTTCCGGGATGGGACCCGAATCTCGCTTTTGGCGATGGAAGCGGCTCGAGTGATATGCCACTTCCTGATTTTGATAACTTTTTCGACGGTCTTCCCGCAAATCCTGATCCTCCTCTGTTCGTGGAAGAGCCGGAGAGGCCTGAGATAGTCGCGGAGAGTTCTCGCGCGATCAACGTGGTTAATTCTTTTCCTCCCTAATTCTTTCACGAGTCATTCATATGTATATTCATTTTTTTTTTTAAATAACGAATTTTCTCGAATTTCGTAGGCGATGAACAAGCTTGGTTCAGCATTAGTGGAGAGCTTCAGAAAAACGAGGATTTGGCGTTTCAAGGCGGAAAAGCATGCGAAGGACTTTGCATAGCTTCAAACGGAGACCCTGGAGCGAGATTTGAAGGTAGCCGCCGATCGTGCCACCGAGATCCGTCGAGCGAAAAGACAAGCCAAAAGGGAGATCGTTGCCGAGATGAATACCGCGCGATGCAGTTTAGGGATGAATACAAAAATCTCAGGACGGTCGATGACTTAACGGGCGATTTTCGCGAGTGCCACGGCTCGGTTGGTACTCTCTTGAGAACGCGGGAAGGTAACTATGTTTATGAAGATGAACTGAACCTCCTGATGGAAGGCATGAAGGACTGTGCTCATGCCGAGTCGCTTGTTCCTCCGATCGAAGGGAGGATTTGGGGTCTTTGGGATCCAATCCCGGTTTCTCCCGATACGGTGGAGGTCGCGACCAAGGCGGATGGAGGCGAGGATTAGGTGAGCTATCCAGTGGGCGAGTTTGGAACTTCACCGTCGGAGGATTTTGTCCTCTATTGATTTAAGTTGGTGTTTATCGGGAAAATAATTCCCTTTTATCTTTCGTGTTTCTGCGGCCAAGTGTGGCCTTTTTATTTTTATATGGTCGAGTGCGGCCATTTGACTTTGTTCTGGCCAGTATGGCCTGTTTGTAATATTGGGACTGGCCGTTGGTGGCTTTGAATCCCAGCCGCGGGGCGGTTTATATATATAACGTGTTTGTTAATAGTTTTCGTTTGTTTGGGATAAATCCGAGTTGTCGTCTCGTACTTATCTCCAATGAGACGTTCGATCTGTTGTTTCCTTTTAAGGTCCGTCGCAAGACTTGTGGTGATTGGAACACTGAGATATGGAACGGAGAGACATGTTTTAAGATCTCGTATCTTTTTTAGATATCATGTCTTTGAGATGTTAGAGACCAGTGTGCTGGGTTTAGGGCAAGACCTAGGTTTACTCTCGATTTTTAAAGGTTTGTGCGGTGAAAAGCCGGCTATGAGTTTTCCTGCCGTGATTTCAACCTGATTCGTATCGATTTAAAGTCCGCGATAGGTTCTCGGCTTATTTGACTTGTGTGATACGAATCGAGCATCTCTCCAGAGACAATTTTAAGCCAACTGGAAGTGCTAGACCAAAATTTCGGGATTTTTATTGCGCGCTTTTATCCTTGTCTTGGATGTTAGAGAATCATTCTTTAAGGAATGATTGAGTTGCGTTTGTTTAAGACGGCTGATGTGCTCGTCGGGGCCAATCGACGAGCGGGGTATAAGTTTTGATGTTTTGTTATCGCGTTTGGATGGTCGTTCGTATAATCTTGAATCTAACTTTGACGACGTCTCGTCGTTATTTTCAGAGTTTATACTTTCTTGTTTCAATTTTCTGGAATACTCGCGTAATTTTCTCGACTTTTATCAAACGATAAGATCAGAATGTCCTGCGATTTTTATCTTGAAGAGTAAAAAGATGCGTATTGTAAAAAAAAAATTATTATGTTTAAAATAACTCGATTACAAAGGTGCATCGGAAATTTTAAAAGGTGGGAGTATACGAGTATACGTACCCACTCCCCCCCCCCTTTTTAGAGAGGGGGATATCTGAACTTGTCTTTCGATGAGCTGCCAACGTACCTCTTTCGAAGATCAAGCCATCTCGTAGTTCTGATTGTGCCGCGAATGTGTCTTACTCGGCGGTTAGTGGCGAGTCGACCGCCTTAGTCGCAGGGTCGACTTCCTTGTCGGGATTTTTCTCTTCCCGTTGAGTTGCGATGTCGTCGTCGGAACCGAATTGGGTTCTGATTTCCGAGTTTGCTTCTGTGGAAGATGTCGCCGCGTCTTTCTTCGGAGAATCTTTGCCAGGAGGCTGAGTGCGCTTGTGTTTTACCATGGAGGCTGTCGTGATCTGTCTTAACTTATGTTCCGCCAAGAAACAAAGTCGCGACTGTTTTTGACAACCCCAGATAGCTGCAATTCCAGTTCTTGTTGGGAATTTGACACCCAGGTGATACGTTGAGGGAACGGCCTTCATGGCGTTTAGCCACACAGTTCCCATGATCACGTTGTAGACAGCCGGGGCTGTCTACCACTGCGAAGTCAAATATTTTCGTGACATCTTTTGCCATGACGGGTAGCTGGACGGATCCTAGAGTCATGGACATTTGTCCAGAGAAACCCGTCAATGGCTTAGGCACAAGGGTGATTTCTCCGAGCTCGATGTTCATTCTTTTGAGGGTGTCGCGGAAGATCACGTTGACTGTGCTTCCGGTATTGATGAGTACTCTCGCGACCTCAAGATCCCTTATCACGAGATCTATGACGTGGGGGTCGCAGTGAGGCTGATCGATTCCGCTGGCTTCTTCTTCCGTGACTGTCACCGAATTGTCCTGAGCATCTCGGGGAGGAGACCATGTGGGATACTTCGCACTTGACTCGGCTTTCCCTTGGTAGGCTTTGATGACCGAGTCCTTGCAGTACTGCGATCCCCCGAAGATCATGTTTACCCTTCTGCGGTTGTTATCGTTCCCCTTGTCGTCTGATCTCCTTCCACGTTTATCTCCTGCCTGATTTCTTGGAGAGGAGTTTTCCGCGGGAGGGTTTTTATCGGGTCTCGGTGGAAGATCGGTGTCGAGGATGAGATCCTTGACGCTGGTTACTCCAGAGAGTTCTCCAGCAAGCAGCTTCGCGGCCAGTCTCGCCCCCAGCACATTACAGCCAAAGAGATTTGGTGTACTTGGGTGATATTTGCAAAAGAGCATCCATCTAGAGATAGGGCTTGCTTAGCTTTGTTGTCTAGGCATAAGGAATTAGTTTGATTGAAAAGTTAGCATCTTGGATTGAATCTTAATCATTTGATATCAAGTCCCTATACCCATGGGTCTCACTCTCCTCATAAGAAAGAAAGTTTTACTTTTTGTTGCATTTTACTTATTGTCTTAGTTTAATAATCATCCTCTTTAATGATTGCATTTAGATTAAGCATAGACTTGCATTCCCTCTGCTTTATGGTCACTTAGAACTGGTTCGACAATCTTATATACTACATCATTTGATTAGGACCTTAGAAAAGTCCTTTCATCAAATTGGCGCCGTTGCCAAATTCTAAGTTGATTGTGACATTGGGATTTAGTCATTTGCTTGAGACTAAATCATTTTCTTTTATTGTGATATTGCTTCTCCTTGGTTTTTTTCCTTTGCATTTCAGGTGTATGATAACTAGAAGCAGGGGTGCATCAAAATTGACACCCACTGTTGAAGAAATTGCTACACTTGAGAGGAAGATTGCAAGAAAGAGAAGAGAAGAAGAGCAACATGCTCACTTGCAGAGATTGGGGTTTGATATGGAGAATCAACATAAGATGGTGATGCCCTAGGGGCAATGGTCCAAGAGCTGACAACATAAGACCACAGCACCAGCCACAACAACCACAGCGCCAAGCTAGAGCCATTGGAGCCTATGATCAACCTCACATTCATGGTCATATGTTAGGGATAAGAGCACCAATTGTGGAGAACAACAACTTTGAGATCAAATCAGGACTGCTGCATTTGATTGAGAACAACAAGTTTCATGGCCTTGCTGTGGAGGATCCCCTTGATCAATTGGACACATTTGATAACTACTGTAGCTTGTCCAAGATTAATGGAGTTTCTGAAGATGCTTTCAAGCTGAGGTTGTTTCCCTTCTCTTTGGGAGACAAGGCACATCTATGGGAGAAGGCTCTTCCAAGTGACTCTATCACAACTTGGAATGAGTGCAAGAGGGCCTTCCTAGAAAAATTATTCTCTACCTCAAGAATAGCTAAGATAAGAAATGAGATCTCTACCTTTCAGCAGAAGAACCTTGAGAGCTTTAGTGAAGCATGGGAGAGATTCAAGGGCTATTGGTCTAAATGCCAACATCATGGCTTCACCAAGGAGAGTTTGCTTAGTACCTTCTACAGAGGTGCTCTACCAGAGTTCAGGAGCAGATTGGACACAGCCAGCAATGGGTTCTTCTTAGGCAGAACTGAGCAGGATGCTGAGGAGCTGGTGGAGAACATGGCAAAGAGTGACTCAGTCTACAATGAGGAGCCTGATAGGGTCAACAGAGACAGTAATGAAGATGATCAGCACACAAGAAAGGCCCTTAAATCTCTACAAGAGAAGTTGGACAAGCTTATTGCAGAGAAGGCTAAGCAAGAGCAGATTATCTCCATTGGGAACCAGCAACAAAAGCAGCCTGCTAAGACTACTCAAGTTAATGGTGTAGAAGGTCAAGAGGAGGTGTGCTTCATCAATTCTAATGTCACAAGGTATAGGAAAGAGCCCAACTTCCACTACCAAAACAACTACCAGCAAAGACCTTACTACAACAATCAACAAGGAGGTTACCAAGCCAACCAGCCTACTCAGCCCCAAAGAAGCTCTTCTCAAGCTCAGATTCCAAGTTCAAATATAGAGTCCATGTTCAAGCAACTATTAGAAACTCAAGAAATAAATGCTAAGAACATTGGTGATGGGTTCAAGAACATTGGTCATGAGTGCCAAGATTGATGGAACCTATTCTGACCTCAACAACAAGTACATGCAACTTGCCTCTCATCTCAAAGCTTTGGAGATCCAGGTTGCTTCTATGTCTTCATCCTCCAAGAGCCCAATGGGATCTCTACCAGGAAAACCAGAGAAAAATCCCAAGGAATCTTGCAATGTCATCCTCTCTACTATTCCTTCAAAGATTGATATTTGCACTCATGAGAAAGAGAAGGATGAGATTGAAATGTTTGGCACTGAATTTGGGGATGTTGAGAGATTTGTTGTGGCCACAGCTGAAGCACATATTATGAGGGATGCTGCCAAGAAGGCTGAGGTAAAGAGTCTGCAGCAAGCTGAGCCTAGAGCTGAGACACCACCTGTGCAAAGAGCAAACAACAAGCTGAAAGAAGTGGAGCAGGAAGACACTGAGTTTGAGCTATCACCATATGATAAGCTCCCCTTTCCCCAATGAGTTCTCACCAAAGCTCAAAAGAAGGTGATCTCAAAGTTCAGGAAATATCTCA
Organism: Brassica juncea; assembly: GCA_018703725.1. Lineage (NCBI taxonomy): Eukaryota > Viridiplantae > Streptophyta > Magnoliopsida > Brassicales > Brassicaceae > Brassica > Brassica juncea. Next base: position 11,317,336 of record CM031941.1, on the reverse strand, counting down.
GTGATGTTGGAGTCAAGCTTCCAGAGATAGCTGGTATGCGTGAAGCCCATGTCCAGATGATGCTCATCAAGGACATTCTAGACCACCAGGCTGAAGTGGCTGAGCTTTTGGACATCTCCATTCTGAAGATTTATCGACCACACCCTCCAAATTCCCTCCCTAAGCTTGAGTCTCAAGGGAAGTTCACCTTGTCTTGCTCCCTTGGTAAACTAACTATGGATGATGCCCTTGTTGATAGTGGTGCTAGTGTGAATGTCATTTCCTTTGATATGGTGAAGAGTATTGGGATTGAAAGCATGTAACCAGACACTCCTCCTCTCACCTTTGGGGATTCTTCTTCTACAACCCCACTTGGCATAATCAAGGACTTCCCCTTGAAGATTGGATCCTGCACCATACCTATTGACCTCACTGTTTTGGAAATGGCATCTGAAAAGAGAGTCCCTTTTATCTTAGGCACTCCTTTTCTCACAACAGTTGGAGCTTGCATTGACTTTCCCAACAAGAAGGTCACCCTAATGCATGTCAACAAAGCTGTCTCCTATCCTCTCCAACCTCCATTGGAATCAGCCTATTGTGGGACAATAACTTGTGATGCACAAGCTGTGGAGAAGCCACAAGATGAAGTGGCTGTTTGTAAAAAAGAAGGTCTTGATGGAGAGTCCTCTAGAGAGAAGTGTGGTGAGCACTTGGAAAGTGCTAAAAAGGAGGGGATGAGTGGAGCCTCAAAGGCCACTCATGGCAAGAAGAAGATGGTGAATGAGCCTCATCCTCCACCTCTTGATTTGCTCCCACACACCCTTACTCTCCATCCACAGCAGCTCAAAGATGGTTTCATTGAGTACAAGATCAAGCACAAGGGCAGGTCCATACCATTCTCAAGTGCTAGAGCCATCATCACTCCTCAGCTCCAAGGTGACCAAATCAAGCTTCAAGAGCTTCTCTCTCAGGTCCTCACCATCACACTTGAAGGTGGGAAGGATCCTCCTTCTCACTAGTTCAAGAGACAAGGTAGTCAAGCTAAGTGACTCAAAACAAGCTCACTTGGGAGGAAGTCCCATGGTTATCCTTGTACATAGCTTTGCAAATTTCATTTTCCTTTTAATTTTTCTTTAATAAAAGTGGTCAAGGTTTTCAGGTTGAGCCAAGCACTAGAGGAGAGAAGAAAGGTAATAACCACCTGAGTCCTATGATTGCCATGTTGCAGCCTCCTCTAGTTGCTATGAACCAAGCCAGCTCCTAGCCCCGGCACCAAACACCCTTCTTAGGTATCACTCCAACCCTTCTTGTATTACATTTGCTTTTGTCTTGTTGGGGTATCTCCTTCTCTCTTACTCACACAGAGACTGTGTGATTTAAGTGTGGGGGAGGTGCCAAGTATTTGATCCTGTTTGCTTTGTGATTTTGAGTCTCATGCATTGCATTGTTCATTCATATTTGCAATAAATTTTTTTAAAATTTTTGAATCATGTAGATTGCATCACTTGCATCCTTAAGATTGAGTCTAGAGCATATAGGTTGCATTCATTTGCATATGGCATTGCCTTGTAAAGAACACTTGTTTGCACTGAATTTGACACCCTAGTTAAGCATATCAAGTAGCTTAAGCATCTTTTGAAAAGCTTGCATGCTTTGAGCCTTGAAAACTCTTCTTGAAACTTGCTTGCTTGCTTGATATTGGCATTGTTCTTAAGACACGCTCCATCCTGAACTTAGACTTGAATGAACTTAATTTCTCTTGCATATGGGCATTTGCATACTTGATCATGGATCTCATACACATTTGGGTTATCTTTTCCCCATTGTACCACTCTTTGTTAACCCAAATGGCACTTCCATACCCTTGAACCCTATCCATTCTTTGAAGCCTACATTGATTTGCATGAGTGAGGCCTTTTCTGATAGTTTGTCATGTGCAAAATCTTGAGAGTATTGGGGGCGACATGGATTAGTTCTCATCTCTTGCTAGCATAGGGTCCTCATTTGAGCTAGCTTCTAGGATGGTGAGTGGGGTTTTTGTTCCTTAATGGTCTATATCTTGGGTTTGGAGTGTAACAATGTTGAGTTTAATGAACAAAGGAGTATCATAAGAAAGAAGTACCCTAGGGACCTAAAATAAAAAGATAAGAAGCTCTTAATTGATGTTTTTGACCTTCCCCCTTCATGTATAAAAAAAAAAGAGAGAAAAGAAAAGAAAAGAAAAAGAAAAATAAAGATTCAATAAGATAGTGGGGAAGGAAAAACTTAAAGACTTAGAGCTTAGAAAAGTGATTTGAGGTCCTTAGTGGTTGAATCTAAAAGAAAGAAAGTTGTTCATTGGGTGAGTGATGTGAGAATGTTTTCATTTTGGGTTATGGGATGAATAAAGGGGAGTAGATCTTGTAATCACTTAGGAATTGGGTAGAATGATGAGGATGGATCCATGTATGCATGAATTGCTCCTAGTCTTAGATAAATTTTGCATAATGATCAAGCTCCTTGATTATGAGTGATTGCCACCTTGAAATGATGCATTGAAGCCTCATTGTCATCCATATTAGACCATTTGATCACCTAGCCAAATGATTGAGATCATGTGCCCATTTGTGAGACTTTGCCTTGTGTGTGTGTGTGTGAATCAATGTGAGAGCTGGTTAAGAGAACTTGTTGGTTGATAAGCATTGCATCTTGTGTAGAGGCATAAGACTCATTGATAGGCCTTGTGAAGCTAGAGCATAATAGGAAGTTTTGCTCATGCTATTCGCTATGTTTCTTTAGGATGTCAAGTTGAGTGCTATGAGTGTTTCTTTTGGCTTTGCTTCCATTCTCTATGTCTCTCCTCCTTGTGTTTTGAAAAGATTACTTGAGGACAAGTAAAGTTCTAGTGTGGGGGAGTTGATAGCTTGCATATTTACATGTTTTTAGCATCCATATCTTATGCATTTTGATCATATAAGTTAGGCATTAGGCATGTTTAGGTCCATTTTGCATTCATTTGTCCTTATCAGGTGTTGGAGTATGCTTTGGTGTGATTTGAGGTGTTTGGAAGCCTTATGGCCCCAAAAGAGATGAAGAATCAAGTTTGGCTATGAAAAGAGAAGTCAAATCCATGATCTGGTCAAGACAAAGATGAGCATGGACAGAGGCCTTATAGATGTCTCCTGCTGCTAAGATTTTGTGGAGACACAGAAAATTGAATTAGATTTCCAATGGAGGTGGTTTCAAGTCATTTAGACCTTTATTGGAAGAGTTATGATCAATTCACTTGAAGCATGTCAGGCTGGCCGGGTAGAGACGGCCGGGTTCAAGCAGCCGGCCGGGAAAAGATCAAATGGATGGAAGTGGTCCGGTCCGGGATGACTGAGCCTGGGAGAAGCACCCGGTCGTTTGAGTTGTACTGGAGGAGACCAGACTGGGTAGATCTGTCCGGGAAGGGACACCCGGTCGTGAGAAGCCAGCAGGACGGACGGCCGGGGATCATGGTCCGACATCATATACCCGGGCGATGAAGAGCATGCACTGGACCGGGGAGCCCAGACCGGTTTGATAACCCCGGTCGTGAGAAGCATCACATGAGCAGGAAGAGAGTGGACCGGGTGGGACGTCCGGCTTGGAGCACCCGGTCGGGAAGAGATGGATCAAGGCACCCAGACGGCCGGGAAGGAGGAACCGGGGAACTGAACCCGGACGGGCTGGACAAGGACCAAAACAGGCCTGGACCGGGGTGGCCAGACCGGGTTGGGACAGGCTGGTTCACCCCTGACCAAAAATCCAACCCCTTTTCCCATTGGTTGAGACAAATTTGACTCAAGGATATTTTAGTAATTTTGTTTTATGTTTCTATGGCTTTTAAGCCAAGTATAAATACTCATGTTATCCCTAGATTGGGACTTATGTTATTTTCTATCTAAGAACACAAACCCTTTGAGTAAAGTTTCATCTTGGTTTCATATTCTCATCTCATCTTTGTGTTCTTGATTGCTTGATTTCATCTCCTTTCTTTCTCTACATGTTTAAGCTTGAATCTCTCATGGGTTTAAGAGTAAGCATGTGGATTAGTGAGTAGATCCATTTAAGATCCATGGGTTAGGGTGATTAAGAGTGATTAAGTGTAGATACAAGGTGCTTAGTGTTAGATCTATCCTTTCCTTGCATTGATTTGGTGTTCTTAAAGCTATATTTGAGTTGGCCTCTCAAACATAGAGTCATAGGCATTTCATGCCCGAAAGGAGTTCTATGAAATGCCTGAACCAACTCATCTATGCTTTTAGCTTGCTTTACCTAAGAGATTAGTTGTCAAAGAAGCTAAGATTGCTATTAGACTCATTCTTTATGCTTGCTTTGATCATTACAGCCAAAGAGATTTGGTGTAGTTGGGTGATCTTTACAAAAGAGCATCCATCTAGAGATAGAGCTTGCTTAGCTTTGTTGTCTAGGCATAAAGAATTAGATTGATTGAAAAGTTAGCATCTTGGATTGAATTTTAATCATTTGATATCAAGTCCCTATACCCATGGGTCTCACTCTCCTCATAAGAAAGAAAGTTTTACTTTTTGTTGCATTTTACTTATTGTCTTAGTTTAATAATCATCCACTTTAATGATTGCATTTAGATTAAGCATAGACTTGCATTCCCTCTGCTTTATGGTCACTTAGAACTGGTTCGACAATCTTATATACTACATCATTTGATTAGGACCTTAGAAAAGTCCTTTCATCATGGAGTGGCCCCTGGTCTGATGGAACTCGCAGTAGACGTTCTCGTCGTAATTCTGGTTGCGAGTCCACGTGTTCCCCAAAGTTTTGCCCTGCTCCGAATTGATCGCGTAGTTGTGTGCGCCTTGGAGCCCTTCTCTCTCGTGGTGGACGTACTTGTCGTTACGAGAGGTCTTCTTTTTCGATTTTGGATCTGCATCTTTTGAAGAATTCCTCGTCGGCTTATGTTTCTGCGACAGTACTTTCGTTTCTTCTTCGATCATTATGTAGTCCGAGGCTTATTGGAGAGTGTCTTGGATCGTGCGAGGTTTTTCGAGTGTTATCCACTCTCTGAACTTCGACTTGTACCAGAGCGTCTTCCTAAGCGCGTCTACGACAACTTTGTCGCTGATTCCGCTGACCCTTGACATGATCAGTTTGAACCGACCCATGAACTCTCGGAGGGGCTCGTCCTCTCTCTGGGACAGACCCCAGAGGTCGATATCGTAATTTTCTCTATCTATGAACATAGAGTACTGTTTGAGAAATTCTGATGCGAGCTGGCGGAAACTTTCAATGGAGTTTCACTTTAAGCGAGCGAACCACTCGAGCGCCGCTCCCTCCAGATTCTCGGCGAACATACGGCAATAGCCTGGTCTCTTTCGTCTTCTTTGAATCTAGCCCTTCCCATAGTGATATGGAATGCCCGGAGATGCACTTTAGGATCGGTCGTACCGTTGTAAATCGGTACTTTGAGCTTCCCTGGATTAGACACCTTGGTGTTGGAGATGCGTGCCGTGAAAGGCGTCTTACGAGCTCCCTTGAGTAATCTGTCAATTTCTGGGGCAGCACTCGTGGCGTGATGGATCTGCGATTTCACAGCCCTTACTTCCGCAGCGGTTTTGGTGATGTAATCGCGGAGATCGCGAATATCCAGATTCTCCTCAGCGGCTTTCCGAGCTTGTCGGCGTTTGCTGCGAGTAATCTCGGTTTGCTTTTCAGCCAGCTCCTCCTGTTCGACCCAGTAGAGGTTTTCCTCTTCTTCCGTCATGGGTTTGTCGAACGGGGAATCTTCCCGAGCCGATCGGCTCCTGGTTCTTCTTGGATGGACGTCGGCGTCTTCCTCGGAGTCTTCGCTGGGCTCCAAGTCGATGTGCTCGACTTCATCCACCTCGGTGTCCTTTTCGGACGGCAGAGGATTTTTCGAGTTACTTTTCTCGACAGGGGATGTTTCGCTAGGGTTTTGTCCGGAGGGACGTTCCTGCAAAGTTCCAGGCTTATCACATGGGGTTGCGAACTCGAGCCTCCTTCCTCAGAGCTTCGTAGCTCCACGAGGGAGGACTGCGCGGGTCCTTGCCGTTAGGGTTTGAACCTGTTTGGTCAAGGTTCCTACGAGTTTATCCTGCTCTTCCGACCTCTTTTCGTAGGCAGAGAGCATCTTTTTGAACTCGTCGAGCATCGCGGCGTTGGCAGGTGCGTTGGCCGCGGATACATCCGCTGCTGGAGTGTTCAGAGCGTCCTTGTTTACTCCGTTGAGAGGAGTCTGCAAGTCCGTCGCATCGTCAATTGTCATGTCTGGTTGAGCGTTTACTGGCTATGAGTGAGATTGATCTGTACCCCCCCCCCTCTCCTTCTAGCGCCAAACTGTGGGAAACGAAATTCGCACCGTCAATATATCGTATAAATAAGGAAAGTAGGAAAACCCTAATTTCCTTGAGGTCCCGGATATCTGAGAAACCACACACCAAGCAATCAGAACACGAAATAAAATAAGAATAATAATAAGAAATCGTAAAAAGAGCAAAGAAATATCTTATTTCCGAATTCACGTTTGAGCGTAACAACAAGGTAAGACGCTTCGGCTACGAGAGCTGTCGGCGAGATTCCTAGTCTAATACCCAAAGACGGCTAAACCTAATTGAGTCGCAGCTCGAATAACAAAAACGGAAAAATGCCCAAATTGCTCTAAGTGCTAAGATTTATGTGTAAAGGTTCTCTCTTTATGCCTCTCATCTTGAACTCCTCATATACTCCCTTCCAGGTCGGTTTACGCCTTCCTCTTTTGCCCTTAAGCCGTCATAGTCCAAAAAATGGAGATATTCCATTTTTCCGATCTTCATGGTTATCTTCGGAAACTTTCTATTTATCCGCGGGATTTGATGTTTATCTTACCAAGCATAACCGTCATAGCGTTTATGGGTTTTAAGAAATCGTAAGTGGGCCTCGAATCAAGTTTTAGGACTCTTTGGACCGTCTTTTGATTCGGGACGTTTATTACGGTTTCTTTGATAAAGATAATTTCCGCGGTTTTTATCGTAAAACCAGACCAAGGATGCCATTTGATTGGAAATCAAGAAATGGTTAAGCCATGGTTGCGGAAGGTTGTAATGAGGATAGTCGAGACTTCATAGTTTTACGTCGTATCGTCATTTCGGAAGACTTCGGACGCTACAGAAGGACCGGGATGCATGCATGTTTGGTCGCTATAGCGACCGAGCTCTGTCCGGAACTCGGTCGCTATAGCGACCGAGCTTTGTCCGAAGCTCAGTCGCAATAGCGACCGAGCTTGGCTCGAAACTCGGTCGCTATAGCGACCGAGCTCTGTTCGGAGCTCGGTCGCTATATCGACCGAGCTTCATTTCGTGATTCGATCGCTATAGCAACCGAGCTCTTGTTTGTGACTCGGCCGCCATCGTGACCGAGTTTGCGCCGTGGACTGAAAACTTTGTTGTGAGAACCCATTGTCCAAGCGTCTGAGACTGTCATAATGATACAATGCTTGAGATGTTGTTTACGGACGTTTGGACTAATGATAGCATTGTGTCGTTGTTTTAAGAAATCGTTGTTTGAATTCTTTAAAACAAGATTTTACCGCAAGTTCTTCGTATAAGTTTCCTTTCTCGAGAACGTAAAAATCTTATGTTAATTTTTACGGACATTTGGATGTCAACTTTGTCATATCCGATTTCAACCCCAACAACCATCACGACAGTCCGCTCGCCATGGGCGAGCGCGACCAGCACAAGGTCCGTTCGCCCACGGGCGAGCGCGACCATCACGACAGTCCGCTCGCCCATGGGTGAGCGCGACCCAGTCCCGGCCTGTCCGACTTAACTCCTGTATCCTCCGTATATCAGTGTCATCCGACATCCGGGACCATATACCTCTCGTTTCGTCTCGATTAAGGTTATTCTCGAAGCCTTACGACCAAAAACCGAGAGATTGTATAAACGCCCAAAGACCCAAACTTGTCTAGAGGCCCACCTACGATCTCAGAAGGGATTCAAGCCCATAGGAGTTATGACGGTTTGTCCTAACTCGCAGAATATGATAAATGCTAAGTTTCCAAAGATAAAAGGGAAGACTCGTGGATAACTACGAAGATCGACGATAAATGGAATATTCCCCAAAAGGGATAAATTTGGGCCCAAAGGCAAAGGATTAAATGGGCCACCGACCAAGAGCAGCTATATAAGGAGAGCTGGAGCAGAAGAAAAAGGGATCCGAGATTTTAAACTTAGAGAACTCCTGCTAGCTTAGAGAACATAGGACTTAGGTGGTTAGACTAGCACGGCAAGGCTTAGGACGTTTTGGCCGCCTCTTGTTCTTTTGTTCCAATAGTTAGTATATCTCTACTCCTCTCGGAGAAATCTTGTTCTCATACTATTCAATTAATAAAACGCCTCCAAGCGACCCTTTATTTTCATCTTGCTGTCTATCTTTTTATCGTTCTAAAGTGATTACGCAGAGAATTCGGATCTTCAGAGAAAATCAGGTTTACTTAGTTTTCCTCCGTTTTTATCTATTAAAATTGACGGTGTTAATTTCGGTTCCCACATGTCCTGCGAGATCGTCAGTTTCCCTCCAAATCCATACGCCGGCCTTGGTCCCTCGATCCAGGATCTCAGGAATCTCTTCTTTCACTTACAAGGGAATCTCGGACTCGGATCCCGTCTAGTTCAAGAACTCCAGGAAAAACTGAGTTCCACTAGAACTCCGCATAAGACTCCAACCTAAGAGAACATTCCAAGACATGGAACTACTAAAGCGAGGTCCTGCCTAAGGGAAGCCTGCTGAGAATGAGCAACTCCGGTTGACTTGAGTGCACAGGTTATTCCCCGAATTTGATGACAAAATCGGGAAATAAGGGGCAAACTGTTGGGGAAAAATACTCAGGTATCACTTTCCTCCAGGCTCTAGGAAGGACTCAGACCTCCGGGTCCCCGCAAAAGAGTACCCCGGGTCCTCACTGAAAGGAACTCAGGAACTCAGGAACTTCCCTTTCCCCTGGTAAAATGGAAAACTTCTGACAAAGAGAACCTTCCATATTTCCAAATATGGAAGAATTCCTCTTATTCAGACCGACTAAAACCGACCTAAGGACGACTATATAAGGCGAATCAAAACCCTAAAGCAAGGGATCGACGACTGGAGACTAAGAGAATAGTTTTAGGCGGCTAGGCTAGAGTTCATACACCAATCTATTGTAGTTCCAGCATTACTCTATAATAAAACGTCTCTTCACATACAAACTCTAGTTATCCTTGCAAATCTCTCTAAACACTCACGAAATAGTAGCTTAACACCCATTCTGTAGTACTCAAAAAGGACCTACACAAAAATCCCCTAACAGGGGAGTACGAAGTTATCTTCCCGCCTGCCACAGCTATCAAGTCGCAGGTCCTGGCCGACTTCGTTGATGAATTCTCTCCTGCCATTCTTCCAGCCCTGGAACAGGAAATGAATCTTCAAAATAAAGAAGGAGAAAGGGGAAATTGGACCCTGCACGTCGATGGCTCCAGTAACGTCAGAGGCGCATGCGTAGGTTTAGTCCTAACCTCCCCTATCGGGGAGTTGGCATCGAGGGCCGTAAGATGCAACTTCAGAGCAACAAACAACGAGGCTGAGTATGATGCCTTAATCGCAGGCCTGACACTCGCGAAGAAGATGGGAGCAGAGGATATCCATGTCTTTAGGGACTCGCAGCTGATCATAAGCCAGGTCCAAGGCGAATATCAAGCCAAGGACGCAAGCATGATAAGGTATCTGTCAGTGGCCAAGTTCCTGATTGATAGATTTCAAAGCTGGAAACTCACTCAGATTCCTAGGGAACAGAACTCTCAGGCTGACGCTCTAGCTAACCTAGGATCCGCTCTAGAGACCACGAATCAAATGAGCATCCCACTGCTGGTGCTCCAGTGGCCAGCTACTGATATCTTGCATATTTACATTTTTTAGCTATCATATCTTGTGCATTTTGATCATTCAGATTAGGCATCTTTAGGTCCATATAGCATTCATATGTCCATATCAAGGGTTGGAGTGTGCTATGGAGTGATTAGAGGTGTTTGGGAGCTTTGTGATCCAAAAAGAAGTAACGAATGGAGTTTGGCCAAGCTTGGAAAAACCGAACCAATGACCAGGACTTGCCTTACCTTTGGACAGACAGACGGACGCGGGGAAATGGACCAGGAACACTTACCCGGGTCCTTGGACAGCTCGGACAGGACGGCTTGGACGCGGGTTGGAAGATGCGGAGACACTCACCCGCGCGGCCAGACAAAGGGAGACAAGACCAGCACTTGGACGTGCGGGGGATAGAGGTTGCGGGTCAGCCTACCCGCGCGGCCTGGTTGATGCATGGACAAACGCACGAACGGACGGCCGGTGCGCGGCTGGACATGCGCATGACGCTTCACCCGCGCGGCTGGAGGAGAGCTGGGACATGGACTTGTGCACGGCTGGATGTGCGCAGGGAGCTTAACCCACACGGGACAGGACATAACGGACACGGGCCGCTGCGCGGCTGGACATGCACGGGACGCCATACCCGCGTGGGCCGAGGAACTGGCAGGCAGACGTGCGCGAATCAGGACGCGCGGGCTGGGCCACGACGGGCTACCCTGAGCGTTTTTCACCCCTTTTTTCTATCGGTCGAGATTAAATGATGCCAGGGTCATTTTGGTCAATTATCTTTATGTTTTTAAGGGCTTTCAAGCCTCCTATAAATACTCTTGTAATCTTCTTTGTGAGATCCAACTTCTTTTCTCTCAAGAACACATTTAGATCTTGAAGAAAGTTTGGATCTTGAATCCTTTTTCATCTTATTTTGTTGTGTTTGCTAGATTATCTTCATCTCTAATCATATTTAGCCTTGAATCGTCCATGGTTTTAAGGTTATCCATGTCTATTAGTGAGTAGATCTATCTAGGATTCATGGGCTTGGGAGACTAAGGGTGATTAGGTGTAGATCTAAGATGTTCTAGTGTAGATCGTTCTTGATCCTTGCTTGTAGAGTGTTCTTAGTGCTATTTTGGAGTTGGCCTCTTCAAAATAGAGCAATAGGCATTTCATTCCTCGAAGTGTTACAACTAGAGCTAGGAAGATTAGTTCTTCCGCGAAGTGTATCGTGTAAAACAAGGACGATCAACTCGAACATCGATTCTTTAGACTATACGATTTTTTTTGCGGAAAAGATAATCTTCTGAGAAATCGTATGAACGTCCGAGGGCTTGAAACTTGTCCACGGGCTCACTTACGATTTTGGAGACCCAAGCCCAGGAAGAGCTATGACGGTTTATCCTAACTTATTACACTAGGATAAATGTCAAGTTTCCACAGATAAATGTCAATGTTCGAGGATAGCAACGAAGATTGGCGGAAAATGAAATATTTCCAAAAGAGATAAAGTCAGGCCCAAAGGCGAAAGGTTAAACGGGCCACCGACCTAAAGTGACTATATAAGGAGGGTTGGGGCAGAAGAGAAGAGGATCCGATATTTTACACTTAGAGAACTCCTGCTAACTTAGAGAACTTAGGACTTAGGTGGTTAGATTAGTACGGCAAGGCTTGGACGTCTTGACCGCCTCTTGTTCTGTTGTTTCGATAAGTTAGCATATTTCTACTCCTCTCGGAGAAATCTTGTACTCTTACTTTTAATAAAACGCCTCTGAGCGACCATTCATCTTTTTTCTTGCTATCTATCTTTTATCAATTCGAAAAGTGATTACGCAGAGAATTCGGACCTTCAAGGAAGATCGGGTTAACTCGGTTTTCCTCCATAATCGTTTATCGGAAATTGACGGTGTGAATTTCGGTTCGCACAGACATGTTTTTGGATCTCGTATCTGGTGTCGATACTATGTCTGTGAGATGTCAAGATCCAGCAAGACTGGGTTTAGGGCAAGACCTAGGCTTACTCTCAGCTTTAAGGCTATGCGATGACTGATCGGCTTTCGTTTTGCCTGTTAGTGATTTCGTCCTGACTCGCACTGTTTTAAAATCCGTGAATTGTTATCGGCTTATATGATTTGTTTAGGTGTGAGTTGACCTACTTCCGTTTGGAAGAGCTAACCAAAATTTTGGACTTCTTGTATAGCGCGCTATGATATCCTTGTCGGATGTAAGAGGACCTTGAAAAGGTCTGACTACGGTTTTGTATTGGTGAAACGTTTCTGTGTTCGTCCGTCGGGTCCAATCGACGGGCGTTTGTTTTTTAAGTCGCAGGTGGACTGTTCTGATGGATGACGCGATTTCGATACCTTTGGGAAATTGTGACGTCTCGCGTTTCCCCGAAGATATGATTTTCGTTTTTCCGAAGTTTTGATGCGTTACTGTGTTAAGCATGCTTTGAAAGTTTGATAGAAAGAATTTTATTAAAAGATTTCAAAAATTTCGAATACATGTGCGGCTATTTCGCGTTTTTGTGGGAGTATAGGAGTATACGTACCCACCCCCCCCCCCTTTTGGTGAGGGGGATAGCTGAACTCGCCGGGTTTCGACGAGCTGCCTACGTACCTCTTTCGAGGATCAAGCCATCTCGTAGTTATGATTGTTGCTGCAGACGTTTTTACTCCCCGTGTGTCGCCGTTCCGATCGTACTAGTCGGATCGGTGGTTTGTGCGGGGATCGAGCTGTCTGGTTTTACGGTGATGGATTCAGAGACTTTTTCGCTGTCTTGAATCGTTGCCTGTTCGGATGATTCTGAATCATCTTTTTTCGAGTTTTCAGGAATGTTGTGTGATTCCTTTGCTCGTTTCGGGTTGGCCGCAGGGGCGTTCCGATCTTTTCGCAGTTTGAACTCGGCTAGGTAGCAGAGTCTCGACTGTTTCTGACTACCCCAGATTACTGCGGTTCCGGTTGGAGTCGGAAATTTGATGTTGAGGTGATATGTGGACGGTACTGCCTTCATGGAGTTGATCCAAGGGGTTCCCATGATGGCATTGTAGATGGCCGGGTTGTCGACTACTGCGAACTCGATGATGTTTGTGACTTCCTTAGCCATGACCGGGAGCTTAATGCTCCCGAGGGTCATGGAGGTGACGCCCGCAAACCCAGTCAAGGGTTTTGGCTCAGGGACGACTTTCCCAAGTGGGATCTTCATCCTGTATAGGGTGTCTCGGAAGATGACGTTGACCGTACTTCCTGTATCGACAAGGATGCGGCCAACTTCGAGATCCTGGATTACCAGGTCGATGACTAGAGGATCGTAATGAGGTTTGTCGATTCCGACAGTTTCTTGTTCCTCGAAAATGATCGCGTGGTTGGGAATATCGTTATCTGGAAGCCAGTTGGAACTTGTCTCGGCTTTTCGCCCGTTGGCTTTGATTGATGAGACCGAGTCTTGGTAGAACTGCGACCCTCCGATGATCATATTCACCCTCTGACGACTGCTGTTGTTCCCTTGGTCGTCCTGTCTCCTTCCGCGCTTCTCACCCGATTGACTTTCAGGCGCGCGGTCCTTGGGGACAGTCTTGTTGGTTTTTGGGCGGTCGGACTCCAGGAGCAGGTCCTTTATACCTTTGACCTTTGATAGTTCGCCAGCGAGGAGCTTTGCGGCGAGCCTGGCGCCGTGAACCTTACAGTTCGCGGTGGAGTGACCTCTGGTTTCGTGGAACTTGCAGTAGGAATTATCCTTGTACTGGTTCCTGGTCCAGGTGTTTCCGGAGGTTTTGCCTTGCTCCGAGTCGATGGAGATGTCATCTGTTGAAAATCAAGCTGATTCTGAATCGTGACCATCTCCTGTCTATAGCATCCATTCGTGCTTCGAGTGCATTCATATCATCACTCATTGGGTAATAGGATCTACCAAATCGTTCTTCATAAGAACACAACCTCTCTTCCAGTCTTGTAAAGTGAGTATCAATCGATTCCATGAAGTTGGTGTCGATCGATCTCTGGTAAGCTGCATCGGTCGATGGTATCCATCGGTCATCGGTCGATATCGAAGGTTTCCAGGGCTTCCATGCTGAAGCTCCTTGTGGTTTCTGCCTCATGGTGGTGATATCATCTGCAAGCTCCTCCATGGTCTTGGTCAACCATGTAATCTTGTCATTGAGTGGATGGTAGACACTATCAAGTTTGCACTGGAAATCATTCATTGAATCATATTGAATGGTGTAGATATCATTGAGCTTCTCATCCATCTCTGCTCTGCTGTAGGGATTAGGATCTGGTGGTGTAGCTTGAGTGAATAGGTTGTCTTGTCCATTGGCCACAGCAGGGATCTCTGTGATGTCTTCTCTGGATACTTGTAGGAGACGGCCATCCATAGCTCTTTCATTGCCTTCTAGATCTCTGAAAATACCAAACTCATGAGGGGTTAGATATCCAGAATCCAACTTATTATCATTCTGTAAATCGAATGGTAAGGGTTGAGTATCGATCGATGCATTAGAATGCTCGTCGATCGATGTCGCATTGTGTAGCTGATGGTGAAGATTGCAACTGGATTCTTCTCCATGTGGCTGAGGGTTGGAAGGTTGCTGTTGCATCTTGTCTACTTCTAGGGTTTGTGAAACTGCTTCTATCCCGTGGCTCCTTTTATAGTAGTAATCATCAACCAAATTTCCAAATTTGAGATTTCCATTTTTCTCAAAGTCGGTCTGACTCATATCGATCGATATGTCTTTACGTACGTCGATAGATTCTTCTTCTTTCTGCCCTCGTCTTGTACTGGTATCTATCGATTTTGACGTTGTTGCGTCGATCGATTCGTGTAGCATGGTTCCATGTGATTTGGATCCATCTCTAGTGAGAACTCCTTGGTGGTCTGTAGCTGGATCTTCCTTGCGGTTCTCATTGAATTCTTCCACATGTTAAGAAGGTGTAGTAGCTTCGAGGGCAAAGATCGGATAGCAGTATGCTGGCCAATCATCTCGCGTCCTTGAAACTGTCATATCGATCGATGTGTATATGCTGGTGTCGATCGATTTCCTTGTGTTTGATACATGGGATCGAGTTGAGACTGTTGTCATCCCTGTAGGCTGATGATTGTGGGAACCGAAATTCGCAATGTCAATTTCCGATAAAGATTTGTGGAGGAAAACCGAGTTAACCCGATCTTCCTTGAAGGTCCCGGATATATGCTGGGCCACACACGAAACAATCAGTTTTAAGTCGAGAAATAAAAATCGTAAAGTAGAGCGGAAAAAGATCTTATTTCTGAATTCGGGTTTTGAGCGTGAACAACAGGTAAGAAGTAAGCTACAAGAGCTGTCGAAAGGTCCGCTAGTCCGGCCGCCTAGATCTAACCTAGTTGAGTCGCAGCTCGCTAATGAAAACAGAAAAAGAAAGCTAAAACGCTCTAAGTGCTAAGTGCTCTGGAAGTTTTTGTGATCTGGTTTGCTTCTTGCTCAAAGCTCTCCTTATATACTCCTCTCAAGACGGTTTATCTTCTCGAGGGCTGAATCGGGCTTTTTCCATTTTCGTCCATCTTCGTGTTTATCGGGAAACTTGACATTTATCTTCGGAAAACTTGACATTTATCTTCTGGAAACTTGACATTTATCTCTTATGTGAGGATAAGGATAAACCGTCATAGTTATCCTTCCTTTTCAGAAAATCGTAAGTGGGCCGTTTTGGCCACGTTGACCCGTTTAGGCGTTTTTACGGTTTTTCGAAAGAACGGTCTTTGAAGGTTTCAGTGTTTCCGAAGGAACCCCAATTCCTTGTATAGTCGAGATATTGGTGTTCTAGAATAACCGTGATCGTACCAAACTTGCGTAGATTGATCCAAACAAGCTAAGATGGGATCGGACCGGGCACGATAGGACCGAGACCAGGACAAGGGCCGTGGACCGACACCAGGCCGACCCGCGTGACGGGTGCCGCCGGCGCCAGGCCGGCCCGCGTCCCGCGTGCCGCCGGCGCCAGGCCGGGGTGCAGCCGGGGCCAGGGCGGCCCGCGTGACGGGTGCCGCCGGCGCCAGGCCGGGGTGCCGCCGGCGCCAGGCCGGCGCCAGGCTGGCCCGCGTCCCGCATGCCACCGGCGCCAGGCCGGGGTGCCGCCGGCGCCAGGCCGGGGTGCCGCCGGCGCCAGGCCGGCTCGCGTGACGCGTGCCGCCGGTGCCAGGCCATCTTGCCGTCTGTGGGTTTTTCGTTGTACGATCTTTCCCCCGTTAGTCGTTTGCAGGAAATCTTTGAGTTTGGGAAGATCGTTAGCCGTAGATTTCGAGATAATCGTTTCTAATCCAACGAGACTCCTCGAGTATCGGGATTTGAGATGGACTTGGATTTATAGACTTTCCGTCTTCAAGGATGTGAGCAATGTGGCTTCGAGCTTTAGATGTGTTAAAAGATGAATCTTTTAAACAATCGGGAAGGCTTTGCGGAAGACTCATTGTAGATCTCGGACGATCCGGACATGAGTTTTAAGGGACCAAGATGCCGCCATTGCCCGAGATCATGAGATGATTGCACGGATGGGCGCCAGGACCCTTGCCGCTGGCGCCAGATGGGAGTGGACGAGCCTTCCCGTGAGTTTTATCGAGCGACGACCCGTTTCTTGGCTTTGATCGTCGCTTGGCTTTTCTTTCAAGGACTTTCGGGTAACGATTTCGTCATTGACCGATTTTGACCCCAACAGTTAGCCCCCCAGCTAGCTAGGAACCGTAGTGCCTGTCGGATCCTAGCTTGCGGTATAGCCGTATGGGAAGGTGTAGAGATGTAATCGTTTGCCGAAAGTCGGGGTAAATAGTGATTTTACCTCCTTTATAAGGATGGAGTAAGAAATCTCATTCTTACTTCATCATAAGAAATTTACTCTCTCTCTCAAGAATCCTTTCTCTCTCTTTAAGAACAATGTCTTCAAGATCCTCAAAGAGAAACTCTTCTTCCCATTCATCCTCGGATGACTCTCCTGCCCATGTGACGGTGAAGCAGGAGGAGTTGGTCGAGGAGGAAGCGAAGAATGCGTATTACCGAGCCCTTGTAGGTTCGCCCCCAACACTGCCAGAGATCCCTGTTCCGAGGAGACCTCTGAGGCAGCCTGGTGCTCCTTTTACGCCGAGCTTGGTTTCTCGTAAATATCTCAAGGTTCTTCGAGATTTTTACCAGGTTCCTGAAGGAGTTAAATTCCGGATTCCCGTTGGTAACGAGAGTGCAAGGAATCCTCCGCAAGGTTTCTTTACATGTTACGAGGCTTTCTTTACGTACTGCCATATGTGGTTCCCGATCCCTGATGCCATTGTTCGTGCGCTTCACCGCTTCGAACTTTCGATCAGCCAGCTCAGCGTTCCTGCCTTGGAGAGTTGGCTTGGCGTACTGATCGCTAGCTATGAACTCGGGATTGATCTTGGTCCCGATGATTTCGAAGGTCTTTGGGGCACTCGGCCGACGGGGAGCGACGGTTACTACTCCATGCTGCCTAAGAAGGATATGGCCGTGATTCAGGGGACTACTTCGAATCCCAAATCGTGGCAGGAGCGTTTCTTCTTCGTCCAAATAGATGGTGAGTCTGTCGAGGAGAGCTGCCTCCATCTATTTCCGCAAGCATGGAACTTCAACCGAGGTAATACGATGAAAACCTGTTGTCTATTTCACCATTTCGGAAGTGCGAGTTTTAGTGAAAAAGTTTCGCTTTGTAGGGAACAACCCTATCGCGCATTTGCATGGTGATCTCTTTGTCAGGAGAGATCTTCTTCGTCAAAGGCCGTTTTTGTGGAAGTCCTTCACCCTCGAACGGATTCGAGACGCGGTTAGACTTTATCGGTCTCGAGATCCTGTCCCGTCGTATGATGCCGAACCGGTCATCGAAGCTCTTACTCGGAGGCGTAGACAGAGATCTCGTAAGGGGAAGGAAATTGATGATGGGGAAGGCTCGGAAGATCCTTCACCGTTGGGAGAAAACCCTAGTTTTGCTCCAACGGAAAAAGGCGGAGCCAGCGATTTTCCACCCAACAACTTTTTTGATGGCCTTCCTCCGGAGTTTGTCACTGATGAGTCGCTGGAGGATGAGGAGAAACAACGGGTTTTTGCCAAGGGCTCCCAACGTGTCAACGAGGTTTGGCCCTTCGAACTTCTTAACCTTACGTTCGAATCTATATATATGCATGCTTGCTGATCTTGAGTTTATGCAGGGACTAAGAGGGTTTAGCGAGGCGCTTGACTCGAGTTTCCGCAAATCCAGGATTGCTAACTTCAAGACCACAGAAGCGGAGCGAGAGCTTTTCCGGTTCTGACAAGAGGTAAAGGCGCAGAACGCGAAGCAAGCTGAGCTTCATGCTCGAGCTCTCGTTCGGGCGGAAAGGAGAGGAAGAAGGATTGTCGCAGCTGAGGTGGTGAGACGGGCGGAATCGTTTGCTGCTGAGTTTCAATGTTTTAAAGAAGCTCAGGAGTTTGTTGGTGATTTCCGCGAGTGCTGAAATGAAGGATTTCATGGCCGAGTGTGCTCATGCTGATTCCTTGGTTCCTCCGGTAGAAGAAAGAGTCCGGAGACTATGGGAACCTATCGAGGTTTCCGAGGATACGGTGGAGGCCGGAGCCGATGAGAACGCCGAGGGTGGTGGGAATGCTCAAGGCGTGAATGAGGAAGTGGACCAGCCTACTAGTTCATTTGGGATTTCCGCATCCGGATTTCTCAATGTTGACTTCCTTTTGTGAATCGTATTTTTTGGCCGTGTGTGGCCGTTTTTAGGAGTTTTATTTTGCGACCGTTGGAGGTTGCATTCTTATGTTTTGGGACTGGCCGTTGGTGGCTTTGAATCCCGCCGTTTTTGCGGACTTTATGAATATGAGAATTTGCGAGATTTCATCTTTTGTTTTGATTTATAGTTTCGTCAAGTGTAGAGGGAAGGATGCGAGTAGTCACTTCGTATCCTAACTCTTTTTTTGTCGCTTGGTCCGTATGCTACTTTTTAGCGAGCGTTTTAGGTGTAAGCGATAAGAGACATGTTTTGGGATCTCGTATACAATACTATGTCTGTGAGATGTCAAGATCCAGCAAGACTGGGTTTAGGGCAAGACCTAGGCTTACTCTCAGCTTTAAGGCTGTGCGATGACTGACCGGCTCTCGTGTTGCCTGTTAGTGATTTCTTCCTGATTCTTTTCGTTTAAAGTCCGCGACTAGTCGCCGGCTTATATGACTTGTGATAAAAGAATCGAGCTATCTTCGGAGTTTATCCGAGACGCTAAACCAAAATTTTGGGTTTCTTGTATAGCGCGCTATGATATCCTTGTCGGATGTAAGAGGACCTTGTAGGTCTGACTACGAGTTTGTATTGAGTGAAACGTTTTTTGTGTGCGTCCGTCGGGGCCAATCGACGGGCGTGAGTTATTTTTAAGTCGCAGGTGGACTGTCTTTTGCAGATGATACGAGTTTTGTTATCTTTTTAAGAAGTTGCGACGTCTCGCGTTTCTTTTGAAGATATGATTTTCGTTTTTCCGAAGCGTTGATACGTTTAAGTGATCATAAAAGATAGAAAGAATTTTATTAAAAATTTCGAAAATTTTGAGTACATGTGCGGATTTTTCGCCTTTTTTGTTGGAGTATAGGAGTATACGCACCCAGTCCCCCCCCCCCTTTTTGGTGAGGGGGTTAGCTGAACTCGCCGGGTTTCGATGAGCTGCCTACGTACCTCTTCCGAGGATCAAGCCATCTCGTAGTTCTGATAGTTGCCACAGACGTTTTTACTCCCCGTGCGTCGCCGTTCCGATCGTGCTGATCGGATCGGTGGTTTGTGCGGGGGTCGAGCTGTCTGCTTTTACGGCGGTGGACTCAGAGGCTTTGTCGCTGTTTTGAATCGTTGCCTGTTCGGATGATTCTGGATCATCTTTCTTCGAGTCCTCGGGAATGTTGTGTGATTCCTTTGCTCGTTTCGGGTTGGCCGCAGGGGCGTTCCGATCTTTTCGCAGTTTGAATTCGGCTAGGTAACAGAGTCTCGATTGTTTCTGACTACCCCAGATGGCTGCGGTTCCGGTCGGAGTCGGAAACTTGATACCGAGGTGATATGTGGATGGTACTTCCTTCATGGAGTTGATCCAAGGGGTTCCCATGATGGCGTTGTAGATGGCCGGGTTGTCGACTACTGCAAACTCGACGATCTTTGTGACTTCCTTCGCTATGACCGGGAGCTTAATTCTCCCGAGGGTCATGGTAGGGACGCCCGAAAACCCCGTCAAAGGTTTTGGCTCAGGGACGACTTCCCCAAGTGGGATCTTCATCCTGTAGAGGGTGTCGCGGAATATGACGTTGACCGTGCTTCCTGTATCGACGAGAATGCGGCCGACTTCGAGATCCTGGATTACCAGGTCGATAACCAAAGGATCGCAGTGAGGTTTGTCGATTCCGACGGTCTCCTGTTCCTCGAAAGCGATCGTGTGGTTAGGAACATCACTGTCTGGGAACCAGTTGGAACTTGTCTCGGCTTTTCGCCCGTAGGCTTTTATCGACGAGACAGAGTCTTGGTAGAACTGTGACCCTCCGATGATCATGTTTACCCTCTGGCGACTGCTGTTGTTCCCTTGGTCGTCCTGTCTTCTTCCGCGTTTTTCCCCCGATTGATTTTTGGTTGCGCGGTCCTCGGAGACAGTTTTGTTGGTCTTTGGGCGGTCAAAGTCCAGGAGCAAGTCTTTTATACTCTTGACCTTTGATAGTTCGCCAGTGAGGAGCTTTGCGGCGAGCCGGGCGCCGAGAACCTTGCAGTTCGCAGTGGAGTGACCTCTGGTTTCGTGGAACTCGCAGTAGGAATTATCCTTGTACTGGTTCCTGGTCCAGGTGTTTCCGGAGGTTCTGCCTTGCTCTGAGTTGATGGCATAGTTATGCTCGCCTTGGGCGTCTTCCCCTTCGTGATGGACGTTTTTGTCGTTACGAGAGGTTTTTTTTTTCGAGGACGTTTTCTGTGGTCCGTGCTTCTGCGATAGAAGCTTCATCTCTTCTTCCATGATGATGAAGTCCGTTGCCTTGTGGAGAGTATCCTGGATTGTCCGCGGCTTTTCCAGTAGTATTCACTTTCGGAACTTCGACTTGTACCAGAGAGTTTTCCTCAGGGCGTCGATTGCGACATTGTCGCTGATGCCTGTTACTCTGGCCATTACCAGCTTGAACCTTCGCATGAAGTCGCGGAGCGACTCGTCCTCCTTCTGAGCTAGACTCCATAGATCCATGTCGGACGTTTCTCTGTCCATGAACATGGAGTATTGTTTGAGAAACGCCGAGGCCAGTTGGCGGAAGCTTCCGATGGAGTTCCTTTTGAGCCGGGAGAACCATTCGAGCGCAGCGCCTTTGAGGTGCTCGACGAAGAGAAGACAATGACCCGCTTCTCGTTCACGCTCCGGGAGTTTGCACCTACCCATTGCGATCTGGAAAGACTGCAGGTGCGACTTAGGATCCGTCGTACCGTCATAGACCGGGATTTTGATCTTCCCTGGGTCTGAGATGCGTGTTTCCGTGATCCGAGCGGTGAACGGCGTTTTCCGTGCTTCCTCGAGAAGTCTATCGATCTCGGGGGCGGAACTGGTCGCCTGATGGATTTGCGATTTCAGCGCTTTCACTTCGGCCACGGTCTTTTTGAGAGATTCGCGGAGATCATGGATCTCGCTATTGCTGCCGGCGTTCCTCCGAGTTAGTCGGCGCTGGTCGCGATAGATCCGAGTTTGATCTTCTGCGAGTTCTTCCTGCTCCATCCAGTAGAGTTCTTCTTCCTCTTCTGTCATGGGCCTATCGAAGGATACCGTCTGCCGAGCGGACTGGCTTCGGGTCCTCCTGGGGTGGATGTCAGCGTCTTCATCGGAAGGATCCGATTGGTCGCTGATATCTAGATCGATGCGCTCGACGTCGCTTTCCTTGTTTTCCGTTGCCGGGAGTGGAAGGTTCTGCGAGGTCGTTTGCTGTCCTTTCGGAGCCGTTTCCTCGAGAGTGGGCTCTTTCGGGGCATCTTTTTCTCGTGCTTTGCGGCGTGTCTTGGTGGATCTGCGCGGCAGTTTGCTCCTCGCAGTTAAGGTGTCGACCTGTTTTGCGAGCGAGGTTATCAGCTTGTCATGTTGTTCCGCCCGTGCCTGGGCGGAGGTAAACAGTTCCTTCATCTGCCTGAGCGCCTCAGTGTTTGCATCAGCAGTGACTGCGGACGCATCTCCAGCTGGAGTCTTCTCAACGTTGGCGTCGACGGGTGTTCCGTCTAGCGCTGGTTGATCTTTGGTGACGTCGGTAGACATGATCGAGCGTGTGCAGTTTCGAGATAGATAGATCCGTAACCCCCCCTCCTTCTAGCGCCAAACTGTGGGAAACGAAATTCGCACCGTCAATTTCCGATAAAGATTTGTGGAGGAAAACCGAGTTAACCCGATCTTCCTTGAAGGTCCCGGATATCTGCTGGGCCGCACACGAAACAATCAGTTTTAAGTCGAGAAATAAAAATCGTAAAGTAGAGCGGAAAAAGATCTTATTTCTGAATTCGCGTTTTGAGCGTGAACAACAGGTAAGAAGTAAGCTACAAGAGCTGTCGAAAGGTCCGCTAGTCCGGCCGCCTAGATCTAACTTAGTTGAGTCGCAGCTCGCTAATGAAAACAGAAAAAGAAAGCTAAAACGCTCTAAGTGCTAAGTGCTCTGGAAGTTTTTGTGATCTGGTTTGCTTCTTGCTCAAAGCTCTCCTTATATACTCCTCTTAAGACGGTTTATCTTCTCGCGGGCTGAATCGGGCTTTTTCCATTTTCGTCCATCTTCGTGTTTATCGGGAAACTTGACATTTATCTTCAGAAAACTTGACATTTATCTTCTAGAAACTTGACATTATCTCTTATGTGAGGATAAGGATAAACCGTCATAGTTATCCTTCCTTTTCGGAAAATCGTAAGTGGGCCGTTTTGGCCATGTTGGGCCGTTTAGGCGTTTTTACGGTTTTTCGAAAGAACGGTCTTTGAAGGTTTCGGTGTTTCCGAAGGAACCCCAATTCCTTGTATAGTCGAGATATTGGTGTTCTAGAATAACCGTGATCGTACCAAACTTGCGTAGATTGATCCGAACAAGCTAAGATGGGATCGGACCGGGCACGATAGGACCGAGACCAGGACGAGGGCCATGGACCGACGCCAGGCCGACCCGCGTGACGGGTGCCGCCGGCGCCAGGCCGGCCCGCGTGACGGGTGCCGCCGGCGCCAGGCCGGGGTGCCGCCGGCGCCATGCCGGCTCGTGTGACGCGTGCCGCCGGTGCCAGGCCATCTTGCCGTCTATGGGTTTTTTGTTGTACGATCTTTCCCCCGTTAGTCGTTTGCGGGAAATCTTTGAGTTTGGGAAGATCGTTAGCCGTAGATTTTGAGATAATCGTTTCTAATCCAACGAGTCTCTTCGAGTATCGGGATTTGAGATGGACTTGGATTTGTAGACTTTCCGTCTTCAAGGATGTGAGCAATGTGGCTTCGAGCTTTAGATGTGTTAAAAGATGAATCTTTTAAACAATCGGGAAGGCTTTGCGGAAGACTCATTGTAGATCTCGGACGATCCGGACATGAGTTTTAAGGGACCAAGATGCCGCCATTGCCCGAGATCATGAGATGATTGCACGGATGGGCGCCAGGACCCTTGCCGCTGGCGCCAGATGGGAGTGGACGAGCCTTCCCGTGAGTTTTATCGAGTGACGACCCGTTTCTTGGCTTTGATCGTCGCTTGGCTTTTCTTTCGAGGACTTTCGGGTAACGATTTTGTCATTGACCGATTTTGACCCCAACAATGATCTTGTTGGAATGAACTCGTGAGGAACACAGTGGATAGGCACTGCATCTCTATTAATGAAAGAGTACTCAATCTCTCTTTCTTCCCAAAAATCTTCATCATACTCATCATCTCTTGTCTTCATTGAAGGGTGGTATACCTCATCTTCTCTGCAGATATATGAATATGGTATGTTCATGTTGTAGTCCTCATCATACTCTTCTTCTCTGCGAATGAATGAGTATTAATATCTCTTTCCCTTGTGTAATCCTCATCATACTCATCATATTGAATCTCCACTAGATATGTAGGCTGGTAGTAGTCTGGTTCCCAACTCCCATCTAAGCAATCACCTGGAAAGTGATCAACTTCATACATAGGTGTACTATCAATCGATGTGGAGTGAAAACTGTTGTTTGTATCGATCGATGTGATGGCTGACTGGTCGATCGATGTTGGATGAGTAGGATCGATCGATGTTTCTGTATTGGTGCCGATCGATTCCGAGTACTCTGTCTCGTACTCTTCTGCATAGTAGCATGTTGCTACGATTTTTGCTTCATCTGGAGGCTGTTTGCAGGACATCTTTGGCTTGACAACTTTGACTGGATCATAGTGAATCTCTGGGTCGATGAGTGTCAAACACATCTGGCTTGTTTGCAAATTGCAGACGGCTCCCACAGTAGCTAGGAATGCTCTTCCAATTAGTAGAGAAGAATTCCAATGTAACTTGATGTCTAGGACATGAAAGTCAACTGGAACTAGGGTATTACCAATCTGTACCTTAAGGTCTCTGATGATTCCCAATGATTCGTTCTAGAACAATCTACAAAGCAGAATGATTCCTTGGAAGGTTCTACCTTTAGACCTAATTGGTCTGCCATAACCTTTGGTAGGATGCTGACTGATGCTCTTGTATCACATAGTGCATGTGAGAATTCAATGCCTTGCACTAGGCATGAGATAATGAACTCTCCAGGATCACTCTTCTTCTTCAATGTGGTCTTCTTCATATCCTCTCTGATTTGATTGAACATCTTCTCAATGTCAGCCTCTGTTACTCTTGTGTCTCTGAAGAACATCCACAATCTGTGTGTGAAGTATGCCTCCTCAAAGGATTTCTCTGCTGGAATCTTTAGAACTCTTTTCTTGAAGTTTTCCAACTCCTTTGCATTAGCTTCCCTTTTAAAGTGCTTAGGAATCTTCTCTTTCCTTTTTCTTAGGGTTCTCTTTGCACTTTCCTTTTCTATCTCCATAGGCTCTAATGTATCTTCAGCTTCTTCTGGTGGGTTATCTGTAGGTTTGGGTCGACCTCTGAGTGCATATAATTGGATTGCATCTATCCTTGGTAGTTGCACTCGCGGTTTAATGGTTGTATATCGATCGATGTCAGGTGTAGCATGTCGATCGATGACTGGTTGGCCTGGGCGATCAATGTCATCTTCGTGGGATCGATCGATGAAAGGGTGGAGTGGGTTTGGGTGCCTCGCTGCGAACTCTGCATGTGTCATAATCTGGACTGGTCTGTTCATAGCAGTAGAATCTGTAGACTGTCGATCGATGTGGTATCTCGAACATCGATCGATAATCACCTTCCCATGTCGATTGATGATCATCGTCTGGCGTCGGTTGACACCAGTGAGAACTGCCAATAGTCATGGAGCTCTCAACTTCAAAGTCTCCTTCATGAAGCTTCTCATGCTCATCCACTTGCCAGAAATCATCTACTGTGATGGCATTTATGTGGTGTCTTATGAGATCTTCCTCTCTCCCTTTTATTAAGGCTTCTTGCCTCTGAATAGCTTCTGCTGTTTGAATCACATGTGTCTCTAGCTTCTTCACATGAGTGCTCAAGGAATCAAACTTCACATTCAGGCTATTTTAAGTAGCATCTATCTTTCCATTGAAATCCACAGTAAGCCTTTGCTGACCCCCTAGAACTGAATCAAAAATTTCTTCAATCTTGCTCTCCTGAGTAGGTGGTGGTGGATTCTGGTAGAAAGAACTGTTGAAATTCTTGTTGTTGCTGTAGTTGCTGTTGCCGAAGGGTTTCGGATATTGTGAATTCTGATTGTAGTTGGTTCTCTGACTGTTGCCATAGAAGTTCCTGTTTCCATTCTGATTTCCAAGCCTTTGAAATCCTCCTATGTAATTCACTTCTTCTTCATATCTTTCCTCATCAGTCTCTATAGCTTCTACATTTTCAGCAAAGCAAACCTGCTTCCTTAGAAGCTTGTTGACACTGTCCAATTTGGTTCTCACATCGTCCAACTGCTCCTTCCAAATAGCATTGGCCAATTTCCTTCTCTCATAATCAGTGTTATTGGTGTTGTTGCTAGTTGTCAAGTTCTCAATAAGTCTCACAGCCTCTCTTGAATTCCTGGTGTTGAAGTTTCCTTCACTAGCTGTGTCTAGTGCTGTCTGGTAGGCCAGATCTAAACCTTTGAAGAAAGTGCTAAGTAGCTGCACTTCATTGAATCCGTGGTGTGGACAATCTCTCTCATAAGACTTGAAACGAACCCAACACTGTCTGAAAGGCTCTGCAGGCTTCTGCATGAATGTAGCAATCTTGCTTCTCAACTCTTCTGCACGTGCCTCATCAAAGAAATTAATCAAGAAAGCATTCTTGATATCCTCCCAGGATGTAAGAGATCCTGGTGGTAGTTGCTTAAGCCATTGCAAAGCTTCTCCAGTAAGAGAGTATTTGAAGAGCTTGCAAAGTAGGTAGGCAGTTGGGACTCCATTAGCTTTGATAGCAGATATGATATCCTCGTACCTCTCTAGATGGTCCATTGGATGCTCATTGGATGCTCCACTGTAGGGTGTTTGTCCTACAAGGGTGTAGTACTGAGGCTTCACCTCAAAATCAGCCCTCTGTATATGTCTGGAGGACAGATAGCAGATCTGTTGGCGTAGTATTGATCTGGACGGTTGTAGTCAGCCAGTGATCTGTTTCTGTTGGCTTCTTCTGCAGCTCGAGCAGTGGCTACAGCAGCCTCAGCTTCTGGATCAGGGATTGCAGCCCCCTGATCATTAATTCTCTGACCTGCTGCATTACGCAGGTGACCTTCTTGGTCACGCAGGTTACCTTCGTCGTCTTGCATGAGTATCAGTGTCGCGACCATGTTATGCGGCTCAGTATCGATCGATGAGCGGATAGCGGTATCGGTCGATGTCGGATGAAAGATGTTGGTCGACGGGTACTGAAAAGTGTCGGTCGATGTGGATGAACGGGTATCGGTCGATATCAGATGAATGAGATCGGTCGATGTTGGTGAGCTGGTAGCGGTCGACGGTGTTTGAGACTCGGTAGACGGTTGTTGATGGATATCGGTCGATGCACAAGCTGGTGTATCGATCGATGTGAAACGAACCTGTTTGCGGATTGAACGTTCCAAAGCAGCTGGATCAGTACTCAAAAGTTCCTTGTTCCTTTTGCTTTGGTTATGCTTGATATCACTCAAATTATCCTAAGGAGTGATTTATACTCTCTCAAATAAGAGGTCGAGTTGTAGCACTTAGGGATCGAATCCACAAGGAGCTAAGGCACACACTAGACTAGAGATATTACGATTTAGTTAGGCTGATAGTTTAAAAGACAGTAAATAAATAAGTAAATAAAATAGTAAACAAGATGAACAAGACAATTGTTCAGCTTGGCAGAGAGTTGTTAACAATAAGAAGAAATAGCTAGATCTAGGGATTTATCAATCAAGAGATTCAAAACTACAATTCAAGGATGCCAAAGGTTTATAGATTCAATTCTAGAACTCGATTTTAATAAGCAAGTAATCCAGCTTTCACATGCAATTACTAATCAGATGCCTAAGTCTTTGTCCCGGCCGTCGCACGCGAACAAGGGGTGAGTATCGATCGATGCTGTGGCCTCAGCGTCGATCGATACTACCTTAGACAAGCATTAACGACCTAATCGATTATGTTCAACTAGATTCCTAGACCAACTACCGTATGCGCCTAAGTATCTAATCCAGCAGAGCTCGGGTTCCGTTAATTGATGGTACTTTCGTGCCTCTCAATTGTCCTATGATTCTAGGTTCAAGCAATTAGTCACAATGTCATGCTTTTCTAACTACTCCAGATCCTAGTATTACAAATCACCCTGGTGTAGAGATCTATAGATAAACTAGCAATCCTAATTGATTATCAGTTTGACATTGAGCTCATGAAATCCCTAAACCTAACAAGAGAATTACTCAAACATGGAAGCAATAATAGAAATCATAGTCTGAATAATAATAGAATAGAAATCAATGATAAAACCAATGGAGTTCCAATAAATCTCTGAAGGAGAATTGATCTTCTCTCCAAAACCCTAAGATAAAACAATAGAATAGAATAATAGAAAGTGTAGAAAGCGTAGCCGTCAACAATGGCTTAGAAAACACATAAATAGGGTTTTTGGTCGTCCAAGGGTATTTTGGTAACTTTGTGGTGGCTCCTGGGCTTCAATCGGTCATAAAATATGCTCGGCCCACATTCTGACATCCATATCGATCGATACGCAGTGTGCTGCATCGATCGATATGCATTCCTCTTCTCGACAGGTTCCTCTTGCCAGGCAGATTAACCACTCTTCAGTAAAACAGGCATAACTTCTGCTACAGGATGCTGATTGATTCCAAACCAGTGGCATTGGAAAGCTAACTCAAATATATATCTTTTGTCAAAATATGGGCTCAATATAACGGTGGGAAGGTCATCATCCATAGCTAAACATCTGATGCGTCTGTGCAGCTCTGCACTCAAAAGGCTCCAAAAGACACCAAAATCACCATATTTCTTCAGAACGTACCTAAACCTGTAAATATACTAAAAATACTCCAAAACATAATAAATATATCTTAAAACACTCATATACCATGGGTAAAATCGGGTCAAATTCATGGTATATCAATGCTGGGCATACACCTGAAAAGAAAAGAAAAATATTATCAGTAACAAGTAGTAAAGTAAAAGGAAACCTAGACTTAAATAAAATCTAATGGCGATCAAAGCTCCACGGCAACGGCGCCAAATTTGATACCACTCAAATTACCCTAAGGAGTGATTTATACTCTCTCTCAAATAAGAGGTCGAGTTGTAGTACTTAGGGATCGAATCCACAGGGAGCTAGGGAACACACTAGATCTTATTGTAACAAAGTTAGGTCAAAGATTTCTAAGTAGTAAATAACAAGTAAACTTAGTATTGGTGAGTAAGACAATTACTCAAGTGAATTATTTGGGTGTTTAGCAGATATGGTGAAGGTGTTAGACTTACGATTACTATTCAGGTTATCAAGATTATAATAGTATGAATGCTTATGTGAGATGCTTGCATGATATTATAGAACCGAACTATAACAATAACTTTAACTGTCGTCCTAGGTTATCTATTACTAGAACCGATGAGACTTCCATTGGTGAAACATAGGAAGGCGTCGATCGACCTGCTGTCGCACGTATCAATCGACAGTGCCTCGCGTCAATCGATCGATGACTCTATAGGAGTATCGATCGATGCACCTCTAGTAAGCTTTAAGTGTGAGGTTGATAACAGTTCGCTTAAGGAGTTTTCCAAATCAGCTGTCGCTTGTTTCCAGCAAATTCCTAAGCTCAAAGAAGATAGATCAAAGGATAATATCCACTGTCATCATGTATAGGTTAGCTACTCTTATACAAGCATTAAGGGAAATCTTCTAAGATGAATATCACATTCTCAAGTATTCATATTTGGGGCTAATCCCTCAAAACCTATTTGAATCCTAAATCTAACAAAGGTGTTTACTCAGACATAGCCAAGCAAAACATCATAACAATTAAATAAAATTGCATAGATAGAATAGATGGAAAATAGAGGTGTTCAAGAAAGCACTCAATTGTAACTCTCTCTCTCACAAAACAATAGTATGAAAAACTCTCAAAACGATTCTCTCTAAAAACTTTGAAGGACAACCTCTTCAAAACTCTAAAAACTCTCAAAAGACTCTCTCTTTGCCAAAAACACTTAGGCAAAACTTAAATACTCAAAAATTAGGTTAAAACTCGCCAGGGGTATCTTGGTAAAATGGATGAAGTCTTGGACTTCAAGTCGGCTGTGACCAAAACCGGGCTTGTGTGTGTTAAATATCGATCGACACCACTGAAGGTGTGTCGATCGACGCGTCTCTCTCCGTGTCGACCTTGAGTGGTTGATATGGTCATCTCGGGATAAATCTCTAAAATGCTCCAAAATGCTCCAAAAACATCATCTTTTCTCCAATCGCTCATGAACATGTAAATATGCTATCTAGACTCCAAAATGGATTAAATATATCCTAAAACTATCATATACCATGCCTAAAATCGGGTCAAATTCATGGTATATCAGCGTAAATAAGGAAAGTAGATCTGGTCAACGATTGACACGATCAAGCCTCACATTCCAGGCCCGACAACCGGCCTATTATTGCTCCCAGCCACGGAGACAACAAGATCAGGGTTCAAGCCCTGCGTGATCGACTCCAACCTGGTTCAGGACCTGAAGACAATTGCTAATTTCAGGTTCATCCAAGAGAAAACGACCTCATTTCAGGTTCCGAGTACGGTCCCGACCTAATGCTAACCTGGGAAAAGCGTCTAGAGCGATGTCCTGCCTAAGGGAAATCTGCTGAGATAAGGAAACCCCGGTTGACTCAAGTGCACGGGTTATCCCTCGACTTCGTTGACAAAATCGAGGAATAAGGGGCAAACTGTTAGGGAAAAATATCTAGGTACCAGATTCCTCCAGCTTCCGGGCAGGACACCGATCTTCAGACCCCTGCATTGAATAACCCTGGTTCTGATCCCTACTTCCGAGGACGGCCCCTGGGTAAAATGGAAGTTTTCTATCTAAGGGGATTCTTCCATATTTCTGAATATGGAAGAGTCTAACCTATTTCAGCCGACATCTACATCTATAAAAGGGGAACCCAAACCCTAGAACAAGGGATCAACATTCAGAGACTAACATATTAGGGTTTAGGTGGCTAGAATTAGGGTTTATACACCAAAACATTGTATTCCCTGCTCAAATCATCAATAAACATCTCCTTAGTCTCGATTCTCTTATTTTCACATAAATCTTCTAGTGTTCCGTAGTAATAAAACAATCCTACACAAAATACCATAACACATATGGCAACAAGCTCGGCCCCCGACATCGATAGGTTTATTGAGGAAACGAGAAGGACCCCATTTACTAACCGAATCGCCAGTGTGAGGTTGCACGACGTGGGAAAAATCAAGTTTACCAAATACTCTGGGAACACTGATCCCAAAGCCCACGTCTGGGCCTTCCGCCTCCCAATATCGAGAGCGCACCTCAACGACGGCGAAACGGAAGCCGGATATTGCCGCTTCTTCGCTGAAAATCTCACCGGGTCTGCACTAGAGTGGTTTGCCGGTCTCGAAGGGAACTCAATCGATAACTTTACCCAGCTAGTATCAGCATTCCTAAACCAATAGTCAGTTTTAATCGAAACAAGAGTGACGGAGGCCGATCTTTGGAACCTCCAACAAGCCCCTTCGAACCGTTAAGAGCTTACATCAATAAATTATGGGAAATCAAATCCAAGATCTCCAATCTATAGCCTTAGCAGCTCCAAAGAATGGCGTTTGGGTCTCATCTAAGTTCAAAGAAGAAATGGTTGTTCGAGCTCCCGTATCGCTAGATGATGCCCTGCATCGAGCTTCCTACTTCGCAGCCCACGAAGAGGAGGTCGCCGCCCTGAAGGAACAGTTTCTGGCCAGCAAAAATAGTATCAACAAAAAAGTTCAGGTCATCAAAGAACCAACAATCCGAGGACAGCACTCTTATGCCATAAACGACTCAGAAGAATAAACAATCGACCTTCGATTTCAATAAATACTGTACTTTCCACAAGCAAAAAGGGCACTCAACCGAAGAATGTCGAGTAGTGCTCAGAAACAAAGATGAAAATAAAGAGGGCAACGAAAATCCCGAAGAGGAAGAAATACCATCAACCCCGAAAGGTAACGGAAAAACGTAAACTTCTTCTAATAAAAGAAGCAGAGAAGCTGAAAACGAATCCCCGAGCTTACCCCTTCCGGCACCTAAGAAAAGGGCCGACATGATTTTCTGGGGGAACGAACGTGCGCATCCTGACCAAATCCCGCCTCAACCAAAAGAGATAAGATACCTCACCATCACGATAACAATTCATGAACCCAAGGATCAGGACGAGCACAACAAAGCTCCCCAACTAAAGGCAAACAAGCACCCAAGAGTGCAAACCAAAAACAAACTTACGAGCAGGATACAAAAAATCCAAGAACGTCTGGAGATCCCAATTGCCCAGAAGAAGATAAAGCAGACAAAAGACAGCACATGGTCGCTCAACCATAACCTGTCTGGGGAAAAAGGTGCTACCAACTAGTGTTAACCAAGAAATTGTACTTCCCAACAACCGACCAAAAGCCATCAGGATGGCGCATCAATTTCATCTAGGGAGGCTCGAAACTATGCAACTCAGTATAGTTGATTAAAGCTTACCAACGAAGAGCTGAGAACACCATTGGGATCCGAGAACCCTTGTCAGGACCCGACCATGAAATCACTTTCGACACGAACGAAACCGCCGACCTCGACAAACCAAACGACGACGCCCTCGTCATCCGATTAGACGTGGGAGGATGTGAGCTATCTCAAGTCATGATTGACACCGGTAGTTCAGCAGATGTCCTTTTCTACGACGCCTTCAAAAGAATGGGATTTACCAAAACTCTTCTCAAGCAAGAAGAAACCCCACTTATCGGATTCGCCGGAGAAACAACTTATTCCCTTGGATCAATCGAGCTTGCAGTCACTGCCGGAGACGTAAGAAAGATCGTCTAGTTCATCGTCATCGATTGTCCTTCTCCATTCAACGCCATCCTGGGAAGACCTTGGTAACATGAAAGCAGTATCACCAACTTACCACCAACGCGTAAAGTTTCCAACCCCCAAAGGGATCCAAACCATCCGAGGAAGTCAGAAAAACTCTAGAAACTGCTACCTCACGAGCTTCAAGGAGATCGCATCGAACCCCTGAAAACAATATTCAGCTCTTAAACACAAAGAATTGTACGACAACCCGTACACACACAACCGAACACACGACCCTACATTAGGGGACAATAACCAAACTACGATTTGACTTGATCTCTCGTCGAGGGTACGCAGGCAGCTCAAACATTGAGCCCAGTCCCATCATTAAAACATGCCCACTTTGGTCCAAAAGACACCCACCAAAAACAAACCCATCTCGGTAACCATTACCTCGTAGACAACACAGCTGATATACCATGGATTTTATCCACTTTTACCCATGGTATAAAGATACTTTTACTATATATATATATATATGTTTTGGAGTCTATTAGGTATGTTTTCAGGCTCAGGAGCATTTTGGAGTAAAGTGATGTTGTAGGTACCCTTTTGGAGCTTAAAGGAGAGTTCACCCGAGATGACTATCAAGATCAGACAAGAGGTCGATATCCAGAGATTCATATCGATCAATGCACATCCTGTGCTATGGATCGACGACACATCCAGAAGATGACGTATCGAGATATCCAATCGATCGATGTACATCCTGTACCATCGATCGATATCGAGCGCGTAAGAAGACTAGTTGGACTCAATCGACTTGAAGCCCAAGACATCGCCAAATTACAAGATTGCCCCTGATGAGTTTTTAACCTAATGAACTCATATTTATAGTTGCCTATGTGTTTTGGCAAAGATATACTAGATACTTTTGTGCTTTTATTGTTTTAAGTGTTTCATAAATACTTTGAGGTTTTGAAGGTTTCTTAATACTTAGTATCATTCTCTTCATCTCAAAACCTCTATTGCATTTTAATACAAAGTTCTTTACTATCATTTGCAAAGGTTATAGAATTCTATCTCTAGAAGAAAGATACAAAGAGATTTGTTATTCTGAGGAACTTGAGTGTTCAGTCTTCTATGAATTTCTATTATTACCTTGCTGTTATGAACTACTTAGCCATGTCTGAGTAGATTCCATTGTTAGATTTAGGGTTCAAGTAGTTATGAGGGATTAGCCCCAACTATGGATTGTTAAGTTGTGATATTCATTATCATGATGAACCCTAATGCTTATTCTAGAATAGCTAACTAGAATATGAACCTGGATTGAACTAATTCATCCTGAAATTCATCTTGCATAAGCTGTGATCCATAGGGACACGCGAGAGCCGGTCAATGATATTGGCGAGATTTCACTCGATCTGAGCTATATCGATCGATACTCCTATAGAGTAATCGATCGACGACAACACATATATATCGACCGATATTTCTGTTAAGCATCGATCGATATTGTCGGCATCAGATCAATGGATGAAGATAGACTAGCGAAACCTAGATAGATTCATCTAAGAGTTGTAGCTCTTTAATATCATGCATGCAACTTGTTAGGCATCCATAGCATTATAATCCTGATTATCTGAATAGTAACCTTGAATCTAACTACTTCTTCCTATTGCTTAAAAACCTAAACCAATTCAACTGAGCAACTTACTATTGCTCACAACTGCAATTTACATTTAAAACATTCTCAACCTAGCATAATCACTAGGATTACATCTTTTGTGTTCCTTAGCTCCCTGTGAATTCGATCCCTAAGTACTACAACTGAACCTCTTATTTGAGAGAGTAATTCACTCCTTAGGGTAATTTTAGTGATATCAAATTTTGCGCCGTTGCCGGGGAGCTTTGATCGCCATTAGATTTAATCTGATTAGGTCTAGGTTACTTGCTTACTAAATTTCTCATCTTCTGACAAAATGTTTTTCTTGTCTTTTTCAGGTACATGCCCAGCAGTACCAGAAGCAACAAGAACCCTCAACTTTTGTACTCAGAAGATCCTGCTAGCTTGGAACGTTCAATCCGCAAAGATCTACGTTCCACATTGATCGACATCAACAACCGTTCGTCGACCGATACTCGCCTACCACAGTCGACCGAGACACCTTCTTTGTCGAACGATACTCGCACCTTCCCGTCGACCGACATTACTCTACCGTCGACCGATACCATTCATCCGACATCGATCGATACTACTCACCCTTCATCGATCGATACTCAGCCACGAGTCATGGTAGCACCAATTGCTCTCACCACCGATGAGAATGGAGACCTGCGTGATCAAGATGGTCACCTGCGTAATGCAGCAGGTCAGAAACTGAATGCTCAAAGCGAGATCATCCCTGAGCAAGAGACTGCAGAAGAGGCTGCTCAAACTAGGACGTTGGCTGACTACAACCGTCCAGATCAATTCTACACCAACAGATCAGCCATCCGCCCTCCTGCTATTCAGAGAGGAGATTTCGAGCTCAAGCCGCAGTACTACACACTTGTGGGACACATACCCTTCTGTGGGCTGTCCAATGAGCATCCCATGGACCATGTGGAGAGGTTCGAGGATCTCATATCCGCCATTAAAGCCAAAGGAGTCCCCCAGGACTATCTTCTCTGCGAGCTTTTCAAACACTCTCTATCTAGAGAAGCTTTGCAGTGGCTCAGGCAATTACCACCAGGTTTTCTTACAACCTGGAGCGACATCAAAAACGCATTCCTGCGTAACTTCGTTGATGAAGCACGCGCTGAAGACTGGAGGAGGAAAATTGCTACATTCACCCAGGAACCTGGAGAAACATTCAAGGACACCTGGAGAAACATTCAAGTCCTACCAGCGTGACTGTCCACACCATGGATTCAACAAGGTGCAACTACTTTGCACTTTCTACAGAGGCATCACTTTGAGATATCAGATGGCTCCGTATACAGCTAGTGAAGGAAACTTCACCACAAAGAATCCTGAAGATGCTGTGAAGCTGATAGACAACTTGGCATCCAGCAACAGCAGAAGTAATTCTGTGAAAGCAAAATCTGCATCGTTCCTTGGGAAGAAACAAATCAATAAAGTACAAGCACAGCTGGATAATGTTCAGAAGCTGCTAAAAAGTATATTTGCTCAGAAGAGGATGCAGAGACTGCAGAAGAAGAAGATGTGAACTGGATCAGTGGAACTGGATTTCAGAGATCTGGAAACCAAGGAGGATACATAAACTTCTCAGGACAAAGAAGCAACTTCAACCAGAGTTCACAGAAACCCAACTTCAGCAGCAGCAACCTCAACAACAATAGGAGTTATGGTAACTCAATTTACACAAATCCACCCACCCAGGAAAGTAAACTAGAAGAGATGCTTGACAGAGTTCTTGAGAGTCAGCAGAAACTTCAGGTGGATTTCAATGGAAAGATTGACTCTGTCTACACCAACCTGAACACAAAGCTTGATGCTTTGAGCACCCATGTGAAGAAGTTGGAGACTCAGGTGGTTCAGACAGGTGAAGCTGTAAAGAAGCAAGAAGCTTTAACAAGGGGAATGGGAGACTTTGCTACCAACCACCACGTGATTGCCATCCTGGATGATGATTTCTGGCAAGTGGTGAAGCATGAGAAGCTGCAAGAAGAAGATTTTGAAGCTCAGAGTCCAACACGGTTCGGATCAGGTTCCCATCGAACGATATCATCCGATCGTCATCGATCGATATCGCCAAGAGTCAATCGATCGATAAACTTTACCGAGCATCGATCGATGGACTTAGATGAGCCTACCTACGAGTGCAATGTCGTGAAGATCATGACACACGAGGAGTTTGCAGCACGACACCCACATCCGCCCATCCCTATCAAAGTCAACCCGACTTCCACACCCATCGATCGACACCACGATTCCCCCATCGATCGACATGGAGTGTCCGATATCGACCGATGTACCCTAGTAGCCGTCGATCGATATGTTGTTCCCTCACGACGAGTGCAACTACCAAAGATAGATGTAGCACGACTTAATGCATTCTGGGAGCTGTCTAAGCCTTCCAGAAACCCACCAACCGCCATCATGAAGAAGCCCACGGATATCATTGATCCAATGGAGATAGAAAAGAAAAAAGATGGCAGAGTTCTCAGAAAAAGGAAAGAGAAGGTTCCTAAACACCTTAAAAGAGGAGTTAATGAGAAGGAGCTGGAAAGTTTCAGAAAACGAGTTCTAAGAATACCTACAGAGAAACCCTTTGAAGAAGCCTACTTTTCATACAGATTGTGGATGTTTTTCAGAGAGACCAAGGAGACAGAAGAAGACATCAGGAGGATGTTCAACCAACTCAGAGACAGTATGAAGAAGAGGATCAAATTGGAGAATAAGAATGATCCAGGGAAGTTCACAATATCTTGCTCAATAGGAGGTATTGAGTTCCCTCGCGCTCTCTGTGATACAGGATCTGGAGTCAGCATCCTACCCAAGGTTATGGCAGACCATCTAGGTCTGAAGATAGAGCCTACTGAAGAATCGTTCATCTTTGTGGATTGTTCTCAGCAGAACTCTGGAGGAATTGTAAGAAACCTTGAGGTCACCATCGGAGAAGCCCTAATACCAGTAGATTTCCATGTCTTGGACGTCAAGCTCAACATCAACACTTCTCTACTACTTGGAAGAGCCTTCCTAGCCACAGTTGGAGCTGTTTGTGACCTAAAGACAAACAAGCTTTCCCTCACCCTGATTGATCCATATACCCACTACAATCCGGTTCAAGTCATCAAGATTCCAAAGAAGACGAGCCGAGAGCTGGTGGCAGTATGCTTTTGTGCCCATGAGTACGATTCACAAGCCGATCTTGAGACAGAGCACGAGGAATCGACCGATGGAGGCACACAACCATCGATCGATACATGTTGTCCAATGTCGAACGACGGACACACTTGGTCATCGATCGATACGGTATTCCAGCAGATCGAAGAGGAGTTTCCAGAAGGTGATTTTACAACTAATGGTTGGGAGAATGATCGCTACCTTCCCACCTATGCTATTGATACTACTCATCGAGAATGAGGAGGAGAGAGCCATAGAGTACAGATTTCTTCATGAAGATGAAGATAGACTTATCCACCCCAACCTCAGAATCAGGACATCGATCGACAGAGCCTTCTCACCATCGATCGACAGAACCTTACCGACATCGTTTGACCAGTCTTACAGACCATCGACCGATACTACCCTACCAGCATCGATCGACGCGATACAAGATGATGCTAGAGACGGAGACTATTCAATTGGCAGTTGGGCAGACGATTATCACGAGAGTTTTGCAGTGGAAACAGCAACACCAACTCACAATCCCCAACCAGAAGCAGTCTCATCGACCAATACGGCACAACATCGGACGATTGTCAGTTTTCCCGACCCATCGACCGATACACCAGCCGTCCCATCGGTCGATACAGCCATTCAACCATCCGAGGTACAAACACATAATACAGATTTTGGCTTTTTAATTCCGGATGAGTTTGGTATTTTCAGGGATCCAGAAGGTCATGCACGAGCAATGGATGGAAGAATCATTCATGCATCTTGAGAAGACATTGCAGACATACTTCAGATGGCCAATGGATCAGTCAACCTCTTCACAAAGCAACCCAGCAATCCAGAATATCAACACCATCAGCAGACAATTGCAGATACATCAGCCAAGCAAGATGGTGAAGCAGAAGATCATCTCAACTCAGTGGATCCAGACTTTCAATGAGCATCGACCGATAGGAAGCGTCCTGCATAGATCGATATCCACCGAGAGTTTGGGAAACGAGCTTATAATAATGTAGTTCATCGTTTCTTTTGGGAAAAGAAGGACGAATATGGAGTCTACAGAGATGAATCTGGGTCAGCAAGAGGACAAGATGGAGACATCATCAATGTTTCCAAGGAAGACATCAGAAAGCTGCTAGACAGAGCCTCAATGTTTGAGCGCTCATGTTTCTGTTTACTAGAACATGCTGAACAATATGCTAGAGGAGATCCAGTGTGCAACACATACACCCAGAAGGAGGTCAAAAAAATGCTCAATGAAAGGATTGGTGCTCACAATTGAGAAATTGCAACCTTGCAGCACAAAATTGATGAGACCAAATCAGACCTCCAAGGAAAGATCAACTGGTTGCAGAGCACTCTCAATGTAGTCAACAAGATGTACGACACCAGTGAGGAGAAGCTGAATGCACTTCACAAAGAGCTGGAATCGCAGAAGAAGCAGACCCCATCGACCGATGGAGAGACCTCAACATCGATCGATATGAACTACATCAAAGAGAACATCGATAAGCTGCACACCAACATTGCTTCCTTGAAACAACAAATGGACGAGCATAAGGAGGATGAAGTAACAATGAGAGAGATCTACCTCAGCACCAGTATTGGGGTAAACAACGGTTATCTCGAAATCTACGGCTAACGATCCTTCCAAACTCAAAGATTTCCCGCACGAATGACTAACGGGGGAAAGATTGGGCAATGGAAAATCCACGGGCGGCAGAGAACCCCTGGCGCCGGCGGCACGCGTCACGCGAGCCGGCCTGGCGCCGGCGGCACGCATCACGCGGGCCGGCCTGGCACCGGCGGCACCCCGGCCTGGCACCGGCGGACGCGTCCCGCGAGCCGGCCTGGCGCCGGCGGCACCCCGGCCTGGCGCCGGCGGCACCCCGGCCTGGCGCCGGCGGCACGAGTCACGCGAGCCGGTCTGGCGCCGGCGGCACGCGTCACGCGGGCCGGCCTGGCGCCGGCGGCACCCCGGCCTGGCGCCGGCGGCACGCGTCACGCCGGCCTCCCTGGCGCCGGCGGCACCCCAGCCTGGCGCCGGCGGCACGCGTCCCGCGGGCCGGCCTGGCGCCGGCGGCACGCGTCACGCGGGCCGGCCTGGCGCCGGCGGCACGCCTTCCGCAAGCCAGCCTGGCGCCGGCGGCAAGTCCCTTAACAACGGTCGACGGCCCTCGTCCTGGTCTCGGTCCCATCATGCTCGATCTGATCCCATCTTGGTTTGTTTGATCGATCCTCGTGAGTTTGGTACGATCACGGCTATGGAATGAACATCTTTCGATTCGGTTGGAATCGTCCTCGATGTTTTACGACAAAAACTAGAAGGATTGGATTTCTCGTAGAAGATATCGTATAAAACAAAGATCGGTTAACTTGAACATCGATCCTTTAGGCTATACGGTTTACTTTACGAGGAAGATAGTCTTTTCGAGAAATCATATAAAACGTTCAACGACTTAAGACAAGTCCACGGACATACTTACGATTTTAAGAATTCAGGCCCAATCATGCTGTGACGGTGTATCCGATTTCCCGAACATCGGATAAACATCAAGTCACCGAAAAATAGGGAAAAACTCGAGGATAATTACGAAGATCGACGAAAATAGAATACTTCCTGAAGAGATAAACTTGGGCCCAAAGGCGAGGTCCATCATCTTAAGGCAAATCGACCTAGGAGCGGGTATATAAGGAGAGCAAGAGCAGAGGAGAAGGGAATCCGAAAATTAGACTTAGAGCATTCTGCTAGCTTAGAAGAATTAGGGCTTAGGTGGTTAGACTAGCGGAGCAAAGCTTAGGACGTTTGGCTGCCTGCGACTCTATCTTTTTCTTTAATCGCAAATCTCTCTGTCTTTCGGAGAATCTTTGTACTCGTATCTTTTATCTAATAAAACGCCTTCGGGCAAATATTTCAACTCTTATTTTTATTGAACTTTCTCGATTTCGTGTGGCAACGCAGAGAATCCGGACCTTCAAGGAAAGTCGGGTTTACTTGGCTTTCCTCCGCAATCTTATTTATCGGAAATTGACGGTGTGAATTTCGGTTCACACAGTTTGGCGCTAGAAGGAGGGGGGACGGATTCTCTAACTCGAAAACCACCGATCGATCGAAGTCCTGTATGGCTTCTTCGTCAGCCCGCAACATCGTATCTTTCGAGGATCGAGCAACGGCCAGTATGGCCAAACCTCACAACAATCTCCTTGTAATAGAACTCACGATCCAGGATATTGACGTAGCAAGGGTATTAGTCGACACCGGATGCTCGACTAATATTATCTATAAAAGCACCCTCGAGAGGATGGGCGTCGATCTAGGCATCCTTACAGATGACCCCAGCCCAGTATTCGGACTCTCGGGAGAAATTATGACCCTCGGTTCGACTAACCTCCTAGTCAGAGCCGGGAGCGTCGCCAAAAATACGGAATTCCTGGTGATCGATGGTCCAACATCCTACAACGCGATAGTTGGAACCCCCTGGTTAAACTCCATGAGAGCGGTCCCATCAACATTCCACCTATGCCTCAAGTTTCCGACGCCTTTCGGGGTCGAAACAATACATGGTAGTCACGGAGCAGCGCAGTTCTACTTCGCTACCGAACTAAAACAGAAAAATTCCGAAATCGACACCTCTCGGAAAAATCAAACGATTCACGACTCGCCAGAAACCTTCTGGCAGTCCCAAAGAGCTGAGGCCCTGGAAGGGAAGCGTGAACCAACCTGCGAACCGGTGGTCTCAATTTGCCTCGACGATTCCTTCCCAGAATGGTGCATCGAAATCGGAGCTAACCTCCGCGAACCAATAAAATCAGAGCTCATCGCATGCCTCAAAAAGAGCCTCAGTACGTTCGCTTGGTCTTGCGGAGGATATGCCGGGAATCAACATTAGCGTAACATGTCACGAACTTAACATCGACCCGACTCACAAACCCGTAAAACAAAAGAGACGAAAGCTGGGACCTGAGCGTGCCACCGCAGTCAACGAGGAAGTCGAAAGACTCCTCAAAGTAGGGTCGATAACAGAAGTTAGGTATCCAGACTGGCTTGCCAACCCTGTCGTGGTAAAAAAGAAGAACGGCAAGTGGCGAGTCTGTGTCGATTTCACGGATCTGAATAAAGCCTGTCCGAAGGACTGCTTCCCGCTCCCGCACATCGACCGATTGGTCGAAGCAACCGCGGGAAACATGCTTCTGTCATTCATGGATGCTTTTTCCGGTTACAATCAGGTCATGATGAATCCCGACGACCGCGAAAAAACTGCGTTCATCACAGACCGCGGAACGTATTGCTACAAGGTAATGCCTTTCGGTCTTAAAAACGCGGGTGCAACGTATCAGCGACTCGTCAACAGAATGTTTGCTGAGCAACTCCAACTCGGAAAAACTATGGAGGTATACATCGATGATATGCTCGAAAAATCTCTTGACGAACACGATCATGTAGCCCACCTAGAGGAATGTTTTGCACGACTCAACCAGCATAACATGAAACTCAACCCGGCGAAATGTAGATTCACGGTGGCATCAGGAGAATTCCTCGGATACCTCGTAACGTATCGCGGAATCGAGGCCAACCCTAAACAAATCGACGCACTGATAGAGATGGCCTCCCCGAGAACCAAGCGAGAAGTCCAGAGGCTAACTGGAAGAGTCGCGGCTTTGAACTGTTTCATCTCGCGCTCTACGGTTAAGTGCCTACCGTTTTACGAAACATTGAAGGGAAACAAGAAGTTCGAATGGTCCGAGCAATGTGAAAAAGCTTTCCAACAATTGAAACATTACCTGGCCACTCCACCAGTCCTCCCAAAACCGGTGGAAGGTGAACTTCTTTTCCTCTATATCGCAGTTTCCGCAACAGCAGTCAGTGGCGTCCTGATACGAGAAGAACGCGGCGAACAAAAGCCAATCTTTTACGTAAGCAAGACTTTACTGGATGCAGAAAATCGATACCCGCTAATGGAAAAATTAGCATTCGCCGTCATAACCTCGGCAAGAAAACTGAGACCATATTTCCAGTCTCATACTATAGTGGTTCTCACCACTTTCCCACTGCGGATAATCCTGCATAGTCCGAGCCAATCTGGTAGGCTCGCAAAATGGGCAATCGAACTGAGTGAATACGACGTCGAATATCGCCCAAGGACATGTGCAAAGTCCCAAGTACTTGCGGATTTCTTGGTAGAGTTCCCCACTAGAGGCATGACTAACGAGGAACCAAACTCAACTTGGGTCCTCCACGTCGACGGATCTTCGTCCAAACAAGGATCCGGAATCGGAATACGACTCACCTCTCCTAACGGGGAAATCCTAGAACAGTCTTTCCGATTGGCTTTTCATGCTTCAAACAATGAGGCAGAATACGAAGCACTCGTCGCAGGCTTGCGGCTGGCCCATGGATTAAAAATCCGTAATATTCACGCTTACTGCGATTCTCAGTTAGTCGCCAATCAATACAGCGGAGAATATGAGGCAAGAGACGAAAGGATGGACGCGTATCTAAAACTCGTCCAAGAACTGGCTCATAGTTTCGACCAGTTCGCCCTGACCAGAATTCCTCGCTCGGAAAACGTCCAGGCCGACGCCTTGGCTGCCCTCGCCTCAAGCTCAGATCCAGGGCTCCAAAGGATAATCCCGGTCGAATTCATCGAACATCCAAGCATCGGACCACCAGTGGTCGTCAATCTAATCCGGGAAGAGATTGAAGATGCGGAAGAAGTCGAGGATCAACCGGAAGCAGATGTGGACCCAACCGAGTACGGCTGCGACAGCCCTTGGTTAGAACCAATCCGAGCCTATATCGTGAATGGAACCTTACCCGCCGAAAAATGGGAGGCTCGTAAAGTGAAAACCCAAGCGGCACGGTACGTCACGATAGAGGGAGAAATTTATAAGAGGTATTTCTCCGGTCCTCTCATGACATGCGCAGAAGGAGAAAGGGCAAGAAGAATCATGGAAGAGGTCCATTCTGGATCGTGCGGAAATCATTCTGGCGGAAGATCTCTCGCAGTCAAAATCAAACGCCACGGTTATTATTGG
Organism: Brassica juncea; assembly: GCA_018703725.1. NCBI lineage: Eukaryota > Viridiplantae > Streptophyta > Magnoliopsida > Brassicales > Brassicaceae > Brassica > Brassica juncea. The sequence continues at coordinate 11,274,012 of CM031941.1, read as the reverse complement.
CCAACCATGGTAAAAGACTGCGAGAAATTCGCCCGGAAATGCGAGAAATGCCAAAGGCATGCTCCAATAATCCATCAACCCGCAGAAATCCTCTCTTCAATCTCGTCCCCCTATCCTTTCATGCGATGGTCCATGGACATTGTCGGACCTATGCACCCATCAAAACAAAAACGCCGTGACCAGGCGCTCATTCGAATGCAAAATTACCAGCACGCTGCCGCAAGGTACTACAACTCAAACGTACGCCATCGCAGGTTCAAAGAAGGCGATTTAGTCTTACGCAAAGTCTTCCAAAACACTGCCGAACGAAACGCAGGAAAACTGGGAGCAAACTGGGAAGGACCGTACAAAGTCATAAAAGTAGTCCGACCAGGTTCATACCAAATCGCAAACATGCAAGACGTCAAAATCCCGAGAACTTGGAATGCGATGCACCTCAAAAAATACTACCACTAAACGATAAAACGTGGTACAAAAGAACTACGAGATGGCTTGATCCCTAGACAAGGGTACGTAGGCAACTCGCCAACCGGCGGATTCAGCTATCCCCCCAATTAAAAAAAAGGGGGGAGTGGGTACGTATACTCGTATACTCCCACAAATTTCGAAGACTCTAAAATTTTCGAAACTTTGTCACGAATTTTTCAAATCAGCCAAAACGATCACAACAACGGATCTAGTATCCACTAAGCGATTATTACATCCAAAAAACAAATCCCGGAAGGCTAACACTTCACGAAGCAAAGTGAATGTAGGCGCTTCTCCCTGGGTCAAATTTACGCGACCCCTTGGTCCCGCGTCCAAAACGGAAACAACAGTTTTCTGGCTGCGAACATTCGCAAAGACATCCCCAAAGCCCGCAAGCGTTTCAATCACGAAATGCGGCATAAGGAAAAATCGACCTTCAGCACTGCGAGACGTCGCTAACGCTTGAAGGACATTCTTTTCCGCAAAACATTGCAGACGAAATCTTCGTCTCTGAACATACAAACACACCTCAAACGGTATCATTTCGTTGTTGCTGATCACAACAAACGAACTCTAACGTCCTAAACAGACAAATAGCCGCCCTTCAAGGGATAGGCTCTCTTACATCCGACAAGGATAAACATAGCGCGCTATACAAGAAATCCAAAATTTTGGTCTAGCTCTTCGTAAAGGAAGTAGCTCGACTCACGCCCAAACAAATCATATAAGCCGACAACAATTCGCGGATTTTAAACGGTACGAGTCAGGTTAAAATCACAAACAGGCAAAACGGAAGCCGATTTGTCGTCGCAAAGCCTCAGTCCGAGAGTAAACCTAGGTCTTGCCCTAAACCCAGCCACGCTGGATCTTGACATCTCACAGACATAGTATGGTATACGAGATCCAAAAATTTGTCTCTTCACATAAGCTTATTCGTTTCACGAACTTCTCGCGTAAATCGGTAAACCGCGGAAAATCTCGCTTTATGCAAACAATAGGTACGGTGATCGTCAGGGAACTAAGAATGAGATGACAACTCACACCCTCTTTCTCATACTTCAAAAAACTGAAGTTCATAAATAATCAAAAAGCGTTTCATAGATTGAGACCGCAAAAGTTCGAACAAAACCCCAAAAAGGGGCAGGGATTCGAAGCCACCAGCGGCCAGTCCCGGTAAATACATCATGGCCTCTTAACGGCCGAAACACATATAAAATAAAATCCCATAAGGGATTGATAAACCTAGACGCTCCCAGGAGCGTCACGTTCATCCTCACTCGCGATAGGGATAGCCTCGCCGTCGCCTCCCTTGGTCGCATCGCCACTACCCGCCTCGTCCACGCCAGCTTCGCAATCCTCTCCCGCGCGCTCTTGATCTTCTGAGTCTTCGGAGGTCGACGCAAGGGTGCAATCGGCCTGCATGTTGGGGTCAAAAACGGTTATCTCGAAATCCACGGCTAAAGATCCTTCCAAACTCAAAGATTTCCCGCACGGACGACTAACGGGGGAAAGATCGAACAACGGAAAACCCACGGACGGCAAAATGGCCTGGCGACCGGCGGCACATGTCACGCGAGCCGGCCTGGCGCCGGCGGCACGCGTCACGCGGGCCGGCCTGGCGCCGGCGGCACGCGTCACACGGGCCGGCCTGGTGTCGGCGGCACGCGTCACGCGGGCCGGCCTGGCACCGGCGGCACGCGTTCCGCAAGCCGGCCTGGCGTCGGCGGCACCCCGGCCTGGCTCCGGTCGACGGCCCTCGTCCTGGTCTCGGTCCCATCATGCTCGGTCTGATCCCATCTTGGCTTGTTTGATCGATCCTCGTGAGTTTGGTACGACCACGGCTATGGAATGAACATCTTTCGATTCGGTTGGAATCGTCTTCGACGTTTTACGACAAAATCTAGAAGGATTGGATTTCTCGTAGAAGATATCGTATAAACTGTAGATTGATTAACTTGAACATCGATCCTTTAAGCTATACGGTTTATTTTATGAGAAAGATAGTCTTCCCGAGAAATCATATAAAACGTTCCACGACTTAAGACAAGTCCACGGACTTACTTACGATTTTAACGATTCAGGCCCAATCAGGCTATGACATTTTATCCGGTTTCCCGAACATCGAATAAACATCAAGTCATCGAAAAATAGCGGAAAAACTCGAGGATAACCACGAAGACCGACGAAAATGGAATATTTCCTGAAGAGATAAGCTTTGGCCCAAAGGCGAGGTCCATCATCCTAAGGCAAACCGACCTTGGAGTGGATATATAAGGAGAGCAAGAGTAGAAGAGGAGGGGATCCGAAAATTAGACTTAGAGCATCCTGCTAGCTTAGAAGAACTAGGGTTTAGGTGGTTAGACTAGCGGAGCAAGGCTTAGGACGTTTGGCTGCCTGCGACTCTATCTTTTTCTTTAAATCGCAAATCTCTTTGTCTTTCGGAGAATCCTTGTACTCGTATCTTTCATCTAATAAAACGCCTCCGGGCAAATATTACAATTCCCATCTTTGTCTTCTGTTTATTTTATCGATTTCGTGTGGCAACGCAGAGAATCCGGACCTTCAAGGAAAGTCGGGTTTACTCGGCTTTCCTCCGCAATCTTATTTATCGGAAATTGACGGTGTTAATTTCGGTTCCCACAGTTTGGCGCTAGAAGGAGGGGGGACGGATTCTCTAACCCGAAAACCACCAATCGATCGAAATTCAGTATGGCTTCTTCGTCAGCCTGCAACATCGTATCTTTCGAGGATCGAGCAACGGCCAGTATGGCCAAACCTCACAACAATCTCCTCGTAATTGAACTCACGATCCAGGGTATTGACGTAGCAAGGGCATTAGTCGACACCGGATGCTCGGCTAATATTATCTATAAAAGCACCCTCGAGAGGATGGGCGTCGATCTAAGCATCCTTACAGACGACCCCAGCCCAGTATTCGGACTCTCGGGAGAAATTATGACCCTCGGCTCGACTAACCTCCTAGTCAGAGCCGGGAGCGTCGCCAAAAACACGGAATTCCTGGTGATCGATGGTCCAACGTCGTACAACGCGATAGTTGGAACTCCCTGGCTAAACTCCATGAGAGCAATCCCATCAACAGTTCACCTATGCCTCAAGTTCCCGACGCCTTTCGGGGTCGAAACAATACATGGTAGTCACGAAGCAGCGCAGATCTACCTCGCTACCGAACTAAAACGGAAAAATTCCGAAATCGAGACCTCTCGGAAAAAGCAAACGATTCACGACTCGCCAGAAACCTTCTGGAAGTCCCAAAGAGCTGAGGCCCTGGAAGGGAAGCGTAAACCAACCTGCGAACCGGTGGTCTCAATTTGCCTCGACGATTCCTTCCCGGAATGGTACGTCGAAATCGGAGCTAACCTCCGCGAACCAATAAAAGCAGAGCTCATCGCATGCCTCAAAAAGAACCTCAGTACGTTCGCTTGGGCTACGGAGGATATGCCGGGAATCAACATTAGCGTAACATGTCACGAACTTAACATCGACCCTACTCACAAACCCGTAAAACAAAAGAGACGAAAGCTGGGACCTGAGCGTGCCACCGCAGTCAACGAGGAAGTCGACAGACTCCTCAAAGTAGGGTCGATAACAGAAGTTAGGTATCCGGATTGGCTTGCCAACCCTGTCGTGGTAAAAAAGAAGAACGGCAAGTGGCGAGTGTGTGTCGATTTCACGGATCTGAATAAAGCCTGTCCGAAGGACTGCTTCCCGCTCCCGCACATCGACCGATTGGTCGAAGCAACCGCGGGAAACAAGCTTCTGTCATTCATGGACGCTTTTTCAGGTTACAATCAGATTATGATGAATCCCGACGACTGCGAAAAAACTGCGTTCATCACAGACCGCGGAACGTATTGCTATAAGGTAATGCCTTTCGGTCTTAAAAACTCGGAAAAACTATGGAGGTATACATCGATGATATGCTCGTTAAATCTCTTGACGAACACGATCATGTAGCCCACCTAGAGGAATGTTTTGCACGACTCAACCAGCATAACATGAAACTCAACCCTGCGAAATGTAGGTTCGCGGTGGCATCGGGAGAATTCCTCGGATACCTCGTAACGTATCGCGGAATCGAGGCAAACCCTAAACAAATCGACGCACTGATAGAGATGGCCTCCCCGAGAACCAAACGAGAAGTCCAGAGGCTAACCGGAAGATTCGCGGCTTTGAACCGTTTCATCTCGCGCTCTACAGATAAGTGCCTACCGTTTTACGAAACATTGAAGGGAAACAAGAAGTTCGAATGGTCCGAGCAATGTGAAAAAGCTTTCCAACAGTTGAAACATTACCTGGCCACTCCACCAGTCCTCGCAAAACCGGTGGAAGGTGAACCCCTTTTCCTCTATATCGCAGTTTCCGCGATAGCAGTCAGTGGCGTCCTGGTACGAGAAGATCGCGGCGAACAAAAGCCAATCTTTTACGTAAGCAAGACATTACTGGATGCGGAAACTCGATACCCGCTAATGGAAAAATTAGCATTCGCCGTCATAACCTCGGCAAGAAAACTGAGACCATATTTCCAGTCTCATACTATAGTGGTTCTCACCATGTTCCCACTGCAGATAATCCTGCATAGTCCGAGCCAATCTGGTAGGCTCGCGAAATGGGCAATCGAACTGAGTGAATACGACGTCGAATATCGCCCAAGGACATGTGCAAAGTCCCAAGTACTTGAGGATTTCTTGGTAGAGTTACCCACTAGAGGCATGACTAACGAGGAACCAAACTCAACTTGGGTCCTCCACGTCGACGGGTCTTCGTCCAAACAAGGATCCGGAATCGGAATACGACTCACCTCTCCTAACGGGGAAATCCTAGAACAATCTTTCCGATTGGCTTTTCATGCTTCAAACAATGAGGCAGAATACGAATCACTCGTCGCAGGCTTGCGGCTGGCCCATGGATTAAAAATCCGTAATATTCACGCTTACTGCGATTCTCAGTTAGTCGCCAATCAATACAGCGGAGAATATGAGGCAAGAGATGAAAGGATGGACGCGTATCTTAAACTCGTCCAAGAACTGGCTCGTAGTTTCGACCAGTTCGCCCTGACCAGAATTCCTCGCTCGGAAAACGTCCAGGCCGACGCCTTGGCTGCCCTCGCCTCAAGCTCAGATCCAGGGCTCCAAAGGATAATCCCGGTCGAATTCATCGAACATCCAAGCATCGGACCACCAGTGGTCGTCAATCTAATCCGGGAAGAGATTGAAGATGCGGAAGAAGTCGAGGATCAACCGGAAGCGGATGTGGACCCAACCGAGTACGGCTGCGACAGCCCTTGGTTAGAACCAATCCGAGCCTATATCGTGAATGGAACCTTACCCGCCGAAAAATGGGCGGCTCGTAAAGTGAAAACCCAAGCGGCACGGTACGTCACGATAGAGGGAGAAATTTATAAGTGGTGTTTCTCTGGTCCTCTCATGACATGCGCAGAAGGGGAAAGGGCAAGAAGAATCATGGAAGAGGTCCATTCTGGATCATGCGGAAATCATTCTGGCGGAAGATCTCTCGCAGTCAAAATCAAACGCCACGGTTATTATTGGCCAACCATGGTAAAAGACTGCGAGAAATTCGCCCGGAAGTGCGAGAAATGCCAAAGGCATGCTCCAACAATCCATCAACCCGCGGAAATCCTCTCTTCAATCTCGTCCCCCTATCCTTTCGTGCGATGGTCCATGGACATTGTCGGACCTATGCACCCATCAAAACAAAAACGCTTCCTCCTAGTCCTCACGGATTTCTTTTCCAAATGGGTAGAAGCAGAATCCTACGCAAGTATCAAAGACACACAAGTCGAGAACTTTGTCCGGAAACATATCATAACTAGACATGGGGTCCCATACGAAATCGTAACAGATAACGGATGTCAATTTATCTCTGCTCGATTCGAAGCATTCTGCTAAAAATGGAAAATACGACTTACGAAGTCAACTCCCAGATATCCGCAATGCAACGGACAGGCAGAAACCATCAACAAGACCGTCCTTGAAGGACTCAAGAAACGCCTTGACGGCAAGAAGGGGCGATGGGCAGAGGAGCTCGAATGAGTTCTTTGGTCGCATCGTACAACCCCAAGACGGGCTACGGGTGAAACTCCATTCGCCCTCTTTTACGGAATGGAATGCATGATCCCCGCAGAAGTAGAATTCCCCGGAGTACGGAGAAGATTCCTCCCCGAAAGAGAGGATTTAAACGACGCTATGAAGCTGGACAATCTCGACCTCATCAATGAACGCCGCGACCAGGCACTCATTCGAATCCAGAATTACCAGCACGCTGCCGCAAGGTACTACAACTCAAACGTACGCCATCGCAGGTTCAAAGAAGGCGATTTAGTCTTACGCAAAGTCTTCCAAAACACTGCCGAACGAAACGCAGGAAAACTGGGAGCAAACTGGGAAGGACCGTACAAAGTCATAAAAGTAGTCCGACCAGGTTCATACCAAATCGCAAACATGCAAGACGTCAAAATCCCGAGAACTTGGAATGCGATGCACCTCAAAAAATACTACCACTAAACAATAACGCGTGGTACAAAAGAACTACGAGATGGCTTGATCCCTAGGCAAGGGTACGTAGGCAACCCGCCAACCGGCGGATTCAGCTATCCCCCCAATTAAAAAAGGGGGGGAGTGGGTACGTATACTCGTATACTCCCACAAATTTTGAAGACTCTAAAATTTTCGAAACTTTCTCACGACTTTTTCAAATCAGCCAAAACGGCCACAACAACGGATCTAGTATCCACTAAGCGATTATTACATCCAAAAAACAAATCCCGGAGGGCCAACACTTCACAAAGCAAAATGAATGTAGACGTTTCTCCCTGGGTCGAATTTACGCGACCCCTTGGTCCTGCGTCCAAAACGGAGACAACAGTTTTCCGGCTGCGAACATTCGCAAAAACATCCCCAAAAGCCCGCAAGCGTTTCAACACGAGATGCGGCATAAGGAAAAATCGACCTTCAGCACTGCGAGACGTCGCTAACGCTTGAAGGACATTCTTTTCCGCAAAACATTGCAGACAAAATCTTCGTCTCTGAACATACAAACGCACCTCAAAACGGTATCATTTCGTTGTTGCTGATCACAACAAACGAACTCTAACGTCCTAAACAGACAAATAGCCCCCCTTCAAGGGGTAGGCTCTCTTACATCCGACAAGGATAAACATAGCGCGCTATACAAGAAATCCACAATTTTGGTCTAGCTCTTCGTAAAGGAAGTAGCTCGACTCACGCCCAAACAAATCATATAAGCCGACAACAATTCGCGGATTTTAAACGGTACGAGTCAGGTTAAAATCGCAAACAGGCAAAACGAAAGTCGATTTGTCATTGCAAAGCCTCAGTCCGAGAGTAAACCTAGGTCTTGCCCTAAACCCAGCCACGCTGGATCTTGACATCTCACAGACATAGTATTGTATACGAGATCCAAAAATTTGTCTCTTCACTTAAGCCTGTTTGTTTCACGAACTTCTCGCGTAAATCTGTAAACCGTGGAAAATCTCGCTTTATGCAAACAATAGGTACGGTGATCATCGGGGAACTAGGAATGAGACGACAACTCACACCCTCTTTCTCATACTTCATAAAACTGAAGTTCATAAAAATCGAAAACGTTTCATAGATTGAGACCGCAAAAGTTTAAACAAAACCCCAAAAAGGGGCAGGGATTCGAAGCCACCAACGGCCAGTCCCGGTAAATACATCATGGCCTCTCAACGGCCGAAACACATAAAACGAAATCTCAGAAGGGATTGATAAACCTAGGCGCTCCCAGGAGCGTCACCTTCATCCTCACTCGCGATAGGGATAGCCTCGCCGTCGCCTCCCTCGGTCGCATCGCCACTACCCGCCTCGTCCACGCCAGCCTCGCAATCTTCTCCCGTGCGCTCCTGATCTTCTGAGTCTTCGGAGGTCGACGCAAGGGTGCATTAGGCCTGCAGGCCAGCAAGGATCGAATCGAAATCTCCCTCGGTGGCCGCACACTCTCCTTTGCAGGACGATAGTCTGGCTTCCTCCAAGTCCAAAGACGGGGCCTCATTACCTCGAAGCAACTCGAGCTCACTCAAACTCCCCTCGATCCCCGCTAAAGCCAAGTCCCTGATGTGATCCTGATCGAGCCAGATGACAATGCTGCTACGGTCAAGTCCAGATGGTCAGACGAGGATAAAGAAGGAACCATGGAGCAGCGTAAACTTAAGGAAATAAGGAACAAGGATTAATTGTACCACTTGGTCCAAAGACTAGAGCCAGACAAGCAAAACTCCAGCAAGCTCTTCATCAACTTCTACACATTATCCATGGCAGACTAGAGTGTGTTTATCCAACCACACTGGTTGTGATTCAAGCCACCTAGATCTTTCATCAAGAGAGGTGTTGTGACTTGCACTCTTTTCCTTGGTTTGGTTTTGTCCCAATAGGTTTTCCAAACAAGGTTTTTAATGAGGCTTGGACACAGCACTTATACAAAAGCCTCTTGATGAAACTAAGCCAAACTAGGCTCATTTCTATCTTCAATTTCGTCCAGGAAGCAAGGAAGGAGCTTGTTTTCAAATCCAAAACTTGGCCTTTGTTTATGTTTTCAAGGGAGCCTTAGTTTTAATTGTTTTGTGTGTTTCCAAGAAGCTGTGCATGTACAGTCTTCTTCTCTATATATTATGGACGAAAATCCCTCAATAAAATCATCAAACTCTTTTCTTTTCAAAGCATTCTCTGAATCTTTTTTGATCAAGCTTGTTCTAAGTGTATTTCGGATCCTTGATCCTTACCTTGCAAGCAAATCTGATACTCTGAGAGCTCTTTCCGCAACTCTTAGAAGTATCACTCAAACCACTGCTTATTTGCACCATCACAACCATTGGAGAGCATCAGGGACGTGATCATCTCAACCAGGATCACAACAAGTGGTATCAGAGCAGATCTCCATCACCAGTTTGTGTTTTTCCAGTTCTGCAAATTTTAGACTTTTCATATTCTGTTATCAGATCTGTTCTAAAGTCTAGATCTTGTTAGAAATGTGCTTATTAGGGTCAGATCTACCTAGAACAAGTGTTGAAATTGCTAAATAATGTGACTTGATTCACGAAATTGCAGAGAAAAAAAATTAGGGTTCTTTTATCTTATTTATGTGTTTAGACTCTTCACATCCTTGATCAGAAATTTTTTGTTTTGCAGTGATCTGTTTCTGAGTATCATCCTGCAATGAATCTGTGTTGTATTTATTTCTGATTTTCTGTTTCCATTAGAACTAGTTACTGGGTTTTGTTTTTCCTGTCTCAGGTACCATGGTGAAGGAGCACAAGGAAGAATTCAGCAAGAATGACAAATTATTGATTGAAGAGTTCACGGCCAGAATGAGTCAAGTCTTCAACGATAAGTTTGGAAAACTCAGACAAGACATACAACAGCTGAGGAAAAGCAGATCATCCAGAGATGAATACAAGCAAAGAGGGTATGATAAGTTTGAAAGAAACCAGAAGCATGATGTTGATATCAAAGAAACTTCACAACAAAGAAGGTTTGAAAGAGACAAGTGGAGCACAGATCGAAACCAACCATCTGAGACAAAGCTCTATCCTTCAATCTCAATTCAGAAACCACATGACAGTAAGAAACCAAGTCCATCCACTGGAGTTGCTTCAACCAGCAAGACACCAACTTGTTTCAGAAAGGAGAAAACAGTACATAAGCCTTCTATGGATGATAAACATTCTTGGTTCAGTGAGGAGCATAAAAAGGAGTTGTTACAAGTGATGCAGAATGTGAGGAACCAGCTCAACAGGACCAATACAACACTTCCATTCATTAATACACAGCATCAAGAACCAGTGACTACTGTCTCGGAACTCAAAGATGCAGAACCAGACTCAACAGCATCTATCCAAGAAGATCAACCCAAAGTAACATCACCTATCTTTCATATAGATGAGCAGCCTATTCAGAACGTCATTATTCCTTTCAAACAAGTCATGGTTGCAGAGGAGACACCAAGGGAACCACAGACAGCTCACAGAATGGGACAACTGATTGTCTTTGATCAGTGTGATTTCCAAAAGACATTCTTTGGTACGTTTCTGATCAGTTCTTTTGTTTGGAACAAGACCAGAGCAGTGGATCTTTCAAGAAAATATTTGGGCTTGAAGAATGTTGTATTTGAGCCTGGAGGAAAGTTGTTGAACCACAGGGACAAGATCACAATGATTGAGAAGAATTCAGCAGCAGCAACATTTGATTTTGGTGATCTTATATCCTCTGAAGATAATGTGTTGCACGTCTCAGCTCATCAAGAGTTTCACTACGAAACCAATTGGAGAATGTTACCCACTCTGTCCTGGATCCCACAAACCAGACAACGCAGCAAATGGCCTCCTGATCATCGAGTTATTGCTAATTTGGCTAAACATGTCGGTTTGGATAATTTCCAAGAAACGTTTATATCTGATTCGGTTGGAAGGTTACAGACCTACTCATGGAGACCTGGAGCATATTTCAACATACTTATCATCCTTGGAGAATACTCTGCTCGTGCTAGAATCAGCTGGGGTCATAAGAAGTTGCAAGCTGAACAACACGCCTTGATTCTCAACAATATCAAGATATGGAAGCCACCAGTTATTCAGCAGCTTCAGTGCCATTGCAGAGAATATAAAACCATGATTGGAGATGAAGAAGTCACTGGAAAAATTGGTGAAGTAATCACTGGATCAGGAGAAGAACTCATGTTTTCTTCTCAAATCAAGGAGAACCCACCAGATAAACTCAGTCTACAACAATCTCCAAAGAAACCAACCCGAGGTATCTATCTAGACTCAAAGACAAACATGAAACCTGATTTGCTTGCTATTGGTACAGGTCAAACTTTTTTGAGGTCTACACTTTTCGAAAAGAAGGATTCAAGCTATGAACCAACCTGTCCCACACTCTTAGTCCTTTCTATATCCACAAGAAATCAGTTTGAGGCTGAAACCAATTCAGAATTGCAAGTTACTGATTCTGCAACCCAGGTAGACCTACATTTCTTTTATTCTGAACTGTCTGAGTTTAGAACGTCTCAATCTTACATATGGCGGCCAGGTGAGAAATCTAAGGTAAGTAACAGTGTCTTTAATGATCCTTTTGTCACTGATTACACAGGTATGATGCACTTGTTTTTGTCAAAAGAGCCATGTGCAGATTATAAAGAAGCTTTGAAGCATAAAAGGACAAGGAACAAGCGTGAGGAAGACAAGCGATTCAAGCCACCTGATCTGAACCAGGAGACACATCATTACGTCACTTGCTTCATCCTCATCAAAGAAGCACCTCCAGACGCAACATACAAGCCAAAACCGAGAAAACACAAATTTGGGATAAGACTCTTACTTTATGATGATTTCACATGTGCTAACTTGTTTTATTTCAATGTATCAGGTTTGAGGAATGCATCAGGAGTAAGGAGAGCCAAATTAATCAGTCCCTTCTACATAACAGAACCAACCAGAAACAATGCCTATCAAAGAGGCTTGCAAGAAGAAACGGAATTGAGGTCAAATCCTTCTCAAGTGGGAGAGGATGATGTGATCCTGATCGAGCCAGATGACAATGCTGCTACGGTCAAGTCCAGATGGTCAGACGAGGATAAAGAAGGAACCATGGAGCAGCGTAAACTTAAGGAAATAAGGAACAAGGATTTAATTGTACCACTTGGTCCAAAGACTAGAGCCAGACAAGCAAAACTCCAGCAAGCTCTTCATCAACTTCTACACATTATCCATGGCAGACTAGAGTGTGTTTATCCAACCACACTGGTTGTGATTCAAGCCACCTAGATCTTTCATCAAGAGAGGTGTTGTGACTTGCACTCTTTTCCTTGGTTTGGTTTTGTCCCAATGGGTTTTCCAAACAAGGTTTTTAATGAGGCTTGGACACAGCACTTATACAAAAGCCTCTTGATGAAACTAAGCCAAACTAGGCCCATTTCTATCTTCAATTTTGTCCAGGAAGCAAGGAAGGAGCTTGTTTTCAAATTCAAAACTTGGCCTTTGTTTATGTTTTCAAGGGAGCCTTAGTTTTAATTGTTTTGTGTGTTTCCAAGAAGCTGTGCATGTACAGTCTTCTTCTCTATATATTATGGACGAAAATCCCTCAATAAAATCATCAAACTCTTTTCTTTTCAAAGCATTCTCTGAATCTTGTTTGATCAAGCTTGTTCTAAGTGTATTTCGGATCCTTGATCCTTACCTTGCAAGCAAATCTGATAGTCTGAGAGCTCTTTCCGCAACTCTTAGAAGTATCACTCAAACCACTGCTTATTTGCACCATCACAACCACTGGAAAGCATCAGGGACGTGATCATCTCAACCAGGATCACAACAGTCCCTCTTGCGGATGGCTATCAAGGACTCAAACAGGGTAGCCATCCTCGTCAGACGACCAAAAAAGTCGTTGCGGGCATCGGCAACCTCCGAGGATCTACGGGCGTTCATCTCTTCATGAGTTTGGATCTTCTCCTGAAGACGGCGGACTTCCGAGGATTTGCTCCTCTTCTCCTTCTTCACCTTGAGTAACGAACTCGCGGTCTTCCCAAGGTCAAGCTCAAGATCACTGATACAAACCTCAAGCTGGGACGTCTGGGCGGCATGGGTGTCCTCGACGGTCTGCAATGCGGCCTTAGTGCGTTTCAGCGCTTCCTGCGACGACTCCAAATCCTTCGATAGGCGAATGACTTCCAATCCGCACTCACCAAGCATTCCGTCAATCAGCGACACGAACTATCCGCAAAAGAAGGAGTAAGTATCGTCGTAAAAAAAAAAAAAGCAATACAAGAATTGCGGACAGATTAAAATCAAACATTGGAACGATGACGCGCCAACGGCTCTGAGAGTTCGCTCTCCTCGCTCTTCGCACCCCACTTCTTTTTTGCTCCGGATGTCGCACCAGCCCTTGCCCTTCCCTTGGGCAACGGCGCGGCACCGGCCGCTGGCAGTCCCAAGACAAGTTCCCTCTTCGCCGAGGGAAGAGGTGCAGATTCTATCGCATCCTCTCTTCCAGAGATCACGATCGGAGCAGTCGAAGAACCCGATGGATGGACCTGAACATCAAGAGTCTGTTCGGGAACGATAGCCCCTCCCGCAGACGGGAGGGCATCGAATAGGACTTCGGGGCTGGGAACCGGAGGAACAGGCGAAGGGGCCGAATGAGCAGGCGAAGAGATCGGAGAAACAGGCAAAGGGGTTGGAGCCGCGGAAGGAACATCGGGCGTCTCAGTCCTCGCCCGCTTTGAGCCTTTCGCAGCACTACGCCGGGATAGCTTAGCCTTGAAAGAATCAAACCCATCAGTGAGGGACGGAATAACCTCCTGAACGGCCTGAACGGCCGGAGCTTGGCTGGCCGGAACCGACGGAGCTTGGCTGGCCTCACCCATCTCAACATCAGAATCATTCTTTTCAACTTGGGATGAAGACATTTTCTTTCTTAAAAAAGAAGAAGAGGGGATTTGAAAAGATGTGAAGAATGAGAAGGGAAGGCTGGCTATTTATAAGAAAAGGGGGGTGATGACACAGGTTTCCTGCGGAAAAATCCTTAGCCGAAAATTCCGATTTTCAAAAAATTCGAATCACTCGCCCAAAAAAATCGACTCCGATCTTACGAGCTGGGGGGCTAACTGTTGGGGTCAAAAACGGTTATCTCGAAATCCACGGCTAAAGATCCTTCCAAACTCAAAGATTTCCCGCACGGATGACTAACGGGGGAAAGATCGAACAACGGAAAACCCACGGACGGCAAGACGGCCTGGCGACCGGCGGCACGCGTCACGCGAGCCGGCCTGGCGCCGGCGGCACCCTGCCCTGGCGCCGGCGGCACGCGTCACGCGGGCCGGCCTGGCGCCGGCGGCACGCGTCACGCGGGCCGGCCTGGCGCTGGCGGCACGTCCGGCCTGGCGCCGGCGGCACGCATCACGCGGGCCGGCCTGGCGCCGCCGGCACGCGTCACGCGGGCCGGCCTGGCGCCGGCGGCACGCATCACGCGGGCCGGCCTGGCGCCGACGGCACGCGTCACGCGGGCCGGCCTGGCGCTGGCGGCACGCGACACGCGGGCCGGCCTGGAGCCGGCGGCACACCCGGCCTGGCTCCAGCGGCACGGTCTGATCCCATCTTGGCTTGTTTGATTGATCCTCGTGAGTTTGGTACGACCACGGCTATGGAATGAACATCTTTCGATTCGGTTGGAATCGTCTTCGACGTTTTACGACAAAATCTAGAAGGATTGGATTTCTCGTAGAAGATATCGTATAAACTGAAGATTGATTAACTTGAACATCGATCCTTTAAGCTATACGGTTTATTTTATGAGAAAGATAGTCTTCCCAAGAAATCATATAAAACGTTCCACGACTTAAGATAAGTCCACGGACTTACTTACGATTTTAAGGATTCAGGCCCAATCAGGCTATGACAGTTTATCCGGTTTCCCGAACATCGAATAAACATCAAGTCATCGAAAAATAGCGGAAAAACTCGAGGATAACCACGAAGACCGACGAAAATGGAATATTTCCTGAAGAGATAAGCTTGGGCCCAAAGGCGAGGTCCATCATCCTAAGGCAAACCGACCTTGGAGTGGATATATAAGGAGAGCAAGAGTAGAAGAGGAGGGGATCCGAAAATTAGACTTAGAGCATCCTGCTAGCTTAGAAGAACTAGGGTTTAGGTGGTTAGACTAGCGGAGCAAGGCTTAGGACGTTTGGCTGCATGTGACTCTATCTTTTTCTTTAAATCGCAAATCTCTTTGTCTTTCGGAGAATCCTTGTACTCGTATCTTTCATCTAATAAAACGCCCTCGGGCAAATAATACAATTCCCATCTTTGTCTTCTGTTTATTTTATCGATTTCGTGTGGCAACGCAGAGAATCCGGACCTTCAAGGAAAGTCGGGTTTACTTGGCTTTCCTCCGCAATCTTATTTATCGGAAATTGACGGTGTGAATTTCGGTTCCCACACTGCAGGCCAGCAAGGATCGAATCGAAATCTCCCTCGGTGGCCGCCCACTCTCCTTTGCAGGACGATAGTCTGGCTTCCTCCAAGTCCAAAGACGGGGCCTCATTACCTCGAAGCAACTCGAGCTCGCTCAAACTCCCCTCGATCCCCGCTAAAGCCAAGTCCCTCTTGCGGATGGCTATCAAGGACTCAAACAGGGTGGCCATCCTCGTCAGACAACCAAAAGTGTCGTTGCAGGCATCGGCAACCTCCGAGGATCTACGGGCGTTCATCTCCTCATGAGTCTGGATCTTCTCCTGAAGACGGCAGACTTCCGAGGATTTGCTCCTCTTCTCCTTCTTCACCTTGAGTAACGAACTCGCGGTCTTCCCAAGGTCACGCTCAAGATCACTGATACGAACCTCAAGCTGGGACGTCTGGGCGGCATGGGTGTCCTCGACAGTCTGCAATGCGGCCTTAGTACGCTTCAGCGCTTCCTGCGACGACTCCAAATCCTTCGATAGGCGAATGACTTCCGACCCGCACTCACCAAGCATTCCGTCAATCAGCGACACAAACTGTCCGCAAAAGAAGGAGTAAGTATCATCGTAAAAAAAAAAAAAAGAAGAAAGCAATACAAGAATTGAAGATAGATTAAAATCGAACCTTGGAACGATGACGCGCCAACGGCTCTGAAAGTTCGCCCTCCTCGCTCTTTGCACCCCGTTTCCTTTTTGCTCCGGATGCCGTACCAGCCCTTGCCCTTCCCTTGGGCAACGTCGCGGCACCAGCCACTGGAAGTCCCAAGACGAGTTCCCTCTTCGCCGGGGGAAGAGGTGTAGATTCTATCACATCCTCTCTTCCGGAGATCACGATCGGAGCAGTCGAAGAACCCGATGGATGGGCCTGAACATCAAGAATCTGTTCAGGAACAGTAACCCCTTCCGCAGGCAGGAGGGCATCGGATGGGACTTCGGAGCTGGGAGCCGGAAGAACAGGCGAAGAAGCCGAAGGAGCAGGCAAAGAGATCGGAGTAACAGGCAAAGGAGTTGGAACCGCGGAGGGAACATCGGGCGTCTCAGTCCTCGCCCGCTTTGAGCCTTTCGCAGCGCTGCGCCGGGATAGCTTAGCCTTGAAAGAGTCAAACCCGTCAATGATGGACGGAGTAGCATCCTGAACGGCCGGAACCGTCGGAGCTTGGCTGGCCGGAACCGCCGGAGCTTGGCTGGCCTCGCCCATCTCAACATCAGAATCATTCTTTTCAACTTGGGATGAAGACATTTTCCTTCCTGAGAGAGAAGAAGAGAGGATTTGAAAAGATGTGAAGAATGAGAAGGGAAGGCTGGCTATTTATAAGAAAAGGGGGGAGATGACATAGGTTTCTCGCGGAAAAGAGTCCTTAGCCGAAAATTTCGATTTTCAGAAAATTCTAACTATTCGCCCACAAAATCGTCTCCGATCTTACGAGCTGGGGGGCTAACTGTTGGGGTCAAAAACGGTTATCTCGAAATCTACGGCTAACAATCCTTCCAAACTCAAAGATTTCCCGCACGAACGACTAACGGGGGAAAGATCGGGCAACGGAAAACCCACGGGCGGCAGAGAACCCCTGGCGCCGGCGGCACACGTCACGCGAGCCAGCCTGGCACCGGCGGCACCCCGGCCTGGCACCGGCGGCACGCATCACGCGGGCCGGCCTGGCGCCGGCGGCACCCCGGCCTGGCGCCGGCGGCACGCATCACGCGAGCCGGCCTGGCGCCGGCGGCACCCCGGCCGGGCGCCGGCGGCACGCGTCACGCGAGCCGGTCTTGCGCCGGTGGCACCCCGGCCTGGCACCGGCGGCACGCGTCACGCGGGCCGGCCTGGCACCGGCGGCACGCGTCACGCGGGCCGGCCTGGCGGCGGCGGCACGCGTCAGGCGGGCCGGCCTGGCGCCGGCGGCACCCTGGCCTGGCGCCGGCGGCACTCGTCACGCGGGCCGTTCTGGCGCCGGCGGCACCCTGGCCTGGCGCCGGCGGCACGCGTTCCGCAAGCCGGCCTGGCGCCGGCGGCAAATCCTCTAACGCCGGTCGGCGGCCCTCATCCTGGTCTCGGTCCCATCATGCTCGGTCTGATCCCATCTTGGTTTGTTTGATCGATCCTCGTGAGTTTGGTACGATCACAGCTATGGAATGAACATCTTTCGATTCGGTTGGAATCGTCCTCGATGTTTTACGACAAAAATTAGAAGGACTGGATTTCTCGTAGAAGATATCGTATAAAACAAAGATCGATTAACTTGAACATCGATCCTTTAGGCTATACGGTTTACTTTACGAGGAAGATAGTCTTTTCGAGAAATCGTATAAAACGTTCAACGACTTAAGACAAGTCCACGGACATACTTACGATTTTAAGAATTCAGGCCCAATCATGCTGTGACGGTGTATCCGATTTCCCGAACATCGGATAAACATCAAGTCACCGAAAAATAGGGAAAAACTCGAGGATAATTACGAAGATCGACGAAAATGGAATACTTCCTGAAGAGATAAACTTGGGCCCAAAGGCGAGGTCCATCATCTTAAGGTAAACCGACCTAGGATCGGGTATATAAGGAGAGCAAGAGCAGAGGAGAAGGGAATCCGAAAATTAGACTTAGAGCATTCTGCTAGCTTAGAAGAATTAAGGCTTAGGTGGTTAGACTAGCGGAGCAAAGCTTTAGGACGTTTGGCTGCCTGCGACTCTATCTTTTTCTTTAATCGCAAATCTCTCTGTCTTTCGGAGAATCTTTGTACTCGTATCTTTTATCTAATAAAACGCCTTCGGGCAAATATTTCAACTCTTATTTTTATTGAACTTTCTCGATTTCGTGTGGCAACGTAGAGAATCCGGACCTTCAAGGAAAGTCGGGTTTACTTGGCTTTTCTCCGCAATCTTATTTATCGGAAATTGACGGTGTGAATTTTGGTTCCCATAACCAGGATGATCATTGATGAGATGTTCAAGCCAATAAAGGATCGGCTGCAGCAAGTTGAAGAAGGACAAAGGAAGTTATTCACTGACAAGCTTCATAAAAGATACCTGGAGGTGACATCGACCGATGAACGTCCGTCAACATCGATCGATACACCGAGTTCAGAATTATGCACCAGAGCAGATTTGGATAAGATGGCTGAAGAAATCTACACAGCCATAGAAAGATCAGAAGATGTATCCTACAGAAGAGTTGATGAAACGTACTTCCCTCTCAACAACAGCATTGATGGCCTATACTTCAGAGCAGAGGAGATGCAGAAAGATGTCACAGCTATTCAGAGACAACTCGCAGAGAGACCTGCACCCTTGGCATCGACCGATAAACTAACCAGCGCATCGACCGACATCAAACACTCATCGTTGATCGACACATCTACATCAGAATCGATCGATACAAACCAAATCATTAAGAGGATGCAACTTCGAATTGATGCAATGCAAGAAGAACTAAGGGACTTATCAGACCACACTTATGACAAGCTTGGAAAACATCAGTTCAGCATTGACAATACTGAAGAGAGGCTACAAATCATAAGCAATGCAACAGCTAAGTTGAGTGAGAGATGGACCAGAGGAGATGAAGCCACAAGAAGCTTCATTGCTACATGGTTAAGAGTGCATAAAGACAATGTGGATACTTGTTTCCCAACAAGTAGCTGCTTTTCACCTCGTTAGCCATCCTACTTCCAAAGTCAAGCTAAATGACTCTAATAAAGCACTGAGTGGGAGGCAGCCCACTATTAGGTATTACTACTTAGTTTTTATTATATATTAGTTTTTATCTACGTTCTCGTTTTATTTTCAGTTAACTGTTAGAAGATTACCTCCCTATCGACCGATATGACCCTGTCGACATCGTTCGACACGACCCTATCCATGACGATCGACGGAAGCGACTCACCATCGATCGATACGAATTTCGGTCAGGTATATCATTCTCTATTTTCTATATCAGTTACATATGATTTGATTTATATACCCTAACACCAACTGGTTATACACTGAGGACAGTGTATGATTTAAGTCTGGGGGGGAGATTACTGATGCTACTCTACCTTTTGATTTCACTAAATGTTTTCAAAATTGGTTTTTATTGAGTCAAGAAGGGGACAAGGATATTTCAAAAAAAATTCACTTTTTATCTAACCACTCTTTAGCACCATTCTTAGATTTATTGATTGCAGAAAGTGCTATAGATGCTAAAGTGGATCACCTGTCAACTATGACAACACTTTTTCATGATTGTTTGGAAGAACCAAAGCTGATTTCCAACCTAACCTGACATCATCTGCTTGTCTTGGGGCTTGGTATACAAAGGAACGGAATCCTCCTGCAAGTCTGAAAGGTAAAAGTCTATACTTTTGGTTCCCTTCCTTCTCTATATTTGGCATCTCAGAGATCAAGTTATAAAGAAAAGATTGAAATGATTTCCTGGAAGAGGCAGAGGGGTAGGAGTGTCTCCTATGACCCCATTATTCTAAGTCTGAAGGGAATGATCACACATTGTGGAAACGAGGCGGTAGGAGTGTCTCCTGTGACCATTATTCGTCACACATTGTCAAAAAGAAAAGAAAAGAAAATTATGTCAATGAGATGTATAAAGATAGCCTAAGTGGCATCAATGTTCATTGAATTTGAAACTAATAAGAGATTCAGAGAAGAGAGTAGAGGGAAGAAAGGGATCAGAAAAGACTATATGTGTATTCAGAAACTTGCTTGAGTTGAATCCATGTGTTCTTTGATCGATACTCCCAAGGTAAAGCCTACACCTTTATTCTTATGCATAAATGAAATCAGTAGAGGGGATAGACAGACAAGATTGCTAAGTTGTTGGCTAGATGAATTTTGGTTGCTAAGCTAGGATATGGTATAATGTACTTCTGTAGTTAACAGAAATGAGATGTGGCTTGCAACAAAATAGAGGTGATGATCCTAAGTTAAAATTTTATTGAGTCCCTGCTATTCAAAACCTCTTTCAGAAAGACTACCTATTGTATTTGCTTGAGGACAAGCAAAAGGTTAAGTCTGGGGGAATTGATATACCTTGGATTTTATCCACTTTTACCCATGGTATAAAGATACTTTTACTATATATATATATATATATGTTTTGGAGTCTATTAGGTATGTTTTCAGGCTCAGGAGCATTTTGGAGTAAAGTGATGTTGTAGGTACCCTTTTGGATCTTAAAGGAGAGTTCACCCGAGATGACTATCAAGATCAGACAAGAGGTCGATATCCAGAGATTCATATCGATCGATGCACATCCTGTGCTATCGATCGACAACACATCCAGAAGATGACGTATCGAGATATCCAATCGATCGATGTACATCATGTACCATCGATCGTTAGCGAGCGCGTAAGAAGACTAGTTGGACTCAATCGACTTGAAGCCCAAGACATCCCCAAATTACAAGATTGCCCCTGGCGAGTTTTTAACCTAATGAACTCATATTTATAGTTGTCTATGTGTTTTGGCAAAGATATACTAGATACTTTTGTGCTTTTATTGTTTTAAGTGTTTCATAAATACTTTGAGGTTTTGAAGGTTTTTTGATACTTAGTATCATTCTCTTCATCTCAAAACCTCTATTGCATTTTAATACAAAGTTCTTTACTATCATTTGCAAAGGTTATAGAATTCTATCTCTAGAAGAAAGATACAAAGAGATTTGTTATCCTGAGGAACTTGAGTGTTCAGTCTTCTATGAATTTCTATTATTACCTTGCTGTTATGAACTATTTAGCCATGTCTGAGTAGATTCTATTGTTAGATTTAGGGTTCAAATAGTTATGAGGGATTAGCCCCAACTATGGATTGTTAAGTTGTGATATTCATTATCATGATGAACCCTAATGCTTATTCTAGAATAGCTAACTAGAATATGAACCTGGATTGAACTAATTCATCCTGAAATTCATCTTGCATAAGCTGTGATCCATAGGGACACGCGAGAGCCGGTCTATGATCTTGGCGAGATTTCACTCGATCTGAGCTATATCGATCGATACTCCTATAGAGTCATCGATCGACGACAACACATATATATCGACCGATATTGCTGTTAAGCATCGATCGATATTGTCGGCATCAGATCAATGGATGAAGATAGACTAGCGAAAGTTAGATAGATTCATCTAAGATTTGTAGCTCTTTAATATCATGCATGCAACTTGTTAGGCATCCATAGCATTATAATCCTGATTATCTGAATAGTAACCTTGAATCTAACTACTTCTTCCTATTGCTTAAAAACCTAAACCAATTCAACTGAGCAACTTACTATTGCTCACAACTGCAATTTACATTTAAAACATTCTCAACCTAGCATAATCACTAGGATTACATCTTTTGTGTTCCCTAGCTCCCTGTGAATTCGATTCCTAAGTACTACAACTGAACCGCTTATTTGAGAGAGTAATTCAATCCTTAGGGTAATTTGAGTGATATCAACAGCCAAAGAAGTCAAGGTCGAAATCATCTCGACCTCGACCTAAACAAATAAGCGTTACGTCTCTCTTTTTCTTTGTACCATGACTAGCTCTTTATTTTTAATAAAAACAAAGACTCACGTCCCAATCACGTGCCAGGTGGCTTGAAATGCCTCACCAGATGGGCGACGCTATCGGGATATTCCGTAATAGGACAATTATTGGCATGGGAAAATTAACGGTGGAACGGCTTCGCAACAACGCAAACACTCAAAGAATTCGACTTATGATCAGCGCCAGCCGTTTTTGCTTTCTTTTGAGGTCGATCTCGACCCTCAGAACCAGTAGGACTCTTCGATGCAAGACGATTTACCATCCTTTTTCCGTCAAGGTCTTTTCCTTCTAAGAAGGTTGACTCACGCAGAAGCCGCGTTTCTTCACGAAGGACCTCGGTGAGGGCATCACTCACGTCGCCATAATGAATTCTTTCTGAACCCACCCCTCTGGTTCGACTATGCATCCTCTCGGATTCATGAGAACTCGCTTTTCTCGATGCCATCGATCTTAATAAATTCAAGAAACGATGAAAGAAATGAGATATATAAAGACCGAAAGTCGTTGGAATATGTCTCAAACAACAACAGAATAAAATTCCAAAAATCGGATAAAAATATATCAATAGATCCGCATATATCCATATTCAAAATAAATGGGCAAACAAATCCTTGAAAGATAAAACGAGTTCGAAATTCAAAAGACTTAAAACCAAAGAAAATTTTTAAAAAAAAAAAGATTCTCAACAGGAGTTGGCCTCCTCTCCAGCGTCCGACTGCCCAACTCGACCAGCAGTTGAATCCTTCGAGATATATGGAAGATCAAGACCAGCAACGGTCCAATCTGGGATGGTGTTTAATTAAACAACCGCTTCAGAACCCTTCTCCATCTCCTTCAAACGATCGAGCTCCTCGTCCACGAGGACCACGACCAACCCACCAGCCTTAATCTCATTAAGAAGGTCGATGTTCATGATGACTTCCTGAAGTTGAATTACTGCCGGCACTTCCTTTTTCTTCCTCAACCACCTCTCTTCTAGAGATAACAGAATGTCTCTGTACCTCTCCACGACCTCACGGCAAGCAGTACGAGAAGCGTGTCGGATATCTCGATCTCATTCGGCCTCAAGCTCAGCAATCCTGGATCTCTGGGAAACGACCTTAGCCTCAAAACCCGTCCGCTCATGACGATCCCTCTGCCATTCTCCTTTCAAGCATATAACAGCCCCGGCTTGCCTCTTCTTTTCTTCTTTGGTAGTCTCGAGTGATATACCATGGAATTGACCCACTTTTACCCATGGTATATAGGTATTTTAAGATATAATTATTATGTTTCTGAGTCTATTAGGTATGTTTTCAGGTTGAGGAGTTTTTGAAAAAAAGTGATGGTTTTGGGGCATTTTGGAGCATAAAAGAGATTTCACTCGAGCTGACCAGCAAACCAGACCGGAGGTCGACATTCAGAGTCAATAATCGATCGATGCACACTCTATGTCATCTATCGACATCGAAGAAAGGTCAACGATTAGAGATAATAATTGATCGATGCATATCCAGTGACATCGATCGACGGGGAATCGAGCAGAAGACAACCGACTTAAAGTCCAAGACTTCACCAAATTACAAGATTACCCCTGACGAGTTTATAACCTAATATATATAGTTTTTCTAAGTATTCAAGGAAAAGAGTGATTTTCTATTCTATTGTTTTACACAGCACAAGATTTTAGGGATTTCTAGAGTTGGAGAGAAGATCCAAAGAGATTTTTTATTGGAACTCCATTATTATCTATTTATCTATCTATGAAGTTTTCGTTATACCTTGTTGTTATGAATTGCTTAGCCATGTTTGAGTAGTTCTATTGTTAGATTTAGGGTTCAAATAGGTTGGGAGGGATTAGCCCCAACTATAGATAGCTAAGTTGTGATATTCGTCATTAGGATGCTCTTAATGCTTATGTTCTAGATTAGCTAACTAGAACCTTGACCTAGGATATAAGTTATTACTTAACCTTGTCCTGAATCTATCCTAATTGAGCTAGGATTGCTAGACAAAGGCGGAAGCTGATCTAGGAATCCTTAGTGAACATTCATTCAACCCGAACTCAAAGCTTGCTAGAGCGCGCCGATAGATATTCCTAAAGAATAATCGAACAACGGTGTAAAAGGTGTATCGATCGATATTCCTTTAAAATAATCGATCGACACTTTCTAATTGATCAAGCCAATTGGTGAGATCATTAGATCTAGTCAATAGATGAATCTAGAAGGTGAAAGCTGATCGATTTGTTCTTATGAAGTTGAGCTCTATAATATCATGCAAACAACTGTTAGGCATCTATAAGATTATAATCCTGATTACCTCAATAGAAACCCTAAGTCTAGCTACCTTTCATTTATTGTCAAAACCTAAATAAAACCAATCGAGCAACTACCTTGCTCAAAACCTGTAATTTAAGTTTAACCATAATCAAGCCAGCATAATCACTCTGATTAGATTTATTTGGTTCCCTAGCTCCCTGTGGATTCGATCCCTACGTACTAGAATTGAACCTCTTATTTGAGAGAGTAAATTTGCTCCTAGGGTAATTCGAGCACGTATCAAATTTGGCGCCGTTGCCAGGGAGCTTTGATCGCCATTAGATTTAGTCTGATTTCGTCTTAGGTTAATTCTTAAAACCATTTTCTTACATCATCTTTTTCTTGTCTCTTTCAGGTGCATGACCAGAAGTACTAGAAGCAACAAGGAAACACAACTGCTATTCTCAGAAGATCCTGCAAGCTTGGAACGTTCGATCCGCAAAGAAAGACACTCTGCATCGATCGACAGCAACACTAGTTCGTCGACCGATATTCGCACACCACCATCGATCGAGACTCCTATTCCGTCGACCGACACTCGCTCATCACCGTCGACCGAGACTCCTCTTCTGTCAACCGACATCTTCCACCCGAAATCGATCAACACTTCATTCTGAACATCGATCGATACTCAGCCGCGAGACATGGTTGCGACACTGATTCTCAGACATGATGAGAATGGAAACCTGCATGATCTAGAAGGTCATCTGTGTAATGCAGCAGGCCAGAGGATAGATGCTCAGTGGGCTGTAATCCCTGAGCCTGATACTGAAGCTACAGGAGCTGCTCAACCTGTAGATGAGGCTGCTCGACCCAGAACGTTGGCTGATTACAACCGTCCAGATCAGTTATATGCCAACAGATCAGCCATTCGCTCTCCAGCTATCCAGAGAGGCAATTTCGAGTTGAAGTCGTAGTACTACACACTCGTGGGAGATACACCCTATTGTGGGTTATCTCTCGTGTGACAGACACCCTAGAGAGGTTCGAGGATCTCATATCTCCTATCAAAGCCAATGGAGTCCCTGAGGACTATTTTCCTTGCAAGCTCTTCAAATACTCACTTGTTAGAGAAGCTTCAGAATGGCTTTAGCAGTTACCACCAAGATCTCTTACATCCTGGGCCGACATCAAGAACGCATTCCTGCTTAACTTCTTTGATGAGGCACGTGTTGAAGACTTGAGGAGCAAGATTGCTACATTCACACAGGAGCCTACAGAATCATTCAGAATCTCCTGGATCAGATTTAAGTCTTACCAGAGAGATTGTCCACACCACGGATTCAACCAAGTGCAGCTGCTCAGCACTTTTTTCAGAGGCTTCGCGCTACACTATCAGATGGCTCTGGACACAACTAGTGAAGGTAACTTCAACACTAGGAATCCAGAAGAGGCTGTGAGACTTATAGAGAATTCGGTATCTAGCAACAGCACCAAGAACACTGATTTTGAGAGAAGGAAATCTGCTTTCATTTTTGGGAAGGAGCAGATGGATGAAGTGAAAGCAAAGCTGGATAGTGTCCACAGGCTTCTTAGGAAGCAGGTTTGCTCAGTAGAGGATGCAGAGGCTGTAGACACAGAGGATAGGGCAGAACTAGAGGAAGATGTGAACTTCATTGGTGGAACTGGATTTGAAAGGTCTGGAAACCAGAGTGGAAACAGAAACTTCCTTGGACAAAAAAGTAAGTTTGAGACTTTAAGCACCCACGTGAAGAAACTGGAGATGTAGGTGGTTCAGACAGGAGAAGCTTTTAAGAGGCAGGAAGCGTTAGCAAGGGGGATAGGTGAAGAAGCAACGAAGCACCACGTGAATGCCATCATAGATGATGATTTCGGCAAGTGGTGAAGCATGTGAAGCTGCAAGAAGGAGATTTCAAAGTAGAAAGCTCGATGAGTTCCGGCGGATCGCATTGGTGTTGATCGACGCCGTCCCTCGACCATCAATCGATGGACTCAAACAACAATCGATCGACGAGCTTTGACGAACATCGAGCGACGTCAGCTGAGTCAGTTACATCGTGTAATACCGTGAGGATTATGCTCACGAGCAGTTCGCAGCAAGACACCCACATCCACTCAGCGCGTTTCATGTCAACATTGATCGGCGTCAAGAACCAGCCAACGATCGACAGAGAGAGAGACCACCGATGATTGACAACCTCCAGCGCCCATCGATCGATGAGCACCTCTCACATACTGAGAGTAGTTACCAAAGATTGATGTAGCACGATACAATGCACTCAGGCATCCATGTAAACCTTCAGATAACCCACTAGACACCACCAGAACTCAATCTTAAGATGCACCAGAGCCTATGGAAGTTGATAAGGCTACTGAAGGAAGAACCTTGAGGAGAAGGAAGGACAAGGTTCCTGAGTGTTGGGGTCAAAATCGGTCACGACAGAATCAATGATTAAAAGTCTCTAAAAAGTATTTCTCGAAACAAAAAGTCTCGTATGATTTGAAAAGAAGTTATACGAGATTTTCTCAAATTAGAATATCCACTCTCTGTTGGGGTCGAAAACGGTTATCTCGAAATCAACGGCTAAGATTATTTTTTACTTATGGATTCTTCGTGAAACACTTCTTGGAAGTAAGATCGGAAGACGACGGGCGTGCGCGTACGAGAGTCCCCGGAAAGATCGGTACGAAAAAGACGGATCAAGTGGCGGATCAACCCAATCAAGGTCCGCTAACCCAAGGGCGTCAAGATTCGATCACCACAAAAACCCTAAACACAAAAGAATCTGCCTCAGAACTTCAAAGAGGCCGTTCTCTCAAACCGTGAGGAACCAGAAAACTATCAAGATATCAAATCGAAGCCCTCGCCGAGATCGTCACAATGGGTCAGCTCCCCCGGGCACCGGCAGGAGTGAGCGCGTCATGGCTCCGGGCGCCGGCGGGAGCAACCGCGCCGTGGCCCCGGGCGCCGGCGGGAGCAACCGCGCCACGGCCCCGGGCGCCGGCGGGAGCAACCGCGGCATGGCTCCGGGCGCCGGCGGGAACGACCGCGTCGTGGCCCCGGGCGCCGGCGTGCCAAACCTAATCCCGGCCTATCCGACTTAGATTAATCCCTGTGACTTCCATATGGTCGTGTCATCTTAGCTACGGACCTAGTATTTCTCGGTTCGTCTCGATTGGAGTTATCCTCGAAGTTTTACGACTAAAACTAAGAAGGTTGGTTTTCTCGTAAAGTGTGTCGTGTAAAATAAGAACGATCGACTTGAACATTGATTCTTTAGGCTGTACGATTTACTTTGCGAGAAAGATAATCTTTCCGAGAAATCGTATAAACGTTCAAGGGCTTGAAACGTGTCCACGGACTCACTTACGATTTTAAGGGTTCAGGCCCGACAAAGCTATGAAGGTTTATCCTATTTCCCGAAAATAGGATAAATGTCAAGTTTCCGAAAATAAAGTAAAAGTTCAGAGATAATTATGAAGATCGACGAAAAATGGAATATTCCTGAAAAGAGATAAACTTGGGCCCAAAGGCGAAAGATTAGGAAGGCCACCGACCTAGACATGTATATAAGAAGGGCTGGATCAGAAGAGAAGGGGATCCAAGATTTTAGACTGAGAGAACTTAGAACTTAGGTGATTAGACTAACAAGGCAGGACTTAGAACGTCTGACCGCCTCTTGTTCTATTTTTATCTTCTCCGCAGACCTCTGTCCCTCTCGGAAGGATCTAACAATTCTTTAACTTCAGAGCTCCGCACATAGAAACCCTAGGCATTATCTTCGACATGCCTGTTTCCTTGACCAATGCTCATACAAGACGAACTCGTCCAGGCAGTTCGATCTCTTGTTCAATTCTTTCTAACTGAACTACATCCGACTTGATCCTCGAAAGGGGTACGTAGGCAGCCTTCCATAAGGTCCAGTCCCAAACCTTTGAACCTTTTTCGTATCTTTTCGTCTCTTGCTATCGAGCTGCGACTCGGTTAGGTTTAAGGTTTTCAGGCGGCTAGAACTACGAAAATCGCCGACAGTTCTCGCGGTCAAAGCTTTTATAATCTTTTGTAATCATCGCAACGCTCTTACGCGAATTCGAAATAAAGATGTACTTTTTACTAAACTTGTTTTGTTATCTTTCTATATTTTCCGCATTTATTTGGTCTCTTGTCGTTGGTTCTTGCAGAGAATCCGGACCTCAAGGAAAGTAGGGTTTTCTTTGCTTTTCTCCATTATTATTCATTAAAATCGACGGTGTGAATTTGGTTCCCAGACTGAGCATCTCAAGAGGGGAGTTAATGAAAAGGAGATGGATAGTTTCACAAATTGAGTTCTCAGAATCCCGCTAGACAAGCCATTCGAGGAAGCTTACTTTACCCACAGGTTGTTGATGTTCTTCAGAGAAACCAAGGAGACAGAGGAGAACATTAGGAGAATGTTTCAACATGTTAAAAATAAGATGAAGCATAGGATCACATTGAAGAAGAAGAGTGATCCTGGAAAGTTCACACTACCCTGCTTGGTACAAGGTATTAAGTTCCCACGTGCACTTTGTGACACAGGAGCTTCAGTCAGCATTTTACCTAAGGTAATGGCAGACCATCTGGGTCTGGAGATAGAGCCTTCAGAGGAATCATTCACATTTGTGGACTGTTCTCAAAGGAACTCAGGATGAATCATCAGAGACCTTGAGGTGCATATTGGTAATGCCTTAGTTCCAGTGGACTTTCATGTCCTGAATATCAAGCTGAACTGAAACACTTCTCTACTACTTGGGAGAGCTTTCTTGGCTACTGTAGGAGCAGTTTGTAACATCCAGACTAAACAGTTGTGCCTGACACTCGTAGATCCGAATGTCTACTATGATCCAGTTCGAGGTGTCAAGACACAGGTGCCTAGCGTAGAGATTGGAGATGATCTGGGATTTATAGCAGCATGCTACTGTGGAGTTGAGAATGATTAATAAATCGAGTATGAAATAGAATACGAAGAATCGATCGGCGATGACATGAAAAAATTGATCGATCTTCATCACATAGAATTGATCGACACTGTTGGGGTCAAAAATAGTTATCTCTAAATCAACGTCTAAAAATTGCATCTTCTCACATTCTCGACAAAAATTCCCAACAAAAAGACTCGAAAAACATCCAACTCGCCGAAATGGCGAGTTGGATCACCCGAGGCCATCCAACTCGCCATTTTGACGAGTTGGATCACACAAAGCAATCCAACTCGCCAAAATGGCGAGTAGGATCAAGCACCCCGTCCAACTCGCCCATTCGGCGAGTTGGACCAAATCTTGTGCCTTCCGTTGAACCTCGACAGGATCCGTCCCTCGTTTCGTCTCGATCGGAGTTACCATTGGAATCTTACGATGAGAACCACCAAGGTCCATCGAATAAAGTTCGTGCTTATCGTAAAACGGCGACGGTTAACACCATAATCGTCTAAACTATACGAGAAGTATGAACTTCCTCATCAAATCGACGTCGTACCAAGAAGCGCACTTTCAAAGAAATTGTAAATCGTTCAAGTCGGAAGACGGTCCGAAGAGGCCTAGAACACAGCCCAAAACCACTTACGATTTCATTCGAAATCAAGCCCAACAATGATATGACGGTTTATCTTACTTGTAGGATAAGGTGAAATCTCGCGAAATCGGAAGATAAGTATCGAGTTTCCAAGATAATGATGATGATCGAGAAGAAAAAGGAAAATTTCTGAGAAGCGTTTAAACCGACCTAGAGGGAATATATAAGGAGAGCAGAAGCTAAAGGCGGAGGAGAGAGATATAGACCTATAAGAACCTGGCTAGCTTAGGAGAACTTAGAATTTTAGGCGTTTTGATTTTACTTAGTCTCTTTTTGTCTTTATTCTGAGTCCGACTTGGCTAACGAAACTTTGTCTGTCTTGCCTCTCGGAAACCCTGTAACTCTGTTCTTATCAATCAATAATACGCCTCTGTGCAACTTACTTTTTATATTCTGTTATCTTTGTCTCTTTCGTTTTTCGTGTGTTTTAGCAGATGATTCGGGACTTCTGGGAAAGTCGAGTTGGCTTGAATTTCTTTATTTTATGGAAATCGGTAGTGTGAATTTCGGTTCCCACAGACACCGTTAGGGAAGAATCGATTGACAGTAACTCGGCACATTGGGAAAACGACTACCCAGATGAGAATTTTTTGATTGATAGTTGGGAAAACGATCGTTATCACCCGACTTTTGCAGTGGACACTGCTACATCCGAGTTTAGAGATGACGAATATGATGAGGGTTATAAGGAGGAGCGAACTATAGAGTATCATAGTCTTTTTATAGAAGAAGAAAGGACTCTCCACCATTCATATGGAATAAGGAATGCAACATCGATCGACAGAGGCACCTTAAAATCGATCGAGAGTCATCATCACCAGGCAGAACATGCACGAGCATCGATCGACATCACCAACAATATATCGATTGACACGGAGACCGATAAAGAGCAAAAAGGAAATTACTCAATTGGCAGTTGGGCAGATGATCGCTATAAAAAGAGCTCTGCAGTAGAAGAAACATCGCATATCATAGGAGCAGACGAGATGCATGAAGGTTTCACTACAGAGGAACTTTTCAACTACAAGGAACAAGGCAAGGGAGACATCGAACATACCTTCCGCCCTCACAAACCAGAAGGCCAGGCACGAACAGAAGACAGACATGCAGCGATCGACATGGAGAAAGAAGAATCAATCGCCAGAGCTCGAAGAATATCAATCGACAATGCTGCTTCAACATCGATCGACATCCATCCCAAACCACAATCCAAGGTAAGTAAACATAACCATATGGATTATGGATATCTAACACCGGATGAGTTTGGTATTTTCAGGGATCCGGATGGCCATGCACGAGCGATAGATGGAAGAATTCTGCAAGCATCCAGAGAGGACATTGGAGACATCCTTCAGATGGCCAATGGACCAGAAAACCTCTTCATGCAACATCGCAACAATCAAGAACTCCAGCAGAAGGCTACAAACAAGTTCTTTGATTCAGCAGGCAAAGTAGACGATCATTTCAAATCAAAATATCAACCACATACTCGACCATCGATCGATAGGACAGGCCAAACATCGATCGACAGGCGTCCCGAGTAAGGAAAAAGACCCTACCGTTATGGGATTCGGAAATTCTACTGGGAACAAAAAGATGAGTATGGTGTCTACAGAGATGAGTCTGGATATGCAAGAGGAATAGACTGAAACATCATTAATGTCTCAAAAGATGACAACAGAAATCTGATGAGAAGAGCCTCAATGGATGAACACTCTTACATATGTCTTCCAGAACATGCCCAGTCATTCACACAGACAAGTTTAGTGCCAGAGATCTACACCAAGGATAAGATTCATGAGATGATATATGGGATCTGTGGAGCTCAACGAAGAACAGAAGATGATTTCAATATGAGACTTGATAATGTCTAACACCCACTGAATGACTACATCAACTAGTTGAGTACATGCATGGAAGAGATTAAGAAAGATTTGGCCAGGATTCAGAAAAAGTATGAGGCCAATGTGATAACACCAGCATCGATCGACGGCAACATTCAGCCATCGATTGACGACAAGCATCCACCATCAAGCAATTCCACCAAAGATAAGATGTTCTCAGGCATGAAGGGAGATCAACAATGGGTAGAAGAAGCCCTCAACAAGAAGCTTAATGACATCTACCATCCACTTAACAACAACATCAACTGGCTAATCAAGAGGAATGAGTTGATGCAAAAGGAATTGGATCTGCTTCGCGAGAAGAATGAGTTTCGACAGAAGGAATCATCATCGATCGACACAGAGGTTTCACCATCGATCGACGACATACTTACATCACTAGAAGATTTGAAAAAATCATTCGACTACACGCTTGATGGAGTCTACTATCCGCTCAGTGATAACATGGATGGATTAAGTTCACGACTGGATGCATTACAACAAGAAGTCAACACCATTCAGAAGCAACTCAATTTTCAGGCAGAGATCAAAATCGATCGACAAACATTACTGCCCTGTTGAGGATAATCTTGAAGATAACTTAACTTCCAGGCTAACCTAAGCTTATGAGAAAAAGGAAAGTTATCTTATCTAAGAGTTATGGAGATAAGTTAAGTTTATTGAGAAAAGGAATATCATTCTCTATATAAGGAGATGCAAACATGTTGCATAACTTGTGAGATTTAGAGATTGATTTTGTGAGAGCTTAAGTTTTGAGTTATTTTCTTAAGCTAATAAGAAAGAGTTTTCTTATATATTTTGATCTCTTTATCTTGTGATTACTTCAATAATTGGTATCAGAGTAAAACAAGAGATAAACATCTACAACTATGGGAGATCTATCAACGATAGTCAACAAACCGAAAGAAGGATCATCATCCTCAATCAACTTTCCTATGCTAACGGCCACAAACTATACCGTGTGGGCAATCAGGATGAAGATACTTCTCAAGGTTCACAGAGTTTGGGAGTTGGTTGAGACAGAAGCAACCGAGAGCGATAAGAACGACATGGCGATTGCATTACTCTTCCAATCCATTCCCGAAGTTCTTATTTTACAGGTAGGAGAGCTTACCTCGGCCAAACAAGTATGGGATGTATCAAAAATCGACACGTAGGAGCAGACAGAGTCAGAGAGGCAAGGCTACAAACCCTAATGACTGAATTTGATCGCTTAAAGATGAAGGACAACGAGAAAGTTGATGACTTTGTCGGCAAGTTATCCGAGATATCATCAAAATCAGCCGCCTTAGGTGAAGCCATTGATGAAACAAAACTAGTGAAAATTTTCCTCACGTGTTTGCCTTGGAAAAAATATATACATATGGTAGCTTCCATTGAACAGATGCTTGATCTTAAAACTATTAGTTTCGAAGACATCGTTGGTCATATGAAAGCTTATGAAAAGAGGATATGTTATGAAGATGAAGAAGGCCAGAACTATCAAACTAAGCTAATGTATGATACTTCAGAAACACCAAACACTCAATCATATGGAGAATACAGAGGCAGAGGTCGGGAGGAAGATATTATGGTAAAGGATGCGGTCGCGGAGGCAGGTCGTACAGAGAGATAGATTACAAGACGGTGAAGTGTTTCAGATGTGATAAGCTTGGGAACTTTTCCTCAAGCTGTCCCGACAGATTGTTGAAGTTGCAGGAGGCATATGAGAGTAAGAATGATAAGACACACGAAGCTGATGGGTTGCTAATGCATGAAGTTGTATATCTTAACGAGAAGAATGTGAAGCCAAAGGAATTTGAAACCAATATCGATAGCCACAGAGTTTGGTATCTGGACAATGGCACAAGCAACCACATGATGGGCATACGAGAATACTTCAAAAGTATTGATGAGAGTCTTACGGGGAAAGTTAGATTTGGTGATGACTCAATAATCGACATCAAAGGCAAAGGATCTATTTTGTTCACAAGTCAAAACGGAGAACAGAAGATTCAGCTGATGTATACTTCATTCCAGACCTCAAAATAAATATCATGTCTTGGACAGGCCACAGAGTCTGTTTGTGAAGTAAGAATGAAGGAAGATCACCTTACACTTCATGATAAGGAAGGAAATCTCATTGTCAAAGCTAAGAGATCAACCAATCGGCTATACAAGGTTTTTATGGACATTGTTCACACCGAGTGCTTTCAGCTGTCTACCAACACCGAGTCTAGCTTATGGCATGCACGAATTGGACATATTGGAGCAACCACAATGAAAACAATGGTGAAGAATCAACTTGTCTTGGGTATACCAAACGTGAACATGGAGAATGAAACGTGTACAGCATGCTTGCTTGGCAAGCAAACAAGACACCCGTTCCTAACATCAACCTCATACCGGGCTACTAAGAAACTCGAACTCATTCATGGCGATTTGTGTGGTCCTATATCACCACCTACAGCTGGTGGAAGCAGATATATATTTATGCTCATTGATGATTACAGCAGATACATGTGGACCATCTTGTTGCAAGAAAAAAGTGATGCATTCGATAAGTTCAAGAAGTTCAAAGCTATGGTAGAAGGAGAAACAGTGGAAGTGATTAAAACGTTCCGAACTGACAGGGGAGGAGAGTTTACGTCCACTGAATTAAAGAACTTCTGTGAAACATCAGGGATCAATAGACATATAACTGCTCCATACTCTCCCCAACAAAACGGAGTAGTGGAACGCCGTAATAGAACATTGCTTGAGATGACCAGAAGCCTTCTAAAGCACAAGAATGTACCTAATTACCTATGGGAGAAGAAGTTCGACGTTCTACTTATCTAATAAATAGAGTTGCAATGAGGGTTTTGGTATCACAAACGCTGTATGAGGTATTAAACGGAAAGAAGCCAAACGTAATTCATGTTCGAGTTTTTGGATGTCTAGGGTTGGCAAAAAAGGATAGTCATCAGCTAAAAACCTTGATGATATACAAGGACTCTTGTACACTTAGGGACAGAGCCTGGATTAAAAGCTTATAGATTGTTTGATCCAACAACTCGAAGAGTGGTAGTAAGCAGAGACGTTGTATTCGCTGAGGGTAAAGAATGGAAGTGGGATACATCGGTAAGCAATAACGTTGAGCAACCTGGCATGTTCAGAATAATTTTTGGAGAACACGGAAACAATGACATAAGAGAGGGTGAGGAAGAAGAGATGGAGCAAGATCATAACGACGCCACCAACAATGACACCAACATAGAAGAAATTGATGAAGAAGAAACTGCATCTCAATCTGATACAGAGCAAGTACAAGACCTATTGAGAAAATCAACAAGGATCCGCAAGAAGCCTAGCTATCTAGATGACTACGTGTATCTAGCGGATATTGAAAGAGATAAGTTGTTACTTCTCATTAACAATGAGCCATGGGATTTCAGTGAAGCCGTTGAGAAAGAAGTATTGAAGGATGTTTGCAAGGAAGAGATTGACTCGATAGTTAAGAACAACACATGGGAATTAGTTGATCTTCCTCAAGGAGAAAAATTCATAGGACTTAAATGGGTATTTAATATCAAACGAAACTCTGATGGAAGCATAAACAAACACAAGTCAAGACTAGTAGGAAAGGGATATATTCAACGACACAGCATCGATTATGAAACTGTAAGGTTTATTCTTGGCTTGGCAGCCTCCAAAGGATGGGAAGTTCATCATCTAGATGTCAAGACCGCATTCTTGCATGGAGACCTCAAAGAAACCGTGTATGTCTCTCAACCTGAAGGTTTTGTGGTCAAAGGAAGTGAAGGGAAAGTTTATAAACTAAAGAAGGCCTTGTACGGTTTAAAACAAGCTCCATGAGCTTGGAATGAGAAGTTGAATCAAGTACTAAGGGAGCTCGAGTTTGTTAGATGCAGCAAATAACCCTCCTTATATCGAAGAAGAATCAGAGACGATCTCTTGTTGGTGGCTGTGTATGTTGATGATCTTCTCATCACGGGTTCAAAGGTGGAGTTGGTAAACGAGTTCAAAGCGGAGATGTCTACAAAGTTCGACATAAGTGACCTTGGTTTGTTGGTTTGCTTACATACTACCTAGGAATTGAAGTATTTCAATTCGATGGAGGAATTATATTGAAGCAAGAGAGTTATGCAAAGAGGATCTTAGAGGAGACTAATATGGCGGACTGTAATGCTGTGCAGATTCCTATGGATGTAGGTTTAAAGCTATCCAAGGCTCCCAACGAAAGAAACGTGGACGAGAAGGAATTCAAAAGAGTTATTGGTTGCTTATGATACCTCCTCCACACTCGGCCAGACCTGTCATACTCAGTTGGTGTTCTTAGCAGATATATGCATCAACCAAAGGAGAGTCATCGGGCGGCGTTGAAGCAGATTTTAAGGTATCTAAAAGGAACATTCTCATATGGTCTCATGTTCATAAGACAGACCAGTCAGAGTTGCTAGGTTATTCTGATAGTTCACACAACGTAGACATCGACGATGGAAGGAGTACAACCAGCCACTTATTCTATCTAAACGAATGTCTGATGACATGGTGCTCGTCTAAGCAAGAAACGATTGATCTCTTCTCATGTGAAGCGGAATTCATGGCCGCCACTGAAGCAGCAAAACAAGCCATATGATTACAAGAACTCTTAGCTGAGATACTCGAGAAATCAAGTGAGAAAGTTGTGATCAGGTTAGATAACAAATCTGCAATTTCTCTCACGAAGAACCCGGTGTTTCACGGTCGGAGCAAGCACATACACAAAAAATATCATTTCATTAGAGAATGTGTAGACAATGAGCAAGTGGAGGTGGAGCACGTCGCAGGAAGCTTACAAAAAGACGACATATTAACAAAAGTCTTAGGAAGAATAAAGTACAAGGAGATGAGGAAACTTGTTGGAATTCAAGATGTAAAGAATGATGACTTCAAGATTAAAGGGGAGATTGTTGAAGATAATTTTGAAGATAACTTAACTTCCAAGCTAACCTAAGCTTATGAGAAAAAGGAAAGTTATCTTATCTAAGAGATAAGTTAAGTTTATTGAGAAAAGGAATATCATTCTCTATATAAGGAGATGCAAACATGTTGCATAACATGTGAGATTCAGAGATTGATTTTGTGAGAACTTAAATGTTGAGTTATTTTCTTAAGCTAATAAGAAAGAGTTTTCTTATATATTTTGATCTCTTTATCTTGTGATTACTTCAATATGCCCATCGATCGACGCTCACTCTATACCAGATCAGAGATGGATAAGATGGTTGAAGATATCTACAGTGCTTTAGGAAGAGTATAGGATGATTCTTACAAGAGATATGATGAGATGTACTTCCCATTCAACAACAGCATCAGTGGATTGAACTCACAAACATAGAGGATGCAGAAGGAAATCAAAGCTATTCAGAGACAGCTTGCAAGTCATCCTGAAACATCAGCATCGATCGACAGAAGACACAACAAATCGATCGACAGGACTCAACCAGCACCGATCGACACACCAACATCAGCATCGATCAACTCCGAGACTGCATCAGAGCAAGAGAAGCTGATAAAGGATAAGTTGTACATGCTTGATTCAATGCAAGAAGAACTGAAGGAACTATCAGAATATGCTTATGACAAGCTTGGGAGACATCAGTTTAGCATTGAAAATCTAGGAGAGAGGCTACAAATCATCTCAAATGCAGCAGCAAAGATAAATGAGCGATGGACTAGAGGAGATGATGCCACTAGAAGCTTCATTGCTACATGGTTCAGGATGAGCAGAGATAATGTGGATACTTGTTTTCCAACAAATAGCTGCTTTTCACCTTACTAGCCCAAACACCTCCAAAGTCAAGCTAAATGACTATAACAAAGTGCTGAGTGGGAGACAACCCACTATTAGGTAATTTTACTTAGTTTTATTCTTAATAGTTACTAATTTTTTTTTATATCTTTATTGCAGGTAAAATAAAATACTCGAGTAAATGATTGCCCAAGAAATCGACCAACGAATCAGGTCGATCGATCGACACTGCCACAGCAAAAATGATCGACGGACACTTTATGCCATCGATCGGCACGGACTTCGGTCAGGTATATCGATCTAACTTGTTAAATTAGGTACTTATGATTTATGTTATTCCCTTAATTTCGACTGGATATACACTAAGGGCAGTGTATAATTTAAGTCTGGGGAGAAGGTTACTGATATTACTTTACCTTTTGATCTTACTAAATGTTTTCAAAGTCTTTATTGAGTCAAGAAGGGGGCAATGAACTTTTTCAATATTTACTTAGTGTCTAACCACTCTCTAGCACCATTCTTAGATTTGTTGACTCCAGAATGTACTAGAGATACTAAAGTGGATCACCTGTCAACTATGACCGCACTTGCGGAGAATGTTTGAAGGAACGAAAGCTGACCTCCAACCTAATTTGACTTTACTGCTTGTCTTGGGGCTTGATATACATTGGATCGGATTCCTCCTGCAAGTCTGGAAAGTAAAATTCTGTGTGTTTTGGTTCTTGGGTACGAGAGGGTGATCACGAGAAGAGTGGACGCGAGAGGAGATAGCCGAAGAGGGAGTGAGAGACGAGAGACCGGACCAACGCGAACGCGAGAGCCGAGAGAGAGATGAGAGAGAGAGAGGAGAGCTAGGAGATGAGGAAGAGAGAGATGAGGAGAGAGTAGATGTATGAGGAGTGAGATGGAGAGGAGCATAGAAAGCTAGGATGAAGCCGAGATGGGAGAACGAGCAGAAGAGGAGTAGAAGAGAACAAAGAGAGAGAGCAACGGAGAGAGAGAGAGCAAGAGAGAGAGAGAGAGAGAGCAGAGAAGAGAGATGAGAGGAGAGAGAGGAGAGGAGAGAGAAGAGAGAGAGAGAGAGAGAGAGAGAGAGAGAGAGGAGAGAGAGAGGAGAGAGAGGAGAGAGAGAGAGAGAGAGAGAGAGAGGAGGAGGAGATGAGAGAGAAGAAGAGAGAGAGAGAGAGAGAGAGAGTAGAGCAGAGAGAGAGAGAGAGAGAGAGAAGAGAGAGAGAGAGAGAGAGAGAGAGAGAGAGAGAGAGAGAGAGAGAGAGATAAGGAGAGGAGCGATCTCTCTATCGCTCCTCTCCCTCTCGCTCTCTCTATCTCTCTCTCTCTCTCTCTCTCCTCGACTCTCTCTCTCGCTACTATCTCTCACTCATCTCTTCTCTCTCTCTCTTCAAGCATCCTAGATATGAAATATTGAGATGATTTCCTGGAAGATGCAGAGGTGTAGGAGTGTCTCCTCTGACCCCACTATTCTAATTCAGAAAGGAATGATCACACATTGTGGAAACGAGAGATAGGTAAATTACATGTGACCGCATTATTTGCTACACTCTGTCAAAATCAGAGCTACAAAAGTAGACAAGTCAATAAGATGAACAGATCAATGTTCATTGGAATTGAAACTATAAGGATTCAGAGAAGCGAGAAAAGAGGGAAGAAAGGGATCAGAGAAGACTACGTATGTTCAGAAACTTGCTTGAGTTGAGTCCATGTGTCCCTTGATCGATACTCCCAAGGTAAAGTCTACACATTTATTTTATGCAAGAAATGAGGTTAGTAGAGGGGTTAGTCAGATAGGATTTGCAAAGTTGATGGCTAGATGAATTTGGTTGCTAACCTAGGATATGGTATATAAAATGCTTCTAAAGTTAGGAGATATTTGATGTGGCAACACTGTAGAGGTGATGATTCTAGGTTTAAAGATTGTGTGAGTCTCTGCTGTTTTCAAACTTCTTTCAAAGAGACTGCCTGTTTGTTATGCTTGAGGACAAGCAAAAGGTTAAGTCTGGGGGAGTTGATATACCATGGAATTGACCCACTTTTACCCATGGTATATAGGTGTTTTAAAATATAATTATTATGTTTTGGAGTCTATTAAGTATGTTTTCATGTTCAGGAGTATTTTGGAATAACGTGATGGTTTTGGGGAATTTTGGAGCATAAGAGAAATTTCACCCGAGCTGACCATCAAACCAGACCGGAGGTCGACATTCAGAGTCAATAATCGATCGATGCACACTCTGTGCCATCGATCGACATTGAAGAAATGTCTACGATTAGAGATAATAATCGATCGAGGCACATAATGTGACATCCATCGACGGTGAATCGAGCAGAAGACAGCCGACTTAAAACCCAAGACTTCACCAAATTACAAGATTGCCCCTAATAGACCATGGATTTTACCCATTTTACACCATGGTCTATAAGCATTTTCACTACTAATTATACTATTATAGAGTCTATTTAGCATATTTACAGGTTCAGGAGTGATTTGGAAGAAAGTGATGTTTTTGGAGCACTTTGGAGATTACACCCGAGCTGACCATCGAGCAAGCCATGAGGTCGACACAGAGACGTTATAATCAATCGATGCACACTCTGTGCTATCGATCGATACTGGAGGAAGACTCGACGATTGAAGATTATAATCGATCGATGTACATCTTGTACCATTGATCGATGCCGAGCGCGAAGAAGCATATATTGGTTCCAGCCGACTTATTGCCCAAGACTTTACCAAATTACAAGATTGCCCCTGACGAGTTTTAACCTAAGTATAAATACTCTGCCAATGTGTTTTGGGCAGGGAGAGCTTTCATATTTTCTTGTTTTCACAGCGAAAGGTTTTCTAGGATTTTAGAGAGTTGGAGAGAAGATCTAGAGAGATTTGTGTTTGGAACTCCATTATTTTCTATCTATCTATTTATACAATTTTCTATTAACCTTGTTGTTATGAATTGCTTAGCTATGTCTGAGTAGTTCTCTTGTTAGATTTAGAGTTCAAATAGGTTATGAGGAAGGTTCATGGGCTCTGGTTATTTCGCTTCATCACATACAGATGACGCAGCTCGTGAAGCCCAAACGAGAGGCCTTCTTCCCTAGCTCGAACTAAAATCGCCAGAAGGTGCCTAAGAAGATTAGGACACATCTGGGAAAACGATAACCCTAGTTCCGCGAGTATCTAAAGAATTGGTTTCGGAACCGGGAAAGAAAGACCGCAAGTCTCAAAGAAAGATAGATAGGCTCCGCAGTATACATCTCGAACGGTATCGGGAGTCTCGAAGGCAGAAGCTAGATCAAGAACGACGACGCGATCGACGCCACACATGTTATACAAATTATCGAGTTGATTGACCGTAGTCGTCGGAAGAGGAAAGGAAAACGAAGTCACCTTGAGAGAAAAGAGAATTTACGATAAGAATTGAGATATCGCGAGACAGAGAAAGAAGAAGCAACTAAAGCCAAACAAAATCTCTTTCGGATATTTAAAGAGATCGTGTAAACGGCTCTAAAGGGCTCTATCGCTAGCATCGAGAAAATTAATGATAACCTAGGGTGCGCCCTAAAAGCGAGTGTAGCCGTTAGTATTTGAAAACCAAGAACGCACGCGAAACAACGGTCGAAAGGGAGACACGCCTCGCACTCGCATTGGCCAAAGACCGACAAAAACAATTTGCACCGCCTCTCTTATTTTCGATCAAACAAAAGAGACTGGGGGACAAATGTTGGACCCAAAATTGACCACAAATAGAATAGGCCAAAGGCTCAAACTCATTAATGAATCGGTCTTAATCAAAGGAGGTCGTCGGCCTGGTTCGTAACGACCCAAAGTTGATTCAGAGTAGAAATCGGGCCGGTTAAAACCAGCAAGGAGATGATTCACGAAATATAACAAGACGAGCCCGATTACGAGGGAGCAGGCTCCGAAGATCGAGGAAGCAGGTGAATAGATCGTGGAATCAAACTGCTATAAGAAAGAGATCAAGTCAAGGAGATAGGACACGTGAAAAAACCCTAGAGAGAGAACTAACTTACATATCGACCTCGTCGAGCTCGCCTTAGATCTTTTCCTTTATTCGATCTTAATTGTAGTTCTTGATCTCATTTCTTTATTGTATTTGACCTTCACAAATCAATAAAAGTCCATTTTCGTCAAGCGGAATCTGATTAAATCGTTGTGTTCTAAGGATATCGTTGCCTACATCTTTTTTCTCCCTAGTTTTTACATTCAAACACTATCAAATACTTAGTGTAGATTTTTCGGATCTACGATCTGGTTCTAAGGATGCAGCAGAGTTAGTGGAAGGAATGCAGAGTCGAGTCACTCATCGAATGAATGCAAGTTTGACGAAACCACTTAAGAGCGACAAGGCACCTGGTAGGGTTGATATGTTGCACCCACTGAGTCGAATCGTGGATGTGATGATGCGTGTTTGGGGGTGTGGTGAATTGTATGTGGTGTCGTAATGAAATGAGAATATAATCGAATCTTATTAATGTGTTGTCTTCTGCTAACCAATCCTTGTTATGCATTACGTAAAATAGTGGCTCACGCGGATACTATCTCACTAAGTAGGAGTGGGACGGATCGGATATCCGGAGAATTTTGAGGTATCCGGATCCTTATCCGACGGATCCATAATTTTTGACTATCCTTATCCGGATTTGGAGTACTCGAATATCCGGGTATTGGATATCCTTCTAAAAATTGTAATATCCGGCGGATATCCGGATCCTGATTAAGAACTTTAAAATAAATAAAAAATAATATTAAAAAATATAAAATATTAATAATAATTTAAAAATAAAAAATTATATAATGTTTTTAATTATTTTAATGTATGCTATTACAAATTTTATATAAAAGTTATATATATACTATTATAAAAATGAAAATATAATAAAGAAAATTAGTTTTTAAATATAGATATTACTATTTTAAAAATAATTATTAATAAAAATTACGGATCCAACATTTTATTATCCGGATCCGGATTCTGCTCCTCCGGATATCCAAATTTTCGGAGCGGATCCGGATCGAATATCGGATCGAATCCGGATCTCGGATAATAAATCTCAGGCCTATCACTAAGTAATTTATTTGCTACTTTCTGTCCATTTACCAATTATTAAGGATAGCATTGGTCTTATGAAATAATAGCATAATTTCTACAAATTTTCTTCTGCGAAATACTGACTCGGCAATATCTATTCAAAGTTAGGTATTTCAAACAATTTTCTCACGAATAAAAAAATTACGCCGAAGATAAGAAAGAAGGGAAAAACTCCACATTCATGTTTACACGCGGACATTATTGATAATGGTGATAGTTGGGACAAAGTGCATAGAGACGGAATATTAGACAATAATCTCTCCTTTAGTCTCTTCTTGGATTTGCTTCTCACCATATTTTTGTACTTCGTCTTCTTTAGTTTTACCCCAAAGACCAATGTATAGTCCACACACCAACAAAAAGGCTCCACAAACACTGCTCCAGTAATATCCCCAAGATTAAACAAACACATTACACATATATTGATATAATATATAAATTACAATATTCTTGAGAAAAAAACCCACAAACCTTCCAAGATAAAGGGTTTCCTTAAAAAGGAAAGACGAGACGATGCATGTAATGATGAGAGCTAAAGGAGTGTAGAGTGCAGTGAATACTGGTCCTTTCTTCTCTATTGCCCATACTTGTAACCAATATGTGAATCCAGTTACCATAATTCCCTGTTTAAGTTTGTGTATATGGAAGAGTTCATATTAATATATTATCTAAAGATCAGCAATAAAACTTAGGTAGACGTACACAATAAGCCATTGATAGAAGAGGTAAGCCAAATTCGATCTTCCAAACTGATGGACTTCTATTCACTGCGAGTGCCCAAACTGCGGTTTGTATACAACTGAAGACGCATTGAAGTGTTACCAATCGCAACTTAGCTGTGTATTCTTTCATCACCTTGCTCTAACAACACAATTTTTTTTTTGAGGAATGGATATTTTTCTTAGATTAAATAAAAATATCTATTGATGAAAATATTAACGAACATGAAATATTCGAGTGGGGTATCATGAACATTGAAACTATAGACTTGAATTTATCATTTGTCATCTATCTTTCAAAATATATAGTAGATAATAAATTTTTCAATTTTTATAATCAGTAAAAACATACCCGTACTATTACGTAACGTGGCTTATCTACATGAAATATAATCTTGTACTTATGTATACCTATCTACAGGGGCGGATGTAAGAAGGGAATAGGGGGGTCAGCTGACCCCACCTCATTTTGAAAAATATATGTATTCTTTTAGATAAATAATGTGCTTATCCCATCAAAATATTATCTCTGACCCCACAAAAATTCAAACACACTAAAACAAAATGATAAAAAAATTTATTACCTAACTAAATGATAAATGGAATCACGTAAACCAATTCCCATTAACTAAATTTGGGTTCATAATAAGTTTAAGCCCAATTTCTAATATAATAATAATCACTAATTTTTGTTGGTTAGTTAAATTAATTAGTTTATTTTTATTTTAGAAAATATAAAGTTTAGAATACGTCTTTCATAATCTGTCTTTGTCTTTTAAATTCTAAGTTAATTTTTGTATTCTATTAAATCTTCTATATTTTATACTTTATATTTTACGATCTGTAACGAATATAATTAAATTATTAAATTTTAAGGTTTATTTTAATTATAGAATTTGAATAATAGTTTTTGAACTTTTTTATCTAGTAGATGATGATATTAATTACGTTCATTTATTGCATGGTTCTAAGAATAATAAATAAATATTATAATATTGATTTTAATTTTTAGAAAATGAGATAAAACGGAATTCTTACAATTTTTTTTACCTTTGTAATTTTGAATGTGGA
This sequence comes from Brassica juncea, assembly GCA_018703725.1. NCBI lineage: Eukaryota > Viridiplantae > Streptophyta > Magnoliopsida > Brassicales > Brassicaceae > Brassica > Brassica juncea. The sequence continues at coordinate 11,229,547 of CM031941.1, read as the reverse complement.
CTTATAGAGAATAATTATACTATGCAAAAAATACATTTGTAAGTTTATTTTTATACTTTATACATTTTATATTTTTTTCTTACCCCGGTAAGAAAAAATCCTAACTCCGCCACTGCCTAGCTATACACATGTGTTGTTGAATACATTTGATCAAATGAATAATGATAAATACAATATCTGCTTTGACTCTAATTTTTTTCTTTCCCAAAATAGACATGAACCGGTTCCTAGTAATATGTAAATCTAACTAAATTTATATGCGTCTTTTTAAAACTGCTAAAATTTTGACATTTTTTTTACTTTTTACATCACTAAAATCGATTTAAAACGAATCAGTGCAAAAAGGATGATTTTTTCCTACAAAAGTGTACCAAAAAATTACGTATACACATCAGGACTTCTTTAGTAGGTAACCACACGTAAAAATGTGTTGGCAACCCGAAAATAAGTGATTTTTTTCGTATAATATTATCATATCATATAGTATAGTGACACGTCAGAGTAAAATAATCTGATATTTGTTTTACAATACTTTAAAATTTGTTTTATTTTAAGGAGATACATGTAATAAAAAATAATCTTGTATTGTTTTTTATCTGTATTTTTTGGCAAAATATGATCCTGTAATCATATTTTACTTAAATAAGAAAACAAATATTGACATGATCTTGAGATGTGTAGAACACATATATCCCCTTTTTATTTAGATGACTAGAAGTCCAGAACTCATATCATATAATATTATTGTTTTCGTAGTGAACAGTAATGCGATAACCCAATATATCGAGCAATGATTAATAAAATAGAATGGGAGAATCAGTACGCTGTACGCAACTAGTGACAGTGAGTGAGTGGCGTACCTGCAATACAATCCACAAACACCAGCAGGTATTGGCGGCAAGCATAGTGATGGATCCTTTTACTGAATTTTTTGTTGATGGAATGGCCTTGTTTGGAATGGTCTTGTTGCTGTCATGATTGATCAAACTTGGCCCTTTCACAAATGCGAACACTAATGCGCCCAACATACCAACCATCGAACCAAATACTTTCGCCAGACCGTATGACTTCTTTAACGTCACCGTCTCTAATCTTCAAAAGTAATAAAAGTAATTGGGTCAATTCAGGTTAGGTTGAGTTGGAAATTTATCAACTGAATTCTATTGGTTTAAACTGTACTATAGACAACTTATATCGGTGTCTCTACCACACGTGTTTGAGAAAATTAAAAGTAATATAGATAAAAAGATTTATAGAATTACTTAAAAAGTTTATTTGTCAATAATTTACTTGATATGTTTTTCCACAGTGGAAAATAGGGTTTGAGAACAACTACCAAATTGGTTCTGAAAATTATATATTAACAAACATATATTTATTTCTTACAAAATAATTTATTTCATATATAAATATTAAAGTTGAGTGGCAAGAAAAGCTCTTACAAGATAAAGTTTGATTTTTAGTTGGCAAGAAAAAAGGACTGGATTAATTTTTTAATCGATATTTGCTTTAGGAATATTAAAAGAATTAGTAAAATACATTAAAGTGATTTAAAAGATTTTGTTTGATTACGATTCTTTATCTTTTATCATGAATTATATAAAACTAAACTAAAGTATGCCCCTCCCTGAGATTGTTTTTTGAAATACATTCTTTGATCTACACATGCTGACAAGCATAAAATAAATGAAGATAAAGATAGAAGCATTATTGTAGTTTACCTGAAAAGAAAAGCCAATACGAAGGTGATAGAGGGAATGGCGTTGGTGGTTGCTGCTGCAAAGGTGGCTGTGGTGTTGTCGATCGCCACATAGAAGAGGTTAAGACTTAGCGTGAGTCTGAATTAAGTTTTATCAACATCAATATAGTTTGTTAGACAAACAGTACGTGACATGATTGATCAAATAGTATTAACTTGGAAAATTTCTAACTAGTAGAAATACACAAGACATGCATACCCGCATAAGGAGATCATGAAAATTTTCAGCAGCAAGACGAAGGACAGAGGAGATGATTTGGCGCTGAGAAAACCATACTATGAATATGAGAATATGTCCAGTGCGATTCGTAGTGATAGGATCAGGCTAACGACTAAATAATGTTCATTGAAGGGCATGATATGGTGCTTTTCTTTCTTATGATGTTAAACAGATGAGTAAAGTAACAGAAAAGGACAACCTTTCAAGGAAGAATGCGAAAGGGGACAACGCCAGAGCAGCGAAGGCTTGTCGGTAGAAAACAAAGACAAAAGGGTTGGTCCCTTGAGAAATGGCCACTTTTGAGAGCAATGGCATTCCTGCGTATATAATCTGTACAAACACCATTGCCATGTTGACTTTGTGCTTCATCATCATGGAGTAATAGTGATGTATGTTTTTCTTTTATCTCCGTTTTATTTGTTGAAGCTTTGCTTCTCTCCCGCTATTTATGCTTTCTGTTTCGGTGGACACTTTAAAGATTTTTGTCTTCTTTTTGGGGTAGCTATTACAAATATGGACACGTGTACTTCCACAGAGATGAAATTTACAGACGTTACAATCAAAACCGCACCTACATCTCCTCATAAAACCGAACAAATCACTACTTCTAGCGGTTTATACATGTGCTTTATCTATGGTTTCGATTTGATATAAAGAGAAGTATTGTTGTATAGAATTTTGAATTATAAATGAAGTACCGATAGAAATAGAAGTGAAAATAACAATTGAAAAAAGATGGTGTACATGGAAAAAAAATTGTAACACCGTTTCATCCTCTCTAGAAAACTGTGTATCACCAAGAGTATCTCATAACTCATCTCCACATCATCACAAACTCCAAATAAAGTTCAGATGAAAATGGCCAATAATACCAATCCATCCAAAAAGCTATTCGTAAGACTCACCTAAAATGAAGAAGAAAGAAAGGTAAGGAACATGAGTGTCACTCATTAAGATATAAAATATTAAACCAAGTCCAAAAACTCAAACATAACATTCCGAATATAAAAACCCTAACATGAAAAAACATAAACGCCTAAAGAACAAACAAGAATTTTAGTTACGAGATTAGTGCTTGCACACCTCCAGTATATGTGCATTCGAACTTACTTTCTTACATTTAATAACTTGTTAAAAAAATATTTTCAAGTAGCCCAAAATATTTTTTTAGCTTCCAGTCCATAAAACTTCAGGACCGGGTCTGAAGATTGGAGCGTGGTTCAAAAGATTTCCATGTTTGAATCAGCTTTTGGGTTTCTAAAGCTGAGTATGTTAAATGAAGTTCATCTAATGTCAGAGGTTATATCCGCAGTAAATATAATTTGCTAAGTGAAGAAGAGAACAGAAAAGTATTATGATCTGAATTAAGATGGAAAATGTTATATATCTTGGTGATTCGATTTCTCGTCAATATCGGTTTAACCTAACCCAGAATTGAGGAAGCTAATTAATTTGTTGAGTGTAATGCATTGGACAAAAGAATGAGAAAAAGAGTACAAGCAAACCCTCTTGCTGTTGTAGAGGCTTTGTTGTTACACAAGTGTTTTGGGTATAAATAGTAAGACTCCTAGTTTCTTCTTATTTAATAAAGTTTTTAGTTGGTTCATTGTGAGCTTCTTTTATCTTTATTATTGTTTGTTGAGCTCTGAGACTGAGTTGTACTCTTTTTCTTTAGTGAATTGTCAATATGGCTCCAAATATACACACTATTACACAGATAGGTTAAACCTGGTTAATAAATACATGTCTCTGATTTTACCAAAAAAAAAAACTTGTCTCTGTTTTATACTCCTTTTTCTTGTTGAACACAACCAAGTGAGAGAGATAGAGAGGAACAAAAGAAAAATTCGGCTCCTTTGGTAACTCTTGGTCTCTTGCACGAGTGATAGTGCTGGAGCTGTTGTAACATTAGGCTTTATGTTGAACAAAATAATTAAACCGTAATTACAAACCAGAGAACTAAACTAAATGACCCCAAAGTCGGTTACATATATTTATGGTGATGCGCTTGTGACGCATTTTGTTATTCCTTGTCGCATCATTGATATTCCTACCTATATATCTTTCATTTTTTCGGAAGATATTCTTTCATCAATACTCAATACATATGATGTTCTTCTCCACTCTTTCCCTTTTTCTAAATTAAATGATACACGTGATAAAAAAGAATGCAATGGTTCTTATCAAATGTAACAGTCGATTTATCTTCAAGTAGGTCTTACCAATACACTACAAGAAAACACCTTGTTAAAGACGACCAAAACTGTCGCTATGTTGTCGCTAAACGGAATTTACGTCGGTTTTGCATCAACGCCTAAAATGTCACTAATCGAATGTCGTAAATTTTTTTCGTCGTTAACTAGACGTGAATTTGGGACATATTTTACTATGTGCCTCTTGTGTCCCTATTTAGCGACGACTTGTTGTCCTTAATTTGCCACGCATTTACCGACATTTCTGTTGATGCTAATCAACGACATCCATGATGTCGTTAATTAGTGACACTTTCGACGTCTTTAACTAGAGACAAATAAAAATGTCAGTAATATGTCATTTGTATAAGAGCATATTAACGACAAAGATTATGTCACAAATTAGTGACACACTTAATGTCATTTATATGTATTTGCGTAAGAACAATATAACGACATATAGTTGTGTTGTCATTTCAATAATATTAATTTTAATTTGAAATTAAATTAAACTAAAAATAAAATAAATTTGAAAGAAAGACAGAAACTAGTTAATATTTATATATATTTCAATGTTTTAACATTGTAAATACCAAAAAACAAAATAATACTAATGCAATGTTAAACATTGTTAATACCAAAAAATAAAATACTCCAATGTTTAACATTGCAATACCAAAAGACAAACAATCTAAAGCCTTAGTTAACTTCGTTGAAGAAAACGCATCTCCATAGCTTTGAAACGCTCCTCGTTGTCGGCTTTCATAGCTACAATTTGGGCTTCAAACTCTGCTTTTTGTTGTGTCACGATCTGCTTTGTTGCATCAAGCTCGGTTTGGAGACTTGTAATCACAGGGTTTGGAGCAAAAGACAAAGATCCAGTCTCCAAAACTGAACCCATACCATACCTACGTCCCCTCTTGAGCGGGACGACCTATGAAGCAAAACATATTGTATTAGCCATTAGGATAGTACTCATATATTATAGATGAAAGTTATTGACATAAGTACCGATTTGAAAAGAGCATCCATCTCAGCCTTTGACAATTCCCTAGGTTGGGCTGGCTCAAATCCATCCTCGCATTCCATCTCACATAGCTGCTCCTCTGCCTTCTTCTTAACTTCATCTAAAATTTGAATGGTCCTAGGATCAATGATAACGCCATCAGACTTTCTCTTATGTGTGTCCTCGAGAAGCTCGATATCAGATGGAAACTCGCCGGTTTCAGCACGCTGAAAAGTTGAACTTCGAATGTTTCAAAATAATATTTGTAATTTAAAACACTATTATTAAAAAAAATTACCATCTCGTGGCGGCGACGAATGAACGACTTTTGTCCCGTACAATGAACAGACCTTCCTACACCATTTGGTTTGCTGTTTCTGGCCTTTGAATTCCTTTTACTAATGACCTTGTGGCCATTACTTGACCAATGCTTGAGAAATTTTTTCCAAACGGTGCCCCCCATCCATGTAGGTTTTTTCCCACGTTTCTTCCAGTCAGAAACTAATGATCGAAGTTGTTTCCCTGTTTGTTTCTTGAACTTCAACTGAATCAGTCTTGTGTGCACATGATCCCAATTATAGTGTTGCTAAAGAATAATAAAAAGAATACTTTAAAACAATTATAAGTATTTAAGTAGAAGTGAAACACTTTTAAGAGGCTAATACTTACGGCAAATGCCTTAAACCAACGAGTTCTAACATCTGTGGGGGTGTTGGTCCAGTTGCGATATAGACCTTTGAAATCTGATTCTATGATTTCCCTGATAGTTCTAGCTACTCCATGAGTAAGGTGAAACCTATAAGATTAATAATAACACTTTTCTTAAATATAGACAACTAAAACTGTAAATAATAGATATGAGTATTATAAATTGTACTAATACCATGAACCCTCAATATTATCTGCAAGTTTGGAGGGAGGCACTAGCATTTCCATCCGTTCTCGGCCTGGACTAAGAAGCAAGTCCTCGAGTGTCATGTGAGATAAAACGTCATCGTCTGACGACTGAGTCTCAGGAACTTCATCATCTGAGTTTTGTGGACTCATTGAATGAGTTGCTGAGGAAGATTGTGGTGTAGCCACTGGTGCCGAAGAAGCAAAACAGGCGCGAGAACCCATTTGAGATGAAACACGTACACCAGACATCGGAACAGGTCCCCCAGAGCCATTTTTCTTTTGTGCCATGTAGTCCAAGACAGAGTTCCTTTGAGAAGTCATAGAGCTGCAATTCAAAACATCATCACTTTGTAAAACATCATTCCTTTCTAAGATTTAAGTTAACAGAAGTCCAAATCTAAAAAAAAAAACTAATTAAGAAGTAACTAGAATAATGAAGATTTAAGTTACCCAGTTAGGTATGCAACTGAGGTGCTTCTCTAGACCAGATAGAGAATCCACGGCGGTCAAACTTCACCACCGCTGTAAACAGAACCGCCGCCGTCTACGTCGATGATTTTTGGTAAGAGAGAATTAGCGGACTGCTGGATCTAGGTTAAGGAAAGAGAACAAAAGAACGAAGAGATGATATTTATTGATTATTTTGGGCTGGGCTTGATTTGGGTTAAGGCAAAACCTGAAGCGGGAAGTGGGCAATATATTTTAGCGGCTAATATAATTGAGGTTTACCGCTTAAAATTTGGTTCAGGGTATAGATACGTCATTATTATGTTTTTAAATAATGACGCCATAGTGATATATTACTGAATCTAGGCCTGGACATTTCAGATATCGGTTCGGTTCGGTTTGGATATTTCGGGTTTCGGGTAGTTCGGATAGAGGCTAGAGGATCCATTTACTACTTTACAAAATTTCGGTTCGGTTCGGTTCGGTTCGGATAGTTTCGGATTTGGTTCGGTTCGGATAGTAAAACTAAGAACCGGAAAATATCCGGAAAAAATTTGGTTCTCATTTGGTTCCGGTACCGAATTGGATATTTTGAATTACTTTGGATATTTCGGATAAAATTAACCGGATACTTTCGGATAGTATGGATATTTCATAATATCTTAGTTATCTTTAAATATTTTTGGTTTCTTTAATAAATTTTTAAGTTATAAAGATATATTTAGTTATGTTATATGTATATATAATTAATATTTTTATATATTCGGGTACCCATTCGGTTGACACATAAAGAGATATTTAATAATAATTAATATTAAAATATAATTAATATTTTTATATTTTTATATATTCGGGTACAATATAATTAATATTGTTATTTAGTTGACACATAAAGAGATATTTTAGTGTATTAAATCAAAAGATGACAATTTAGTATTAAATCTATCATATTTGCATGACAAATAATTCCTAAGTGATACATCTGGAAAGAAAACGTTGAACAATGGATCTTCTTTGATTTTTTCAATAGAATTGTTTTTGAAAAACAGAGAACATTCGTGGTTTAGGGTCTACACACGTCATTGGATCATTTTATATGAAAATGCACTAAGACATCGTCTTCGTTATCACACAATTTTATTCAATACATATTCAAACAAAAACAAAACACAATAACTAGAGCAACATTTATTCAGATTCAGAAGACAATTCTTCTTCTTCGGTTTCGTCATCATCGGAATCTGTCCTAAGATTTTTGAAACTTTGATTCTCCACATCAACCAACATTGGCTCTTCCATCGTTGGATCAATAGGAGAAATATCTTGGACAGATCCTTGCATAGTGAGGTCTTGTTCTGAAACTCCTTCTACTCTGCCTCTGGGATTAATTTTGATGACAGCTAACCAAGGGTGTGTTTTCTTCTTCAAATGCGGGTATGGAATGTAACACACTTGATCAGCTTGTGACGCCAAAACAAATGGATCGTATTTGTTGTATCTCCGGGTAGAGTTGATGTCAATCACTCCATACTTATTCTTTCGTATCCCACGGTTAAGAATAGGATCATACCATTCACACCTAAAGATAACACACTTCATATTAACCAGTCCAGGATATGTTACTTCAACGATCTCGGTGAGAATTCCATAGAAGTCTGATGTGTCTCCTTTAATGCTGATTCCATAGTTAGCCGTAGATTTTCCGGTTCCATGCTTGGCTGTGTGAAATGTAAAACCGCGAGTACAATAAATTGGAAAAGTTGTAGCTTTCAGTTGCGGCCCCTCGGCCAACTCTCTAAACCACAATGGAAAATTTTCTGTGTTTGACTTCACCTGAAAAATTGAAAATGATAGTTATTTAGAATTTAATTATGTATTTATTTGTTTATAATAAATTGCATACTTACATAGTATTTCAACCATCCCGCAAAATCAGTTTCTTTTAGATTGTCTATTTGCTCATATGACAAATCTGGATACGCAACTTGAACTTGTTCGACAAATAACCTGGAAAATATATGATATTTAAAATTATTAACATCAATTTTATGTAATATTAACTAATAAATCCATTAATACCTCTCGTATGGCAGAACATCATCAATATTCTTCAAGATATATGTATGAACATGGTGATTATCTTGATCCGATAGCCAAATGTTTTTCATCTTACCGCTCAACCGTCCTATCTGGGCAAAAATATCTGGGACACCATCAACATGATAAGTTGGTTTTTCTCCACCATCATCATAGCGTTTAGGTCTCCTAGCCTTTGTTTGAACTTGAGGCGCAAAGTAGTAAGACGAGAAATGTGATGTTTCTTCATTTAAGCTTTGTGCGATGATGGATCCTTCAACTCTACTTGGATTTTTAGCCATCCGTTTCAATTGTAACATGAGCCGCTCAAAAACATACATCCAATTGTATTGTACGGGGCCTCCAAGTGCTGCTTGTCTAGGAAGATGAATAGTAAGATGTTCCATAACATCAAAAAACGATGGAGGAAATATTTTTTCCATATCACATAATAACACCGGAATATTTTCTTCCATTTGTTGTATCCCTTCTTTCGAAAGCGTTCGAGTGCATAAATCTCTGAAAAAACTTCCAATACCTGACATAATTTAAATTTCAACAACTTATATGCATAATAAAAATAAGTATTTTCAAATATATTTAGCATTAGGTACCTGCAATTGCTGCTTGCACATTTTGTGGAAGGACCTCTGCAAATGCGAATGGGAGCAATCGTTGCATAAAAACATGACAATCATGACTTTTCATCCCAATAAATTTTTGTCCCTTTGCATCGACACAATTAGAGAGATTGGAAGCATATCCATCAGGAAATTTTACATCCTTAGCTATCCACTCAAAAAAATTTTTCTTCGCTTCTTCAGAGAGCCAGTAAATGGGAACTGGAGCTTTTCCATCGTCTGTAATATGGAGTTCTGGCCGACAGCAGAGATCAGGGAGATCTAACCTTGATTTATGATTATCCTTTGTCTTGCCTTTAACATTGAATATCGTATTCATTATGTTATCAAAAAAGTTTTTTTCAATGTGCATCACATCAAGGTTATGCCTTAGAAGGTGATGCTTCCAATATGGCAAAGTCCAGAAGATACTTTTCTTATGCCAATTATGTAAGGATCCATATGCATCCCCCGCAGAATCTCCGTTACCCCCACATACAACAGTCTCCTCAGCACCAAAAACTTTCATTTGCTCGAGTATATCCTCACCATCTAGCTCTGGAGGGGGGTCTGATCTAACCATTTTATCTTTTTAAAACAAAGTCTTGCTCCTACGATACGGGTGCTTTTTGGGTAAAAATCGACGATGACAGTCAAACCAACAAGACTTCCTTCCGTTTTTCAATTGAAATGCATCAGTGTCGTCTTGACATATTGGACAAGACAGCCTTCCATGTGTGGTCCACCCAGATAACATCCCATATGCAGGAAAATCACTTATGGTCCACATAAGTACCGCATGCATTACAAAATTTTCCTGCCGAGAGACATCAAATGTACGGACTCCATTATACCACAACTCATTCAGCTCTTGAATTAATGGTTGTAGAAAGATGTCTAGCGACCGACGTGGATGCTCTGGACCAGGGACAAGGATTGACAGAAATAAGAATTCTTGTTTCATGCATAAATTAGGTGGAAGATTATATGGAGTCAAGATGACTGGCCATAAAGAATAATTCCGACCTGATTTTCCAAATGGATTGAATCCATCTGTGCATAAGCCGAGATAGACATTACGTCTCTCCTTAGCAAATTCTGGATATCTCGATGTGAAGTGTTTCCAAGCTTCTGCATCAGATGGGTGCGATATATCTCCATCGGTAAAATGCTCTGCATGCCATCTCATCGACATCGCCGTCCTCTCAGATTGGTATAGCCTCTTTAGCCTGTCAGCTATGGGCAAATACCACATCCGCTTGTAAGGGACTTTAGTTCGCCCACCTGTAGGTTGAAATCTAGGTTTCTTACAATGCCGACACTCTGTCAATTGCTCATCATTCTTCCAAAAAATCATACAATTATCAATGCATACATCGATCATCTGGAAAGGAAGCCCTAACCCTGACACCATCTTTTGGACTTCGTAGTATGTTGCAGGTGCTAGATTGTCTTCCGGCAAGTATTCTTTGATTAGTTGTGACCATGCATCAACACAATTCTCCGCCATATTAAAATCTGTTTTGATGGCCATAATCCTTGCAGACAAGGATAAGGGAGATTGACCATCTTTACACCCATCATAGATCGGATGGTTGGCAGCATGTAACATCTCATAAAACCCTCTTGCTTCATTATTTGGCTCTTGTGCCAAATTTTCTGTATTACCCGATCCACAATATGCATCTGTCTCCATTTCCACATATCTATTTTCTTCAGCCGTAAATCCATGATCATTAGCACCACCATAATTAGATTCTTTCCCGCAACTTTCTACATGCTTGCTAACATTAGTATTTGGTGGATCAATAAAATCTTCTCCATGTGAAAACCAAACATAGTAATTAGGTGTGAAGCCTCTATGATATAAATGTTTCCAAACATTATTGCTTGACAAAAATTTTCCATTGTTGCATCTCACGCAAGGACAAAATAACATACCACTTTCGAGGCTTATATCTTGATTTGTTGCAAAATTCATGAAATTCTTCACACCACTTATGAACTCTTCTGTAATTTGGCCAGTCTCCAAGTTGATTCGTGAATACATCCACTGTCGAGAATGAAAAATATTTGATCCAGAAGTAGACATTTTTGTTTTTCTTTTCTTTTTTGTTTTTCTTTTGTTCACAACTCATAGAGAACTATTTTCTAAGATGCAACGCCGATGAGGCAAAAAAGTTCGGTAAGAAAATGTAAACAAGTGGTTATGCACGTGTGTTGTGTGTGTTTTGACTGCGATTAACTACAAATAGTTTACGTCATCATTTTATGTCCTTAATATGTCGTTAAAAAACGACACTGTAATGACGTATACTGTAGCCATGCTTTAATGATGCTTTAACGACATAAGGTTTATTGCCGACAGTATTGTGTTGTTAAGATGTCATTAAAAACCGACGTTTCTGTCCGTCGTTAATTACTGACATATTAACGACGTATATATATATTCGACGTTCATGGGTCATTAACATGTCACTAATTTACGACGGTGTGTTGATGTCATTAATTTCCGTCCTTAATGGACTGTTTTCTTGTAGTGATAGGGACAGACATAATATCAAGTATTGTGTTTTCAAGAAATTCCGACAAAATCCAAATTGAAAGACATTTTATTCAAATGCACTGTTACACGAACTATTGCGAATTCATAACGCACTGGTGCAGGAAACATTTCCATGATTGAAGTCATTCAAACACGTGTTTTATATATTTTCAAAATCATTATTTACATATTCTGGGTTGCTACAAGTTTGCACATGGTGCGAGAAATTCTCCTTCAGTTATGCTTTATGTCGATTCTATTCCACCGGTTTGAATTTCTGAACCGGTTAGATTAGCTTAATGGTTTGGTTATTATTGTCAAAAAAAAAATATATGCCGAAGAAAATTTCTAGATCATACAATACTTTTTGTAAGTCAAAACGGATTAACAAGATATAGAAAACACATATTGTTAGAAATCAGCTTATTTATGAATTTCAAACTACTTCTTGAAAATCCAAAAAAAAAATATTTACTCGTCAAAATTTTAGCCAGTAATATTAATTATCTTATGTTTTAACAAAGAGTTGTAAGTCAATTTAATAACCTGCATATAAACTAATCAACTACGCTAATACGAAACATTCCACATTTACCTGATCTTTTAAAAGATTAATGTCATTAACAATAAAGTAAACTACATGATGATTTCTTATAAATATATAATTCGTTCACCTATAGGTTCCATATAATACATAAATTAAAATTATCTCATATGAGTATAAAATTATAACATAAATGAAAAAAATAAAGAATATAAAGGCTCTTGTCTAATAAATTAATTTAATTTCAAATAAATTAATATTAAATACCAACAATAAATTATAATATGTACGACAACTTACAAAACAATAGGAAGAATGGTCAATATTCATTTATAAATGATTATATACTATATGCAATCAACAAACCAAAAACATTGAAATTTTATAAAATAATAATGTTAAAAAACTAAAATGTTAAGATTGCAATGAATTTGGTATTTAAATTATGTCCAAATTTATTGGCAATTACATGAAATTTTTTTTTAAAATTACGTAATAATTTTCAAAAAGTCTTACAAATATTTATGTAAAACTGCAACACAAACAAACATTATTTGTTTTTTTTGTATAGATTAACTTTTATTATTTTTACAGAGATTAAAATCGTATATATTAAAAAAATTATACAATCATACAAGATTCACTACTATATAATATTTAACTAGACCAAGTATAAGATAAATTTTATACTCTAAATTGATTATATTATAATTTCAATAATAAAATTTTAATAAAATTAATTAAAATTCATTTTATATATTTCATTTTGTTATCCAAGAAAAGTAGTTAAAAATAGGAAAAAATCAGTAAAATATTAAATTAATTTTTCAACTATGTTTAGGCACACAATAAAAATGTAACAGTTATACATTATTTTAAAAACTTTGTTCAGTACAGATAAAATTTAAATATTATGCAGATAGATTAATCATTTTTGCATGAAATAAAAAGATATATAAAACGTATCATGTACGGTAAAAATATGTACAATACCAAGAAAATTACATACATATTTAAAAATTTAAAACACTATATCTTATAAAAATAGAAATATTTTTATAAATAAAATATATACATCTATAAACACAAACAGTAGATGCTAAGAAATTATCGGTACTTCTCATTGGAGTATGCAATGCTTTCTTGTAGTGAGAGCAGGAGCTATAAAGTTATGAGTAGCCGCTACCCAACATAAGTACCACATTTGATTTCCCAATCTCCCCTGAAACCTTCGTTGTTGTAGTTGGAGAAGATACTCGCACAAACGAATTAAATGACAAGGACATAAGCTCAGTCGACTGTTGAATCTCCACTTCTTTGACTGGTTCCTCCATATTCTCATCTAATACCTCCACTGCAAATCCATTCACGATCATCAAGACTTATAGTGTGCATTTACACACAAGTGACCTTTCACCCACTTATTCTTGCACTTGAAGCAGACTACATCTTTCCTCATCTGATCTAACTCTGCATCCGTGTAAATTTGTTGAGGTCTCATCTTCAAATCACCCTGCTTTTGTCCTCATGAAGCTCCATTCTGATTTAGAAACTTCTGAACCCCTGTATTCTGTTTTGTATTATAGTTGGATGACGATTGAAGCGGTTTATTGCGAGTCACCACTTGTTTATCTTCGCTCATAACTCTACAGAATACAACTGATTGCATCTTCATCAAAGCAACTTTATGGTTAGTCAAGCCCTGTGGCTCCTTCATTTGGATAACCTCTTTCATCTCTGGTTTTAACCCATTGTAAAACACTTTCACCAAGTTTTTCTCATCCACACCAGAGACTTGAAAAACGAGCTCCTCAAATTCGTTCACATAATCTGAAATATCTCCAGTTTGTTGAATAGAGAACAACCTCGCCGCAGGATCTTCCTCAAGAGAACCAGCAAAACGGTCACTACAGGAAATGTGGGTATTAATAGCGTCGTAGTATAGCGTTTATTGCAGCTCTACTATTGTATACCAACACTGGCCTTTGTAATAGCGTTTATTAAACTGAAACGCTATGTTTGTAATCGCGGGAAAAGAAAAGAATTTAGCCGCGTCAATTTGGTAAGTTGAGCCGCCTTATCATTGCATATCAAAAGAAAGGAGCTATCGTATATGTAAAAATGTATTATATTTTAGTCCGAAAATATCTCTAAGTACTTAAATCACGAGAGATCTCTCGAAACCCTTTCTTCACTTTCTTCCCTTTCTCCTCGGTTTCTCCTCGGTTTCACTTTCTCCTGGATTCTTCATCGTACAACAGAAAATCACGAGAGAGATATCGAATCAAAGCTTCAGTTGGTATGTTCTCATCCAATCTAATCGAATCGAAGCTTCATTTTATCGTTTCATTAGTATCCACAAACGAAAGGAAAATGATTTGATTTTGATTTCGATTTTGATTTTGATTCATGTGTGAACATTAAAGTGAAAGTTTGTGATTTTGGGTATTGATTTTGATTTGGGTTTCAATTCTTAGTTTGTGAGAACATGCATGTCAATTTTGTTGTGAGTGAATTTCGGTTTCGTTTTTGATTTTGGGTTTCAACTTTGTTAAAGTTTGAGATTTTGGATATCAATTTTGATCTTTCGATTTGATTTTACTGTAATCTTTTTCAGAAATGGCAAGGACAAGAGGAGGAGGACAAGTTGGTGCTCGTCGGAGTAGACGTAATCAAGGTTTGGAGGTAGAAGATCTATCTCAGGTAATCAAGGCTTATGCATCAAAACTACAAGTCAAGAAAAGAACATCCAAGAAAGCAAAGAAAGTGGCTTCCCCAAAAAAGAATTTACCTCTTACGCCAACGAGAAGAAGTACTAGAATCCAGAAAGTTGTAACACCGGAAGATGATTACCTCAAAGATGTAACACCCGTAGATGATAAGGTAGAAGATGTAACACCGGGAGATGATGAGGTAGAAGATGTTCCAGAAGATGGTGGTGTTTTGAAAGATAATGAGGTTGCTCAAGCTGAGAAGGAAATGTCTGATGATAAAGAAGATACTGATAGAAGGAGAAGCTTGTTTGACTGGTCAGGAACAGAAAGAGAATGAAGTAGAAGATGCCAATGTAGAAGAAGATGGACTTCTCGATGACAAAGTGAACGAAGAAGAAGCTGCCAGTATGGAAGAAGATGGAGTTCTCAATGGGAAAGTGAACGAAGAAGAAGATGCCAGTATGGAAGAAGATGGAGTTCTCAATGAGAAAGTGGACGAAGAAGAAGCTGCCAGTATGGAAGAAGATGGAGGAGTTAGCAATGCTCAAGTTGATGAGATTCCTAGTGATGAAGGAGTTCGGCTAGATGAGGATGCAGTGAAAGAAAAAAATAGAAGAGGACCAACAAAGATGCGTAGAGTGGCTGAAAATCCTAATGAAAAGGTTGCGGTCACATTTAATGACTTTGGTGAGCATGTTGGACCTGGTTCAGTAACACTATCATCTTTTCTTGGTCCTCTTGTGAGGGAACATGTTCCGGTAACACTTTCTGATTGGAGAAGACTTGATGCAACGACTAAAGCAACAATGTGGGAAGAAATTCAGGTTTGTATATATATATATATGCTTTATTGAACCGCAATATGAAATTATAAACATGTTTGACCTTTGCTTATTTTGATGCAGGGGAGGTTTAACTTGGAAGAAGAGTGGCAGAAAGCTGTTATTTTCAAGCAGTTGGGAAGCTTGTGGAGGGCTGGGAAGTCAAGGCTAGTGTCACAAGTACGTGCCGCGAAGACTGTTGCTGAGAGAATAGAATTAAAACCCAGCAACGTCCCATCCATTCAACTTTGGAACACTTGGGTTAGGAGCAAGACTACCTCAAGTTTCACGGTAAAGTATCCATATTTATATGTCATGTTCTTATTTCATGTCTTATAGATTTAATCACATTCATATTTATATTGTAGGAAATAAGTAATAGGTACAGAGAGCTGAGAAAAAATCAGATTCCTCATACCACGAGCCGCAAAGGAATGATTCGCTTGGCACATGATATGGTAAAATTAATACTCAATAGCTTGTTAGAATTCTGTGTACTGAGATATATGTATGTATTTTATATAGAAAAAAAGAGTCAAGACCCGAAAAAGGTGAGTAGGAGTAAGGTATGGATTGCAGGACATACTCATGCTGATGGTAGACCCGTGAAGCCTCAATATGCTGAGACTATTGTAAGAATTCTAGAACTTGTTATATTGTGTTTCATCTTCTTGGATTATAATCATTGAGTTATATTGTCAATGCGTGTTTGTATCAGGAACAAATAGAGTTACTTGATAGTCAAATGGACTCTACATCAGCTGCTGATAACACAAGGGAGGATGTTGTGACCAAGATTTTGGGAAAAGACAAACCTGGACGAGTAAGGGGGTTTGGTAGAGGGATTACGGCTACTAAGCTAGCATTTCTACAATCTAGAGACGCAAAGATTGCTGATATGGCTAGTCAGATTGAAGAGTTAAAGGGCGTGGTCCAAGAGTTAGCTGGAAAGAAGGTAAGCGTTTCACCTCATTTACTTAAGTGGTGTGATGACAGTTAATAATTATTTTCTCTTCTCACAGAAAACTAATGGTGAGGCTGAAACATCTGAGACAAGTGCTGGATTCAAAGAAGGAGTGAGAGTGCAAATACTGGATTGGTTTGAGTCAGAAGATGTAGTTGTTGGTGAAGGAGAATATTGCTCTGATGAACCGATGTACAAAATTGGTCGTGTACCGATTGGTCCTAATGCAGTGGCTGTTGTTGTTAAGTCTGCATTAAGCTCGGAAGCTTCTCTCTGGAGGCCTACAACAGATGTGTTATCTCTTGAGGACGCTGTGGGATGCAAAGTAGCTTGGCCAATAAATAAAGTGCTTTTGGACAGGAATCCAGAAGCATCTCAAGATGTATCCATGGTAAAGTTTTCAATCTAGTTTTTCGGCATAAGTATAGGTCTCTAATTTATTTCTTGTTACATTTTAGCAATACAAGGAAGGTGATACTCGAAGATGCAGACTCTATGATTGGACTACTGAAGAGGAGGAGGTTATTGCTGAAGGAAGATTGTGCTCATCTAATTCCAAAGAGATGGTTAACAATATACCTCTGGGTCCAAATGCTGTGAGCATTGAAGTGGTGAAGGTATTTAAAGATACTGCTCATTTGTGGAGGCCAACTTCGGAGATGTTTTTGATTGGTGATGCAATTAACGAGAAAATCGCATGGCCAGTCCTCAAGTTTGAAATCATGGCTACAGCTGCAACACCTATAAAACCTGCAGCCACGAAAACAGCATCACCTACCAAACCGGCCAAGAAAAAACCAATGGTATGTTATTGAAATGAATAAACTCGTATTTGTTTGTATGTTGGTTGATTTGTTTGTCTGTTGGTTGATGTTGGAACTTGTTGAGTTTTAGAGTCCAGGCAGCACTAGTTCCACCAGAAGTGCAAGGCAGAAGTGTATTCTCCTCGACTGCAGCAACACTGGACGTAAGGTAGCTGAGGGAAGAGTGGCTTCAACCGATCCGAAAGAGCTGTGTCACTTTGTGCCCCTGGGTCCAAATTCAAGTAAGGTGTGGGTTGAAGTGGCTAAGATTGGTGATGCAAAGGTGTGGAGGCCAAATTCAGAGATTGAATGCATCTCTGATGCAATAGGTTCGGTTGTGGCATGGCCAAATGATAAACTGAAGTTGGTGTGAAAAATCTAGCATCACTGGAACAATGTATCTCTAGTTGTATTTCTAGTTTGAACTTATGTGTGAAGCTATGTGTAATATTTATGTGTGATATTATGTGTAAGTTCACAAACAAAAAGACCAATATTATGTGTAATATTAAGATATAATCTTCTGTAACAAAATGTTTATTAGAAAATATCCCAAACGAGAATACATAAGTAGTCATTGAAGAATAAGACCATAAATTTAAATCTCTAAACCCTAAATTCAAATCCCTAAACCCCAAACAAATCCCTAAATTGTTCTAGATTTCAGGTTTTTTTAATTATAAGAAATGATATTGTGATCTTAAGTTCATAAAATTCATTTGTTAAAAAATTTATAAAACTCATTTGTCCAAAACCCCAAACCCTATAGCCTTTGTACATACAACTATGTCTTAGTATTTATGAACACATGAGCTAGATTGTTGAGTTTTATAAAAGTTCATATTAAAAAATTATATATATACGAAATAATTTTTAAAAAATTGGAATACTTTCAGATTTTTAAGATTTAATTAATTTTTTTTTGCTTATAAATCTATTTTATATATTAATTATCTGATTTCAAACGAAATTATACTTTGAGCCAATGGGGAGTAACCTCCAGGATTGAATACGTGGCATCGCATACGCCTTGATCTGTCTAGGGAGCTTTGATCTGAGACGCTCTTTTTCTAAGCCAATGAAGAGCCACCGCTAAGATCACAGACTGATTAATCCTACACCGTCGATTCATCAAACTTACTTTGATCAGAACCGTTCATTTGTTTTTCTCATTTCACGGCCAAAGCTTCCAGAACACAACTCCGAACAAAACATTCTCTTCTATCGGAACAGATCTTGGATCTGTCTCGCGAGCTTTGATTTGAACAACTCTTAGTTCCGTTCGCCGATTGGAGTAAAGCAAATGGATAAGACGTGGATTTGGCTGCCAAGGTATAACCTAAGATCTCTCGAGCTCACTTATATTCACCGATTGAAAGAAAGCTAACTTCTTTTTTTCTGATATATCATGTAGGAATAGTCACGAGTACTCAGAAGGAGCAACTAATTTTGTGTATTCATCAGCAAGAAGGTTGGGTAATCTGTCTGAAATGTTGTGCCCGTGCAGAGACTGCCGCAATTTAAGCCATCAGCTAGTTGATACAATAGTAGAGCATCTAGTGATTAGGGGTATGGATAAGAAGTATAAGAGCTCTTGTTGGAGTATTCATGGTGAAAAAAGAGAATCTACAGAAGACAGTGGTCCTCAAGACGAAACGGAGGCATATGAGTTGTTTAAGAGAGCATTCTCCATGGACGAAGGTGGTCCAAATCAGACGAATGATACTGGGGTAGAGCCAAATGATGGTGCTGAAGCAGCAGAGGAAACTGAGTTTAGGAAACAGTTAAGAGACGCTGAAACGCCATTGTACGCGAATTGTATCAAACAGACGAAGGTTTCAGCAATCATGGGTCTCTACAGATTCAAGGTTAAAAGTGGTGTGTCTGAGAACTACTTCGATCAGCTGGTGGTTTTGCTTCAGGACATGCTACCCGAAGACAATGTGCTTCCGAAGAGTATGGATGCAATCAAGAAATTTTTGAAGATATTTGGTTTCGGCTACGACAATATTTATGCTTGCAAGAATGATTGCATACTATATAGGAAGGAGTTTGAGAAACTAGAAAGCTGTCCACGATGTAAAGCTTAGAGATGGGAGAAGGATAAGCACAGCAATGAGATAAAGGTTGGGATCCCAGCTAAGGTCCTTCGATATTTTCCAATCAAGGGTAGATTTAGGAGGATGTTTAGATCAAAGAGGATTGCTGAAGATCTGCGTTGGCACTATACCAATGCCACTGAAGATGGTACGATGCGACATCCCGTTGATTCTATCTCTTGGGCACAAGTAAATGATAAATGGCCAGACTTTGCTGCTGAACCAAGGAACCTTCGACTTGAAATTTCTACAGATGGGATGAACCCTTTCTCCATGCAAAACACCAATCACAGCACATGGCCAGTGTTGTTAGTGAACTACAACACGCCTCCAACTATGTGTATGAAGGCTGAGAATATAATGTTGACATTGCTGATCCCTGGTCCAACAGCTCCTGGTAATAACATAGATGTCTACTTAGCACCATTGATAGATGATCTGAAAGATTTGTGGGCTGAGGGAATTGAAGTCTATGACTCATTTGCGAAGGAGAATTTCACACTTAGAGCCTTGCTGCTTTGGAGTATCAGTGACTATCCAGCTTTAGGAACATTGTCTGGATGTAAAGTGAAGGGAAAACAAGCCTGCAATGTATGTGGAAAGGATACACCTTCTTGGTGGCTTAAGTTCAGCCGCAAGTTTGTCTACATGGGAAATAGAAAGAGACTACCGCCTGGCCATCGTTACAGATATAAAAAAGCTTGGTTCGACAACACAGTGGAGGAAGGGAATGCCAAGAGGATACAAACTGGTGCTGACATATATGATACACTACAAGCTTTTAGGAATGATTTTGGCAGACCTCTAGATAAGGAAAGTAAAAGAAAAAGATCAGAGATGGAAGACGATGAGATGATTCAAGAAGAAGAGTGCGAGGAGTCAAATGATCTATGGCGGTGGAAGAAGAGATCAATATTCTTTGAATTACCTTACTGGAAGGTAAAGTAGAGTAAATAACCTATATTCTCTGCTTGTTGTATATGAATAAGCCTAACAATTTATTGTTTAATGTGTTAGGATATGCCTGTTCGTCACAATATTGACGTTATGCACGTTGAGAAGAATGTGTCAGATGCTATATTGTCTATCTTGATGCAAAGTTCGAAGTCAAAAGATGGTTTGAAAGCAAGAAAAGACTTAGAAGATATTGGAATCAGAAGTCACTTGCACACAGAGGTTAGGGGTTCAAAAACATACTTACCTCCAGCATCGTATTGGCTATCCAAGAAAGAGAAGTTCTGCAAAAGGTTATCTCAGTTTAGAGGTCCTGATGGTTATTGTGGTAATATTGCGAATAGTGTTTCAGTTAACCCGCCTAGTATAGGTAGTTTAAAGTCGCATGATCATCACGTGCTAGTACAAAACTTGTTACCAGCTGCATTAAGAGGATTGTTGCATAGTGGTCCTAGGATTGCCATTAACAGATTATGCAGTTACTTTAACAGGTTGTGTCAACGCATCATTGACCCGGAGAAACTTATATCAATGGAGACAGAGTTTGTGGAAACAGTGTGTCAACTAGAGCGCTTCTTCCCTCCATCTCTTTTTGATATCATGTTCCACCTTCCAATACATCTCTCAAAAGAGGCACGCTTGGGAGGACCAGTTCACTTCCGCTGGATGTATCCATTTGAAAGGTTTGATGTACTCTTTGCTTCGATTAATGTATTGCTTGCAATGCTGTTTGACTAATATAAATATTGCTTGACTGAGTTATAGGTACATGAAAACACTAAAGGCCTTTGTCAAGAATTATGCAAGGCCAGAAGCATGTATGGCTGAGGGGTATTTAGCTGGAGAATGTGTTGCATTTTGTTTAGAGTTCCTTCAAGATTCAGTACAAGTTCAACAACCAGTTAACCATAATGAAGATATTGAGGCTGATAGAGTCGTGGTTGAAGGCCGACCTCTGCAGAAGGGAGTAGAGGTTACCCTTTCAGATAAAGATAGAGACATTGCTCATCGCTATGTGCTAATGAACATGGCATCTATGGATCCCTATGTTTAGTAAGAGCTTACTCTTTCTGTTTCATCTACTTTTAATTATAAATTGTTGTTCAAAAATGTTGTTTAATGTCAAATCAGGATGCATTTGGAAGAATTACAAGCTAATGATGCTCGATGTGCTAGAAATGAAACTCTCTTGTGGAAACACCATACTGAGAAGTTTGCAGAATGGATAAAAAAAAGGTTTTCAACTCAAACTCTAACTCTTTTTCTTCTGTAATATTTTTTACTTCTTGTTGGATTGATGAACATGTCGAGATTTATGTATTTTGGCAATACTGCTTAGCTCGTTGCTTGATGATGAATATGTTGTTTGATTATTGGATTGTTGGATTGATGAATATGTCGAGATTTATGTATTTTGACAATACTGTCTAACTCGTAACTTGATGATGAACATGCTATTTGATTGTTGGGATGTTGGATTGATGAACATGTTGTCTTGGCAGATTCATTCAGACTCAACAAATAGTCATTCGAAGGAGTTGAGGTGGTTGGCATTCGGACCAAGAAATGCTGCTTTATCACATAAAGGGTTTGTCATTAAGGGCCAGCGGTTTCATACGGATGCAGTTAAGCGGAAGACTCAAAACAGTGGAGTAAGTTATGAAGCATTTAGCATGTGTCGATCAAGTGCTCGAGATAGGAGACAAGTTGCGGATATGCTTACATATTATGGAGTGATAAAGGAGATTTTACTGGTGGACTATCACATGTTCAAAGTACCTCTATTTAGATGCAATTGGGCTAACACATGGAATGGTGTGAAGGAAGAAGATGGCTTTACTCTCGTTAACCTTCATATGAACCAGGCAGCATATTTGAAAGATCCGTTCATTCTGCCCTCTCAAGCCAAACAGGTTTTCTACTCCAGGGAAGATGATAATTCTAATTGGTATGTTGTTATGAGAGCACCACCTAGAGGCCACCATGAGTTGGAAACAGAAGAGGATTTAGGTGCTGCACCTTTGCCTGTCCAAGAAGTCGATGATCTGTGTGATGAAGCTTCTGATGATGATAGTCTCTATGTTAGGAATGATTGTGAAGGGTTGTTAGTGGTAGATTGATAGTATATATGTGTGTAGGTGTTGATGGTTTGGTTTGAGAAGGAAAATATTTGTAGGTGTTGATGTTTTGGTTAAACAAAGAAAATGTTGTATTAGAATGTTTTTTTTTAATATGAGTAATTTTTAAAATTACTAATATTCGAATAAATAATCTATTTAAAAAAAAAGAAAATCAATTTGTAATTAAATATTTGGGTAAATAAAACAATTTAATAACATGAAACATTTGCTATCTTTGTATAACAAACGACTATAGGTAACTTCAGATAATGAGTATTAATAACAATTATAACACGTTATTATAAGATTTAACAATTGCATAGATAACGACGCTATCGTTGTTTAATTAACTATAGCATTAGAAAGATCCGCTATCGAAAGTGTCAGACCTATTATAACGGGCGCTGTGAGAGCGTTTAAGGGAACGCTATGGTATACAACTAATAGCGTTTAACGACCGCTATTAATACCCACATTTCCTGTAGTGGGTCCAACATTCTTTCTGTAAAGTTGTTCCAGCTCACAAATGGATCCGTAAGCAATTCACCATTAAACCAATTGAGCATTGGTCCTTCCAAACTCAGAGAGACTAATTCCAGCTTCTCCTCCTCATTAAACTTCCCGTAACGAAAGAATCGTTCAACTCGCGAAATCCAACCAAAAGGAGATTTACCAGAGAAAATCGGCATCTCAACCTTACGCAACATACAATCTCGATTCGATAAAGTACCAGAAGTTCCTCGATAACCTAGCTGATTCTCATTTCCTTCTTTATCGGAGTTGCAATTTCACTACCTGAACCGGCAAATGTGACGTTGAAGCGATTCCCCTCCCGTTCGTCATATCGGAGAATGAACAAGCTTCCATCCGCGCCAATGTCTCTGAGATTAACGCGAATTGACGCTCTAGAGTTCCAAACTTCTGACTCGAATCGGTACAAAGCAAGATCAGCTGTTTCTCCATCGATCCAACCTTCTGTGAAGCCTCCGTACTCGCCTTCAACAATTTCTCATGCCCAGCCTTCAAACTATCGACATCATCGTGTATCTCCGCCATCGAGCCATCCAATCGATCCAATCGTTTCTCTGTATCCGCCATTGTTACCGCTTAAACTTCGATCCAGTATCACAAACACACCAATTTGATAGAATCCAAAGTCGTATTTGTATATTTCTGTAAATCCCAATGTTGATAACAAACTGTAAAGAGAACTACGATCTCATCACGATCGTAACTGACTCATATCGCCAGACATATTTCAATTACAATTTGCATAAAAGAAAATAAAGTCTTCTCTCGTTTATTTATACTTCTCTTATGTACTCCTCTTCTCATTAACCAACTTCCTCCACGTCATTAGTCTCTAGTTCCAGCTCAGCATCCTTTTCCTCTTCTTGAGTTAACTCTTCTTCTCGAGTAGATTTAACTCCTCTTCTCTTCCTTGTATATGCCCTCAATGGCCTATCATCACACCAGATGGAGCACAAAGGAGACTGCCACTGAATGAAGTGTTAAAGCAACAGCCGTCCTTGATCAAAGAAAGGTTCCTAAGTAATTTTTTAATGGCAACTGAGAGCACATGAACTTATTTTTGAGAAAACAATGCCTGATTTGATTGTGTTTATTCCTGCTCTACAAAGGAAACATTTTGGTTGGGAAAAAAGAAAGGATTTAATGTTTTGAGACTTGTTTTCATGATATGATACCAATTTGTAAAATATTTGAACTTGAGAGGGTCTTAGGACAAAAGGATTTCTGATCTAGAAGCTTTGTGAATCAGATTCTACTTGTTATAAATAAAAGTTTAAAATGAAAGCATTTCTTAGTTGGGATTTATCTCCATGATGTCTCAACAAGTTGTGTCTAAGATTAGGACATTTGAGTATGCATTAAAAGAACCTTGGATGGAAAATTTTTCTGAACCAAAGTTGCTTAGGACTAAGAATGAATTTTGTTGCAAGAATGTTGAAACGATGCAATCATTTGCTTGCTTTACTAAGTTAGCATGTTTTCATTTGTTTCTTGTTGCTGCTAGAGATTTGCTTGCTTTGAGATCAACTCCTGGCATATTTGCATTTGGGATTCTAAATTGTTTTATAACAAATTCCTTGATAATTGTGCTCATTGTTTGGATTTTGTTCTAGATATTTTGTGGATAAAGAAACCGACTGTTCATGTCTTTTGCACACACTTGATATGGTTTCTTTAGTATTTGTGAAAGAACATGAAGAACAGACCAGGTTGGATCAAGCATATGATGACCATGGATCAGAAAAGATGACAAGCAAGGATCGGCCATTTTAGTTTTAAAATCTGGCCAAATTAATTAATGTAAGGCTAATTCGTTTTTTGGAATATAGGTAAAACAGATTTGAAGTCAAATCCTTTTCAAGAAAGGAAGGATGATACATGCATGGATGGCTCGACTTAACGTTCAGGTTCAGGATGACCCATATGATGTTCTGGACGACTCGACAAAGCTTGAGTTTTGAGCCTCACTGTTATGTTAGCATATTAGTTGAGTTAAAGGGAGTTCGAAGAAGAAGAAGAAAATGGAAATGTATTTTCTGTTATTGATTTTGTGACAGTAATTACACTTTATAGTATGGATTCTTTACTTTTAAGACGTATCCTTGTAAATTCATCAAGATCGAGATTTTGTCTCTCGCAATGAATGGAGGGACATATTGTTTGGTAACGGATTGCATCGATTGAACAAGACCCATTAAGTAAATTGGAACGGTCTTGTGGTCAAGTGGCAGTGGACGGGTCTGGGATGCTTAACACGTTTCAGGTTCGTTCCTCCTACTATGCGAAACTAAGTCACATTGTTCTGTTTACTTAACGCGGATATGGATCTATGTTTTAGGACCCATTTGAATGTCCTGGAAAAGAAGTCTATCTGCGGGCTTACGACTCTCCTGGATTCAACCAGGTAAAAAAATTTAGTTTCACAAAAAAAAATAAAAATAAATTGAACTGGGTCCATTTGACTAAGAGACGATCAAAGGACTATACCGACTAAGAGTAAAAAAGAAAGATGTCTAACTATAAAAAGAGAAAATCTATCTGAAAGAGAGGACATACGCAATTATACGGAAATCAGTCTAAGAACTAAGTTTACACATAGCTTACTTGCTCTTGCCCAGTTCCTAGCTCTTGACGATTTCTTAGTCTTTATCCAATTCATATATGCGTACTAAATTCAAATTAAACATTGAATGCATCAAAAAAAAAAAAACATACGAGGACTAAGGCTCCCTTCTTTATCGTTATCCCCACAAAATGACGGCCAAACCTGTCACAGCCACGTGTCAATCCGATCTGGTAAGTCTCCTTGGATTGGCTTGTCCTTTCGATTTATCACCGGTCGCGTCTTTATCCTAATCATCTTCCTCGAAACCTGCAACACACAAAACAGGCAAATCTCTAATCTATCTGATCTAAAAAGGCATTCGGTGGCTTAGACGAGAGAGAGAGAGAGAGAGAGAGAGGATCAAAGATGGATCACGAAGCAGATGCATACCGTACGGATTTGATGACCATCACGAGGTTTGTGCTGAATGAGCAATCAAAGTACCCGGAGTCTCGTGGCGATTTCACGATTTTGCTCAGCAACATCGTTTTGGGATGCAAATTCGTCTGCAGTGCTGTTAACAAGGTCACATTTTGAGAAAAATAAAATAAAACTGTCGCTTTCGATTTGGTTTTTGAGCTTTGATGATCTGGATTCCACTTTAAGATGTCTCGATCATCATAAACTTTATTTGGTGTTGCAGGCTGGTTTGGCCAAGCTAATTGGACTTGCAGGGGAAACAAATATCCAGGCAGGTTTTATCTCTTTGTCTTATTTAAAGCTTTTCTTTTTCTTTTTTCTTATTTGTGTCTAAGATTTTACCATTGTGTAATGATAGGGTGAAGAGCAAAAGAAACTCGATGTCCTCTCTAATGATGTCTTTGTCAAAGCTTTGGTTAGCAGTGGCAGAACTGTAAGTTAAAACATAGCCCTGTTATGAAATTCAGCATAGTTGATTTTGTATCTTCTAACTGTTTATGGCAATTGAAACCCTTTTTTGGCAGTCTGTTCTTGTGTCAGAAGAAGATGAGGAAGCTACGTTGGTGGAGTCATCCAAACGTGGAAAGTAAGTTTGGTTTTTTTCTTGTAATGGTGATTATTGTCATTGACATTATTCGATGTATCAATAGGTACTGTGTTGTTTTTGATCCACTTGATGGATCCTCAAACATCGACTGTGGTGTCTCCATTGGAACCGTATGTTTCTCTCACTTAACTTTCTCAAGAGTATTATTATATGATGTAAAGGTTTGTCTTTTCTTGGATTTGGATTTTCGTGTGTAGATCTTTGGGATCTACACAATGAGCCACAATGATGAGCCAACTACTGAAGATGTCTTGAAACCTGGGAATGAAATGGTTGCAGCGGGTTACTGTATGTATGGAAGCTCCTGCATGGTACTGAAAAATGAAATTTCACAAAAGGCAACATTAGTTTATTTCTGGTTTTATAAGTTGATGTGATTTGGCTCTCTCAGCTTGTGTTGAGCACTGGAACCGGTGTCAATGGATTTACCCTGGACCCATCTCTAGGAGAGTTCATATTAACTCACCCGGACATTAAGGTAACCAATAAACATGATCTTTCTCTTTTTCTTCTGTAATGAATGCGACAGCTCTTCTTTTGCACAGATTCCGAAAAAGGGAAACATCTATTCAGTGAATGAAGGCAATGCTCAGAACTGGGATGGTCCAACCACAAAGTATGTAGAGAAATGCAAGTTTCCTAAAGATGGTTCCCCTGCAAAATCTCTGAGATATGTGGGAAGGTATTGGAAGAGAACCTTCTCTGTTTATTGAACCTCGGTCAGAGAAAATTGCATATGGTCGCTTATGTTCACATTTGGCTCTTGGCAGTATGGTAGCAGATGTTCATCGCACATTGCTTTATGGAGGAATCTTCTTGTACCCGGCTGACAAGAAAAGCCCCAATGGGAAACTGCGGTAAGCTTAAGGATAAAACTGAAAATTTGTGAGGTCTTTCTGCTTTTGAGTTACACCACAGAAACTTGAACTATCTTGTTTTTTTTTACATGTGAACAGTGTTCTGTATGAAGTCTTCCCGATGTCGTTCTTGATGGAGCAAGCTGGAGGTCAGGCCTTCACTGGCAAGAAAAGGGTAAATTAAAATGCAATTTTTTAATGGTTTTGTTTGTTATGGTTAATGGGTCAAGTAGTATAACTTGAAATGTCATGATGCAGGCGCTAGACCTTGTGCCCGAGAAGATCCATGAGCGTTCTCCAATATTTCTTGGTAGCTACGAAGATGTAGAGGAGATTAAGGCTCTGTATGCTGCAGAGGAATAGAAGAACTAAGATTCTCACTCTTCTTATTTCATCATTTGTCTTTCTTATATCTACATCTTCTTCCATTGAGACAAACATATGACTCATTTATACAAGGGATACTTTTTCTCAGTTTTTCAACGCACCTAAGATATTTTTTTTTCTTCATTTTCTATCCTAATCTGTCTCCAGCTTGCAACACTTATTGGTGGATCAGTCCAAACATATCCTTCAGACTTCTTCTGGATGTGGGTTAAACTATTAGGGCAACCTTTATTCCATGAAGTATTTGGTGTATTGACCGAAAGAGAAGCTAACACAAGGATATGTTAGAACTAAAGCAGACTGAGACAATTTTAAAATTGTATTTTCTGCAATTATAAATTTGCATTAATTTTAAATTTTTTTTGTGTTAAGTAGATTAAATTTAGCTATTTATAAAATATTTTTAGATTTATATTAGATAAATCTGTAGGTTTACTACTTTACTGCGTAATATTTCAAAAATCTATCTTTAGCCTAATGGTTGTAGAGTCTGGTTAAGTGTAACAATGCTTTTCAGTGAGGAACAGAATTTTAACAAAATTTGTAAACTGAGATATGTTTTAAAAATAAATTCAGCTACTTAAAGGAAACAATATGGGTATGAGACTGAGAACGAAGTGTCCTACGATTCGGCATCTCTTGTTTGCTGATGATTCACTACAACACTATTCCTATGTCGAACTACATATAGTGAATGCACCAATTTTCAGCGCTTAGAGCTTTATGGTAAAAAATCTATATTTCACCAATTAACCATTTCACTCTCGAAACGCACCGTTTTACTGAGAGAAAATTAGGTCGATTCTGAGGGCGACAAAAAGTGCGATCGTTATCTGGGGTACGGAGTGATGGATTCGGCAAATCCGCCGGGATCATCGGTCTCTCCGGAGAGAGATTTGGTGAATCTGAAGATTGAAGGAGGTAAAACAATCGAAGGGAAACAAGGGAAGCAAGATAGCACCAGTTCGGAGAAAGCTAATCAAACTTGGGTCGAGAAGGCTCAAGATAAGAGAAGCTTGAAGAAGTATGATGTCGAGATATTGACAAAGGAGGGGAAGCATCGAGTGGAGATTCCGGATGGAGTTATCTCAGATTCAACTCCATTGTGGGATGATTTTATTGTTGGTAAATTTCTGGATTTGGCGCCTCATGAAGCTAAAGTACACATGGTGGTCAATAAGATTTGGCAATATGGGGATACTACTATGAAGGTGGATATCTATGAAGTGAATGCAACAACAATGAAATTCCGAGTTTCGAATACGAAGGCACGAGAGAAGATCTTAAAGAGGGGTATGTGGAACATAGCTGGGATTCCTATGGTGGTTACCAAATGGACACCGAAATCTGAAGAAGAAAAACAGGAGGAGAAAGCAATTCCAATCTGGTATCTTACAAAAGTTCCTCTTCATATGTACTCTTGGGAGAGGATAATTTTCATGTCCAGTTCAGTTGGATCTCCAGATCGTTTGCATCCGGAGACTATAGCGTGTACCAATCTGGAAGTAGCTTAAGTCTTTGTGAATGTAGATGTTACTAAGATTCTGCCGAAAGAGATTGAGTTCAGTAAAGATGGAAAGGAGTTCACTGTTGGATTTCATTATCCCTGGTTACCATCTAAATGTAACCTGTGTGACAAGTGGGGGCATTCAGAGAAAGTTTGTGTGATGAATGGGAAAGCGAAGAGAAAGGAGGATACTCCTTGTTCTCAACGAAGCAGAAAAGATGATACTCCTCGTTCCAAGACTAAGATGACTCAGGATGAAGTTAGTGTGGAGAAGAGAGAAAAGTCTAGTGTGATAAATTCTGATAGTGAAAACAAGACAAGTGATGATCAGGTAGTTGAGCTTCATCAGGGAATTGCGGCAGAAGAAAAATGGTCTTTGGTATCTCCTCAGAAAGTTGGTAGGCAAGGGCAGTCTTTTCCGAGAACGGAAGCTGAATATCAGATCTCTGCCTCGAAGTATTCAGTATTAAACCCAGAGGAAGTTGAAGAAGGGGAATTACTAAGAGAGGAGAAAGATATCAATGATGATTCTGAAGAGGATGTTGTTGATATTAGAGAGCAAGCAAAAGAATTAGAAGAAGATTTGTTGGAGGAAGACATACTCGACAAAAAAGTTGCAAGTAAAGATAAGGCAGTAGCTAAGAAGGGTGGGAGGAAAGTCCAGAAGGCTAGAGCTCAGGATGCAAATCCATTGGGCAAAAGGTCTTCTAGACGCAAACAATAACAAATGTCGAGCTTCTTTTGGAATGTGCGCGGATTCAACAAACCTTTGAAACATTTCGTGGTAAAAGATTGGCTTAGTAATAGAGAGATGAAGTTTGGGTGTATTCTGGAAACAAGAGTAAAATAGAGAAAGGTGGATAGTATTATCAAGAATTTGTTCAGAGATTGGTCTTTGATGACTAACTATGAATGCAGTAGTGGAGGAAGGATATGAATTCTTTGGAGGGAGTCAATAGTTATGACACCAGTATATAAAATGGAGCAGCTGATAACTTGTTATGTGGGTATGAAGGGTGAGGAAGATTTTTACTGCACTTTTGTGTATGCTAGTAATCAAATGGAGGAAAGGAAGTTTCTATGGGAGGATTTAGCTCATCATCAAAATTCTCCAAGTTTTAAAAATAAGCCTTGGTTGATAATGGGAGATTTCAACGAAATTTTGGAGGCAGAAGAGAGTTCGAGACTTGCAGATTCTGGTAATATTTCGTTTGGTATGAGAGACTTCCAACGGGTGGCCCTACACTGTCAGTTAACTGATATGGCGTTTCAGGGTTCTCTTCACACATGGTGCAATAAGAGAGAGGAGAGAGTTATATGCAAGAAGTTGGATAGGGTTTTATTGAATGATGTTGCTCTCCTTCGGTTTCCGAATGCTTATTCAGTTTTTGAGTCAGGACGATGCTCAGATCATATGAGGTGTAAAATCCAGATATGGTCGCCAATGGAGAGGATTAGAAGACCGTTTAAATATGTAAATGCTATTGGGAGTTTGCCAAGTTTTATTCCCATGGTGAAGAGTTATTGGGATGCTACTGAGAGGCTTGTGGGAACCGAAATTCACACCGTCAATTTTAATGAATAAGATTGCGGAGGAAAGCCAAGTTAACCCGACTTTCCTTGAAGGTCCGGATTCTCTGCGACAGCCAACGACAAGTGACCGAATAAATGCGGAAAAAGATTTGTTAAGATTTGAGACTGGACCTTAAGAAAGGCTGCCTACGTACCCCTTTCGAGGATCAAGTCGGACGTAGTTCAGTTAGAAAGAATTGAACAAGAGATCGAACCGTCTGGGCGGGTTCGTCTAGTATGAGCGTTTGTCATAGAAACAGGCATGTCGAAGATAACGCCTAGGGTTTCTATGTGCGGAGCTCTTAAGTAAAAGAATTGTCCGATCCTTCCGAGAGGAGCGGAGATTTGCGAGCAGGAGTCGGCCAGACGTTCTAGGGCCTGGTTCGTCTAATATGAGCGTTGGTCATAGAAGCGGGCATGTCGAAGATAATGCCTAGGGTTTCTATGTGCGGAGCTCTGAGTAAAAGTATAGTTAGATCCTTCCGAGAGGAACGTGGGTCTGCGGAGAAGATAAAACTAGAACAAGAGGCGGCTAGACGTTCTGAGTCCTGCCTCGCTGGCCTAACCGCCTAAGTTCTAAGTTCTCTAAGCTAGCAGGATGCTCTAAGTCTCCAATCTAGGATTTTCGGATCCTTTTCTCTTCTGCCCTTGCTCTCCTTATATATCCACTCCAAGGTCGGTTTGCCTTAGGATGATGGACCTCGCCTTTGGGCCCAAGCTTATCTCTTCAGGAAGTATTCCATTTTCGTCGATCTTTGTAATTATCCTCGAGTTTTCGGTGACTTGATGTTTATCCGATGTTCGGGATATCGGACAAACCGTCATAGCCTGATTGGGCCTGAATTCCTAAAATCGTAAGTTAGTCCGTGGACTTGTCTTAAGTCGTTAAACGTTTTATACGATTTCTCGGCAAGACTATCTTTCTCGTAAAATAAACCGTATAACCTAAAGGATCGATGTTCAAGTTAATCGACCTTGTTTTATACGATATCTTCTACGAGAAATCCAATCCTTCTAGTTTTTGTCGTAAAACATCAAGGATGATTCCAATCGAGTCGTAGGATGTTTATTCCGTAGCCGTGATCGTCCCAAACTCATGATAATTGATCCAAACAAGCCAAGATGGGATCAGACCGAACACGATGGGACCGAGACCAGGACGAGGGTTGTCGACCGGCGCCAGGCTGGGGTGCCGCAGACGCCAGGCCAGCCCGCGCGACGGGTGCCGCCGGCGCCAGGCTGGGTGCCGCCGGCGCCAGGCCAGCCCGTGCGACGGGTGCCGCCGGCGCCAGGCCAGCCCGTGCGACGGGTGCCGCCGGCGCCAGGCCGGGTGCCGCCGGCGCCAGGCCAGCCCGTGCGACGGGTGCCGCCGGCGCCAGGCCGGCCCGCGTCACGGGTGCCGCCGGCGCCAGGTCGGGTGCCGCCGGCGCCAGGCCAACCCACGCGACGGGTGCCGCCGGCGCCAGGCCGGGTGCCGCCGGCGCCAAGCCAGCCCGTGCGACGGGTGCCGCCGGCGCCAGGCCGGCCCGCGTCACGGGTGCCGCCGGCGCCAGGTCGGGTGCCGCCGGCGCCAGGTCGGGTGCCGCCGGCGCCAGGCCAACCCACGCGACGGGTGCCGCCGGCGCCAGGCCGGGTGCCGCCGGCGCCAGGCCAGTCCGTGCGACGGGTGCCGCCGGCGCCAGGCCGGCCCGCGTCACGGGTGCCGCCGGCGCCAGGTCGGGTGCCGCCGGCGCCAGGCCAGCCCGCGTGATGGGTGCCGCCGGCGCCAGGCAGGGTGCCGCCGGCGCCAGGCCGGGTGCCGCCGGCGCCAGGCCGGCCCGTGTCACGGGTGCCGCCGGCGCCAGGCCGGGTGCCGCCGGCGCCAGTCCAGCCCGCGTGACGGATGCCGCCGGCGCCAGGCCGGGGTGCCGCCGGCGCCAGGCCGGGGTGCCGCCGGCGCCAGGCTGAAGATCTCGGCGAGGGCTTCGATTTGATATCTTGATCGTTTTCTGGTTCCTCACGGTTTGAGAGAACTACCTCTTCGAAGTTTCGAGGCAGATTCTTTTGTGTTTAGGGTTTTTTGTGGTGATCGAATCTTGATGACCTTGGGCGAGCGGACCGATCTTTCCGGGGACTCTCGTCCGCGCACGCCCGTAGTCTTTCGATCTCTCAGAGAGTGGATATTCTAATTTGAGAAAATCTCGCATAACTTCTTTTCAAATTATCCGAGACTTTTTGTTTCAAGAAATACTTTCTAGAGACTTTTAGTCATTGATTCCGTCGTGACCGATTTTGACACCAACAGTTAGCCCCCCAGCTCGTTAGAACCTTTGCGATGTTCTTGCGAGCGATAAGACATGTCAGGTAAGATAGGCGGAATTAATGGTTAAAAGGCTCCGTTGAAAGTAGTAAGATTGGGGCTGCGCCTTTCGAAGGCTGCCTACGTACCCTTGTTGTAGGGATCAAGCCTTCCGTAGTTCGTTTTGGAGTTTAAGACCCTTATGATCTGTTTTCCGGCGAGACTTATATGGTCTGGTTATGTGTCATGAGAGACTTTCGAGCATGATGCTGTTGATGTATTTGTTTTTCGATTATTTATGAACTTCAGTTTTTTCGAAGTATGAGAAAGAGGGTGTGAGTTGTCGTCTCATTCCTAGTTCCCTGATGATCACCGTACCTATTGTTTGCATAAAGCGAGATTTTCCGCGGTTTACCGATTTACGCGGAAAGTTCGTGAAACGAATAGGCTTAAGTGAAGAGACAAATTTTTGGATCTCGTATACCATACTATGTCTGTGAGATGTCAAGATCCAGCGTGGCTGGGTTTAGGGCAAGACCTAGGTTTACTCTCGGACTGAGGCTTTGCGATGACAAATCGGCTTTCGTTTTGCCTGTTTGCGATTTTAACCTGACTCGTACCGTTTAAAATCCGCGAATTGTTGTCGGCTTATATGATTTGTCTGGGCGTGAGTCGAGCTACTTCCTTTACGAAGAGCTAGACCAAAATTTTGGATTTCTTGTATAGCGCGCTATGTTTATCCTTGTCGGATGCAAGAGAGCCTACCCTTTTAAAGGTGGCTATTTGTCTGTTTAGGACGTTAGAGTTCGTTTGTTGTGATCAGCAACAACGAAATGATGCCAGTTTAGAGGCATGTTACCGTTTAGAGGTGTGTTTGTATGTTTTGAGTTCTAGAGACGAAGATTTCATCTGGAACGTTTTGAGGAAAAGAATGTCCTTCGAGCGTTAGCGACGTCTCGCAGTGCTGAAGGTCGAGTTTTCCTTGTGCCGCATTTCGTGGTTGAAATGTTATCGGGCTTGGAGATGTTTTGCGAATGTTCGCAGCCAGAAACTGTTGTTTCGGTTTGGACGCAGGACCAAGGGGTCGCGTAAGTTTGACCCAGGGAGAAGTGTCTACATTCACAGTGCTTCGTGAAGTGTTGGCCTTCCGGGATTTGATTGTATATATTAAGGATGACTCGTATAACTCTTGGAGCCTTGTCACGAGTGTTTCTTTTCATGCCGTGTTTACGTGGCGTACAGAACTTAATCGATTGACGATAAGTTTAAATCTTCCGTTAACCATATGGTTGTTAGGACTGAGTTTTGTTATGAAGAGTTTATCGCATGATTTCCGATTCTGGGTTATGCGACAAATTGCTTGCGTAATAGTCACTTGGCGTTCTATGAACAAATCGTGGATTGTTGTTTTTAGCCGTTAAGTGATTGGAGCGGTGCTCGCTCAGTAGCTTTGGATTGGCATGGAGGCTAGATTCAGCCGTATCGCCAAGGATGTTGTTGGTAAACGATCAGCCCATGACCCTTATTAAGGTCATGTTAGTTTACGATTGTCCTTAATGGGGATGCCGAATTCAGGTCCGGGCTTTACGGAAGGGCGTAGTTGGCCGAGGGCCAAATAGCGTTTGCCGAGATAGACATGCCAAGCATAGCGGAGTTTTCTGAGTTACGGCTGATGGCTTTTAGAAACGATCTTCCACTTTAGGTTTCAGTTACACGATGAATGGTTCGTATAAAATTTTTTTTGTTATACGAAAGTAATGGATGACCGGTTTCATGGAGATAGAAAATCGCAGATTGTTAAACTAGCGATGTTTCCGCGGATTACACGGGAGATGTTTCCGCTATGATTTCGACCTTTGGACGAAAGCTGCTTCGAACTACTTATGGAGTTTTACCGAAGGTTATTTCGTTATTTTCGTAGTTCACCGTCGTGCTATTAGTCCGACGTTGGTACACGTTTCTAGTCGCGAGTTTGCGACGAGAGACGACGTAGAGTTTTCAAGACTATGTTTGTAACGGTTGGGCTATGCCGTTAGCGTTTTTTAGACGAATCTTATTGCTGCGAGAGTTTTGCTTTGTCAAAAGCGTTGTCTTGATGCTGAAGCAAAAAATTTTCGAAGATGGAATTATACGGATATAGTATACGTACCTACTTCCCTTTTCTTTTTACGAAAGAAAACGGGTTAGCCGTTCTTCTGAAGGCTTGTGTACGTTTTTTCTTTCTTTTAGGAAGCGGGATGAGTATGCTTTTAGAACGCGTGGCGATCGTTTCTCGGTTTTTCGAGAGACTAGATCGGTTTGCATGTTCTGCCTGGACAATCAAGGAACGATGGAACAAGACTGGAAATTTTGCCTAAGACTTAGCTTGCTAGACTATCCACCTAGGTCCTAAGTTCCCTAAATTCTACGGCAATTTTTCAAGACGTTTTTGTTCCTGTCCTACAAAGAATTAAAACCTTTTCAAAATTTTTCGGGAAAATAGTCTTTTGAAGGTTTCGGCATTTCCGAAGGAATTCCATTTCCTCGTATAGTCGAGACGATTGGTGTTTAGAATAACCGTGATCGTACCAAACTCACGAAGAATGATCCGAACAAGCCAAGAGGGGATCGGACCGAGCATGATGGGACCGAGACCAGGACGTGGACCGTGGACCGACGCCAGGCCGACCCGCGTCCCGCGTGCCACCGGCGCCAGGCCGGGGTGCCGCCGGCGCCAGGCCGGCCCGCGTGTCGCGTGCCGCCGGCGCCAGGCCGGCCCGCGTGTCGCGTGCCGCCGGCGCCAGGCCGGCCCGCGTGTCGCGTGCCACCGGCGCCAGGCCGGGGTGCCGCTGGCGCCAGGACGGCCCGCGTGTCGCGTGCCGCCGGCGCCAGGCCGGGGTGCCGCCGACGCCAGGCCGGCTTGCCGCCCGTGCCGTGTCCCGCGTCAGCCGATGCTGCTGCTGCTCGCCTTTGTCGATCCCCGGGGCTCCACGGACTCAAAGATCGAGTTACGAAAACTCAGGCAAAGATGCATGGTACTGAGACAGGATCGGTCTCGTCCTATGACGGGACAGAGAGATCCTTCTCATGGGCGAGGTGGTCGAGACAGCGATATTGTTTTCTTCGTAAAATCTGAATGGAAGCTCCGATTGAGACGAAATGAAAACCATCTTGACCTAGACTCAAAGGAGAGTAAAGTGAGGTTTCTACAGGCGAGGTGGCCATGGGCGAGGTAACCTTGGTGATGGTTGTTCTCGTCCACGGGCGAGGTGGCCGGGAGAGTGATTTTGTTTCCTTCGTAAAATCTCAACGGAAACTCCGATTGAGACGAAACGAAAGCCACTTTGATCTAGACTCGAAGGATAACGAAGGTGAGTTCGCCCTGTGGCGAGGTAGCCATGCCGGAGGGTGAGGTGGCCTCGGTAATGTTTGTCCTTGCCCACGGCGAGGTGGCCGGGACAGTGACTTTGTTCTCTTCGTAAAATCTCAACGGAAACTCCGATTGAGATGAAACGAAAGCCATTTTGACCTAGACACAAAGGGGAACAAAGTGGGCTCCTACTAAGGCGGACTGGGAAGATTGATCTTACCCTATGGCAAGTCGTCCTAGTAAGATTAAGCTCCGACCTCCTTTCGTTTTCCCGTTTATTCCTCGAGAGTTGTTTGTAAGAAGTATGGCAGTGGGAATCGGTGAACCGATTTGCCGTGCTTCTGTTCTGCGAGTAATATAGGGTTTCCCCAAGGTTTCGAGGTGAATAAGTTTTATTTTTCCGAGAGGTTCTCGGAAGAAACGTTTTTCGTAGAAACCTTGCTCGTTGCGATTTCTCTAACTTGGTAACAAGACGAATTTTTGGGGTTTGATAGATTTTATCGTTGCCCTTTCTGTTTAGATAGAGAAATTGCGAGCTCGTTTTCTTGCCCTTCCTGTGAAGGAAAGCCCGGCTAGGTTTTTGATTTGCTCGAGCACCGTGGCGTTTGCGTAAGCGTTGGCCATAGGAACAGTCGCTGCTGGAGTTATTTTACCGTCGTTGACGCAAACTGCAACTTTTTCTTTCATATTTCCGGACATCGGTTCGATCAAGCGCTTTGCGGCCGTATGAGTAAGAGTAATCCGTCCCCCCCTCCTTCTAGCGCCAAACTGTGGGAACCGAAATTCACACCGTCAATTTTAATGAATAAGATTGCGGAGGAAAGCCAAGTTAACCCGACTTTCCTTGAAGGTCCGGATTCTCTGCGACAGCCAACGACAAGTGACCGAATAAATGCGGAAAAAGATTTGTTAAGATTTGAGACTGGACCTTAAGAAAGGCTGCCTACGTACCCCTTTCGAGGATCAAGTCGGACGTAGTTCAGTTAGAAAGAATTGAACAAGAGATCGAACCGTCTGGGCGGGTTCGTCTAGTATGAGCGTTTGTCATAGAAACAGGCATGTCGAAGATAACGCCTAGGGTTTCTATGTGCGGAGCTCTTAAGTAAAAGAATTGTCCGATCCTTCCGAGAGGAGCGGAGATTTGCGAGCAGGAGGCGGCCAGACGTTCTAGGGCCTGGTTCGTCTAATATGAGCGTTGGTCATAGAAGCGGGCATGTCGAAGATAATGCCTAGGGTTTCTATGTGCGGAGCTCTGAGTAAAAGTATAGTTAGATCCTTCCGAGAGGAACGTGGGTCTGCGGAGAAGATAAAACTAGAACAAGAGGCGGCCAGACGTTCTGAGTCCTGCCTCGCTGGCCTAACCGCCTAAGTTCTAAGTTCTCTAAGCTAGCAGGATGCTCTAAGTCTCCAATCTAGGATTTTCGGATCCTTTTCTCTTCTGCCCTTGCTCTCCTTATATATCCACTCCAAGGTCGGTTTGCCTTAGGATGATGGACCTCGCCTTTGGGCCCAAGCTTATCTCTTCAGGAAGTATTCCATTTTCGTCGATCTTTGTAATTATCCTCGAGTTTTCGGTGACTTGATGTTTATCCGATGTTCGGGATATCGGACAAACCGTCATAGCCTGATTGGGCCTGAATTCCTAAAATCGTAAGTTAGTCCGTGGACTTGTCTTAAGTCGTTAAACGTTTTATACGATTTCTCGGCAAGACTATCTTTCTCGTAAAATAAACCGTATAACCTAAAGGATCGATGTTCAAGTTAATCGACCTTGTTTTATACGATATCTTCTACGAGAAATCAAATCCTTCTAGTTTTTGTCGTAAAACATCAAGGATGATTCCAATCGAGTCGTAGGATGTTTATTCCGTAGCCGTGATCGTCCCAAACTCATGATAATTGATCCAAACAAGCCAAGATGGGATCAGACCGAACACGATGGGACCGAGACCAGGACGAGGGTTGTCGACCGGCGCCAGGCTGGGGTGCCGCAGACGCCAGGCCAGCCCGCGCGACGGGTGCCGCCGGCGCCAGGCTGGGTGCCGCCGGCGCCAGGCCAGCCCGTGCGACGGGTGCCGCCGGCGCCAGGCCAGCCCGTGCGACGGGTGCCGCCGGCGCCAGGCCGGGTGCCGCCGGCGCCAGGCCAGCCCGTGCGACGGGTGCCGCCGGCGCCAGCCGGCCCGCATCACGGGTGCCGCCGGCGCCAGGTCGGGTGCCGCCGGCGCCAGGCGGGTGCCGCGGCGCCAGGCCCAACCCACGCGACGGGTGCCGCCGGCGCCAGGCCGGGTGCCGCCGGCGCCAGGCCAGCCCGTGCGACGGGTGCCGCCGGCGCCAGGCCGGCCCGCGTCACGGGTGCCGCCGGGCCAGGCCAACCCACGCGACGGGTGCCACCGGCGCCAGGCCGGGTGCCGCCGGCGCCAGGCCGGGTGCCCCGGCGCCAGGCCGGGTGCCGCCGCGCAGGCAGTCCGTGCGACGGGTGCCGCCGGCGCCAGGCCGGCCCGCGTCACGGGTGCCGCCGGCGCCAGGTCGGGTGCCGCCGGCACCAGGCCAGCCCGCGATGGGTGCCGCCGCGCCAGGCCGGGTGCCGCCGGCGCCAGGCCGGCCCGTGTCACGGGTGCCGCCGGCGCCAGTCCAGCCCGCGTGACGGGTGCCGCCGGCGCCAGGCCGGGGTGCCGCCGGCGCCAGGCTGAAGATCTCGGCGAGGGCTTCGATTTGATATCTTGATCGTTTTCTGGTTCCTCACGGTTTGAGAGAACTACCTCTTCGAAGTTTCGAGGCAGATTCTTTGTGTTTAGGGTTTTTTGTGGTGATCGAATCTTGATGTCCTTGGGCGAGCGGACCGATCTTTCCGGGGACTCTCGTCCGCGCACGCCCGTAGTCTTCTGATGCACCCTTGAGTAGCGAACCAGATAAAACCGACATGCATGACTTGATCATAGGAAGCAGTAATGATACGTGTTCATTGTTTGACTCATATCTTCCAAACCACGAGGATTCTACGCATGAAATCACTTGGAGAATGTGTTCAACTCAATTACGGATCCACTCGAAGAAGAATCAGATCAAACGGAGTTCAGATGTGGGAGTTATGAATTTTACAAATCATGTGATCTTCAGTCCTCGCGAATTTGGGCCGTGTGGATCATCCGGTCCACGTCCAGATCCTTACTTCGATAGGCCAGAACGACCAGATTGAACCTGGACATTATTTGAAGAGTCATCTTTGACCAATCTGCATGGAAGGCTGAGTATTTGACTCATTAATTTAGATCTGGTCAAGATTAAATTTCCTATGCATTGTTTTCCTCACAAATGTATTTATTTCTTTGACTACAAAGTACTATAAATATGTAGTCCTATCTATGAATAAAATCACACAGTTCTTTTTTGGTTTTATTTTAGTTTTCTTTTCTCTGAGTGAGAGAGAGAGAGTTCTTAGCTAGTTCATCGGTTTGAACCGGCTTGTTGATTTGGTGGTTAGCCAATCATCTTTTTGTGTTCCTTGGTGGTTAGCCAACACACAATCATCCTTTCTTAGGTGGTTAGCCTTAAGGACGTGGTATATCAAGAGCCATTCCGCATCTCTTGACGATCCATTCATTCCATTCCAGTTCCGGAAGTGCCAATTGCCTTCTCGGTTCATATCAAACACCCGGCCAAAGCCTTCATCCTGTTTTGGGTGTATCAATTTGGTATCAGAGCCACTTTGGCTGGTTTGTTTTCTATCTTCTTTTTATCTTCTCATCTCTTCATCATTTTCTTTTCTTTTCTTATTGGATCTGGGCTGTTCCTTTACTCCCTTGTGATCGCCATCTTAAAAAAAAAAAAAAAAATCCAAAAAAAAAAAAAAGAGTAAACGATTTTGGCTTGAATCACTTCTGAAGAGAAATCCAGGGGGAGTGGTGGAAGAGAAACCCTGCTGGCTGAAGAGAAACCCAGCCTTAGGACAGTTAAGGCGGATCCACACAAAAAAAAAATTCTCTTCATCTTTCTTTCTCTTTTCTTTTTCCCACAAAGTTTGTTTTGGGTTTTGATTGCTGAATTTTGTCTGCCTATCATCCTTTGAACCAGTGATAGAACTCTGAGTGACAATCTAAAACTCGTGAGCTAAACACTTTGAGAGTGTGAGGATTTTTATTTGCTAACGTTTGTTAAGTGTTTTCAG
Source organism: Brassica juncea (assembly GCA_018703725.1). Taxonomy (NCBI): domain Eukaryota; kingdom Viridiplantae; phylum Streptophyta; class Magnoliopsida; order Brassicales; family Brassicaceae; genus Brassica; species Brassica juncea. The sequence continues at coordinate 11,188,488 of CM031941.1, read as the reverse complement.
GATGTTTGGACTTCTCAAGAAATCAAAACCACTACAACAAGACGTCTACTTTCCTTTTAAAACTGTTTTTGAAAAGGAGCAATTGATTTTTGATAAGAACCAGTTTGCTTCTAATGGATTTGCTGTTGTGCAGAAACAAATGAAGAGACAAAACATGTACGATGACGAGAAGTGGGTCAGAAGTGGTGATCGTCCCTTCACCAAATCCGAGAGAAGAAGCCGTAATGTGCTTGATCAGAACGAGCTTCAGACTTATGCATGTTTGGAGAAGATGTTGCATAAGGCAATTCATGCTATCCGACAACTCAAAAAGAAGGGAAACACCGACACTTCTTCTGCACCAAAACAACAATGTAAGTCTTCTTATCTTTCAAATTCTGATTTGAAAACTAATGAGACTTCTTTTGATAAAAGCAAAGCTGTGAAACCCACAAGCAAAGCTCTTTCTACCAGGTGCTTCAAATGCCATAGGATCGGTCATTATGCTAACAAGTGTCAAAAACAGAAACCGTTGGTGACTTTGGAGAATGACAATGTTGAAACAGGGCCAGAAAAGGAAGAACTTTCAGTCCCATTGCCAATTTTCGATGACTTCACACATGAGCCAATGGAGGTGATAGATGAAGAACAATTCCATGAGCATCGAGCAAACCAAGAAGGGTCTTCTTCCATTCAAGAGTCGGACCAAACTCAAGGTAAGCAATGTTCTGATTATGATTCCTTTGCTTATAACCCTTTTCCTTTTAATGTTCCAGATTTGAGGACAAATCTTTTTGAAGAGGGAGGGAATGATGCACCCTTGAGTAGCGAACCAGATAAAACCGACATGCATGACTTGATCATAGGAAGCAGTAATGATACGTGTTCATTGTTTGACTCATATCTTCCAAACCACGAGGATTCTACGCATGAAATCACTTGGAGAATGTGCTCAACTCAATTACGGATCCACTCGAAGAAGAATCAGATCAAACGGAGTTCAGATGTGGGAGTTATGAATTTTACAAATCATGTGATCTTCAGTCCTCGCGAATTTGGGCCGTGTGGATCATCCGGTCCACGTCCAGATCCTTACTTCGATAGGCCAGAACGACCAGATTGAACCTGGACATTATTTGAAGAGTCATCTTTGACCAATCTGCATGGAAGGCTGAGTATTTGACTCATTAATTTAGATCTGGTCAAGATTAAATTTCCTATGCATTGTTTTCCTCTATGTATTTATTTCTTTGACTACAAAGTACTATAAATATGTAGTCCTATCTATGAATAAAATCACACAGTTCTTTTTTGGTTTTATTTTAGTTTTCTTTTCTCTGAGTGAGAGAGAGAGAGTTCTTAGCTAGTTCATCGGTTTGAACCGGCTTGTTGATTTGGTGGTTAGCCAATCATCTTTTTGTGTTCCTTGGTGGTTAGCCAACACACAATCATCCTTTCTTAGGTGGTTAGCCTTAAGGACGTGGTATATCAAGAGCCATTCCGCATCTCTTGACGATCCATTCATTCCATTCCAGTTCCGGAAGTGCCAATTGCCTTCTCGGTTCATATCAAACACCCGGCCAAAGCCTTCATCCCGTTTTGGGTGTATCATCTTCCGATCTCTCAGAGAGTGGATATTCTAATTTGAGAAAATCTCGCATAACTTCTTTTCAAATTATCCGAGACTTTTTGTTTCAAGAAATACTTTCTAGAGACTTTTAGTCATTGATTCCGTCGTGACCGATTTTGACACCAACAATGCTTTATCTTTCAACTTCGGCATTGTTCAGGTTCTCTAAGAAGCTCAAGAACCTGAAACCTCTTATAAGGGAAATGGGTAAGAGTAAGCTTGGCAACTTATCGAGAAGAACCAAGGAAGCATATGACGTTTTGTGCAATAAACAACAGCAAACGCTTATGGGGCCAAGCAATATTACTATTCAGGAGGAAGCGGATGCTTATGAGAAGTGGATCCAAGTTGCAGGATTGGAGGAGGACTTTATCAAGCAAAGAGCCAAACTCCACTGGCTGGAGAAAGGAGATCAAAACAACAAGACGTTCTATAATGCTATTCGAATGCGTCAAGCTCAGAATACCATTAGAGAGATTCGATGTAAAGATGGAGTTGTTGTTTCTTCACAGTCTGAGATTAAAAAAGAAGCAGAGAGATTCTTCTCTAATCTCTTAAATTATCAGCCTTTGGAGTATAAGGGAACTTCCGTAGAGGAGCTTCAGGAACTCTTGGATTATAAATGCTCGGTGGATGATTGTTCTATGCTTGAGGCAGAGGTTACGGAGGAGGAAATTCGAAAAGTGCTCTTTGCAATGCCTTCAAATAAATCTCCAGGCCCAGACGGTTATTCTTGTGAGTTCTTCAAAACAACCTGGTCAATAATAGCTCGAGATTTTGTTGTTGCTATCCAGTCAGTTTTCCGCTTTGGATTCTTGCCTAAGGGAGTAAACTCTACAATCTTAGCTTTGATTCCAAAGAAATTTGATTCTATGGAGATGAAAGACTACAGGCCGATATCTTGCTGTAATGTCTTATACAAGGTGGTTTCGAAGCTAATAACTAACCGTTTGAAGCTTCTTCTCCCGAAATTTATCAAAGAAAATCAGTCTGCATTCGTTAAAGGGAGGCTACTTATGGAGAACGTGCTTCTTGCTTCAGAGTTGGTGAAGGAGTATCATAAAGATTCTGTTTCTGAAAGATGCGTCATGAAAATCGACATATCAAAAGCTTTTGATTCGGTTCAGTGGTCATTTATGCTTAACTGTCTGAAGACTCTAGGTTTCCCTGAGAAGTTCATACATTGGATCAGGTTATGCATCACAAGTCTTCTTTTTCTGTTCAGGTGAATGGGGATCTTGCTGGGTATTTCCAGAGCTCTAGGGGATTGAGGCAGGGATGTTCTCTCTCTTCCTATTTGTTTGTGATTTGTATGGATGTTCTATCTCGGAAACTTGATAAAGCAGTGCAAGAACGAAAGTTCAAGTTTCACCCGAGATGTAAAGCGCTTCTCCTTACTCATCTTTGCTTTGCAGATGATCTTATGGTATTTGTGGAGGGGTCTAAAGAGTCGGTTGAAGGAGCTCTATCTGTCTTCGATGAGTTTACAAGCTGGTCGGGTCTGAAAACTAGTATGGATAAGTCCACAATATACATGGCTGGTGTTTCTGATCAGGAGAAAAGAAGAATTTTAACAAATTTCCCAATGGATCATGGCGAACTACCTGTTAGATATCTGGGGCTTCCCTTAATGACCAAAGCGATAAGAAGACATGACTATCAGCTTCTTTTGGAGAAAATTCGGTACAGGATAAGCACTTGGACGTCTCGATTCTTATCATATGCAGGACGTTTGCAACTGATAAGGTCAGTACTTATGAGTTTTGTGCATTTTTGGGCTGCTGCTTTCCGATTACCTAATGGATGTCTAAAAGAAGTAGAACAGCTGTGTTCTGCTTTTCTTTGGTCGGGTCCTGATTTAAAAATGAAGGGGGCAAAGGTTGCTTGGAGAGATATATGCTTTGAGAAAGAGGAGTGAGGTTTGGGAATAAGAGTGTTAAAGGATGTCAACAGGGTATATGGGTTGAAGCTTATTTGGAGACCACTTTCGGGAGAATCTCTTTGGGGCAAATGGATTCGAAAAAATCTTTTGAAAAAGAAGTGCTTTTGGGAAGTAAAATTTAATACTCAAGTGGGATCCTGGATGTCGAAAAAATGCTCAAGTTAAGAGATGTAGCGAAGATTTTTTATCAAAAGGAAATTGGAAACGGGAGGCACACCTCATTCTGGTATGATAAATGGTCTGCTAGGGGAATTATGCTGGATCTCATGGGAGATAGAGGCATCATTGACTTGGGTATTAAAAGAGAAGCTATTGTAGAAGAAGCTCTTTCAGTTACTAGAAGGAGGAGAAGACATCGCTTGCAGTTGCTAAAATTATATTGAAGGAGAAATGTTGCGAGCTCGAGAGAAGATGGATATTCTGGTGGAAGATATAAGCTTATGGAGACGGGAGTCGGGGTTTAAAAAAGATTTCTCTACTCGGGAGACTTGGAGATTGATAAGAGAAAAGAAAGAGAAGCCTAGTTGGACGCGAAGTGTTTGGTTTGGTCAAGCTACTCCGAAGCTTGCTTTTATTTCTTGGTTGGCAAATCTGAATAGATTGTCTACCATGGATAGAATTTCCAACTGGAGTCAAGGAGTGGACACGACTTGTGTGTTGTGTAAGAATGCAGAGGAGTCTCAAGATCATCTATTCTTTGAATGTTCTTATACTTCACAGGTGTGGGAGTTTTTAACCAAAGGGATCTTGACCGTTTCCTACTCTAATACTTGGAGTGTCATTATCCAATTGATTTCTGATGAGAAAATGGAGAAGAAGAAACTCTTTTGTCTTCGCTATGCATTCCAGCTTGCGTTATATACTTTGTGGCATGAAAGAAATAAGCTGAGGCATGGTAAGAATCTAATCCCTATGGCCGCGTTGAAGAAGATGATTGACAAGTGTGTGCGCTACAAGCTTAGCATTATGAGAAGAAAGGGGATGAAGAATATGGAGAAGAGCCTACAATTTTGGTTTAGAACCAGAATATGATTTTTGAGTTTTGAGTTTTGATTTTGGATATAGGCTAAGCTAAGGACACACTTGATGTATAAAGGTTTTTATTGATGAATAAAATTTAGCATTCATTCCAAAAAAAAAAAAAAATTAACTTCCAGAAATTGTCGGTAATGTTTTTTTTTTCAAAATAGAAATATTATTTCTATCTCCCAAATAAGGCATTGTTACAATTACAAACAAACTAGAACAAGCAAAAGACGGTACAACTATTAGATTGATAGCTTTGAGTCATCGGACACATAGCCAAGTTGTGGGCGCAACTCCAGATCTTTCCCTCCATCATCTCTCCGTTTAATCCGCTAACGGCAAGTACCACTCCCGTTTATATGATTCGCTCTCCAGTAAATCATACAGTTTATAAATTTGATACAAGAAGAACGTGGTCTCTTCTACGGACCACAAAGCTGCAAGTCAGCTAGCACACTAGCATTTGGTTCTCTTTCTCAACACCAAAGTATAGTTTCATGGTTTGGCTTGCTATGCATGATCGATTATCTACTGGAGAAAGAATGCTCCTCTGGGGCAATGGAACGAACCCAGGTTGTATCTTGTGCCAACACCAGCTTGAAACAAGACAGCACCTTTTCTTCGACTGCAGCTACTCCAATGAGGTCTGGCTGAACCTAACTCGCAAGATACTACCTTTGCGGTCTACATCTCGATGGCAAGATATCAGCTCAGTACTTTCAGACAGCCCGCTGCCGAAGTTAGAACTCTATCTCTTGCGATACTGTTTTCAAGTGACTCTCTACTCTGTTTGGATAGAACGAAATCAATGCAGACATGGTAATCCCTCAACACCGGCCTCTGCAATGATCAAAGTTATTGACAGACAGATCCGAAATCAATGCCTCCTATTGATCTCAAAAGGTCTAGGCAATATGGAGCTATTGTGGGAACCAAGATTCACACCGTCGAGTTTTGTTAATCGGAGGAAAGCCAAGTTAACCTAGCTTTCCCTGAAGGTCCCGGTTATCTGCTGGTCCACGCACAACACAATCAATAAGACAAAAAGTATGCGATAATAAATCGTAGGAACAAAAAGAGAGCAAAAAGATCTTATTTCCGAATCCGCGTTTGAGCGTGAACAACAGGTGAGAGTCTCGGCTACGAGAGCTGTCGGTAACTTCGCTAGTCTAGCAACCTAAGTTCTAACCTAGTTGAGTCGCAACTCGATAGTAAAAACGAAAAATTGCCTAAATTGCTCTAAGTGCTAAGTTTGCTCTGATATGCTCTGATTTCTCTCCCTTTGCTCTTCGTCCTAAGTCCTCCTTATATACTCCTCCTTTAGGTCGGTTTACCTCTTCTCGGGCCGGACTTGTCGCGAAGCGGGCTTTTCCATATCTCGTTTTTCTTCGGGATTATCTTCGGAAACTTGACATTAATCTTTGCGGAAATTTGATATTTATCTCTTCCCGCAGATGAGATAAACCGTCATACTAGTCTTTGGGCTCAAGTCTTTTGGGATCATAGATGGGCCGTTGTCCGCAATTCAGATCCTCTTTGGGCCGTATCGAGACTTAAGCGTTTTTACGATTTCACTCGCGAAGTAGCCGTTGGTATAGGCATGATTTTTCCAATGGAACCTCGTATCTTCGCTTAGCCGAGGCAGTTGATGTTAAGTTAACCGTAACCTGCTCTATTACGAAGAGTGTGAAACCGTTCGAGAGACATAACCTTCCCAATTTCCCGAAGACTTTCGACGATGTTTTTAGACGGAACATTGGTATCGTGTCCACGGACCCGAGGACTGAGTTACGGAAACTTTGGACGAAGATGCATGGTTATGGGATGGGACCGGGTTCGGAATGGTCCACGAACGGTTGGCCGCTCGCCGGCGAGTTGACCCGCAACGTGGTCGTACTCGCCGGGCAAGCTGACCCGTGCTACGGTCGTTCTCGCCGGCGAGTAGACCCGTGCTTGTCGGGCGATCCGTTTTGGTTATTCGTTTCTCGGCTTTTGAATTTTTGACCGAGATTTGGTTTTTCCGAGGACTTTCGGGCATCGATTCCGTCGTGACCGATTTTGACCCCAACAGTTAGCCCCCCAGCTAGCTAGGTTCCGTGGAGTTTTGGTAATAGGTCCTAGCTCGCGGTATAGCTCGTTAGGAACGTGTAGAGACGTAATCGTTTGCTGAAAGCCGAGAGTGAATAGTAACTCTCGTTTTTTGCCTATATAGATGGAGTAAGTTTTTTATCATTCTTTACTTACTCCTCACAAGAACTTATCTCTAAGATAGGAATTTATCTTCTCTTTCTCTCTTTGCTTATACAAAGAAAATGTCTTCAAGAAAAGGATCTTCAAAGAGGCATTCTTCCTCACACTCATCACGGGTGACTCTTCTGCTAATGAGGTGATCACCCCGAAAGAAGAGTTTGAAGTTGAGGAAGACGCAAAAGATACGTAATACAAAGCTCTTTGCGGCTCCCTTCCGCCTCTGCAAGACATTCCAATCCCTAAGAGGCCCGTGAGGTCGCCGAACGCACCCCTCACACCGAGCATGGTCTCTCCCGACTACCTTACGACTCTCCAGAACTTTTACCAGATTCCAAGTGGAGTCGTATTTCGGATCCCGAGTGGCAACGAGGGTGCGAGGAACCCTCCAGAAGGTTTCTTTACTTGCTACGAGGCCTTCCTGGTGTATTGCCGCATTTGGTTTCCGATCCCCGGCACCATCGTCCGCGCGATTCACCACTTTGGGCTTTCGATCAGCCAGCTAAACGTTCCGGCCTTGCAGCATTGGCTTGGCGTGTTGATCTCGAGTTACGAGCTAGGAATGGATCTTAACCCTGGCAACTTCGAAGGATTTTGGTTTACGAAAGGAACGGGGATCGATGGCTCATACCGCATGGTGCCAAAGAAGAACATGGCACCCCAAGACATGGTTCGAGCGCTTTTTCTTTGTCCGGATAGATAGGGAGTCTGTCGAGGAGAGCTACCTCCACCTATTCCATCAGGAGTGGAACTTCAACCATGGTAATACGACTAGTTGCGTTTTTCGTTTTGATACCTTTAAAACACGTGAAGATGATTTTTTTTTATTATCTTGCAGTGAACAGGATCCTTCCGCCGACTCCTGCCGATCTTTTTGCCAAGTGAGATCTTCTCCGCGACAGGCCATTCTCCTGGAACTCCTTCACCGTTGAACGGATTCGAAGCGCGGTGGAGCTCCATCGATCTCGAGCCGTCACCCAGCCTCTTGACGTTCCGTACGACGTAGAACCGGTCATTGATGTCTTGCCTGCTCAGAGGCAGAGAACCAGGTCTCGGAAAGGCAAAGGGGTTGCCTCTGAGAACGTCTCGGGAGATCCTCTGCTGCCAGGATGGAACCCTAGTTTCACCCCAGGGGAAAGGAGTGGAACCAGCGAGGTTCCCCCTCCTAGCGACTTTTTTGCCGACCTCCCTCCTGGTTTCACTACTCATGAGTCGCTGGACGAAGAGTCGAGGAGGAAAGTAGTCGCTGAAGGTTCCTGTTTAATCAACGAGGTTTATCCTTTGAACTTTGATCTGAATTTCGATATTTTTTTTTCCTTTTCTGATCTTAAGTTCATGCAGGGGATGAGGGTGTTCAATGCGGCGCTTGACGGAAGTTTCCGGGAATCGCGTATCTCTCACTTCAAAGCCGAGGAGGCTGAAAGAGAACTCTTTCGGTTTCGGAAGGAGGTCGAGGAACAGAGCCGGAGACAGGCTGAGCTCCATTCTCGGGCCCTTGTCCGTGCGGAGAGGAGAGGAAAGAAAACGATTGTCGCCGAGATGAAACGGAGGGCCGCTTTGTTTGCCACTGAATTCGAGAGCTTTAAGGATGCTCAGGAATTTGTGGGCGATTTTCGCGAGTGCCGTGGCTCGGTTGCTACCCTCTACAAGTCGCAGAACAAGGACTTCTCTTTTCCTGCCGAGGTCGCTGAGATGTCGGGTCTCATGGACGGGTGCGCCCATGCCAAATCCTTGGTTCCTCCGATCGAAGGAAGGGTCTGACAGATTTGGGATTCCATCGAGGTCTCGGAGGACACGGAGGAAGCGGGAGCCGGTGTTGGTGATGAAGGTGCCAGAGTCGTGGACGGAGAGGTGGACCAGCCTGTGAGCTCGTTCGGTGTCTCCATGTCCGGGTTCTTTGACTTTGAGCTTTAAGGGTCGTTGGGATTATTTTCCTTAGTTTTTATCTTGAGGTTTGTATGCTTGGCCGAGTGTGGCCATTTTTATCTGTGTATGCCACGACCTTGTGAGGTCGTGTAACTTTATGTATTTCGGGACTGGCCGTTGGTGGCTTTGAATCCCAGCCGTTTTTCGGCCCCTAATATATATAACGAATGTTTTTAGTTTTTACTTCTGTCAAGTTTCGAGGATGAGATATGAGTAGTCACTTCGTATCTCGACTCGTGTTTTGTCGCTTGTCCGCTGGCTTTTTTCGAGATAAAGATATTCGTAAATGCTTTGGAGTTTCTACGAAGTTTTCGTGAGCGTTATAGACGTGGGCGACGGGACATTTTTTCGTATCATGTCTTGTAATGTTTGTGGACCAGTAGGACTGGGTTTAGGGCAAGACCTAGGTTTACTTTCGGCCCTAAGGCTATGCGATGACTAATCGGCTTTTGTTTTACCTGTTGGCGATTTCTACCGGATTCTTTCCGTTTTAAAGTGCGCGGCTTGATGCCGGCTTATACGACTTGTATGGGAAGAACCGAGCATCTTCCAGAGACCGTCCGGAGTGCTGACCAAAATTTAGGATTTTTTGTATAGCGCACTATGATATCCTTGTCGGATGTAAGAGAACCTTTACTTTTTATGAAAGGTTTGACTACAAGTTCTCTTTGGAGAACGTTTTTCAGGTATGTTCGTTGGGGCCAATCGACGATCATCATTTTTTCTAAAGTCGCGGATGGACTGTGTGCTTAGATAAGATCTTTCGAGGATTGTTCGCGACGTCTCGCTTTTCCCGAAAGATATATCTTTTATAAGGTGGTTTCGATCTTCCCTCTTTTTGGAGAAGACGTGTACATTTTAGGTCTTACTTGACAATGACTGTTTTTAAAACAGGAACCGGTTTCCATCCAAGGATTTCTTGGACGGTGTAGAGGCTTATTGCGAGTGATTCGTGAGATCGGAAAAAAGAAATTTTATTAGAAAATTTCGAGAATTTCGAGTACAAGCACGGATATTTCGAACTTTATGGGAGTATATGAGTATACGTACCCACTCCCCCCCCCCTCCCCCTTTTTGGAGAGGGGGATAGCTGAAATTGTCAATAGGACAAGCTGCCTACATACCTCTTTCGAGGATCAAGCCATTTCGTAGTTCTGCTGGTTTTCGCGGGTGTTCCTACTCGCTGGAGGGGGTCGCCTCAGTTTCTCCGGCTACTGGGGCCAAAGCTGGGTCGACGATCGTTTCCGGAGTAGGGTTGTTCGCCGGTGAGGCGATGGATTCGGGAACGATGCTATCGTCACGAGTCGTTGCCTGATCCGATGGTTCCGGATCGCTTTTTGCGGAGCTCTGGTAGGAGTCCTAAGTTTTCTTCAATTTCTTCGGGTTTACCGCTGGGGTGTTCCGAGTTTTTCGAAGTTTATGTTCGGCCAAGTAGCAGAGCCTTGACTGTTTTTGGCATCCCCAGATTACTGATGTTCCGTTCGGGGTTAGGAATTTGATGCCGAGATGGTAAGTCGATGGTACTGCTTTCATGGCATTGATCCAGGGGGTTCCCATGATGACATTATAGATGGCGGGAGTGTCGACTACCATGAAGTCGAGGATTTTTGTCACATCCTTAGCCATTACAGGAAGTTTGATGGATCCGAGGGTCATTGACATCGTGCCTGAAAAACCTGTGAGAGGTTTTGGTTCCTGGACGACTTCTCCGAGTTCGATACTCATTCTTCGAAGCGTGTCGCGGTCGATGACGTTGACTGTGCTTCCTGTGTCGACAAGGATCCTGGCGACTTCGAGGTCTCGGATTACCAAATCGATGACTAGCGGATCACAGTGCGGTTTGTCGATACCGATGGTTTCGCTTTCTTCGAAATTGATTGCATCATTATGCATGTCATCGGTCGGGGACCGGGTTTGCCAGTTAGAAATTGTTTCCGCCTTCCAACCGTAAGCTTTGATCGACGAGACCGAATCTTGATAGAATTGTGATCCTCTGATGATCATATTCACCCTTCGACGGTTGTTATCGTTTCCGCGGTCGTCTTGTCTTCTTCCGCGTTTCTCCCCCGACTGGTTCTCGCGTGTATCTCTCTCGGGAGATTCTTTATCAGTTTTGGGAGGTCTGTCGGAATCCAAGACCAGGTCTTTTACGCTCGTGACCTTCGACAGTTTGCTGGCGAGGAGCTTTGCAGCGAGTCTAGCGCCGAGGACCTTGCAGTTTGTGGTGGAGTGACCTCTGGTCTGGTGGAACTCGCAGTAGGAATTATCTTGTACTGGTTCCTAGTCTAGGTGTTTCGAGAAGTTTTACCTTGTTCAGAATTGATGGCGTAGTTGTGCTTGCCCTGGAGATCTTCCCCTTCGTGGTGGATATACTTATCGTTACGAGAGCTCCTCCTTTTTGCGGACGTTTTCTGCGGGTTGTGTTTCTGGGAGAGGATCTTCATCTCTTCTTCCATTATGATGAAGTCCGTTGCCTTGTGCAGAGTGTCCTGGATTTTTCTCGGTTTTTCGAGAGATATCCACTGCCAAAGTTTAGATCGGTACCAAAGAGTTTTCCGCAGAGCGTCGACTGCTACTTTGTCGCTGATTCCAGTGACTCTTGCCATTACTAGCTTGAATCTGTTCATGAAATCGCGGAGTGGCTCGTCCTCCCTTTGAGATAGACTCCAGAGATCGACGTCTGAGGTTTCCCTGTCCATGAACATGGAATACTGTTTGAGGAACTCTGAAGCGAGTTGACGAAAACTTCTGATTGAGTTACGCGTCAGACGAGAGAACCATTTGAGCGCGGCTCCTTTGAGGTTTTCGACAAAGAGGAGGCAGTATCCGGCGTCTTTTTCGTGCTCCTTGAGTTTGCATCTTCCCATCGCGATCTGGAATGACTGCAGATGTGCCTTCGGGTTGAAGGTGCCATCGTAGATGGGAATTTTTATCTTTCCTGGATCTGAGATGTGGGTTTCTGTAATCCGGGCAGTGAAAGGGGTCTTGCGTGCTTCCTCGAGTAGCCTGTCGATTTCGGGCTCAGCGCTTGTCGCGTGGTGAATCTGCGATTTTACCGCTTTGACTTCTGCCGCGGTTTTCGCGATGTACTCGCGGAGGTCGTGGATTTCATCGGGGCTTCCAGATTCCCCTTGAGTCTGCCGACGCTGGCTCCGGTGGATTCTGGCTTGTTTTTCAGCCAGCTCATCCTGCTCCACCCAATAGAGGTTTTCTTCTTCCTCCGTCATGGGTTTTTCGAGTGACGCGTTCTGCCGAGCGGACTGGCTTCGCGTTCTTCTCGGATGGATATCCGCGTCCTGGTCCAAGCCATCGGACTGGTCACTAATGTCCAGATTGATACGTTCGACGTCATCTCCTTCGTCGCTCCCTGGAGGAGGTGGAAGTTTCTCCACGATCGGCTGCGCATCGGACGGGGCTATTTCGCTAGGGTTTTTTCCCGACGAAGCTCTGTCCGTCCGTGCGGCCTGGTCGTTTGGAGTCCCGAAATCAAGTCTTCTGCCGCTGCGGATCCTGGTGGTGCAGCGCGGGATTTTACTCCTAGCCTTCGCAGTTAAGGTCTCCACCTGTTTTGCGAGAGAGGCAACGAGTTTATCTTGTTCGTCCGACTTTTTCTTAGCAGTTCTTTCATCTGGGCTAATGCCGCGGCGTCAGTGGTTACCGTTGACATGTTTCCAGCTGGGGTTAGATTAAAACTGGAATCGACGGGAGGCCCGTCGGGCACCTGTTTGTCTTTGTCAGTGTCGATCATCATACCTGACTGAGTGTGTCTGGTTACGTGAGAGATAGATCTGTACCCCCCCCCCCCCCTCCTTCTAGCGCCAAACTGTGGGAACCAAGATTCACACCGTCGAGTTTTGTTAATCGGAGGAAAGCCAAGTTAACCTAGCTTTCCCTGAAGGTCCCGGTTATCTGCTGGTCCACGCACAACACAATCAATAAGACAAAAAGTATGCGATAATAAATCGTAGGAACAAAAAGAGAGCAAAAAGATCTTATTTCCGAATCCGCGTTTGAGCGTGAACAACAGGTGAGAGTCTCGGCTACGAGAGCTGTCGGTAAGTTCTCTAGTCTAGCAACCTAAGTTCTAACCTAGTTGAGTCGCAACTCGATAGTAAAAACGGAAAATTGCCTAAATTGCTCTAAGTGCTAAGTTTGCTCTGATATGCTCTGATTTCTCTCCCTTTGCTCTTCGTCCTAAGTCCTCCTTATATACTCCTCCTTTAGGTCGGTTTACCTCTTCTCGGGCCGGACTTGTCGCGAAGCGGGCTTTTCCATATCTCGTTTTTCTTCGGGATTATCTTCGGAAACTTGACATTAATCTTTGCGGAAATTTGATATTTATCTCTTCCCGCGGATGAGATAAACCGTCATACTAGTCTTTGGGCTCAAGTCTTTTGGGATCATAGATGGGCCGTTGTCCGCAATTCAGATCCTCTTTGGGCCGTATCGAGACTTAAGCGTTTTTACGATTTCACTCGCGAAGTAGCCGTTGGTATAGGCATGATTTTCCCAATGGAACCTCGTCTCTTCGCTTAGCCGAGGCAGTTGATGTTAAGTTAACCGTAACCTGCTCTATTACGAAGAGTGTGAAACCGTTCGAGAGACATAACCTTCCCAATTTCCCGAAGACTTTCGACGATGCTTTTAGACGGAACATTGGTATCGTGTCCACGGACCCGAGGACTGAGTTACGGAAACTTTGGACGAAGATGCATGGTTATGGGATGGGACCGGGTTCGGAATGGTCCATGAACGTATGGCCGCTCTCGCCGGGCGAGCTTACCCGCGCCACGGTCGAGCTCGCCGGCGAGTTGACCCACAACGCGGTCGTACTCGCCGGGCGAGCTGACCCGTGCCACGGTCGAGCTCGCCGGCGAGTTGACCCGCAACGCGGTCGTACTCGCCGGGCGAGCTTACCCGTGCCACGGTCGAGCTCGCCAGAAATTGACCCGCAACGCGGTTGTACTCGCTGGGCGAGTTAACCCGTGCCTCGGTCGAGCTCGCCGGCGAGTTGACCTGCAACGCGGTCGTACTCGCCGGGTGAGTTGACCCGTGCCTCAATCGAGCTCGCCGGCGAGTTGACCCGCAACATGGTCGTACTCGCCGGACGAGCTGACCCGTGCTACGGTCGTGCTCACCGGCGAGTAGACCCGTGCTCGTCGGGCGATCCGTTTTGGTTATTCGTTTTCTTGGCTTTTGAAGTTTTGACCGAGATTTGGTTTTTCCGAGTACTTGTGGTGTCCCTTGACTCTGGGTTTTCACCTCTTTTGTTCTTTTCTTACCTGCAATAATGACAACTAAAACCAAAAATTAAAAGAAGAAAAAACTAAGAAATTTTTTTATACTTACCAGTGGGTTTTTTCCCACCAAAGCACTTCAGTCGCTAGCTTGACTTTAGAGGTAGATTTCAGTCGGGTTGAGCATATGAACTTGCTGCAAAACAAGCTCCAAAATCATACATATTCAGCTTCAAAACTCTGATCAACAACCCCCTTTACAGTATCTAGAAATTTCTCCTTCAATTCATGTGTAAGAGTAGTTCTGATAGTAGAGAAAGGTTTAGACATACCTTTTTTACTTTACCTCATATTCGATAAATTTCTAATCACATCTCAGTGGGATCAAAACAATGCAGAACCACCATTTATCCTTTTGCTTTGGAAATTTTTCTTTCACCTTTGTATTCCCCTTAGTTTTCTGTAACAAAATGAGGATCCTCATCCACGACTTCCTAATCTCACTTGATCATCAATCTATTTTTATGATTAACTCTCAGGTTCTCTCCACCAACCAGTGAGACGTAAGTGGCATGCGAGATGGCAGGTCTAGTGGGGACAGATTTGTAGAAAATTGATTCTGAGAAGGAGACTCGACTCTTTTGCTAGGAATTTGATGACAACTCCCACGATAGCCATAAAATGGTTTTTTCAAGGATAAAAGGTATTTCATAATCCTTGCTTAAAATTTAAACAGTGACGAACAACTGTAGAAAATTAAACATGTTAATATATATTTTAATTTATTTGGTATAAAATTTGTGAACATATAAGATATAAAATATTCCTCAAATATGAATACTTTGCAAAAGAAAATATTTTCCATATATCTGCATATTAAATATACACATCAAAATATATGTCAAAAAGATCGGCATAATTTGAGATATCAATTTAACAGTATTATATGATATCATATTTAAACAAAGTAAAAAAAAAAATTAACAAACCAAAACAAAATGTAAAAATTTATCGAGTTATGCATAATTTAAATATAGGATTTAAATAAAAACAAGAAACTTAACAAGCTACTAACACTTTTCAAAACTAACAACTAAATTAACGTTTCTACAATTGTTGTTTTCCGCATTATTTTATCAAAAGTTCAAAATAGTTATCAACTTTGAAACGGATTGAACAATAGATTATTTCATTTCAATTTTAGAATATTAAAAATAAAATTGGACGGATTAGGTAAATATATTATTTAATTTTGACTTTAATATAATATTTTAAGAATATGTCATTCCTTAAAGGTATAAATAAATATAAAATAATGTGCTACATATTAAACTTAAAAGGAATTTTTTTATTGAAATTAAAAAAAAATTATGTTTAAATTATGATTATGTGTTAGCATGTAACATAACTATAAAAATATTTTACAGTTACTCTTAGAATTTGTGTTCACAAGGTCTCATTGGATATATTTTACATCAAAACAAGGTTTAATTTATATTCACAAATTTAAGATTGAATAAGAAAATTTATACCGTTGTAATAAAACTGAAAACAACACATCTAAAAATTATTTCTCATCAACTTTTGAATATTTGAATTATAAATATATGTATAATACATGTCAAAATATTCCTAAAAATTCAAAACAAAATAGCTCTTTTAAGGCTTATAATTAAATTAAATTAAGTACTGCGGAAAATTTAAATAGAAATTATGTTAAAAACTTATAAATTAAAAATTATTTAAAAGAAATTATAATTTTCATTAAATAAATTTTTTTCAATCAAATTATCACTCGTTTTTGGAGCAGGTGT
The DNA here is from genome assembly GCA_018703725.1 of Brassica juncea. Classification (NCBI taxonomy): domain Eukaryota; kingdom Viridiplantae; phylum Streptophyta; class Magnoliopsida; order Brassicales; family Brassicaceae; genus Brassica; species Brassica juncea. The sequence goes on along the minus strand of CM031941.1, from coordinate 11,172,687 downwards.
CAAAATTTAGTACACATTTAAAAATATTTTCCTAAATACACATTCAGCAAAGTGTTACTAATTACACTTTCAAGAACGTATTACTAAATAATTTGTCAAAGTTTATTTAGGAATATGTTATACACATTTATGAATGTCTTCTTAGACTTATAAAAAAATATATATTGAGGAATGTCATTTTAAATATACATATAAAATTAAATATACATGAAGGCTTTCCTAAATAAAATTTCAATAATATTTTCTTAATAAGAATTCATAATATTTTCTTAAATGCACATTTAAGTAATTCCTAAATAAAAGGAAGAAGTTATACATATTTATTTTTTATTGTCAGTTATCAACACTATTAAAATTGAAGGGCCTTTCTTGAGGTCCCCTTCTTTTTTGAACTTATTTACCATTCTATGCCACCACATTAATTTTAGGCTATGATTTTGATTAAATATTTTTTTTCCGAAAACCCTATAGTTAACAAAAAAATCTCGCCTCCTGATTCTTTGGGACTTCCACGATTTCGTGATAATCAAAAATAAAATCTAAATATTTGTTTATCAATTTGACCAATTAAATTGCTATTAAAGCGGGGATCAATGTAGGCAACAACTCTACGGAAGTTTATGCAGGTTTAATTTTGATTCATCTTCATTGATGTGAATTGTTTGTTTCGTTGTTGTTGGATTTTATTTTGATTTTGAATATATTAGATGTAATGGCTTCCCAGATCACATCAAATGTTGCTCTAATCTGTTTCTTTCTGATGCAGGACAAGAGAAACAAAATCAAAGGAATATGAGGAACAGAAGGGTGATCCATTAACGATATGAAGATCTTCAGTGGTAAAGGAGTTACCATCGAACTAAGGTATTGGACTATAGTTTTTTTAACAGCGTTGTATTGGACTATAGGTATACAGTCCCTTGGTGTTTTCTGGCTTTTTTATTCTCTGTTTCTGTGTTGAATTTTCTATAATTCTAATAAGCTATTTGTTCACGATCAATGGTTTTAAATGGTATTTGATGGAATAGGTTTTCAAGTTTAAGGGTATATGGATCATGTTTTACTATACAGCTTAAGGTTATATCTGTACTTGGTTTTTGTTTTGTGAATAATGGTATAGTAGGCTCGACCGAGGGTATACAATGTTGGGTTTTGGAAATGCACATGTCATCTCTTTATTGTTGCAGTGCGGAAGAGTAATGGCATTTGTTGGGTCTGCTAAGGTATCATGGTCTGTTAAAGTAATGTGGTTGTCTTTTGGTTTTGGCACGTTGTGTGGAGTGGGAGATTCGGCTGCTTTGTTTTGGATCCTATTGATAGGAAAACGATCTTTGAAAAGGCAGTAGAGGAAAGTAGATCCATAGGAGGAGCATACTAGCTAGGGATTCCGGTTTGTTGTGGGGAATCGTTTCTTTAATGGTTCAATCTATCTTAGTGCGATTATGGTCAGAGCAGGGATCCTAGAATTTTTATATGGTACAGGTGTTACTGCACTTGTAGAGCTTAGACTGTCACAGATGATTATCGAGACTAGACTGGAATGTGTTTCTCAAGGTTTGGAGAAATTTGGTTCATAAGGTATAACTTGGCTTTCATGGTTTATTTGTGTCCCTTGGGTTTCGTTTTATAAAGAAAATATTGGGATATAATGGTCTCACTAGAAAGGTCTACTTAGCTAACAGTCATTTCAAATATGTTTCTCAGAATCCTTAGATCTCTGAATTGATTCTCTATTGTATCTCTTCTGCAGAAATCTTCGTGGCAACAGCAATGACTCGTGTTCACTCCTTTTCCTGCCTCTTGCATAACACCAGAAACTGGATGGTACTCATTCACTCTCTCCTTTCATACTTGGGTTTTGCGTATAAGCATGTTGAATGTTTTTAAGTTGATATAAGTGAATGAGATCGCTTTATGTGTACTCTCTATTGTTGCTTCAGCAGGTTTCACTGAAAACACTAATGTAATCCACCGGCTTCTAAGGGAAGGGGACCCCACATTTCGAGTGGAGCTTCTTAATTTTTCTCAGAGAGATCGGATTCTGCAGCTTTCTAATATCAAGGATGATTCAAGCCATATTGGTCAGTTAGTCGTCAATTCAGTGTAAGCATAGTTGTTTGAACAAAAGAGGTTCTTATAGAGTATTTCTGTTTCTCTCACACATCATGGGATTGTTCAGCTTGGGTTAGTATACTTATACATTGTTTCTTCAGGAATGCCTAGAAGGCTTCAGGGCGTTAAAATATGATACTGAGGCAGAACTTGCACCACCCTTTTTCTCTGGATAATGTATCAAATATTACTTTACAACTTTTTCTTGCATTTCAACTTGTTCTCCCACGATTATTTCCCACGGTCAAAAGAGGAAGATAAGTAGTGTGTCAATGCCATTAAAGAGAAAACAGGAACTCCAATCAAGAAGCAGAGAAGACAACCGAACAGCTGAGTTTGGAGGAAGAAGAGAGGTTAAGACATGAACTAGAGGAGATAGAAGCAAAGTATTAGGAAAAGATGAAAGAGATAGATAACAAAGAAAAGAGAAGAAGCAATAACGGAAACAAAGAGAAAGCCATCTCAAAAGGAGGTAGAAAAAGTTGATTATAGTTAAAAACAGAACAAAGGCATTATTGGTGTGTTTGCTTTTTCTTTTCCGAGTCAATTTGTTTCTTTGAACAAGAACAAGCACTTCACTCTTTAACATTACACTGAGCATTACAAAGTAAAATTTCTGGAATAGAAATTGGGTTTTTTTATTTGAATGAAGACACAATAATATCATGAAACATCGCTTTTTTTTACTAAAAATGAAACATCTTTTTCATTTGAATATACACGATAATAGCATGAACCACAGTTTTTCACTTGGAAACCAAATTGACCACAGTTTCGTAATAACTTTAAAGAATAGTTTTTTATTCATTTAAAAAATATTCTTATACTCTAACTGTATTTTTGAATAATCTAACTAACTAAATTGTAACAAATTGAAGCATATAACTCATGTGTGATATCCCTATAAAATATCCATTAACAAAATATAAAACTTCCTTAATTTGATATATATATATATATATATATATTCGAAGAATATAGAACTTGCATAATTTCTAAGAATATATTCCTATGAACAACTTGTGCAACACTAAATATTATTAACTTTACGATTTTGAAATATCTACAAAATATTGCAAAATTTTAATTAAGTTACCTATTAATATATATGAATTTCACGAATGGGAAATTTTAAAAAGATATCGGATCCAAAATATTTTCTACATGAATAAATTCTGCAAGGAATATCGTTTGACCTTCTAAATTATTTGGCCTAAACTATTATTTATTTAAAAAAAACAATAAGTAAACAAAACCCAAATAAAAAGATAGTCGAAACCAAATTTTTAATTGTATACAATATATATTATTATTAACAACAATAAAATTAGTAATCTTTAAACTAAGCTCACTAATTGTTAATAAGTTTATTAAACCATATCACATATATAAAAATTGAAAATTTAAATAAAATTAGTTTAAAATTTAAAGCTTTTAATACACATTAAATTATGGGCAATTGTCCAAAATAGCACCTTTTAAGTTTTCCATCTCAAAAATAGCATGGGAAATAAAAAGTCACAAAAATAGCATTCATTAATGTACAAAATGTCTAGAGTACCCTTGTTTTGAAATTAATTTAAAAAAAATCAGAACAACCTCTCTCTCTCTCACGCGAAGCACGGCGACTCTTCTTCTCAACGCGACGGCGGCGACCTCGCCGTTGACATCATCTGATTCATTCACTCCCCGACGACCTCGCCGTTGACATCGTCGCTGGCGTGACCAGAAGCCACTACCTGACACTCTCCCTCGTCTCCAAGAGTTTCAGCAATCTCACCGCCTCGTCTAACCTCTACAAGAGGCGATCTCAGCTAGGTATCACCCAACACCGTGTCTACGCCGTCCTACGCAACCGCAGCACCGGTGATTTCAGTTTTTACATCACCCAACAATGTGTCTCTGGTTGTATTCTTCCTTCGGTTTTTATAGGATTTGCATATGATGTAGTGTTCTCTTTAACTTCTTTTACTGTCTAAATTATGATTGTATTCTTTTTTTTCTGTGAATCGACTAGGCTTCGCTCTGTTTCATGAAACTATTGCCTTCTTGTTTGTGTGTGTATGTATGTAATGTCATTAACAAGTTTCCTTCATGGTTTCTCTGTTTTCTTTCTATTTTTCAGTTTGGGACTTCTTGTAAATCAGTATAACCACTGGTGTTATTTGTCTGCTGTGAAACTGCTGTTTGTGTTTGTTAGCTCTTGACATTCATCACCATGTCCCTAGTTGAGTAACTGTTAGCATTTCTTTTTTTTTTTGGTTTTAAGCATGTTGTTGTCGCTGCTCTTTAGAACTACCCTTTCATGTTCTTGGTCCTTGTGAGATGTTGGGTTTACTAGATCTTGAACAAAGAAGCAAGTCTTTAGTAGCAAAATAATAATATCATTTTTGTCTTTGTGGTTTCTCAACGTAGATATCAGAAGCTATATTTTGAGCCATGAGCACAGTGACCAGGCCTACGAAAGGTATTGGAGTTTGGAGGATGAGGTAACAGAGATGCAGAAGAGGGTTGTTAGTTTACAAGATGAGTTTGGAGTTGGCGCAGAGATTGAAGATGGTGAAGCTAAGACGCTGGTGGCTAGCACGGCTCTTAGCTCCTGTAAAGAGACTATTGCTAAGCTTGAGGAGACGCAGAAACGTTTTGCTGAAGATGCAGAAACTGAAAAGGAAAGGATTGTTTCTGCAACAGAAAGGTTTGAAGCATTGAGGAAAAAGTTTGAGATGGTTAAGGTAACATAAGAAGAGGCTAAGAAAGATTCTTCTGGTCAAGAATCTGCCAAAGAATCGAGAGAGGTTGATTTGAATGAGAACCTGACTAATGCAGAGTTTGCAGAGAAGATAGATGAGCTTGTGGAGAATGTGGTTTCTCTGGAGACAACAGGTTCATCCCACATATGTGTTTGAGTTATGATTGGATTCTTTTTTTCTGTGAATCAACTAGGCTTCGCTCTGTTTCATGAAACTATTGCCTTCTTGTTTGTGTGTGTATGTATGTAATGTCATTCACAAGTTTCCTTCATGGTTTCTTTGTTTTATCATTAGCCCACATTTGCTTGTTTACTAAATTATTGTAGCTCCTTGATAAATGTCAAGTGCTAGCTTAACATTTTACCAAAAAATAATGAAAATGTTAAGTGCTAGCTCACCTGAGGACTCACCATGATAATAATTATCTCTTTTAGTATCACGAATCCAGATGTGCCATAACTTACCTGGATTCATTAAGGATCATGAAACAAGAATTCCGCAGAAGACAATCCTCAAATTTAAGCTACTTTCACACGGTGAAATGGCTCCAAGAGGCAACCGAAAGTATATTTTTGTTTTCTTTTGTTTTTATCACAACAGACATGTGTATCTATAAATCTAGCAAGGCATTTCCAATCTTCTGGATGGGTTTCCAGAAGAGCATATTAGGTTTATTTTTGTTTGTAGCAAAGTTGAAACCAAGAAAACTAAGGGATCTCATATTTGTATAAATGGAAATTTCAAAATTGTGTTATTTTCAGACCAAAAAAAATAGAAAAAAATTTAGTGTCCACTGCAAATCAAACCCGGGAATGGGGAAAGAGTGTTTAAAGTTTCTATATGTTAACAGTTTAGCCGCTGGGCTGAGGAGAATCATCTGATCATTGGTAACACTTAATTGTATTTAACTATGAGATGCCTTAAATTTAGGAAGGCATTTCGAATCTTCTTGATGGGATTCCAGAATATCATATTAGGTTTGTTTTCTTTGTTTTCTTTCCAGAATATCATATCAGTAATGTCTTCCAGATCTTTAGTTAAGATAATTTTTCATTGCCATCTGTTTAACACTTAACCATTATGTGTATCTACAAATCTAGGAAGACATTTCGAATCTTCTGGATGGGTTTCCAGAAGAGCATATTAGGTTTGTTTTCTTGGTTTTCTTTCCAGAATATCATATCAGCAATGTCTTCTAGATCTTTAGTTAAGATAATTTTTCATTGCCATCTGATAAAGTAAAGCTTTCAACTTTTAAACATAGATAACAATTAAAAACCAGTCAAAATCACAATACAACGCAAAGACAGTCTCCTAAACATCAATGAAGCACTAACAATACAAAAATGCAAAGAAGAAAGTGTCTAATGTCACATGCAGAAAGAACCACAAGGTGGCACAGCTTTAGCAGAAATCAACTGTGTAAAGCTCCCACCTTTCCACTCTGAGCAAATCTCCACCCAGCTCCCAATACACAAAGCCACTTAAATCATCCATAAGATTAGACTTACCCAGAAGGTAAAGCTTCCAACGTTGATGAAAATTAAAACAAGTCAAAATCATATGTTTGTACTGAACACATAAATGTATTTAAAGTGAAATAATATATTTTAAAATTAGGAAAGCATTGAACATGTTCAGGATGGGCTTCCTAAACACATTTTTATTTAATTAAAAAAAACATAAGAAGTCTGATTCTGATGGGAATCGAACACGGGTTTAGCCGTGTAAGTTTAAAATCTTGAAAGAGTAGTGGTATATCCACTAGGCTGAGGAGAATCATCTCTTTGTACTGAACACATAAATGTATTTAAAGGGAAATAATATATTTTAAAATTAGAAAAGCATTGAACATGTTCATGATGGGCTTCCTAAACACATTTTTATTTAATTAAAAAACATAAAAAGTCTGATTCTGAGGGTAATCGAACACGGGCTTAGCCATGTCAATTTAAAGTAGAGAATGAGTGTGTTTTCTTGCATAAGTCTATTTTCGAAGAGAATCAAATGCGTGTAAGGAATGTTGAACACGGGTTTAGCCGTGTAAGTTTAAAGTCTTGAAAGAGTAGTGGTATATCCACTAGGCTGAGGAGAATCATCTGTTTGTACTGAACACATAAATGTATTTAAAGTGAAATAATATATTTTAAAATTAGGAAAGCACTGAACATGTTCAGGATAGGCTTCCTAAACACATTTTATTTAATTAAAAAAAACATAAGAAGTCCGATTCCGATGGGAATCGAACACGAGTTTAGCCATGTAAGTCTAAAGTCTTGAAAGAGTAGTGGTATATCCACTAGGCTGAGGAGAATCATCTGTTTGTACTGAACACATAAATGTATTTAAAGTGAAATAATATATTTTAAAATTAGGAAAGCATTGAACATGTTCAGGATGGGCTTCCTGAACACATTTTTATTTAATTAAAAAAAAAACATAAGAAGTCCGATTCCGATGGGAATCGAACACGGGTTTAGCCGTGTAAGTTTAAAGGCTTGAAAGAGTAGTGGTATATCCACTAGGCTAAGGAGAATCATATGTTTGTACTGAACACATAAATGTATTTAAAGTGAAATAATATATTTTAAAATTAGGAAAGCATTGAACATGTTCAGGATGGGCTTCCTAAACACATTTTTATTTAATTAAAAAAACATAAGAAGTCCGATTCCGATGGGAATCGAACACGGGTTTAGCCGTGTAAGTTTAAAGTCTTGAAAGAGTAGTGGTATATCCACTAGACTGAGGAGAATCATCTGTTTGTACTGAACACATAAATGTATTTAAAGTGAAATAATATATTTTAAAATTAGGAAAGCATTGAACATGTTCAGGATGGACTTCCTAAACACATTTTTATTTAATTAAAAGAAACATAAGAAGTCCGATTCCGATGGGAATCAAACACGGGTTTAGCCGTGTAAGTTTAAAGTCTTGAAAGAGTAGTGGTATATCCACTAGGCTGAGGAGAATCATCTGTTTGTACTGAACACATAAATGTATTTAAAGTGAAATAATATATTTTAAAATTAGGAAAGCATTGAACATGTTCAGGATGGGCTTCCTAAACACATTTTTATTTAATTAAAAAAAAACATAAGGAGTCCGATTCCGATGGGAATCGAACACGGGTTTAGCAGTGTAAGTTTAAAGGCTTGAAAGAGTAGTGGTATATCCACTAGGCTAAGGAGAATCATATGTTTGTACTGAACACATAAATGTATTTAAAGTGAAATAATATTATTTTTTTTAAATTAGGAAAGCATTGAACATGTTCAGGATGAGCTTCCTAAACACATTTTTATTTAATTAAAAAAACATAAGAAGTCCTATTCCGATGGGAAACACGGGTTTAGCCGTGTAAGTTTAAAGTCTTGAAAGAGTAGTGGTATATCCACTTGGCTGAGGAGAATCATCTGTTTGTACTGAACACATAAATGTATTTAAAGTGAAATAATATATTTTAAAATTAGGAAAGCATTGAACATGTTCAGGATGGGCTTCCTAAACACATTTTCGTTTACACACTTGACTATATAAATATCTGCTGAGAAACATAATAAGAGAAAGTAAGTTTACTTGATAGTAACGAAGTCCAGTAGAAGCATCGGATTCAGATACGCCTTTGGGCTCATTAGTAAAGATGCCACTACCTATCATCTCTTTTAACTTGTAACCTGAGAAGTTCTTCCTACAAGAAGAAACAATGAGCTGCCCGGTAAAGAAACCACCTTTTAAAGACACTGAAACCATCAAAACAAAACAGGTAAGAAATGAAGCAACTATGTATTGAAAGATTTCGCTTTCTAAATTAAAAAAAAAAACATTCATTACATAGTAGTGATATAAACAATGTCACTATAACAGAACAGTGGTGGTTTGATATGTTATGTGGGTTTTCATGAACTGACATCAAACAAAGAAACCATTTTAAAAAAAGGCAATCACTTTCAGAACTTGAGAAGCAAGATCAAGCTTGTAAAAGCTCTGTTTTTATCTCTAAAGACAAGTATCAAAATCAGGGCTTTAAAACAAACAAATCCAGGTAGTAGATCTGCATGAGAGAAGAGATTAAGTGGATGTTTACAGATTATTGAGGATGTTGATAATGAGCAGTAAAAGCCACAATCATATACCAAACGGCAGGTTCCATGACCACTTTAAAACATAACAAAATCAATGCTAACGGTGCACAAAGTAACAATCATATACCATATAATATATCTACACTATGAGACTTCTTGAAGCATGCCATGTCTAACTCAACTCATTGGGGCTATTCCTTCACCTAGTTACAGCTATACTACAAGATGGACCTAAACTAGCTCTGAACTTCACCAGGAAGTACCAGATAACAAAGTCTAATACCTGAACAATCAAATAGACGAATGGAATCATTCCAAAAAGAAGAATCAAATTAAAGATGATGATCAAAAGTGATCAGATTTTTGAAATGTAATGATAAGTAGACTTATTTCATCACAAACATCATTATCAACAAAAACAAAAATACTGAAACGAAGTTTAAGGAGGGCATATCAACCATCCATAGATCAAGCTCTCATACTCAATCTGAAGAATCTCCAGTGGACGCGAGCCTCTCCGTCTCGAGGCGTTCCATGGCTTTATGATGGGCCCAAGTCTCGATCGAAAGATCAGGCTTCGCGTTGAGCCAAGGATGACGATCGCGAGGAAGCTCCCAATCCTCCCTTGCCCCGGCGGCGGAGGAGTGCGGTTCATGAAGAAGCCCTTGGGACGCTCCTCGTGACCCGGAGTCGCCCATCGGCTCGCTCCGGCGGATGGAGAAGATCCGGTTTTGTAGGGATGTGATGACGGAAGATGGCAAATCTGAAGATGGTGGATCGGACGCCGACGAAAAGGAACACTGCGGAGGAGACGACGATGACCAGAAAGGATAGTCTCTTACGATTGATTTTCAAACCTCGTTTTTTTTTAATTATTCAAAGGAGGAGAGGTCATAAAGGTAAATTATCCCTTTAATGAATGCTATTTTTATGACTTTGGGCCTTGAGTGCTAATTTGGGAACCAAAACTTGGTTTAGTGTCATTTTGGTCATTTTCTCAATTATTAATTTAGTTTATGTTTTTGTTATATTGTTTTCTGAAACAAGATAAAACAAAAACAAATATCCATAGACCAGAAATATGGAGATAGTAAATATAAACATAAATGCAATTGATTATTTTTAATTAAAGTAATTTTGATAATTATTTTAAGAGAAAAATACTTATTTAAAAAAATATTTCAAATACTATATAAATATTAAAAGATAAAAAACTATTGTAAAATTAAAAATACTCGAAGCAATGCTAATTACTGATAAATTATTAACCAAAATTAGTTTTAGAAACCATTTACAGCCCACCATTTATCTAAGAATATGTATACCTCTTTTAATTGTAGCCAATAAATTGTAACTTAAGGTTTCTAAAACAAAGGTGAAACTGAACTTACTAGAAATAGGAGAAAGAATTAAAAACTGTTCGCTCTGCTCCTTATAATATAATTTCCCATCTTTCTTGATTCCCATCACTTTTTTTTATTTCTACAAGAAGAAGAAGATTTTTTCCTGGAACGAACACTTATAATTTCGAAGATGCCAGAGACGGATTTATCGTTTGGAAGGTCATTACTAAGTTTGCGTCGGGACCAAGTGCACTTAATGGACCCAACTGAGCCAATGAGCATGGAGGTGGAGTTAGATTCTTTTCAGAGACAAGTTGCTGAGAAATTTATTGACCTTAACGCCTATGCGAATGACGATGAGCTCCTCTCACTTGAATGGATAGGAAAACTTCTTGATTCGTTTCTTTGTTGCCAAGAAGAATTTCGAGTTATAATATTCAACCACAAGTCTCAGCTTCTCAAACAGCCAATGGACCGTTTGATAGAAGATTACTTCGAGAGGAGCGTCAAAGCTCTTGATGTATGCAATGCGATTCGTGATGGGATCGAGCTGATCGGGCAATGGCAAAAACTAATTGAAATCGTAATATGCGCTTTGGATGCAAGCCATGGACAGCTCGGTGAAGGGGAAATCCACCGTGCTAAGAAAGCTTTGATTGATTTAGCCATTGGGATGCTAGACGAGAAAGATTCTTCTAACTCATTGGCCCAGCGTAACCGTTCTTTTACACGTAACAAGGACAATAATCAACACATTGGCTACTTAAGGTCACTGTCTTGGAGCGTGTCCCGGTCTTGGTCAGCCGCAAAACAGTTACAAGGGATAGGAAATAACTTGGCCACACCTCGAGCTAGCGATGTCATGGCTACCAATGGTCTAGCCCTAACGGTCTACACAATGACATCGATATTGTTGTTTGTTATGTGGGTTCTTGTAGCCGCTATACCTTGCCAAGACCGTGGTTTACAAGTGCATTTTTACTTCCCAAGGCATTTCCAATGGGCAGTACCAGTGATGTCCTTGCACGATAAAATCATGGATGAATCAAAGAAAAGAGATAAAAAGAAAGCATGTGGATTGCTTAAAGAGATTAATCTAATGGAGAAAAACTCGAGAATGTTAAGTGAACTGATTGATTCAGATAACTTTTCATTAATCGATGATAATGGGTTAGAAGTGAAGGAGAGAGTGGAAGAGTTGATGCAAGTACGTGAATCTGTGAAAGAGGGTTTGGATCCATTCGAAAGGAAAGTTAGAGACGTTTTCCACAGGATTGTTCGTAGCCGCACCGAGGCTCTTGATTCCCTTGGAAAGGTTCATGATCAAGAAAAGGAAAACTTGTAACATGGTTTCCTATAGACGTTTCAGATTCAGTTGTGAGGAAAATATGGAAAAAATTGTTTAAAGGGAAAAATAATCTCTTGTTTTTTTTTTTTTGCGTGCCATCTCTGTAAAGAAAGGTGCTAATCTTCTATGTATCATTTTTATTTTATCAAATGTATATCTTGTTTCTATTGTTGTATTTATATCTTATGATGTCCACCTCTGTGGACTGTGAGATGTTGATGTACTCGGCAAGGCTACCTCGGACACCTAGAACTATCTTTTCAAAGCATTAATGACAACTAAGTTTTCCTAGTTATAAAACCTAAAGCATTACCCTTACACCCTTAGTGTATAGATGTATAGAAAACTGCAACTTTTAGGAGTTTTATTACCAAAAAGAAAAACTTCCGGGAGTTCCATATATATACTAAATAATAAATAGAACTACACTTTGATCCGCGCGACCGCGCGGGTTTTTTATTTTTAATTTTTAGTTTGTATTAAATGATGTATTTGGTAAATGACATTGAGTATTTTTTTTGTATTTAAACCATCTATTGTATGATCGATATTCGATATCGTATAAGAAATGCAAAATTTATATTTAATTAGACATTTGTATTAGATATATATAAAACAATGTTTATTAATTAAAAAATGAAGAAAAAGAAAACTATGACATAAGTATACCATACAAAATATGATAAATTTGGTATAAATTTTAGGGGAAAATACAATGATGATCAGTCTCTTATAACTTGAAATTACATTGGTTGTGTTTATTATGTTGTCTCGGTTTAACTAATTGTTAAAAATAGTTTGTCTAGAAAAAAATGAAAAGATGAATTGTATTTTTGTTGCAGTAATTATTGCTTGAAAATATTTTTATATGAAGTTTTCGATAACACGCCACTCGCCGATGGGTGAGATATGAAATAGTATTAGAAACTTAAGAAATGAGAGTAAAAGCAAACTGAAAATGAAAAGGTAATAGAACATATTGTTTCATCAGCTAAGACCATCTCAAGAGTTTAATCAATGAAGGGAGGGTTTTGTTTCCACGTGAATGAGTTTTATTTGCATTCGCTACCCATCTTTGAAAGGTTAAACATCTTTAAACAATGTAAAACTCTAGCTTGTTTGTCGACATGGTGTTTTGATCTTTGAGAGAAGGTAGTGGTTTGGCAAGTTAACGTGGAACCTATAGTATATACACTGGGATATGAAACCTAAATGATAGGATATCTTGCAAATAACTTTCGAGCTTGAATATAGGTTATAGTAAAAACATTAATTTCAAAGAATATTCGTATTTGGGATTTTGTTTCCATAATTTTCAATCCATAGAAGGTGTAGTTTTTTTTTCAAAAAGAAGATTTATAAAATCGCGTATAAAATAGATATTGCAAATTGGCCCCCAAAGAGATATAAACGACGATAAAAATAAATTAGTTGATCTAGGCTTTTAAGGTTTTATCTCCTAATTAGTTGAAATCATGTGTTTAACTTTTTGGATTTTATTATTATTCAGAGCCGTGCTTATTGTGAATCTGAAAAGGCATTTGCTCCGGACCCCCAAATATACTAAAAGTTCTAGGCCCCCAAAAGTGTGTCAAAGTGGTTTATGCGTTTAGAATTAAATAAAAAATAAACTGAAGTGTCTGATTCAAAATTACATAAATGAAAATAATACTAAAATTTTGAAGTCTCATGCATATATAAAAATATATTTTAACTATTAATTAATATTTTATTTTTATTTATTAGTATGTTTTGAGTGATCATGTAATTTATATATATATATATATAAAAAAATAAATAGATTCTTATTATAAAAATATATTTTCTTATTGTATTTAGATCATTCAAATTCAAGTATAATTAAGGAAATCAAATTAGTTTTATTTCTCGCATAAATGTGCATGTATTTTCAAATTAATTTTCAAAATTATATGTTAATTTTTAAGAGATAATAGAAAATAAAGAGATGATCAATAGGAAATTACATAAGTATAGCTGATAAATTTTTGTAAGCTCATGAGCAAATATCAATATTTACAATAATTAAAATATTTTATAACTTTTAAATAATTGAATGCCTTAGAATTATTTAAAGGTAAACTGAAATTATTTAAATTGTCTTAAAAATGATAATTCAGATTTGGTTGGGTATTTTGATTATGAGTATATTAAGTTCCACAAACATAAAGAAATCAAAACATTAAAAAGAAACAAAATATTAAGGAATTTTTTTAATAATATAAAGTATAATATATATTTACCTCCTTAAAAGTATATGATATTTAAAAATATTTTTTATTTGATCAAATATGCTTATCATAAAAAAATATTTTTAGGTTCCATTTTTAATATCTCTTAAAATCATCACTAAAATTATGATTTTTTGTGAAATCATATTATATAAGTAAAATATAATATATGAGTATTTGTTTTTGCTGTAATTGTAAGATATTATAAACTATTTTTAGTCAATTAAAAATAAATCGGTTTATGTTATTAATTATTTTATGTAATCATCTAAGAAAATAGATAGATATAAAGAAAATATGTCTATTACTTTGATTTTTTATTGTATAAAGTATGTTTTAAAGGAATAATATTTATTTTTAAAATCAAGATTATCTTTGTGAACTTTTTTTTAATGAAATCACATTATATAAAGATACATTTTTCTTTTCATCTAAAAATACATAGATATAAAGAAAGTATTTGTAAAAATATGTTTTAAACGAATTTTACTATTTTGTGAACTTTCCTTTTTAATGAAATTATATTATATATACATATATTTTTCATTTTTAAATTCGTTTTTAAAATCTATAAATTTTTCCTTTTTATTATATGTTATTTGGAAAAAGTAAAATGGAAACTAAAAATAATAATAATAGTATTTTAATTCATTAAGGGTACCTATGTAAATAACCGTCATAAGAATTAACGTGAGCGTGACACGTAAGAAACTGACTTCTCAAATAATATTATAGAGATATCGTTGTTCAAGTATTGCATCTGTTTAGATAGATGAATTAAACTTGTATGAATTAAATAATTAATATATAGAAGTCTCGATTAATAAAAAGAATTCCGTTAACTCAACATTTCGTCACCTTGTTTGTACAGGTTTAAAAGCCAAGCTGGAAGAAAATGAGAGGCAGAATGTATCAGATTTATGGTTCATATGCATGGTGCTGAAAATGAGTCGAGGAATGTAGAAGATTTATGGTTTCTTAATTTTTCATACTTATACATTGGCATGGCATTAAAGCCGATAGAAATGATCTATTGATTGCATTGATGTACATTTAATAAAACCAAGTTCTAATTGCCGAACATTTTGGAGTTAATAATCAATTTAGGAAATCTCTATTGTTAAAAAGGAAAAGACAAGATATTTAAATATATGTTTAGCAAATAGTTCAGTGGCATTTGAGTGTAAATAAATTGCAAAACTTAGGGGTAATTTATATTTGTACTTCTATTTTAATAATATAGATAGTAAACCCGCCAAAAATGCATGGTACACCATAGAACCCTATTAGGGTTGATCCACCAGAAACACCTAAGTCCCCTAACAGCTAAAACTATGAGAAAATACTTATGAAACATTAGGCCTCCACAAATTAACCGGAACAAAAAAACCGAATCGTACCGAACTAAGATTATCCGATCTGAAACGGAACTAGAAAACATAATAACCCAAACGGTTCCTATCTTAAAATATTACGGGTACACGGACTGAACCGGAACCGATTTGGGTACTTTGGGTACCCGAAATATAATACATATTTTAAAATATTACTTATATTTAGATATTAAATAATCAAAATATTTAAATTCTATTATAAATCCAAAAATATTTAGTTAGATTTAAACAAATACTAAATATTTAGATAAATTTTTATAATTTAAAATTAAACAATATTTTTATAAACTTTAACTTATTTTAAAAACTTAGGTATTTCAACTAATTTTGGGATAATTCTGATATTTTTATCGAGTAATTTGGGTCGTTTGGTTACTTCAGAAGCCCGAATTAACCGAACCGAAACCAAACCAAAAATCGGATACCCAGGCCTAGCAACAATATTAAGATGATTTTGGTTTTTATAGGTAAATTAATAGGTTGAAATATTAATGGACCTTATATTCACTACTAAACGGTTATTTAAATTATATTAGCGTATTATCATATCAAATTACATCACTAAACTGGAGACCCAACTTGAAACTGAAAAAATTATTACACTAGTAAAAGTATTTGATATTGTCACCAACTGGTCACCTAAAATACGTGGTTACAAAAAAAGAGTCACTAATAAACCACAAGAGAGAAATGAATGAGAAAAAACAACGATTCTTCCGAATTTTTGGTAAAATCGTGGCAGTTTGAGCCATAATATATAGCCATAAATTAATGGTGGCTACTATTTGCCACAAAATGATTTCATGGTTAGACGTTTGCTATGTAGCCACAATTTTCTACTTAATAACGGTGGGAAACCTTCTATCAAATCTTGGTAGACTATATTTTTGGCGCTGAAAGTGATTTGGCATGAAAATAATGTGGCTGACCCTTGATTCTATGAGATTATCAACATCATGTCATCAGAAGACACAAAATACATTTGATAATGAGATATTTTTCTTAGCCACAAAAGATTTGGTGGCTTGACGGTGGTTACGTTTCAACTATATAAAAATGCATTTTTCCTTATTCACATATAAACTAACATTTAACTTGAAAATGTTTTCTCTTTGTTTTACCGAGTTAAGAATGATTTTTTGTTTATTTCACCAAATTACTATTTGTGAAATATTTTCTTAATAAAATGTCAAATTATTTTCATTCAAGAGAGTGGATTGATCATAAAATTGATTCTGAAAATAATTATGTTTCAGATGAGTTTTAAGAGGGTAATAATGGCTTTATTCAGTTTGTTTGTAATCAAGCATATTACATAGAGCGAAACACATTGTTGTGTACATGTGCGCGATGCAAGAACACTAAGAAATCGTATGCAAAATTTGTATCCATGCATATTTTCTTGTATGATTTTTTTCTTGTCACAAACTTGCAGAAAACTATTATGATGTTGGCAAATCTTCTAGAGCAAATATTATCTACGGTGAAGATGGAATGTGTGATGGTCAAAATAGTCAAGTTCGGGTACCATTATGTTCAATAAAGTAATGATTACATGGGAAAAGATGTTGTATGTCACCATACATGTGGGAAATCGGCTAATTCCTACATCAACAGAGTCCAGCAGTCCCGATCAGTACATAAACACATAAGCTGTGCAAATACATACATGAACACTTTGTTAATTCAAATTTCATACACGAACTATCAAAATTCAGCTTTTGCATAAATTGACCAATTATCCGTTAGTCAAAAGTAACGGAACCTTAGGTATTCGTTATATACCGCTCATGTGGCTTTTTAAGTTTTTAAATAATTAATAAATTAATAAAAATAAGAAGCAATACAAATTTTGGGGAAATCCTAATTCCTGCATCAACATAAACGGTCCCGATCAGTACATAAACACATACGTTGTGCAAATACATACATGAACACTTTGTTAATTGAAATTCCATACACGAACTAACAAAATTCAGCTTTTGCTTACATTGACCAATTATCCATTATTCAAAAGTAGCGGAATTTGAACTGTTTGTTATATACCACTTACGTGGCTTTTTATGTTTTTAAATAATTAATAAAAATAATTTAAAAGATGGTAAAGGGTGAGAATTAAACTTGGGTCTGAGAAATATCCATAAGAAAATAAACCATTGTGCTAGACCAGACCTATCGTTGTATAATCCCAATTGTTTTCTATTTATACCTAATAGATATTTCATTCACATATTTCTTTTTCTTTCCGTGTTTGGTTTATCATCCAAATTGTTGAGAAAAAGAGACTAATCATCTAAACAAAACAAAAAAAAATCAAATATTTTTTTTTGTTTTGTTCTTTTTGTGGAATAAATATTATATATATATATATATATTCAAAAAATAAAATAAATAATATATATTCTTAAAAAAGGGTTACTTACATTGAAGTTTTCTTCTACATTTACTATCTTTTTGTGAGACAGAGATCGATAATTTGTTCTCTTGTTGAAATCTCTAATTTGCTCTTGTTTGAATTTGAGTCTATATGCAAGCAATTCTGTTTCAAAAGTTCTTTTACAATTACTGGAAACTGAAATTTTTTTTACTCAAGTTTAAACAAGAGAAAACTAGAGATTTCAACAACAAGAGAACGAATTCTCGATCTATTTTTCACAAAAAGATAGTAAAGGTAGAAGACAACTCCAATGTATGTAATCCCTTTTTAATAATATATATTATTTTATTTTATTTTATTTTCGAATATATAAAAAAATTATTTCTTCCACAAGAAAAATAAAATAAAACAAAAAAAAATTTGAATTTTTTTTGGAACAATTTGGATGATGAGTCTAACACGGAAAGAAAAAAAATAAATATGTGAATGAAATATCCATTAGGTATAAATAAAAAACAATTGGGACTATAAACAGTAAGTCCGGATTGACACAATGGTTTAGCTTCTAATGTTTATTGTTCAGACCCAAGTTTGATTCCTCCCCCCCCCACCTTACCATCTTTTTATTTTTTTAATTATTTTATTAATTATTTAAAAACGTGAAAAACAACATAAGCAGTATATAACAGACAGCTCAGATTCCGTTCCTTTTGACTAACGGATAATTGGTCAATGTCTGCAAAAGCCAAGTTTTGTTAATTCGTGTATGAAATTTGAATTAACAAAGTGTTCATGTATGTATTTGCACATCTTATGTTTTATGTACTGATCGGGACTGCTGGACTCAGTTGACGTAGGAATCGGCCGATTTCCCCCATACATGCCCACATATGTAGGAGGGACAATCAATGAGGATCCATATAGTGATGGTGTTTTTCAAGCATTTGAAGCTGCTAACCAAACTTTTTACGATGGGTGGGAAACAGGAATTTATCAGTTGTAGGTTACATCGCACATGATTAAAGCAATGACCAATTACAATTTGGTGGATGCATGTGTGGATGAATTATCGCAAATACTAAAAAGGTTCTTCCACAGAAAAATATAGCTCCATCGTCTTATTATGAAACAAAAAGTTGACACGAGCACTTAGATTGCATATATATAACGTAGATATTTGTGTGGATAATTGTCTGATCTTTTTGAAGGCAGAAAATAAATTCTAGTGATGTTTTACTTTTTGTGATAAAGATCAATATCATTCAAACAATCGCAAGGGGAAAACTAAACCAAAACAAAAAATGTGTGGATTACAGATTGATTGAAGAGTCTCTACAAGTTGGAGACAATGGATTCTCATATGTGTTGACATAATGAACATATGTCACTGAAAGGAGAGATGCATTATCCATCACATGGAAAAGCGTGGAATAATTTCAAGTAGGTATATCCTAATTTTTCAACCGAAAGTCGGAATATTAATTTAGGATTATTAACAAATGGATTTGATCATGTTGGTATGAACGGTAAAACACACTCGTTTTGGCCCATGGTTGTAAATCTTTATAATTTTACGCCCAGAACGTGTATGAAAAAAGAATTCTTTTACCTTTCAGTAATAGCTCCCGAGCCTAAGCATTCAAAGAAAAGTCTAGATATTTACCTCCAACCGCTGATTAAAGAATTAAAACTCTTGTGGAGGGATAGTGTTTATGCATATGATATATCAAGAAAATAAAATTTCAGGATTCTAGCTGTGTTGATGTGGACAATCAGAAACTTTCCAGCATATGCTATGTTGTCTAGATGATGAGACATGGCCGATTAACTTGTCCATTATGTATGGATGAGACACAATTATTTTGGTTGCAGCGTACAAGGAAACATAGTTGGTTTAATTGTTACCAGAGATTTTTTCACCAAACTATCTGTATAGGAGAAACATGCAAGAATTTAGACAGGGTAAAATGATAACATATCATCATCCACCATGGTTGAAGAATGAGGAAGAAAAAAATAAAACATCTCATTTTTATCCAAAACCATTTAATATGGATGGAATAGACATGATAAGCACGAACAATACTTGGGTACGTAAATATTCACAATTAGGTGAAGAAAAGTATATTGTAAGAATTACCATACTGAGAGAACTTGACTCTTCGACAAAACTTTGATTTCGTGCACATAAAAAAATCTTTGACAACCTTATACACACAGTAATAAACACATCGCGTAAGACAAAATATAACATCAAATCAACGTTGGATTTGCCTACAATATGTAGAAGACACAGTTTGGAGGTCAACGAAAATGGAACAATGCCCAAGCCAATATTGAGGTTGTCAAACGTAGCAAGAAGGCCTTTTCACTTATGGTTGAAGAATGATATAAAATTTCATGATAGATACGCTATTTAGCTGATACATTGATGAAACTAGTTTAAAATTACAAATATTGAAAGTCATGAGTTCCATGTAATCATGCAACGATTAGAATTATTTGCGTTTTCAGAACTTCTTCCAAAAGTGTTCATACATCAATTCAAGGAACTTATTATGTATTGTAAACAAGATGAATTCCTACGCCGAACGAATAAATAATATTAAAAAGCTATTTGAAAATAAAAATTTATATTTTCATTATATTTAGTAATGAGGTTTTTATTTTTTAAAACGCCACAAAATAATCATTTGTAGTTTTTTTATTTAGTTTAATTTTCTAATATGACCGTATTTAAATTAGCTTTATTTTATAAAATTATTTTATCATTTTCCGAAATAATAATTTATGTATTATTTTATTTTAAAAAAAAATTATTTATAATAAATTTTATCTTTGTTGCTTTTAGTTAAAATTATGTACTTATAAAATATTTATTAAACCTAATGAATTGAATGCTAATCCCTCAAATAAATAATTTATCGCAACTAAATTATAGAAACGTTCAGTCATTTAGAAGCAATGTGCATTTTTACAAATATAACCTTGGAAAGTCTTCTGTGGTTTTGTAAGTGTTCTGTAAGAATGCATCCAAGAAGTCTTCTCAACATAGATTAGTGAATGTGTACTCGTTTAGTTGTGGGTTATTTGTAAATTTGAAGAAATATAAGTGAAAAGAATTTTAAAAACATATATTAAAGTTACTTAACACTTGACAGTTAAAAAACATATATTGAAATTACTTAACACTTGAAAATACAAGTTTTACAAAACTAAATATAGTCTTCTCTCTTTTGCTAGAAACATTAATAAACATAAATATTGGTAACCTCATAATTATCACCAGTTAAATTAAAAATTTCATTCATGAGCCTCAATATTGATTAATATACATGAATTAGCGAGAAAATATTAAAAGTTATTTAATTTTAGATAATATGAAAATTTATTAAACATTGAACTAAAAGACTTCCACAACAGTCTTCTAAGAGAAGACTTCTACGAAATTCTTCTTAAAGATGACTTCTAGGAAGTCTACCATTTAGGTCATTTTTGCAATTGCTTTTGTTTTTGAAATTTTTTCAAAAATACCAGAGAAAACTTCTTCAGATAAAAATGTTAGTTTTGCAACTCACAAAAGTTTTGAAGATATTTGACTTTTTCTTAGAAGAATTCCTAGAAGTCTTCCTAGAGAAGACTTTCAAAGAAGTCTTCTTACACTCACATGAAATCTTCTCACTATTGGTGGAAGTCTGTGTAGGTTACTTTTTCAATTGACCATTTTTGACATTTTTAGAGAAGACTTCCACGGAAGTCGTTTTCATAACCAAATGTTTGACCAGAATCACGGAACAAAAATCTAGAAGACTTTCTCGAAGTCTTCTTGCAGAAAACAGAAGTCTTCTAATTAAAATTAAATATTTTTTCGTTTTAATTGTCAGTTGAAAAATTAACCTACGCAGACTTCAATCGACAGTGAGAAGAATTTCACCAACTGTTGAGAAGGAAGTCTTATGTCGGAAGACTTCCGAGAAGTCTTCTATAGAAAGTCAAAATTCTGATACAATTCGGTCAATTGCAAAACTAACATGTTTATCCGAGAAGACTTTTACAAATGCCTACTCATTTTTTTGTTTACAAATAAAAATTGGAAAACTTCGAGAGAAGTCTTCTCTAAAAAAACATAGAAAGTCGATTGCAAAATTAATCTAGGAATTGACTAGAAGACTTTCATAAAAGTCTTCTAGGTGGAGAAGACTTCCATAGAATTCTTCTTCGTGAAACAGATCTGGAAAAAATTCAAAGATAATTATTTGATCTGGTGAGGTTCATGTTTAGCATCTCAGAGCACACATAACTTCTTAATGAAAGTTATCCCCTTGTTTTTGACCAAAAATCATGAGCTTGAATGGCTCTATGAATCTTAGAAAGTTTGGAATCAAAATCTTGGGTTTTATGGATAAATATAGATAAAAAGTGAAAGAGATGTAGTTTATGTACATAAAATGAGATATGGGGAGTGAAAATCGATTTTACGTGCATTAATAGCTTCAAAATTGAATGTTCATGGTGGTTGCTCTATTGATGGTAATGACAGTATTGGAAGTACTTGATGAAGATGAGAATGATAGAGTGAAACACTCATTTTCGAAAAAACTAATGACATTTTCGTGAATCTATATTTTTGGGATGAATAGGGCAAATGAAATATCAAAGAAAATTATGTGTTATTTATGCATTTGACTTTTTGGATCATATATGAAAGAACCCCAATATATTTTTGTTAAAAATAGATAACTTTTGTTAATATAAAACACATTTAATTTTAAAAAAAAATTCTTTGCAGATTTTAAATATTATAAATGCTATAATATAAAGCACTTTTTATTTAGATATGGTAATTTGTATTCTGGTATTTATATCTTAATTATAGTATCATCTATATACTATATTTTGAAAAGGTTAAAATAATAAACAGTATATATAAAATAATCATAAAAATATACTAATAAGAATGAAATATCTTCTTACAATTTTACCATATATGGATAATCTGTCATTAGAAACATTAAAAAATATATAAAATACTAATACAATAAATAAACATTTTAATATATTTTTATATTAACTTGTGTAGTGTATACATTTATAATAAATTTTAGCTAAGATTTAAATTATTTTTATATAACTTTTAAAAAGGGTAACTACCAAATACTTATTTATTTGATTTTTTATAATTGAACTTTGTGTCATAATTTTGTTAAGACATATCATAATAGGTAAAATCTATATCATCATTTTTGATTGGCCATGTCATATTTTTCCTTTTCTTAGAATAATTGTGATGAAAATACCTAAGAAATCACTCCTCAATTGATGTCGAAGGGATGCCACATTTTTTTCTTAGAATGATTATGGTGAAGATACCTAAGCAATCAGTTCTCAAATAATTCTAGGGGATATTTTATATATTTTTGTAATCTAACTTTAAATGTTTGTTTGTAAATTTGCACTCTTCTTTAGGGATATTGAATCGAAGATCCTCTGAAACGAAGATATTGCTTTTTTAAAAGAAAATATCGCAGTATATCTTTGTAACATGGAACCACATATGTTACCCTCTTTTTTTTTTTATTTTATGGATCACTACATGTGTACATTCCATAGGAAGCGGCTTTAAGTGGTCATGTCCAATATATGTGGATGTATCGTTTTGAAAGGTACATATATCAGCTAAAGAAAAAATTTAGAAGAAAATCACACATTGGTGGTTCTAATGTTGCCTAATGCATAAACGAAGAGACTTCAAATGCATTCATCCAATGTTTTTGGGACATCCATAAGTAAAAAGCCTCCATGCTCAAGGTTGTAGAGATATTCATTCATATATAATTATCCAGATATGTCTAACTTGTTCTATCATGAAAGAAAATTTAGTGGACATATGTCAACTGGATGGCTAAACAATCAACCGTACGTCCTTCAACCATTTAGGTTGCTCAATTTTGAAGAACTTGTGCCTCATGAAAGGTAAGTATTCCATTCTCGCTATACATAAAATAATAATTTGTAGTTATATTTTAATTCTAAAAATAAAAGCAGAATGTAAAAAGAGTATATGAGTCAGAGTATCCATGATATTATCCTAATACAATGCAAAAAGCAAAATACTAATATTGTGAGTATGAGAGAGAGAGAGAGAGAGAGAGAGAGAGAGAGAGAGAGAGAGAGAGAGAGAGAGAGAGAGAGAGAGAGAGAGAGAGAGAGAGAGAGAGAGAGAGAGAGAGAGAGAGAGAGCTAAACTTCTGATCCATCTGTATAGTTCTGCATCTCAAAAGATTCCAAATCACTAAAGTTCTCCAAAACATACTTGAACCTGAAAACACTCTAGAACATATTCCAAACCCATATAATAGACTCTAAATAGGTCATATACCATGGTCTAAAAGAGGTAAAATCCATGTATATCAACGAGTGTCGAGCTGATGGCACCGAGTAACACTGAGTTGAGCCAACCTAATATGAAGAGTTCTTTATTTGATGGGTTTTGTGGAGAGATGTAATATATATCCTACAGGGAGGAGGGAACGTGCTTTGATTCTATTACGAAGGAGACCGGCTTAATACATTTGTTGAAAACCAAGATTCAATAATCGAAATTATGGTCGGAGTTGCTAATGGAGTTTGATGGCAACATAGTCTACGGTTGACACCACCAAAACTGAAAAAATGGTAACTACGAAGAGATTCAAACCTTAAGTCAGATGAGAGTTTGTGATGAATATCACATGAACTGAAGTTATCAGATTTCAGATTTGAGGAACACGAAGATCTAAAATATGATAGATATAGAGAAGGAGAGTGACATCGAAGGTGTTTTATCAAAAAAATTAAAAGTGTAAAACAGCGTCGTATTGAATTAGCAATAAGTTTTTAAAAGGGTACTCAAAACCCAATAAGGTAATTTGCAAATCCATACCCTCTTAAATAAAACCCACAAAATTTTTAAACTGAAAACATATGTTTTGGATTTCAAATTTGAATACAGTTTAGGGTTCCTAATAGATTTTTACCCATTATTAACATCCCTACTTCCAGTGATTGATTGCAGAGGAAATATTATGGGTACAAAAGACTAACATGAATTAAAGCTTATTGGGAAAGAATGAGAATTTTTTTTTTTCACAAGAGTGGTTGGCTTTAACAGTTTCGAGCGACATAAGTCCCTTGTGACCAATTCTCAACATTCCGAAAACACTCTTCAGCTCCTAAATCGGTTATAAATGACCTTTATATTTTGACTATGTGCACAATATGTGTGTAAATAGACTTTCTTTAATGGACATGTTTAAAACTCTCATTAGGCTATTAGAGAAAATTTTACATTAAAAGAAATTCTGTAATTAGTACTCGATATATTAATGAATACGATAATTAATAGAAAAAATTAGTTTCAAATTTGTTCAATGCAAAATATAACATAATTTAATAAATCATTGAAAATTATGCACTCATAGATAAATATATGATCTTATTCAAATGATTAGTTATTAATTACTATATATGAAATTAATATAAACATAAACCAAAATATTTTACTGTTTTTGTTGAACTCAAAATTAAATTCTCTAGTTTATGTTCATTTTAATACTTTGATGTCATTTTACCGAATTGATCTTAATACACATTTATCATATTTTTAATTCATAACAATTATCAAAATTTTTGAAAAGAGAAGAAATTTAAATACATAAATTTCAGTTAATGTAAAACATCTCGAAATCAAATATTTTTAGAAAAAAATAACAATTTAAAAATATAAACTTAAAAATTGATAATTTACTGTGTACTTTTTAATATTATAAAGTTGAAAATGGGAGAAATAAAAGAGAGAAAAAACTTAGTTATAAAGATAAATAGTAGAGATAGGGTTAAAGCATTGACGACGAAAACGCCTTCTTCGATCTACACTTATTTTCTCTCTCTCTCTCTCTCTTTCTCTTCTTCCTCTCGCAGGCAAGGCAAGTTCCTTCTCTATCTCTCTCTCTCCTCATCTGTATCTGAGTAAACAGGCGCGTCCCAGCGATTTGGAGTTAAATATTTTCGATATTTTATTGCTTACAATCTTTGATTCGATTTCCTCCCCAATGCTATGGATGTTTGTAATCTGATTGGAGGCTATCTCTCTGAATCTAACTTGTTTCCAATTCGAATTCAGAAAATTAATGTTGAGTTTGGTTTGGGGTTTGCAGGTTGTTAATGGCGGAATCATCCAAAGTGATTCATGTTCGTAATGTTGGACATGAGATTTCTGAAGTAAAAATCCCCTTTCTCTTCTTTTTATTTTTTTCAGTTTCTGACAAAAGAGAGGTTACATATCAATGTTTTCTTGTTCAACAGAATGATTTGCTTCAGCTTTTCCAACCGTTTGGTGTCATAACTAAGCTGGTCATGCTCAGGGCAAAGAATCAGGTCTTCTTCTATAATGTTTTTTTCTTCTCTACTACCTTCTTTGTCTGAACTTAACTTTTAGATTTTATTTCTCTACTTAGGCTCTCCTCCAGATGCAAGATGTTTCTTCAGCAATCACTGCTCTTCAGTTCTTCACTAATGTGCAGCCAACCATCAGGTTTGATATTTATTGAGTCCTCTCCTCCATATTCCTCTTCTTTGAACCACCATTCAGTTCACACTAAATTTTATTCGAACTGTAGAGGAAGGAATGTGTATATCCAATTCTCCTCTCACCAAGAATTGACAACAGCCGAGCAGAATATTCATGGACGTGAAGATGAGGTTTGTATTTCTTTTTATCACTTTTCACTATATGAGAGTCTTAGATATTGGTGTCATAACCTTTTCTCATCTGTTTCTCCCTCTTTATTCACTCTTCTTTTCTTTCTTTCTTTCTTTCTTTCTATCTTCTTATCCGATGGTGGGTGTGCAGCCGAATCGTATTCTCTTGGTTACAGTCCATCACATGCTGTATCCAATTACTGTTGACGTCCTGCATCAAGTTTTTTCTCCCTATGGATTTGTGGAGAAGATCGTCACTTTCCAGAAGTCTGCTGGTCAGCTTCTCCGTCTTCTTTTCTCCCTCTTCTATTCTGTTTACTAGAGTTTTACTTTTTACTTTGAAGTTTGTTATTGGTCTCCTTTAAAACATCATTGATTTATATTAACTCAGTTTGATCATCTTTTAACTTTGAACCTTGTTTATAGGTTTTCAATCTCTTATACAGTATCAGGCACAACAGTGTGCTGCCTCTGCTAGAACTTCTCTACAGGTGCATTTTCACAACATTTTTTTGCCTAAAATAAAATTCCTTACTTTTTTAATTAACGAAATAAATATTTGTGATCTTCTTTGTGGCAGGGTCGTAACATATATGACGGGTGTTGCCAGTTGGATATCCAGTTCTCAAAGTATGCTCTGCTTGCTTACATATTGCATTTCATTCTTACATTTATAGTCTCTAAGTTTGTCTTGAGTATTGACTGGTCTTTCATTTTCAGCCTTGAGGAGCTGCAAGTAAATTACAACAACGACCGATCTAGGTATTCTTTATGTTCTTTGCGGTTATATGATTTGATGTTATGTAGTTGTTCAAATAACTTATTTCATGTGGCCTTTTGCATAGGGATTATACAAATCCAAGCCTGCCATCAGAGCAAAAAGGCCGTTTACCTCACGTATGACCTGCTTTCAGTAAATCATATATGTTTTGTATCCTTCGATGCCGTCTTAATATTCTGTTTCTTTTTCTTTTTTCCCTTGCAGCCTGGCTACGGTGATGCAGGAGGTATGTGTCTTACATGTTTGTAATTTTATGTGTTCTTCTTCTATACTGTTGTCTTTTGCTAATTCATAGTTTTTCTCTATTTGCAGTGGCATATCCTCAGGTGGGTAATGCTAAAAGCTCATGATACACGGTTTTAGCAACTTTTTTTGTTCTTCTCAAATTTGTTCTCTCTAAGTGGCTGTCGTCTCTAGTTGTCCCCTTTCCTATATGAATATACCCCCTGGTCGATTCTTAATTTCTTTATTCGGGATTATGCACATATTTATTCTCATGCACTTGCTGTTATTTAGATGGCAAACACATCTGCGATTGCAGCTGCCTTTGGCGGTGGCTTGCCTCCGGGTATAACTGGCACAAATGATAGGTGTACAATCCTTGTCTCTAATCTTAATACAGATGTAAGTTGCTCATGTCCGGTTTGCTTTAGACAGCTTAAGTTTTCTTATACTATTTTCCGGGCTTACACGATTCTTTTTGTTCTAGAGTGTTGATGAGGATAAGCTGTTCAATCTGTTTTCTCTTTACGGGAACATTGTGAGGATAAAGCTTCTTCGAAACAAACCTGACCATGCCCTTGTCCAAATGGGAGATGGTTTCCAAGCTGAACTTGCAGTACATTTCCTCAAGGTTTGTGTTTGGTACAAGTTTTGAGTTTAAGAAGAAGATTGTTTATGTGTGTATATATGTTGTGTTTCCTGCAGGGAGCGATGCTGTTTGGTAAGCGGCTAGAAGTAAACTACTCGAAGCATCCAAATATAACACCAGGCACAGACTCGCATGATTATGTAAACTCGAACCTGAACCGCTTCAACCGCAATGCTGCAAAGAACTACCGCTATTGCTGCTCCCCTACCAAGATGATTCACCTGTCCACTCTTCCGCAAGACGTGACAGAGGAAGAAGTGGTTAACCATGTCCAAGAGCACGGGGCGATACTGAACACAAAAGTCTTTGAGATGAACGGGAAAAAGCAAGCTCTGGTGCAGTTTGAGAACGAGGAGGAAGCTGCGGAAGCACTGGTTTGCAAGCACGCGACCTCTCTAGGCGGATCAATTATCAGAATCTCCTTCTCTCAGCTACAGACAATTTAAAGTCGACAAAGGCCTCTCTCTCCCTTTTCTCTCTCTCACCTCTAAAACATTTGGGTATATGGTGAGATGATGAATGTGTGTTTGTTTAACTCAAATATCTCTGCTACTTGTTTGGACTTTACTGCACTCTTTTCTAAACTTCTTGGTTCCTTGTTTAAATTTGTTTCTGTTGATTTAATGGGAATAAACATTTAATGGTTATATTTCCTATTTTACTATATATATATTAAATGTTACTTTTAACTTTTGTTTATGTATGAGGTCAATTTAGTAAATAATTTTAACAAATTATTATAATTTGATTGGAATTGTTATAATATGATTAGTTGATAATTTTTAATTTATATTTATTTTAATTAAATCTTAAAAGAAAAATTTTAAATTAGTTAATGTTAGTTGTCGAACAACCAAATTCTAAAACATTTATTTAACTTAATTCAAGTATTTTCAAGTATACTTTACCGGTCTCCAACTCTCTCCTATGGTGAGCAACTGAGCAAGCACTAGAAATTTCCTTCAAATTTACTGAATATTTGAAAATAATTAGTTTACTTTCAGGTGAAATACATTTGTCTTTTCCTTTTTTTAGGTACAATTTCTTGCATTCATAATATTTTCAAAATGAAATATTTATTAACTAATTTCATATATGTATATATTGTATCTAAATTTAATTCTTACTATTTTGTGTGCACATAATAAAATAGAGAGAGAGTATAATTACATTTCTATTCTATATCTTTAAATAGAATAGAAAACAACATAATTGTATTTCATATGAAAATAAAATTATACTATATAAATATGCATTATAGTATAGACTTAAAATATGATTTATGTAATATAATATACAATTTGTAACATTATAAGTTTAAAATTTTCTAAACATCTTATTTATAGCAAAAAAGCTATGTTTTTAATATGTTTGATTAATTTTTTTGAACAAAAACTGAAAGCAATTCAAATTAGAAGGAAAAACTTGTGTACAATAAAGAAAACAAAAAATACCACTACTCATGCATGTATATAAAAAGGCAAATTGACAACTATTGCATAATGTATATGGTGTATTCTAACCGTGACATTGCTATATACTAAACATTTGTTTGTATTACATAGTAGGAACGTAGTTTATAGTATAGAAAATAACTGCAAAGAATAAAAAAAGAAGAGGAGAGAGAGAGAGAGCAGAGAGAGAGAGAGAGAGAGAGAGAGAGAGAGAGAGATAGAGAGAGAGAGAGAGAGAGAGAGATAGAAAGAGAGGCATCATTATATCTGATCTCACTTCGCGCTTCCTACTTACTCGTGATTCACATCGCAACTCTGATACCTATACGCTCACATCTCTCGTATCTCTCTTTGCTGGTGTGGTTTATTTTTTGTTTGTTGTGGGAGTTTTTTTGTGGTTTTGTTTTGTTTTTGTTTTATTTTTTTTTTTTTTTTGTATTTTTTGGTTTATGGTTTTCAGGTGTTTTTTGTTGTCTTTGATTGTTTTCTTATGTTTTTTTGTTTTTTTGTTTTTATTTTTTTTTTTTTGTTTTTGTACTCATGTTGTTTTTTTTGTTGTGTTGTTTGTTTTTGAGTGTTCCTTATTGTTTTTTTTTTTTGGTTTGTGCGTTGTTTTTTTTGGTTTTTTTTTTTTTGTTTTTTCGTTCCTTCTCTTCCTCTCCTTCCGCCTCTCTCTTTCTCCCCTTCTCTTTCTCTTCTCTCTCTCTCTCAGATTATACAATATATTATATATATATATATATATTTTTGTAAGTAGAATAGAGCATAACATTTTTTTATCTTAAAATAGATTATATATTTCCGAGAAATATGTACTCATTTCACACAAAACAAATTCGGGTGTATGTGAAAAATGTAAAATATTTTTCGGCATCATTAACTGTTTGTAAAAAGATCAATAAAAATGATTAATTATAAGTCAATTGTTATAGGATAAAATTTTTGTAACCAAATAAAAAAAAAGAGAGAGAGAAGAGAAATATGTGGTTGAGATTATCAAAGGTAAATCTTGTAACTAATACATAATATACTTTATATATTATAGCTATGACATTGCAATGATTATTTTCCTAATCATATTTTTAATGGCTATTGCTCCTAATTTCCCATAAAAGTATGCTAAGAATAGTCGATGTTTTGATATGTTATATGGGAAGGAGAGCAAGAGAAGGAAACAGAGAGATTATACAATTAAATTTCTATTATATATATATATATATATATATATTTTTAAGTAGAATAGAGCATAACATTTTTCATCTTAAAATAGATTATATATTTCCGAGAAATATGTACTCATTTCACACAAAACAAATTCGGGTGTATGTGAAAAATGTAAAATATTTTTCAGCATCATTAACTGTTTGTAAAAAGATCAATAAAAATGATTAATTATAAGTCAATTGTTAGAGGATAAAATTTTTGTAACCAAACAAAAAAAAGAGAGAGAGAAGAGAAATATGTGGTTGAGATTATCAAAGGTAAATCTTGTAACTAATACATAATATACTTTCTATATTATAGCTATGACATTGCAATGATTATTTTCCTAATCATATTTTTTTAATGGCTATTGCTCCTAATTTCCCATAAAAGTATGCTAAGAATAGTCGATGTTTTGATATGTTATATGGGAAGGAGAGCAAGAGAAGGAAACATAGAGATTATAAAATTAAATTTCTATTATATATATATTTTTAAGTAGAATAGAGCATAACATTTTTTATCTTAAAATAGATTATATATTTCCGAGAAAATATGTACTCATTTCACACAAAACAAATTCGGATGTATGTGAAAAATGTAAAATGTTTTTCAGCATCATTAACTGTTTGTAAAAAGATCAATACAAGTGATTAATGATAAGTCAATTGTTAGAGGATAAAATTTTTGTAACCAAATAAAAAAAAAAAGAGAGAGAGAAGAGAAATATGTGGTTGAGATTATCAAAGGTAAATCTTGTAACTAATACATAATATAGTTTCTATATTCTAGCTATGACATTGCAATGATTATTTTCCTAATCATATGTTTTAATGGCTATTGCTCCTAATTTCCCATAAAAGTATGCTAAGAATAGTCGATGTTTTGATATGTTATATGGGAAGGAGAGCAAGAGAAGGAAACATAGAGATTATAAAATTAAATTTCTATTATATATATTTTTTAAGTAGAATAGAGCATAACATTTTTTATCTTAAAATAGATTATATATTTCCGAGAAAATATGTACTCATTTCACACAGAACAAATTCGGATGTATGTGAAAAATGTAAAATGTTTTTCAGCATCATTAAATGTTTGTAAAAAGATCAATACAAGTGATTAATGATAAGTCAATTGTTAGAGGATAAAATTTTTGTAACCAAATAAAAAAAAGAGAGAGAGAAGAGAAATATGTGGTTGAGATTATCAAAAGTAAATCTTGTAACTAATACATAATGTACTTTCTATATTCTAGCTATGACATTGCAATGGTTATTTTCCTAATCATATTTTTAATGGTTATTGCTCCTAATTTCCCATAAAAGTATGCTAAGAATAGTCGATGTTTTGATATGTAACATGGTTTTGGAGTTAGAATTACTGGCCTTAATGATTTTCCTTTTAGCGTTAGATTAACAGAGTGGTGTTTTTTCTTTTACGCTAAGTTTAAACTATTTTTCCTTTTTAATTTAGGTTATGATCTCTGTAGCGTAACATATAAAATAGCTTCTTATGATTAATAAAGATTCATCTTCCAGCAATTAACTTTAATCTCTAGAGAGAGTTTTAGGGTTAAAAGGAAGCTAGTTATCTTTTACTCTTTTCTCACGTTACCAACCACGGCTCCGGTTTAGTAGATCTAAGGCAAACTTAGAGACTCATATCAATTTGGTATCAGATCCAAACGATTCTATGGAGGACAAACAACACTAGGCTCGCACAACTTGCTGCTCTTATGGAGGAAGTTTGGTCAATTAAAGTAGATCTGGAAACGGTCTCATCGAAAGTGGACAAACGTGATAAGCTGTTTGATAAACTTGCTACAGAACCAAAAGACGCACATCTATACAATCGTCAAAGGGAAATCTGCAGAAGATTACCAGGAGCAGGGATCAGCCGTCAAATTCTCTTCTGAAGAACTAACGGACGATAAAGTAATGAGTGGAACTAAAGGAAAAGGCGTCACCTTGCAGAACGTGGAGGTTGAAACCAGCTCCAGAAAAAATTTACAGGCAATTAGTGGTCCGTGGCCGTCTAGGGCTGTGGGGAGAGAGCGAGGACATCGTCGTACACGGATGGAGGTGGAGACTGGCATGTGAGAGGTATTGGAGTTAATGAAAACCAGCAAAACTATTCACATGATGATTATGAGTTGCTTGTCGAGATAGGGGTGTGGTTTCACCGGCAAAGATGGAGTTTCAGAATTGTGATGACTATGTTACAGATCAACGGATATTCAACGATGATGCCAGAGTCTGGCAAGACACATTTTTGTTGACTGGACAAGCATATCACATGAACAATAATCTGCATCGGCTAGTTACGCACATACTGAGTTGGGTGGAATTCAAAAGAATCTACAACAGCTGGTTCAGAAAAGCAGATTCAGTTAATACAGTGGGATAATTGTCCAATTTACAAGCCTTTTGAACAGTCGAGGGATACTGCAACCAATTTGAAGAATGCTTGGGGCGCCAAACAAGGCTCACATGAGACCAACAGTTATGGCAGTTTTGTGCGGGATTAGCTGATAATTTGAAGAAAGAACTAGAGTACTGAGATAATTTTTGAAGCAATGGAGTATGCTCGAGACGATGAATACAAGATTGATGGTGATAAACGAGCTAGGACGTTTGGAGGACATGTGGCTCAACTATCTGGACATTTAGTCCTAAACACTTGGCAAAAAAATGCTAGAGAAGGAGCATGATAAAGAAGCTCATCTACCTCGAAAAGAGGAAGCAAAACATGCTCTGCAAAAAACAGTATTGGAAGAAATTGACTATAACAAAAATGGCAGAGCGTCGAACCAAAGGACTTTGTTTCAATTGTGATGAACTCTACACGTGAGATAATGTTTGTAACCCAGTTCTTTTTCATATAATGCATGTCATGGACGAAGATGATCAAGAGGATGAACCATTTGAAGAAGAAGTGTATGTGGAATATGTGGGAGAGAGAGGGACAGACCTCGGAAGGACAAAGGAATCGCGGTCGGAGATGGTCATTTTGATATGGTTGATCTTCCGTTACCCGGATGAAACCCGGGCTTCACCCCAGGCGATGGGAGTGGTACTAGCGAGGTCCCTCTTCCAGATGACTTCTTTGCTGATCTTCCTTGGAGTTTCGAGGTTCCACCGCCAATGGATGAGTCATCAAGGGTGGAGGTGGTCGTCGAAGGTTCACAGATGATTAATGAGGTCGACTTTCTAACCTTCGATCAGTTTTAATCTTTTGACCCTCTTCTTCATCGTTTGGGGGGGGGGGGTTTATGCAAGGAATGCGGGTTTATAACTCGGCGCTCGACGCAAGTTTCAGGGAGGCACGTCTTTCCCGCTTCAAGGAAGAACAATCCGAGAGAAAGTTCACCCGTTTTCAGAACGAGATCACAGAACAGGACCATTGGTTGGCCGAGGCTCATTCTCAAGCCATTCGTCGTGCAGAGAGGAGAGGAAGAAAAATGATTGCCTCTGAGCTGGCAAGGAGAGCCTCTCAGTTCGAGGCAGAGTTTAGAAGCTTAAGGAGGCTCAGGGTCACGTGGGCGATTTTCGCGAGTGCCGTGGTTCAGTTGATACCCTGTGGAAGACGCAAGATGCCAACTACTCCTTTCTGTCCGAGGTAGCGAAAAGTCATGCCTCATGGACGAGTGCGCTCACGCCGAATCGACGGTTCCTCCGATCGAGGGAAGGATCCGAGGACTCTGGGACCCTATCGCAGTTTCGGAAGACACGGTGGACGCAGGAGCCGACGTTGCTGACTGAGAAGGAGAGGTGGATCAGCCTGCGAGTTAGTTCGGGGCTTCCATGTCCGGGTATTCAGATCTTGACCTCTGAGGGTCGATGGGATTGTTTCCCCTTTTCTCTATCTTATGATTTTTTATTGTCTTAGGCCGAGTGACCATTTTATGTATGAGTGTGTTTGGGCCGTGTGAGGCCGTTTTGACTTTGTATCCGGGACTGGCCGTTTGTGGCTTCGAATCCCTGCTGCGGCTTTTATATATAACGAATGCTTTTAGTATGATCTTTGATTTATACTTTCGTCAAGTGTAGAGGAAAAAATACGAGTAGTCACTTCGTATCTTAACTCTTAATTTGTCGTTCTATTTGTTTGCTCCTTTAATACGAGGGTATTTTAAAACGTTTAGGAGTTTTACGAAGTTTCGTGAGCGTTTTAGATGTGAACGATGAGACATGCTTTAAGATCTCGTATCGATTCGATATCATGTCTTGAGATGTTTAGAGACCAGTAGGACTGGGTTTAGGGCAAGACCTAGGTTTATTTTCGGCTCTAAGGCTGTGCGACGACTTATCAGCTTTCGTTTTGTCTGTTGGCAATTTCCACCTGATTCTTCCCGATTAAAGTCCGCGACTTGGCGCCGGCTTATACGACTTGTGTGGCAAGAATCGAGCTCTCTCCAAAAAACGTCTGGAGTGCTAACCAAAATTTCGGATTTTCTTGTATAGCGCGCTATGGTATCCTTGTCGGATGTAAAGGACCTTATTGTTTACGAAAGGTCTGACTACGGGTTCGTTTAGAGAACGTTTTTGGATCCTTCCGTCGGGGCCAATCGACGGTCGTTTTGTATTTATATTCGCGAATGGACTGTCTGTTGGAAGATACAGTTTTAATGTTTTCGAGAAATTGCGACGTCTCGCTATTCTGAAATATGTTTTTCGTTTTGAGATGATTATGATCTTCGTTTTTAAAGAAGATGTCTGACTGAGTTATTGGTCCTATTTGGCCGGGAATCTCGGCAATGATGGTCGGATTTTGTGTACTGCCTATATGGAGGTATAGGAGCTTGATTTCGTCCAAGGACTGCTTGGACGGTTTTTGCTTGGTGGTAATTATTTTTTACTTAGGCGTTTTTGGGCCAATCTTGGATTTCTGCTGCTACCGTAAGTAAATTTTATGGAAAAAGTTTCAAAAATATCGAGTACAAGTGCGAATATTTCGAACTTTTGTGGGAGTATACGAGTATACGTACCCACTCCCCCCTTTTTGGTTAGGGGGATAGCTGAACTCGCCAATTTGACGAGCTGCCTACGTACCCCTTTCGAGGATCAAGCCATCTCGTAGTTTTGTTAGTTGCTGCGGACGTTTCTACTCACTAGGTGGAGCCGCTGTGATTGCTTCAGCTGTTAAGGCTTCAGCTGGATTGACGGCCTTTCAAGAGTTGGTTTGTCCGTTGGTGAGGCGATGGACTCGTGGACTTTGTTGTCGTCCGCGGTCGTTGCCTGGCTTGATGATCGTGGATCATCCACCGTGGAGCAATCGGGAGCATCTTGAGTTTTCTTTGCTCGCTTCGGGTTAACCACAGGGGTGTTCCGAATTTGTCGCAGTTTGTGCTCGGCTAGAAAGCAGAGTCTCTACTGTTTTTGGCATCCCCAGATTACCGCGATCCCATTAGGAGTCGGGAACTTGATGCCAAGGTGATATGTTGATGGTACCGCTTTCATGGCATTGATCCAAGGGTTCCCATAATCACGTTGTAGATGGCTGGGTTGTCGACTACCGCAAAGTTGACAATTTTCGTGACTTCTCTTGCCATAACCGGGAGTTTTATTGATCCTAGGGTCATGGACATAACACCCGAGAAACCAGTCAAGGGTTTCGGCTCAGGGACAACTTCTCCGAGTTCGATGTTCATCCTTTGGAGTGTGTCACGGAAGATGACGTTGACCGTGCTTCCTGTGTCAACGAGAATCCTCCTTAGTTCGAGATCTTTGATCACCAGGTCAATGACCAACGGGTCACAATGAGGTTTGTCGATTCAAACGGTCTCTTGCTCCTCAAAGACGATCGTGTCGTTGAGGACGCCTGCCAGCTAGAGCTCGTTTCGGCCTTCCGTCGGTAAGCCTTGATTGACGAAAGAGAGTCGTGGCAGAATTGTGATCCTCCGATGGTCATGCTCACCATCCGTCGATTGCTGTCGTTTCCTCTGTCGTCCTGTCTTCTTCCACGATTCTCGCATGACTGATTTTCACGTGTATCGCTCTCGAAAGGGTCTTTGTCAGTCTTCGGCGGGCGATCAGAATCCAGGAGGAGATCTTTTATACCCGTGACCCTTGAGTGTTCGCCAGCGAGGAGCTTTGCAGCAAGCCTTGCGCTGAGACCTTGCAGTTCATAGTGGAATGACCTCTGGTCTGGTGGAACTCGCAAAAAGAGTTGTCCTTGTATTGGTTCCTGGTCCAGTTGATAGCGTAGTTGTGCTCGCCCTGGATATCTTCCTCTTCGTGGTGGACATACTTCTCGTTACGTGAGGATTTCTTTTTCGCGGATGACTTCTGCGGGTTGTGTTTCTACGAGAGGACTTTCATCTCTTCTTCCATGATGATAAAGTCCGTTGCCTTATGAAGAGCATCCTGAATCGTCTGTGGTTTTTCGAGAGATATCCATTGCCGGAATTTTGATCTAAACCAGAGAGTTTTCCTTAGGGCGTCGACCGCCACTTTGTCGCTGATCCCGGTGACCCTTGCCATTATTAGCTTGAATCTGTTCATGAAATCGCGTAGTGGTTCGGCCTCCCTTTGAGATAGGCTCCAGAGGTCGACGTCAGAAGTTTCTCTATCCATGAACATGGAATACTACTTGAGGAATTCTGAGGCGAGCTGGCGGAAGTTTCCGATAGAGTTTCGCTTCAAACGAGAAAACCATTCGAGAGCAGCTCCCTTAAGGTTTTCGACGAATAGGAGGCAGTAGCCAGCGTCTCGTTCGCATTCCATGAGTTTACACCTTCCCATTGCGATCTGGAAAGACTTCAGATGCGCCTTCGGGTCGGTGGTGCCATCGTAAACAGGAATTTTGATTTTCCCAGGATCTGAGATGTTCGTCTCCGTGATCCGGGCAGTAAAAAGAGTTTTTCGCGCTTCCTCGAGAAGCCTGTCGATGTCGGGTGCGGCGCTCGTTGCGTGGTGAATCTGTGACTTTACCGCTTTGACTTCCGCTGCGGTTTTTTCGATGTATTCGCGGAGATCATGGATCTCGTTATGGTTTCCAGCGGTCTTCCGAGCTTGTCGGCGTTGGCTGCGATGAATCTGTGCCTTATTTTCAGCCAGTTCTTCCTTTTCCACCAAGTAGAGGTTTTCTTCCTCCTCCATCATGGGTTTTTCGAACGATGCGGCTTGCCGAGCGGACTGGCTTCGTGTCCCCTCAGATGAACGACAGCATCTTCGTCTGAGTGATCCGAATGGTCACTTATTTCCAGGTCGATCCGCTCGATGTCGTCTCCTTCGTTGTCCCTAACGGGAGGTGGAAGGTTCTCCGAGGTTGGCTGCGCACCTGGTGGAACTGTCTTGTCGGGATTTTGTCCTGACGAATCTTTGCTCGTGGTTGTGGTCCGATTGCCCTGAGTCTCGAAATCGAGCCTTCTGCCGCTGCGGACCCTTGCGACCCCGCGCGGGATTTTTCTCTTGGCTTTCGCCGTTAGGGTTTCGACCTGTTTGGCGAGGGAGTCCATGAGCTTCTCCTGTTCGTCTGATCTCTTTCGAGCAGAGGTGAACATTTCCTTCGTCTGGTTAAACATCGCGGAGTTTGCGTCTGCAGTGACCGTCGATACATTTCCAGCTGGGGTTTTCTCAGCGTTGGCGTCGACGAGGTTCTCGTCGTGCGTTTTCTGGTCTTTATCAGCGTTAGTTTCCATACCTGATCGAGCTTGCATGGTTGCGAGAGAGATAGATCCATACCCCCTCTTTCTAGCGCCAAACTGTGGAAACTGAAATTAACACCGTTGAGTTTTCTTAATCGGAGGAAAGCCAAGTTAACCTAGATTCCCCTGAAGGTCCTGGTTATCTACGAGGCCACGCATAATACGATCAATATGACGAGGATATAAAGCAAGTAAATTCGAAAAGAGCAAAAAGAGAACAAAAGATCTTATTTCCGAATCCGCGTCTGAGCGTGAACAACAGGTAAGAGCCTCGGCTACAAGAGATGTTGGCTAGTTCGCTAGTATAGCAACCTAAATCCTAACCTAGTAGAGTCGCAGCTCGATAGTAAAAACGGAAATATGCCTAAATTGCTCTAAGTACTAAGTTTGCTCTGAAAAAGATATACTCCCTTTGTTGGTTTGCCCTTTTCCCCTTCTGCCCTTGGGCCGGATTTGTCGCGAGGCGGGCTTTTCCATTTTTCGTCGATCTTCATGATTATCCTCGGAAACTTTACATTTATCTTCGGAAACTTGACATTTATCTTTTCCTGCAAATAAAAAATAGACCGTCATACAGATCTTGGGCTCAATCTTGTTTCAGAATCGTAAGTGGGCCGTTGGTCACGTTCCAGACCTCTTTGGGCCATTTCTTTGGCCGACGTTTTTACGATTTTTTAAGAAATCACCTTCGATGTGACGTCGGTTTCACGAAAGGATTCCAACCCTTCATATAGTTAAGACGACTGGTGTCTAAGTTAACTGTGACTGTTTTATACGATAGATTCGAATCCGGGATCAAACCCTACCGCACTCGTCTTAGGGCGAGTGGGCATAAGACGAACCGTGCTCGTCCAGGGCGAGCGGGCCGGTTGGTTCGATCCGTATCCGTGGAATATGTAGGAGGAAGAAGAGAAGCTGCTAGAAGCATACCTGGAGCCTGATGACAAGCTCCTAGTTGAGGAGGAGAGTAAAGTATGATTTATGGTTTGGAAGTTAGAATTACTGGCCTTAATGATTTTCCTTTTAGCGTTAGATTAAGAGAGTGGTGTTTTTCCTTTTACGTTAAGTTTAAACTATTTTTCCTTTTTAATTTAGGTTATGATCTCTGTAGCATAACTTATAAAATAGCTTCTTATGATTAATAAAGATTCATCTTCCAGCAATTAACTTTAATCTCCAGAGAGAGCTTTAGTGTTAAAAGGAAGGTAGTTATTGTTTGAACGGGAAACGGTAAAAAGAGATGAAATGTGGGTTTAGCAAAGACGTCTTATTTATGGTCGGAAGAGCGAACAAAAGGTTACAAAGAAGGGGAATAAGCTATTAATCGAGAGACCGGAGCTCGGAGAGCTTTGGTATGAAAAGTACAACACGGCGAGAATAAGCAAGATGAAAACCCTAATTCTAGCCGTCTTGTTAGTGTGTAGTCTTCTGGATCCTTATTACGTTGTCTCTCCTCCTCCTTATATAGTCGTTCCTCTGCCCTTCCGTGACCTAGTTCGCGTCATGTTATTGGGCTTTTGGTTCGTTGGGCCGAGTTGTACGCACCGCTGCGGGTAGTCGTCGAGCCGGCTTCATTCAGTCGCTGAGAAGCGACCAAAAGCACTCTTAAGCCGCGCCAAGGCTTTGTTCTGACGGGCCGCTGAGCCGAGCCGTTGCTACGTGTAAATGGGCTTGGGCATCTATCCTTTGGGCCTTTAGAGGATGGTCGAATTCACCGTCTACGGTAAGTCCCCCCAGTTCATCGGTGAATGACGTTGCGTCGGATTCGATGAATTTGGAGGTTAGAGGCTTGGAAGGATAGATGGTCCGTAGTTGGTTTTTAGTGAGTGGAAGTTCTGTGGTTTTGGGGTGATTGACCTGATTGCGGTGGAATTTTCATCGAATCTGGTCGGTTTCAGAAAGAAATCGATGCGACGTATCGGTTCGATCGATTCCCGAGGGGAGTTGATGCGACGCGTCTGTCTGTCCGGCTATCAGGGAAGTTGAAGCGTCGTAATGGTTTTGCCGGTTATCGAGGGCGGTTGAAGCGACGCGCTGGTTCTGCGGTTTATTTAATGAGCTTTTGAGGCCCAAGTTGGCCCACTTAGAGGTAATGATGACGCCTCGGGGGAAGCACACTCCCTTCTCCTATAAATAGTCCGCTATTTCTCACTTCTCCCATTCTTCTTCGCA
This sequence comes from Brassica juncea, assembly GCA_018703725.1. Lineage (NCBI taxonomy): Eukaryota > Viridiplantae > Streptophyta > Magnoliopsida > Brassicales > Brassicaceae > Brassica > Brassica juncea. Next base: position 11,132,155 of record CM031941.1, on the reverse strand, counting down.
TACTCAGGTATTCTCTCTCTCCTTCTCCGCTTCTCTCTCTGAGTTTAAGTTTGTAGAATTATATAGCGTTATGTCGTCAAGCGGGGGGTTGTCTCGTAAGCAGAGAGGGAAAGCGGCCGTCTCGTCGTCTAGTCCCGCGAGGGACCCCGACGGGACTCCTATCGAAGATTTCGATCTGGTTCATCGTGATGCGATGATGGATACCGCCAACCTGAATCTCCGACTCGGCGCGTCTTCATCGTGAGGAAGTAGCTGCAAGAACACAGGCTTGCCCGAGAGACGGACAAGGAGGCGAGGGACGGTACTGTAGGAACCCTTAAAAAAAAAAAAAATTTATTATTAATAAAGTGGTCGAAGAATTGATCGTGAAGGAACCTTAAGCTGCTCGGCCCTGTTGAAGAAGGTGTTAGATTGATAAGCCGGAGGTGTTGGAAGAATAAAAATTTTCGAAGCACGACGGGAATCGAAGCACGACGGGAATTGAAGCACGACGGAAAAATCCGAAATCAAACAAAAACGCTGATTTCGGTATTTTGGGATTTTTCGAGGAAGCCGGAGACTCGGGAAATATTTTCCATCAAGGTCAGAAATATTTTGGAGTTTATTAAAAATATTCAGCTCATCAGAACGGGCGTAGAAAAATATTCGGAATTGATCGCGGGTCGAAAATTCACCGGAAGGGCCGGAATCAGTCGAATGGACCGAGAAGCTCGAGGTGGCTTGATCTATGAGATAAGGACGTGTTGTCAACTTCCTGGAATGGTAGCTGGCAAGGGAAGCACGAGGTGTTGAAGCTCAGGAGATTACAGCATGCTGAGTGACACATAGAAGCACGAGGTGCCGCTCAACCTGCGACCGAGGCATGCTGATCGACATGTGGCCGATGTGGTGTCAAAGTGCATGTAAGCAGGCCATGCCTTCAGACATGTGTAGGACGTGGTGTCAACTGCCTGGCAGGGTAGCTGGCAAGGGAAGCACGAGGTGTTGAAGCCCAAATGATCACAACATGCGGAGTGACACACAGAAGCACGAGGTGTCGCGCTATCTGCGATTGAAGCATGCTGAGCGACATGTGTGAGCTGTGGTGTCGACTTGTATGCAACCAGGCTGTGTATCAGACATGTGGAGGGCGTGGTGTCATCTGGCATGACATCCTGGTCATGCAGCCAGACATGTGGAGCACGAGGTGCCACGACGCATGCGTCCGGAGCCATGCGAAGCGACACACGGGTTGCCACACGGCTTGTTTCTGATTGGTTGCTGCTTCCTATAAATACCCCACGACCCCAGCTCATTTCAAACCATCCAGCACACCTGAAAGTCAGTGAAAAACGTGAGAGAGAAAGTAGAAAAAGAAAGTTAGAGTTTCGATCATTTTCGATCCTTTTTCGGCAGTTTTTGAGAGTTTTCGAGAACAGTTACTCTGCCCGATTTGAGTCGACATCTGAAGAAGGTTCTACTCAAGTGAAGATCAGTCCAGACGTGGGTCTACTTGTGAAGGTCAAGAAAAGGGTTCGGATCGCAGAAGACGGACACAGGGTCAAGGCCACGGTCAACCAAAAACTGTGAGTTATAATCAATTGTTTGCTAAGCTGTTTTTATGCAGGTTCCCGTTACTTGGAAGTTGGATCATGGCAGGGGGCCAGGTCTAAACTAAGTAACGGTTTGTTTACTTAATAGTAATGGTTAGGTTGATTAGTTTATAGCATGCTTAGTTATTGCTTGAGAATCGTAGTAGCATGCTAATCGTTAGGTTGATTGGTTAACGTTGAATGCTTAGATGATATCGCTAGGTTGCGGTAGTTAGATATTCTGGAATTAGTCTTTCATCTATATTCTAGAATGTGGTTGATTGTGTTGATTGTGATTATTGCTTGGAACCTCGGTTATATTACCGGGTTTAGTATTATTTATATATTGGCCGACAGCATGCGCGTAACCCGCCATTGCTAGGCATATAGTGGGTGAGTTAGCGTTCCTTCAGACCTCGTACCCGGCGGGTTCAAGGAAACCCCTTATTCGCTGGATCGGGAAGACTCAGAGAGACGGGGTCATGGCCTAAGGCTGAGTTATTACACGACGGTGTAATGTGGCAGTGACCCGAAGGACTGTGGGCTGTCGCGCGGTGACCCGAATGACTGTGGGCCGCGGTCGGTTGAAAGTTCCTTCTTCTAGCCTTCGTGGTAGGGAGATAGGATATTGCCGATAATGAAGGAGGAACCTAACGTCACCGGGCCCTAGATATATTATATTATGTTAAGGGTTTGGTAAACCCTAGTTTATTGATTTCGAGTTTTAAAGACTATCTTATAGTATCGATATTTTACTCGTATTATTTTCTGCTGCGGATTTCTGATTGCTTATTATAAGTATGATTAATTTATGTTATTAGGTGAACCTCTCGCTTTAGATTTGTTTGGGGTGGGATAGCGAGGGGTTGTATTTGTTAGTTGGGGGATTGTAACTCACTGAGTAATGCTAGATTACTCACTCCTCACTCTTTGTTGTTTTCAGGTGACCAGTAGAGCTTGTAGAGGTCGCGGGAAGTTAGGCCGGCTGGTGTAGTATTTTCATCTTTTTGCTTGCGACGTTTTCAGACTATAAGTATGTATTTTTACTCTTTTGGCTAGCCACTACTTGTATAAATAAGTTGTGTTTTACGAACCATGTTTCATGTTTGGTAAATAAAGCGATGTTTTATGTAAATGCCTTGTTGTATCTGATATTAGCTTTGTCCAAGCTAACACAACGTCAGATTGAGGTACGGGTTGAGAAGTCTTAGGCCTTGATCTGACGGGACGTGTTAGTGGTCGAACTGGCTTAGTCATGAATTGCACTCTTTGTGACCTTGGCCGGAACGCCCCTAGCCCGTCATGTAGCGCTCCAGAACCTTGGTAGAAAGTTGGTCCATCGGTCATGTTCTTGTTTGATTGTTGGCCGGTGGTTTGACCTATACCTAGAACGGTTCGGGGGTGTTACAGAGGTGGTATCAGAGCATGGTTTCGTCCATGTGTGACACAAGTGCTTTCAATGATTTTATCGTGTCAAAAGAGTCGCAAAAAGATGCTTTAGGAAACCAGCCACTTCCCGTGTTTAGTTATATAGGATTAGGACTTACCCTTTTATTTGCGTGCAGATGGCTAATCGCGGGATAGGTAATGATGGACGAGATTGGATTTGGGGAGAGGGTAGGGATTCGACTGGAAGAGGATTGGGCTACAGATCAGACCATGGTAATGGCAATGGCGTTAGTGAGATGTTTGCACATCATAGGAGTCCTCCTCAGAGAACAAGATCGTTTCCGGTGTATGGTAACAGAACCCGAGTTAACCGAGAAGACAGTTTGTCGAGCATTAGTCCAAGTCGTATTTGGGCCCAGAGACATCAGCATGATCAATCCGTTCAATCAAACCCAAGGCCAGATCAGAACCATGCCACAGAAAGACCACAAGATCAAGGAGCAGAAAACACCTTGAAGCTTTTACATGACGTGATGACCAAGGCGTTAAGTAACCAGGCCACACATACTCATACTCCTGAAGTTTCCAAGCTGTTATCTACCATGAAGAACATTGGATCCCACAAATACAAAGGAGGATCAGATCCTATTGAAGCCGACAAGTGGATTACTATGATGGAGAAGAATTTTGAAGCCATGGAGTGCCCAGAAGAATACAAGAAGAAGATCGCAGTGTACTATCTGGAGGGAGACGCAACAGGATGGTGGGACAGCATAGAAAGGCAGCGTGGACATACCATCACATCATGGGAATCGTTCAAGGGAGAGTTCGAGAGAAAGTACTTTCCTCCTGAAGCAAAGCATCGGTTGGAACGTCAGTTTATGAACCTTGTTCAAGGAGATAGGCCAGTGAGGAGCTATGATTCTGAGTTCACTAGGTTGAGGCGACATGTTTATGATGGACGTGAAGATGAAGGAACTATGATCCGTAACTTCATGTACGGATTAAAGCCGGAGCTTGGAAGTCGATTAGCTGGGAGCAACTTTAGCAGCTTATCGGATCTGGTGGAAAAGGCCGTTAATGTTGAGGCTGTATTAGAGGTTGAAAGAAAGGTTACACAACATTCTGGTGGACACACGAATTTCAACCAAGGAGAAAGACCAAATTACAACAAGGGTCCAAGATTTAACAAAGGCAAAGGCCGAGGATTTGGAGGCCAAGTCAACAATCGGGGTAACTCTAGGGTCTGTTACATATGTGGTCAACCGGGACACATTTCAAGGTTCTGTCCTCGCAATCAGCGAAGCAACCAGCAGGGTTTTTCAACGATAAGGATGGAAGACATCACTTGTTACTCTTGCTTCAAGAAGGGCCATTATGCATCGTCATGTCCAAACAAGCCAATCCCTGCGACCCCTCTCGCGATCCGAGCTCCTCCTAGCCGTCCAGCAATTGAGCCAGCACCAAAGAAGAAAAACCTTGGAGGTAGAGTTTATGCCTTAGGTATAGAAAACCCGGACAATGCAGGACCGTCTAAGGGTCCCATCACAGGTATTGTGGGTGTTAAACCTCCTCTTTTTATTGCATGAACTTTGTGTAGATTAAGTTGTTGGAATTTAGTTAGGATTCCGGTTAGGTATAGATTGCTTGATCGCTAGGTTGCGCGTTTAGAAATATTTTGATTGTGATTGTTGATTGTGTGAGTCTTGATTAGTATTTCTGTGATTGAGATATTGTTGATTGAGTTACTGTGGCAGGAACCATACATGTTGCTGGTAAACCCACACATGTATTGTTCGACTCAGGGGCAACACATAGTTTTGTGACCCCTAAGGTGGCTGCCCAGTTTTGGGATTGCTTTTTGGTTGACAGGGTAAACGTGGCAGTCTTGACCCCTGCAGACCGAACCCTTCAAGCGCATCAGTGTATCAAGAATGTTCCTTTGATCATTCAAGAGAAAGAGTTCGTGGCAGATTTGTTAGTCGTGCCTTTGGAAGGGTACGAAGTAATCCTTGGAATGGATTGGTTATCGAGCTATGGAGTTCAGATCGATTGTGAAAAGGGAAGGCTGTTGTTTGGCAGAGGCAAACGTTCAGAGATGGTATACTACGGAATCAGTCCTAGTATGACAGTGTCATTGGTGGCAGCTTTGAGAGTACAAGATTTGCTTCAAGACGGGGAAGTGTATTTGGTAACTTTATCGGTTAGTGGAGGAGCCACAAACGATGAAGTTAAGATCGAAGATATAAAAGTGGTCCAGGAGTTTGAGGATGTCTTTGCGCCATTAAAGGAATTACCTCCACCTCGGAGTAATCCCTTTACTATTACTTTGGAGCCTGAAGCAAAACCTATAGCTAAGGCACCGTATCGAATGGCACCTGCAGAGTTGGCTGAGCTGAAGAAACAATTGGAAGATCTATTGGAAAAGGGATTCATCCGGTCAAGCTCTTCACCTTGGGGAGCTCCTGTTCTATTTGTGAAGAAGAAGGATGGAAGCATGAGGTTGTGTATCGATTATCGCGGTATCAACAACATCACCATAAAAGACAAGTATCCTCTTCCGAGGATAGATGAGCTGTTGGACCAACTTAAGGGAGCTAGTTGGTTTTCGAAGATTGATTTGGCATCAGGATATCATCAAATTTCTATTGCCAAGTCAGACATCATGAAGACAGCATTTCGGACGAGGTACGGGCAGTATGAGTTCGTTGTTATGCCCTTTGGTCTCACCAACGCCCCTGCAGCTTTCATGCGATTGATGAATGAAGTGTTCCATGACTACCTCGACAAGTTCGTGATCATTTTCATTGACGACATCCTGGTGTATTCAAGAAGTAAGGAAGAGCACGAAGAGCATTTGAAACTGGTTTTGGAGAGGTTACGAAATCAGAAGCTGTTTGCTAAGTTTAGCAAATGTTCGTTTTGGAAGAGAGAGATAGGATTTCTTGGTCACATAGTATCAGGAGAGGGCGTGGCTGCTGATCCAGATAAGGTCCAAGCCATACGAGAATGGCCTCGACCTACCACAGTGACGGAAGTGAGGAGTTTTCTCGGACTCGCGGGTTATTACCGGAAGTTTGTTAAGGACTTTTCCTCCATCTCAAAGCCTTTAACTAAACTGACCGGTAAAGGAGTTCCTTTTATATGGGCGGAAGAAACGGAGAAGGCATTCAAGAAGTTGAAGGAAGCTCTCACAAGTGCACCTGTGTTAGCTTTGCCCGAGCAAGGTAAACCTTACACGGTTTACACAGATGCTTCACGAGTTGGGTTAGGTTGTGTGTTAATGCAAGACGGGAGAGTCATTGCATATGCCTCGCGGCAACTACGGAAGCATGAAGATAACTATAGCACACATGACTTGGAGCTAGCGGCCGTGGTATTCGCTTTGCGGATTTGGAGATCATACTTGTACGGAGAAGAAGTGGAGGTATACACCGACCACCAAAGTCTTAAATACCTCTTCACCCAGCCAGAGCTCAACCTGCGTCAGCGTAGATGGATGGAATTCGTGGCTGACTATGATCTAAAGATTCGCTACCATCCTGGTAAAGCGAATGTGGTTGCGGATGCCTTAAGTCGAAGGAAGATGGATGCTGATATGGAAAAAGAAGTGGAGCTGTTGAACCAAGAGCTGAAGAAAGTGAAGTTGGTCGTTTTGGAGGGACAAACCAGTGAACCATTGGGAGTACAAGCAATGAATCAGGCCAGCTTGATTCAGAAGATCCGAGAGGAGCAACTTAAAGACGAGAAACTACAAAAGATTGCTGAAGAACTAAGAGGGCAAGCCGGACCAAATAATGCTGGATACTACTTGGCGGAAGATGGAACTTTGCTTATCAATGGACGGATCACCGTTCCAAAAGGACAAGGGCTGAGAGATGAGATACTAAGGGTTGCACACCATTCCTTACTTAGTATTCATCCTGGAAGTTCAAAGATGTACCGAGACGTGAGAAGATACTATCATTGGCCGGGGATGAAGAGATCAGTAGCGCAATGGGTTGCACACTGTGCAACTTGTCAACAAGTTAAAGCCGAGCATCAAGTTCCAGGAGGATTGTTGCAGAATCTTCCGATACCTCAATGGAAATGGGACTCTATTTCCATGGATTTCATCACTGGATTACCCACTGCTCCAGGTAGATCGAACAACTCAATCTGGGTGATTGTGGATAGGTTAACCAAGGTCACACACTTATTGCCTATGAGAGACACGGATAAAGTTGAAGTATTGGCCGAGATGTACGTCGACCAGATCGTGAAGTTACATGGTGTACCTTCAGACATCGTCTCAGATCGTGACCCTAGATTCACGGCAGCATTTTGGGAAGGACTACAAGAAGCCTTGGGAACTAAATTGTTCAAAAGCACGGCGTTCCATCCAGAAACAGATGGCCAAACGGAGAGAACCATTCGGACAATCGAGGACATGCTTCGGATGTGTATTTTAGATTGGGCAGGAAATTGGGAGAAGCATCTACCGTTGGTCGAGTTCTCTTATAACAACAGTTATCATGCGAGCATAGGAATGCCACCTTATGAAGCGCTGTATGGAAGGCCATGCAAGACACCTTTGTGTTGGACGGAAGTGGGAGAAAGAAGAATGTTTGGATCGCCTATTGCACAAGAAACTATGACTAAGCTGGAGACGATCCAGACCAACATGAAGAAGGCTCAGGACCGTCAGAAGAAGTACGCCGACCAGTCGAGAAGAGAGGTAACTTTTGAGATAGGAGATTGGGTCTACTTGAAGGTTACAGCACAGAAAGGGAAAGACAGATTTGGCAAGGTCGGGAAACTCGCAGTCAGATTCATTGGTCCGTACAAGATCATCGGAAAGGTTGGTGAGGTAGCTTATCGATTGGATCTACCAGAGGATATGCATCTACACCCGGTATTCCATGTTTCCATGCTTCGGAAACATATACGAGATCCAAGTGCTGTTGAGCCTGAGAGAATTGAGGAGCTAAGGACGAACCTTACATATCCAGAAGGACCAATCCGACTTGGAGAAAGGCGTGTTCGGAAATTGAAGAATCGTGAGATTGCCCAAGTACAAGTATTCTGGGGAAGACAAAACAGGATTCATGTCACTTGGGAGGATGAAGAGAGATTTAAGGCCAACCACCCGGAGTTTTTCCGAGAAGATGTCGTGATGGAAGAAGGAGGCCCCTCAGAACCTTAGAATTCGAGGACGAATTCTGTTAAGGGGGGGAGAATGTAGGAACCCTTAAAAAAAAAAAAAATTTATTATTAATAAAGTGGTCGAAGAATTGATCGTGAAGGAACCTTAAGCTGCTCGGCCCTGTTGAAGAAGGTGTTAGATTGATAAGCCGGAGGTGTTGGAAGAATAAAAATTTTCGAAGCACGACGGGAATCGAAGCACGACGGGAATTGAAGCACGACGGAAAAATCCGAAATCAAACAAAAACGCTGATTTCGGTATTTTGGGATTTTTCGAGGAAGCCGGAGACTCGGGAAATATTTTCCATCAAGGTCAGAAATATTTTGGAGTTTATTAAAAATATTCAGCTCATCAGAACGGGCGTAGAAAAATATTCGGAATTGATCGCGGGTCGAAAATTCACCGGAAGGGCCGGAATCAGTCGAATGGACCGAGAAGCTCGAGGTGGCTTGATCTATGAGATAAGGACGTGTTGTCAACTTCCTGGAATGGTAGCTGGCAAGGGAAGCACGAGGTGTTGAAGCTCAGGAGATTACAGCATGCTGAGTGACACATAGAAGCACGAGGTGCCGCTCAACCTGCGACCGAGGCATGCTGATCGACATGTGGCCGATGTGGTGTCAAAGTGCATGTAAGCAGGCCATGCCTTCAGACATGTGTAGGACGTGGTGTCAACTGCCTGGCAGGGTAGCTGGCAAGGGAAGCACGAGGTGTTGAAGCCCAAATGATCACAACATGCGGAGTGACACACAGAAGCACGAGGTGTCGCGCTATCTGCGATTGAAGCATGCTGAGCGACATGTGTGAGCTGTGGTGTCGACTTGCATGCAACCAGGCTGTGTATCAGACATGTGGAGGGCGTGGTGTCATCTGGCATGACATCCTGGTCATGCAGCCAGACATGTGGAGCACGAGGTGCCACGACGCATGCGTCCGGAGCCATGCGAAGCGACACACGGGTTGCCACACGGCTTGTTTCTGATTGGTTGCTGCTTCCTATAAATACCCCACGACCCCAGCTCATTTCAAACCATCCAGCACACCTGAAAGTCAGTGAAAAACGTGAGAGAGAAAGTAGAAAAAGAAAGTTAGAGTTTCGATCATTTTCGATCCTTTTTCGGCAGTTTTTGAGAGTTTTCGAGAACAGTTACTCTGCCCGATTTGAGTCGACATCTGAAGAAGGTTCTACTCAAGTGAAGATCAGTCCAGACGTGGGTCTACTTGTGAAGGTCAAGAAAAGGGTTCGGATCGCAGAAGACGGACACAGGGTCAAGGCCACGGTCAACCAAAAACTGTGAGTTATAATCAATTGTTTGCTAAGCTGTTTTTATGCAGGTTCCCGTTACTTGGAAGTTGGATCATGGCAGGGGGCCAGGTCTAAACTAAGTAACGGTTTGTTTACTTAATAGTAATGGTTAGGTTGATTAGTTTATAGCATGCTTAGTTATTGCTTGAGAATCGTAGTAGCATGCTAATCGTTAGGTTGATTGGTTAACGTTGAATGCTTAGATGATATCGCTAGGTTGCGGTAGTTAGATATTCTGGAATTAGTCTTTCATCTATATTCTAGAATGTGGTTGATTGTGTTGATTGTGATTATTGCTTGGAACCTCGGTTATATTACCGGGTTTAGTATTATTTATATATTGGCCGACAGCATGCGCGTAACCCGCCATTGCTAGGCATATAGTGGGTGAGTTAGCGTTCCTTCAGACCTCGTACCCGGCGGGTTCAAGGAAACCCCTTATTCGCTGGATCGGGAAGACTCAGAGAGACGGGGTCATGGCCTAAGGCTGAGTTATTACACGACGGTGTAATGTGGCAGTGACCCGAAGGACTGTGGGCTGTCGCGCGGTGACCCGAATGACTGTGGGCCGCGGTCGGTTGAAAGTTCCTTCTTCTAGCCTTCGTGGTAGGGAGATAGGATATTGCCGATAATGAAGGAGGAACCTAACGTCACCGGGCCCTAGATATATTATATTATGTTAAGGGTTTGGTAAACCCTAGTTTATTGATTTCGAGTTTTAAAGACTATCTTATAGTATCGATATTTTACTCGTATTATTTTCTGCTGCGGATTTCTGATTGCTTATTATAAGTATGATTAATTTATGTTATTAGGTGAACCTCTCGCTTTAGATTTGTTTGGGGTGGGATAGCGAGGGGTTGTATTTGTTAGTTGGGGGATTGTAACTCACTGAGTAATGCTAGATTACTCACTCCTCACTCTTTGTTGTTTTCAGGTGACCAGTAGAGCTTGTAGAGGTCGCGGGAAGTTAGGCCGGCTGGTGTAGTATTTTCATCTTTTTGCTTGCGACGTTTTCAGACTATAAGTATGTATTTTTACTCTTTTGGCTAGCCACTACTTGTATAAATAAGTTGTGTTTTACGAACCATGTTTCATGTTTGGTAAATAAAGCGATGTTTTATGTAAATGCCTTGTTGTATCTGATATTAGCTTTGTCCAAGCTAACACAACGTCAGATTGAGGTACGGGTTGAGAAGTCTTAGGCCTTGATCTGACGGGACGTGTTAGTGGTCGAACTGGCTTAGTCATGAATTGCACTCTTTGTGACCTTGGCCGGAACGCCCCTAGCCCGTCATGTAGCGCTCCAGAACCTTGGTAGAAAGTTGGTCCATCGGTCATGTTCTTGTTTGATTGTTGGCCGGTGGTTTGACCTATACCTAGAACGGTTCGGGGGTGTTACAGGTACCCCTGTTGAATTTGTGCCGATATGCTATTACCCGGGAGGGATTTTTGAGGATCTCCCGGCTCTAGCTCCCGAAATTCTTCGTTCTCCCGATGTGAGAGGTCAGACTTGGGGAACTTTAACCCAACATTGTCAACTATAAGCAGTGTGAAGAATCTTCTCAGGAAGTATCAAGGAGTCGGGGTGACCTTTCTTATCCCCACGTTGGAGCAGAGACCGTGGTCGCCGCCTGTTGGTTATCAGTGCGTCTACGAGTCCTATTTTCAGGATGACACGAAGCTCTGGTTCCCAATTCCTCGCATGGTTACTGCGTATGCGAGACGCCGAGATGGGGCTATAAACCAAATGTTGAATGGTTCGTGGCGTATCGCGGTTGCCTTAATGGTGATGGCGGCTGAAAATGATGTCACCTTCTCTGTTCGCACCCTTGAGGAGTTGACGTCTATCAATCCGCAGAACGAGGGTCTTTGGGTGATGAAGATGCGGCCCAATTACACCGTATTGGGCGAGAGTCCGAATAAGACGACGGATTGGCAGAGGGCCTATTTCTTCATTAAGTCGGACGAGTCTGCTTTTGAGGAACCCCCGGGCGATGACTATTGCATTCTTTGGAATGCTATTCTTGGTAGACTTTCACTTACTCGCACCAGGTCTTGTTTGTGCTAATGACTTCTTGCTTTCTTTCTTTTTGCAGGCGAGCACCCGACTTCACGCGGGTATCCGTAGGAGTTCCTAGAGAGCGCTCGAGCAGTCGCGAGCCTCGATATCGAGAATTGGGGCAATATCTCGAGGGAGAGGATACATCGTTGCGTCGATCGGATATCTAGGAGTAAGCTTCCCGCACTCTGTCGCTTGCTCGGTTTCTTTCTCTTTTCTTATCATCCTCCTTCTTCTTTTGGTTTCTACAGGAGATTGGAATTCAAGCTACCTTCCATCGGAGAATACGACGAAGAGACGAATATCTGTTTTCGGTAAGGAGGAGCAGAAGAGGATCATTGTGAGGAGGAGGATGAAGGGGCTTCCTGATTTAAGTGTATTAGTTGCTTCCCAGCTCGGTCTTTCGTAGCCCGAACCGGCGGATCCTCCCAGCAAGACAGGGACTGTCGAGACAAACGACGAGACTACAGAGCTTCGTGTTCCTTCCTCGGTTGCAAAGACGGTCGCTCCCTCGTCGAAGAAGAAAGGTAGGAAGAGGCCCCGTGATGATTCTGGGGTTGGCGAGACGCGCGAGGCGATCTCTGAAGAAGCCGACGTCGTTGATCTCTCGGGTGAGGCCGAGCCTTCTGGAGAGAAAAAGAAGAGGAAGACTGATGAGTGTCACTCCCTCGCGGAAAAGGGGAGTGATCCTATGGAGCCTGGGAAAGAAAGCACCGCGGATGAAGGCAACTCGAACGTTGAACCGACGTCCAGTCATGTTCGGGAAGATGATCCGAATTTTGCGTCTTCTCCGGCTCACTCCCAACCAGAGAAGAAGAAGAAGAAATCGAAGAAGGGGATGGAGGCTCGGGACGAAGTTCCTCCTCCCGAGATCCCGAATGCCTCCGAGGCTCCGGGCGCGGCAAATGACAGTGCCCCGTTCATGTCTAAGGTCAAAAGACCTATCTTCCCGGACCATGTCTCGTTCTTATACGATGGACCGGCCCCACTCATCTACGCTCCACTGAAATGTGTGGAGCTGGTTAGTCAGATCAGAAGTGGGCCGAGGTCTCTCCCCTTGGCGCCTGACCTGATTTTCAAGGAAGAGTATGATAACGCCGCGCGGACAAAACTCCTGGTAAGTATCTTATCGAGATCTTTCTCGCTTTTAATGACTTTGGGTAGAAACTGCTGAGTGTTCTGTATCTGTTCCTCGTAGGGCGATGGAGATATGAATGCTGTCGTCGAGAGGTACGACACCGCACTGAAAGCATCGCTCGCTGAGTCGGAGAAGTTTCAGAAGAGAGCGATCGCAAAGAGCAAACTTCTCCGACGGAAGGAAGCGGAATGGGGAAGTGCTATCGCCGGGGAATCTGACAGGAAGAAGCGAGCTATTGCTCGGAGGAGGTTTCATCAGAAACGGGTCGATGCAGCGGAAGCCGACCTTGCGGCAGCTTGCTCGAAGATGCGGTCATGGAGCGAGAGACGGCTAGGCTGAGGAAAGAAGCGAAGGTCAGGCCGAGGAGCACAAGAGGGAACTAAACCGACTGCAGAAGTCACGGGTTCTGGAGGTTACGAAAGAGCGAGTGAAAGTCGAGATGGCGATGATCGCCAAATGCAACTGTCACTTTGAAAATATCCGTGCATTCGACATGGTTACCAGACCCGTCGTGATCCATTCGACATGGTTCGATTGCTTCAGAGTCAGGCGTTCGGGACGAATAAGTGTCTGGAGGCTTTGAAGATAGGTGGGAGTGACATCCCACAAGGGACGATCGACGTGTTTGGTGCGCAGGAGAAGCAGTACGAAGAGGAAGTTTTAAAGCTGGACGTTGGTGAGATTCCTGAGACGGATCTGTCCCTGTCTCCTCTGGTCCTTGCTTCTCAGTTCGTCGATGAGCGACTCATGGCGGGGCTCGATGAGTTCGGATCGAATGCTGATCTGATCGATGCTAACGCTATCGCAATTCTCCGTACGCCGAATGCTTCCCGCGAGACATCCCACGCTGAAGATGATGGCGAGCCCTTCGCTAGCAAGGATCTTCCTTCAGAGTCGAGCGTCCGCGATTCTGACGCCGAGGATTTGATTTCCGAGGAACCGCCGACCAAGGAAACCGCGGAGTCCGTCTCGAGTGGCGGGGAACCGATGGTCTCTCTATCGTCAGATTCATCGTCAGGAAAGCAGGATGATAAGGCCGTCGATGAGAGCTACGACGGAGGTACGGTCGAGGAGTCAGATGCAAAGAGCGACGAACCTCGACAGCAAGATGCTAGCGACGCACCGTAGAAGGACCCTGGAGTGGACATTGCAGATCCCCCGGAGGCTACTGCCAGCGAGACGGGTTTGTCTACTGAACAGGTTGTGCATACCGGCAAGGCGCAAGGGAACGCGGATGGAGCTCGGGTCGACGTCTGAGGAGCGGCTGTGTTCTTGTCTTTTGTTTATGCCTTTATCTCCCTTTGAATGTCCTTTGTTATCTTTTGAACTCTCGAATCAGTTGATGTTTTTATCTTTTTGCATTTCTTTCGTTTCTTGTCGGGGAACCGCAGAACTTTCTTTTGTACCCAAGAAGTCGGATTTTGTTGTGTAATGGCAAGAATGACTTTCTTCCGGACTTAGTAAATTTTCAATTAAATTGCATCTGTCACGACTGAAGAGAGTATTCTTAGATCGAAGTAAGCCATGGATCAGCCGTCGTCTCGACTAGGATTCGGGTTATCGCGTAGATTATTTCTCGTTAGATTTATCGATGTGCCGTTGCTCGTGGATCAAGGCTCCCGAGCAAAGTATAGCTGATGTTGATTCGTCATAACTTATTCTGATCGTCGAATTGCTCGATTTACGACCATTCGTTATTTGAATTTTGAGTTTACAAGTTATTTACTGATAACTTTTGTTTCAAACTTTGCTGTTCTTTTTTTTTTTAAAATGATAACGGTTCCTTGTCGATCTCAACGTATCCCTAAGCATTCGGTTGGCCAGCCCTTACTTAGCGGATTTGAGATGAGATGGAATTATCATTCCGGTCATATCAACTGGTGCAGCGATATAGCCTAGTCCCTGCGAACGTGTGTCTGATCAGGACATATTCGATAGTCGGGCGCGAGTGCCAGTACGTTTGAACGAGAAGTCGTAGCATGCTCGTGTTGGCATCGCATGATTGAAAATGCATGTGGTCGTTTGCCCCGGAAGGCTGTTCTCTCGGAAGAGAATTTGTTTTGTTTTTTTTACAGCTGCGCCTGTTAAGGCTGTCTACGTACCTCGGAAGAGGATCAAGCCATTCGTATTTCGGTGGGGGGGGGGGGACCCGAGCAAAAGTGGCTGGGATGGCGCATTTACTCGGTTGTTACAGCTGCGCCTGTCAAGGCTGCCTACGTACCTCAGAAGAGGATCAAGCCATTCGTAGTTCTTGGGGACCCGAGTAAAAGTGGCTGAGATAGCGCATTTACTCGGTTTTAGTAGAAGTGACTGTGAAGTGCATCTACTCGTTTTTTTTTTGGCGAGTAGAAGTGACTGTGAGGTGCATCTACTCGGTTGCTTGACATGTGCCTAGGAGAAGAAAAGTCAGAGGTGTTTCGTGTTCCAGGCTCTTGGGACCGCTTCGCCGGTCGAAGTCTCGAGGCGATAGACTCCGGGTTTGATTACTTCTGTGATTTTGTACGGCCCTTCCCAATTAGCTCCGAGTTTGCCGGCCCTCCACTCCTTGGTATTTTCGAACACTTTTCGGAGAACCAGATCTCCTAGTTCGAGTGGTCGAGTTTTGACCTTTTTGTTGTAGTAACTCTCGATCTGGTGTTGGTAGTTTTGGATTCGAAGCAACGCTTGGTCGCGTTTTTCTTCTATATCGTCTAATGCATCGAGAAGCATGCTTCGGTTGAGTTCCGCGTTCTGAGGCATTTTGGAGCGGTGTAAGCTGGTGACGTTCACCTCGGCAGGTGCCATTGCTTTGATTCCGTAAGCCATCGAGAAAGGGGTGGACTTAGTCGTGCTGCGTGAAGTGGTTCGATGGGACCAGAGGACGGCGTCCAATTCATCGGCCCAGCAACCTTTTTTAAAGTTGAGACATTTCTTTAATCCGTCGATGTTTTTTTTGTTGGTTGACTCGGCTTGACCGTTACTCTGCAGGTTCCTCGGCGTCAACATGTTGAGGCGGATTTTCCATCTCTCGCAAAATTCTCTGAAGTTACGAGATATGAACTGTGATCTGTTGTCAGTTATAATTTCGTACGGGAGTCCGTGTTTGCAGATAATGTTTTTCCAGACGAACTGCTGTACTATGTTGTCTGTGATTCGCGCGTACGACTCTGCTTCGACCCATTTTGTAAAGTTATCCGTGAGAACCAGGATGTATTTCTTCTGCCGAGAGCTGGTCATTGGTCCGATTATATCCATTCCCCACCGCATGAATGGGTAAGGTGCGGTCAGTGTGTGGAGTAGCTTGGTTGGACTGTGGATTGTTGAAGCGTGTCTTTGGCATTTTTCGCATTTCCGAGCATAGGACTCACAGTCGGTGTTCATCGTTGGCCAGTAAAACCCGAGCTTCTTGATTTTCAGAGCGAGACCTCGTCCACCCGAGTGGTTGCCTGCTGCGACTTCGTGTGTTTCTGCCATGACTAGTCTCGTTTCGTTGCCGGCGATGCACTTGAGGAGTACTTTCGTTTCTGTCCATCGGTGGAGTTCTCCCTCCGTGAAGACGTAGTTCGTACTGCGTCGTTTGAGTCGTCGCACCTCCCATTTTACGGACGGTAGCTTGCCGTTGGCCAGATAATCTATGAACTCTTTTCGCCAGTCGCTTGACTGACTATCCATCCCGAGAGGTTCTTCGTCGTCGATTTCCACTGCGTCGGTCACCGATGCAACGATGTCTCGCGACTCGTTGGTAAGGTCGATGCTTGGTGTGGCTATTTTGTGAATCGGGATCGTCTGCTCTACTTGGTCTTGTAATTTTCTTCCCAGGGCGGCCAAGGCGCCTGCGCACACGTTTTCCCCGCGGGGGACCTTCGTGAGTTCGAAGAACTCGAACTCTCGCGAAATATCCTGGACGAGTTTGAGGTAAGCATCCATTCGCTCGTTTCTGACGTCGTAGTCGCCCAAGTATTGGCTTACCACGAGTTGGGAGTCGCAAAACGCGCTGAGTCGCTTGGCCTTGACTGCTTTAGCGAGGCGGAGTCCTGCGATCAGCGACTCGTATTCGACTTTGTTGTTTGATGCAGAAAAGCCGAAACTAAACGATTGCCTAATGAGTTCGCCGGTGGGTGACTGTAGTTCCACGCCTGCTCCCGAACCTTTGTTCGTAGATGGAACCGTCTACGTGCAGTATCCAGTTTTTGCTTGGTAAAATTAGGTCTTGTTCGAGCTCTGGTGTTAGATCAATCAGGAAGTCGGCGAGAACCTGCGACTTGGCTGCCGTACGATTCTTGTATACGATGTCGTGTTCGCTAAGCTCCATTGCCCATTTGGTCAATCGACCTGATTGATTTGTGTTCTGCATTACTGTTCGGAGAGGTTGATTGGAGAGTATCTCGATGGTGTGCGACTGGAAGTATGGCCGAAGCTTTCTTGCGGAAGTTACGACGGCGAGAGCCATCTTCTCGAGGGTTGGGTAACGCATTTCTGGTTTGGTCATTCGCTTGCTCGTGTAGAATGATGTGACCGCGATGTATAGGGACAGGGTGTCACCGGCTTCTGGTTTCGAAAGAACTGGGGGAGTCGTGAGATAATGCTTTAGTTGGTTGAACGCTTCTTCGCACTTCTCGTCCCAGACGAACCTTTTGTTTCCCCGTAAGAGCTCGTAGAAAGGGAGGCAATTATCGGTGGATCGCGAGATGAATCTATTAAGGGCGGCGATTTGTCCGGTGAGGCGTTGGACTTCGCGACTGTTCTTTGGGCTTGGTATATCGAGGATCTCTGTGATTTGCTTGGGGTTTGCCTCGATACCTCGTTGTGTAATAATGTATCCCAAGAACTCGCCCGTGGTGACGCCGAAGGTGCATTTGGCGCGATTGAGTTTCATCCCGTACTCGTTTAGGACCTTGAAGCAATCCCGCAGGTGATCGAAATGGTCCTCGGCACGAAGTGACTTTACGAGCATATCATCAATATATACCTCCATTGTGTTACAGAGTTTATCAGCGAACATTCGGTTGACGAGGCGCTGGTATGTCGCTCCTGCGTTTTTGAGTCCGAAGGACATCACCTTATAGCGGTAAGTCCCCATATCTGTTATGAAGGCCGTCTTCTCGTGGTCGTCGGGATGCATAAGATTTTGGTTGTACCCCGAGAAGGCGTCCATGAAGGTTAGGAGCTCGTTACCGGCCGTCGATTCCACCTGTCGGTCGATATGAGGGAGCGGGTAACTTTCCTTGGGGCATGCTTTGTTTAAGTCAGTGAAGTCGATGCAGATTCACCACTTCCCATTCTTTTTCTTGACTACGACGGGGTTTTCCAGCCATTTGGTATATCGAACCTCAGTTATGAAACCCGCATCGAGGAGTCTCTCGACTTCGTCGTTTACGGCTTTTGATCTTTCGGGACCCAACTTACGTCTTTTCTGTCGGATAGGCTTGAACGTCTGATCGACATTTAGTTCATGGGAGGTGATCGCGGGATTGATTCCTTTCATATCTGAGGTGGTCCAGGCGAAAGCCAATGTGTTTTCTTTAAGGAAAGAGACGATCTTTTGCTGCATTTCATCCGAGAGAAAGGCTCCGATCCGCACGATTTTCGATGAGTCGGCCTCGTCGATGGGGAATTCGCAGATCTCTTCTTTTTGCGGGCAGATCTTTTGGATCGGTTTGGCTACCGAATTGATGAGTGAGAGTGATTGTTGCTGCTTTATCGTCGCGACGAGTAACTCTCTTGCGGCTCTTTGATCTCCCCGAATGGTTTTTATCGTGCCGTCTTTCCCCGGGAATTTAACACATTGATGGTAAGTGGACGGGACGGCTTTCATAGAATGCAGCCAAGGAGTACCCAGGATGGCATTGTACGGAGCTTTGGCTCGTACGACGGAGAATTTTACTATTTTTGTTATGCCCCCGGCGTGAACTGGGAGTCGTATCGTACAGATCATTTGCTCCGAGGCACAGTTAAAACCGGTTAGGGTACGTGAAGAGGGCTTCATATCGTGCAGGTCGACTCCCATTTTGTCGAGTGTATCTCGAAAGATGAGATCGACTGAACTGCCGGTAACGATCAGGACCTTTGTAACCTGGCATTCGCTGATGTCGATGTCGACAAGGAGCGGGTCGTTGTGTGGCATCTGGACCCCGCGAGTGTCCGCAGTCGAGAAAGTGATTTGAGGACCATCCTCGACTTGTGTTGGCCACCTTTGCTCGGTAATCGCCTGTCGGCAATATTTTTTTACTGATCGGACCGAATCTCTACCCGGTGGTAGTCCTCCCAAGATTACGTTGATGCGCCGGTTGCGTTTGCCTTTCATGGAGTCCAGTTGTTCTCGGAGATCGCTGATATCGTTGAGATCCTGGTTACGTTCGTGGTACCGCTTCGTCTTTTTGAGGTGTCGTCGTAAGTCTGATCCCTTGGATCGATTGAGTGCGATTCGCAGTTACTCGTTTTTGGAATTGAGATGATCACGTAGATCGGCCGTCAGGGGTTGGAGTTCTCTTTCGTGATCTATCGTGATTTGAGGAGTCCTTCTGATTTTCGATCTGTCGATGACGGTTCGGAGATCCGTGTCGGCAGTCGGTAAGTGATATCACTTACCCTAAGGAGTGACTTTACTCTCTCAAATAAGAGGTTCAGTTGTAGTACTTAGGAATCGAATCCACAGAGAGCTAGTGTACAAATAAGATGCAATCTTAATGAAAATGCTAGATTGAAAATAGTTTAAAGTAAAGTGCAGGTTTGCTGAGTAAGGATAAGATTACTCAGTTGAAAGGATTTGGTTTTGAAACAGTAAAGAAAAGTAGTTTGATTCAGGGTAAGTATTCAGGAATTCAGGATTATAAATACTATAAACGCTAACAAGTTGCTTGCATGATATGTCAGAGCTCAACACTTATTAAATGAATCCATCAGCTCTCGCATTATTTAGACCATCTATTACTTAGATGCTAAATGGTGTTGCGGTCGGCTACTCTGCCGATAGTATCGACCGATGGTTCGATAAGAATATCGACCGATACACCTCTAGCTACGTCGATCGATTACTCTATAGGAGTATCGATCGATACGGCTCTAAGCAAGCTTTATTCGCGAGTTGATACAATGTTCACCATGATCTTAGATCAGCTTTCGCATATCTCAAGAGGGTCATAGCATGTTTAGGATGTTGTCAGGTATTGCATGTAATAAACAATGCAATCCAAGTTCATGTTCTAGGTAGCTAAGCTAGAAAAAGCATTAGTGAACAATCCTAACAATAAATATCACAACTATAGCAATTATAGGTTGAGGCTAATCCCTCATATCCTATTTAAACCCTAAATCTAACAAATGAATCTACTCAGACATGGCTAAGTAGTTCATAGCAACAAGGTAATAATAGAAATTCATAGACCTATTAGAGGGTGAACACTTAGGTTCCAATCACAAATATCTTTGGATCTCTCCTCTAGGTTTAGAATTCTATAACATTTGTTAACAAGAGAACTGAAAAGAAATAAGTAGTAGAAGAAGAAACTTGTAGAAAACTTAAAACTAAAAACTTGTATATCTTGTATGTAAAAGCTTGTATATATTGTCAAAACACATAGGCATATAAATATATGAGTTCATTAGGTTAAAAAACTCGTCAGGGGCATTCTTGTAAAATGTAATAACTTGGGCTTCAAGTTCGGCCAGGTCCAACTTGTCTTTCTGCCGCCTCAGTTTCGATCGATAGTACATGGTGTACATCGATCGATATTGTCTCGATGTATCGTTCTTCGGCTAATATGTGTCGATCGATTGCACAGAGTGTGCATCGATCGATGTGTAACTCTGGTGTCGACCTCTGGTCTTGATCACAGGCGAACTCTTCTTTAAGCTCCAAAAAGGCACCTAAAAAATCACTTTCTCCAAAATGCTTCTGAACCTGAAAACATACCTAATAGACTCCAAAACATAGATAATAGTAGTAAAAACACTCATATACCATGGATAAAAACGGGTAAAATCCATGGTATAATAACTCCCCTAGACTTAACCTTTTGCTTGTCCTCAAGCAAACACACTGGCAGTCTTTATGAAAGAAGTTTTGAAAAGCAGGGACTAAATCAAATTCAAACTTAGAATCATAACCTCTACTTTGTTGCAAACCACATCTAAGAGTCTGTCAATCACAGAAGCACATTATGCAATATCCTAATTAAACAACCTTGATCATCTAGCCAACAACTTAGCAATCATGTTTGACTAACCCCTCTACTGATTTCATTTCTGTACATAAAAATAAAAGTGCAGGCTTTACCTTGGGAGTATCGATCACAGGATGCAAGGTTGCTCAAACAAGTATCTGGACCTGCAGGTAAAAATTAGTTCCTATCCTCTCTCTCTACTATTTCTCTCCTAGTCAAGTCTGCTTCATTTGCAAGACATTGACCAGGATTGGACAGACTTCCATGAATCAAGCCTTAATGGTTGCAGCCACCAAGTCCTGTTCACTTCTTTTTGACCTATATCCTAGGATTCATTACGAAGCAAGTCTTGAAGGGGGTAACCACCAAGCCCTGTTCGAACCCTTTACCTATAGAATTCTTATGAATCAAGTCTTGAGGGGGGTAACCGCCAAGCCCTGTTCGAATTCCTTCCTAGTTAATAACTAACTAATCCTAGAACATAAATTTAAGATAATTTTCGATTTTTTTTTAAACATATGAAAATTAAATCTAATTTCGAAAATGAGAGAGAGAGGGTGATAAAACTATCTACAAAAGGCTTTTACCTTCCAGACTTGTTTGAAGCATCCGATCCCATGTATACCAAGCCCTAAGACAAGCAAAGAATTGTCAGGTTAGGTTGGAAATCAGCTTTGGTTCCTCTAGACAATCAATGAAAGTGCTGTCATAGCTGACAGGTGATCAACTTTAGCATTTATAGTACATTCTGCATCAACAAATCTAAGAATGGTGTCTAAAAGATTGGTTAGATAAAAAGTGAAAATTTAAATTATCATTATCCCTTTCTTGACTCAATAAAAACCATTTTGAAAACATTTTTGGATGAAATCAAAAGGTAAACAACATCAGTAATCATCCCCCCAGACTTAAATCATACACTGTCCCCAGTGTATAACCAGTCCAGTGAAGGCATAGGCAATAATAAAGTACACTGATATCAAAAAAGTTGAGAACGATATACCTGACCGCGATGCGTATCGATCGATGTTGAGTCGTCTTCGTCGATCGCTTCTGTGTGGTTCATGTCGATCGATATCGACAGTGTCATGTCGGTCGATTTCAATGGTAATCGTCTAATTGTAACTGCAAAGAAAAACAAATACGAAAAATAAAATCCTAAAGATAAAATAAAATGAAAACTACCTAACAGTGGGTTGCCTCCCACTCAGCGCTTTGATTATAGTCATCTAGCTTGACTTTGGATGGAATGAGCTACTGAGATGAAGTCCAGGTACTTGTTGAGAAACAAGTATCCTCTGTATCTTTCTTCTCACCGAACCATGCGTCAAATAGACTTCTTGTGGCTTCATATTCTCTGGTTCGTTTCTTCTTTATCTCCATCAATTCATCAGCGATCCTTTGAATTCTTTCTTCATGACCTTCAATGCTGAACTCGTGCCATCCTAATTTCCTTTAGGCATGTTCTGAGAGATCACTGAGCTCCGCTTGCATTGAATCAAGGCGTTGGATCATTTTGTCGTGGATGGAGCTGGTATCGATCGATTCCTTTGTTGGAATGTTGGTCGATGGCTGTTGAAGTCCATTGATCGATGCGCTGGATGCTTGGTCGATCGATTCTAGGGGTGCAGGTCTGCTCGCAAGCTGCCTCTGAATGGCTTTAATTTCTTTCTGCATCCCTTCTATGCTAGATTCCATGCTTCCAACCTCGTTAACAAGCGGGAAATACGTTTGGTCTAGACGTCTATCTTATGAATCATCCACGCTTGTTATTGCTTGTAGACTTCATCAGCTAATTTATCCAAATCGGCTCTGGTACAGATCTCTGAAGTCTCTATATCGATCGATGCAATAGGTTGTTCATCGGTCGATTTTTGCTTCTGCAGATTCTCGTGAAGCTTCTCTGCAAAGAGCTTCATCTGGCCGTTAATTTCAGTCAAACGCCTATCGATCGATGTGAGGTTGAGCTCGTCGATTGATGCAATCGATGCAGCCTGATAATCAAGTTGACGTTGGAACTTCTCAGCCTCCTGCTGCATAGTATCTATTCGTAGTGCGAGTTCCTCCACTTCTTTGTCTACTAAGAAGTGTATATCAGCAATTTTCCTCTCAACTGCTTCCAGACGAGTCAATCCTCCAAAAGGATTGCAAGGTGCAGCGGGGTTCATATCTGCATGTGCTTCATTGATAAGGCTGATAGATCTCTTTATCTCTCCTGTGCAGATGCTTAGATCCCCTAGGTTGTGGAAGATAGGTTTACATGTTTTGGTGAGTTTGCTGCTGAGACGAGCTTCTGCTTTCTTCAATTCTTTCCAGATATCTCCAAGAGACTCATCGGCCTCATGTTTTGAGTAAGTGGTCGATGGTGTGGGCTCCGTATCGATCGATGTGGATGTTACTCCATCGATCGGTATTGATCTTTTCTGGCTATGGTTCTGTGTGTTGCGAAGATCTTCAACGTTGAACCTTCTTGAGTAATCCCTGGTCTGCACTGAACATCCAGTTCATCTCACTGCGAAGCTTGTCTGTGGCCTCTTCTAAACTTTTTTCCATGGAGAGCTTCTCCCATTTGTGTTCTCCAAGTAAACCGGTGAACATCTCGTTGATCTCGTCTTTGGTGTAGGTTTCTTGCACCAATTCTCTTCTTGTAAATGAACTAGCGTGCTCTGGTAGACAGATGTAGGAGCGCTCGTCCATTGAAGTTCTTTGGAGCAGTTTCTTGATGTTGTCTTTAGAAATTCTGATGACGTCACCATCTATTCCTCTAACAAAGCCATTCTCGTCTCTGTAGACCCCATACCCATCTCTCTGCTCCCAAAAGAATTTTTGAACTCCATATCGAAAGGCTCTCTTTCCAAATTCGGGACACTTATCGATTGATGCAACACACTCTGTATCGATCGATTTCCGTTGAAGATATGGATCCTTTCTGTTGAGGTGGTTGTCCTTAGCTTCCTTTGGCTCGGTTGTTGTGTCTGCCTCCTGGTGCTGATAATGGTGGTCTGGTCCATAGCGTTGTTTCTGGAATAGGTTGTGGGATCCATTGGCTAACTGTAGGACGTCAGCAATGTCTTCTCTGGATATGTGGAGTGTTCGTCCATCCATTGAGCGTGCAAAGCCTTGTGAATCCCTGAAAATACCAAACTCATCCGGGATTAGATTTCCGAAATTAAGTACATTTGAATTTGTTACCTTGGATGGTTGGGTGTATGTATCGGTCGATGGCGCAGGTTCTGAATCAGTGGATGGTTGTTCAGGCCGATCGGTCGATTGTACTGGTGCCGTATCGATCGATGAGACTTCTTCGGGTTGGGTGATGTATGTTGGTGTGGCGGTCTCGACCACGAAGCTCTCGTACTGGTAGTCGCTTGCCCAGCTCCCGATTGAGTAGTCTCTGTCTCGCGTGTTGTTGACTGTGTTGTCGAATGATGCGAGGCAAGTAGTATCGATCGGTGGGGATGTGGTCCTGTCAATCGATGTCGTGATTCTGAGGTTGTGGGGGAGAAGTTGATCTTCATCTTCTGGAAGGTTGTGATACTCTATAGCTCTCTCCTCCTCGTAATCATCAGTATACTCCTCAATGTGAGTAGTATTTGCAGCATATGGTGGGATGTAGTAGTCGTTATCCCACATGTTTACTTCGAAATCACCTTCTGGAAATTCCTCCTCGATCTGATTGAATAGTGAATCGATCGATGACCATGTGCGGCTGTCGATCGATGTCGGTTCACCAGAGATTTTCGATGAAACAGTGCTACTATCGATCGATTATGCGGTCTCTGTCTCGTATTCGCCTTGTGAGTCATATTCATCTCCACAATAGCAAACAGCTACAAGGTCTGAGCCGTCTTGGATCTTCTTAGGGATCTTGATGACTCGTACTGGATCATAGTAGACCGTAGGGTTGATTAGGGTTAGGCACAGTTTGTTTGTCTGAAGGTTGCAGACTGCTCCAACTGTGGCTAGGAAGGCTCTTCCAAGTAGCAAAGAAGTAGGTAGGGTTATCTTGACGTCCAAGACATGGAAGTCTACTGGGATTAGGGCTTCTCCTATGGTAACCTCAAGGTTTCTCACAATTCCTCCAGAGTTATGCTGAGAACAATCCACAAAGATGAACGATTCTTCAGTAGGCTCTATCTTCAGACCTAGATGGTCTGCTATCACCTTGGGTAAGATGCTAACTCCAGATCCTGTGTCACATAGGGCACGTGGGAAGTTGATCCCCTTTACTGAGCAAGGAACAACAAACTTTCCTGGATCATCCCTTTTCTCTAGTTTGATCCTCCTCTTCATATTTTCTCTGACTTGGTTGAACATCCTTTTGATGTCTTCTTCTGTCTCCTTAGTTTCTCTGAAAAACATCCACAATCTGTGTGAAAAGTAGGCTTCTTCAAAGGGTTTCTCTGTAGGTATCCTTAGAACTCTCTTTCTGAAACTTGCCAACTCTTTCTCATTAACTCCTCTTTTAAGGTGTTTAGAAACCTTCTCTTTCCTTTTTCTGAGAACTCTGCCATCTTTTTCCTTTTCTATCTCCATTGGGTCAATAATATCCGTGGATTTCTTCATTATGGCGGTTGGTGGGTTTATGAAAGGCTTAGATTGCTCCCAGAGTGCATTAAGTCGTGCAACATCTATCTTGGGAAGTTGCACTTGGCGTGTGATAACTGAATATCGATCGACGGCGTCTGGAGTGTGTCGATCGATTTCTTTATCATTCGGTCGATCGTTGGGACGTCGGTCGATGTTGTAAGGGCTGGGCGGATGTGGGTTCTTTGCTGCGAACTCCTCGTGAGTAAGTATCTTCACGGTATTGCACTCGTTGGTCGATCTTTCAAGATCCATCGGTCGATGCTCGTCTTGTTCCATCGATCGATTGGTATTGGCGTACATTGATCGATGTGGTTGTCCTGACATCGATCGATTCCAGTGGTTGCCGCCAATACTTTTGATCTGGAAGTCTCCCTCTTGAAGCTTCTCTTGCTTTACCACTCTCCAAAAATCATCCTCTATGATAGCACTGACGTTGTGGCATGTTGTTTCTTCTCCAGTCCCTTTTCCTAAAGCTTCCTGCTTCTTAACGACTTCTCCTGTCTGAATCACTTGAGTCTGTAGTTTCTTCACATGGATACTCAAAGCATCAAGCTTTGTGTTCAAAGTGGTGTAGACAGCGTCGATCTTTCCATTGAAGTTCACCTCTAACTGCTGCTGACTTTCAAGAACTTTGCTGAGCATGTCTTCTAGCTTTCCTTCTGGGGTTGGTGTGGGTGGCTTCATGTAAGATGAGTTTCCACAACTTCTGTTGTTGTTGGGGTTGCTGCTGTTGAAGTTTCCTCTCTGTCCTGCGAAGTTTCTATTTCCTTGGTTTCCAGACCTCTGAAATCTGGTTCCACTGATCCAGTTGACTTCTGCTTCTATATAGTCATCTTCTTCATCAGCTTTTGCATCCTCCACTGAGCAGATCTGTTTGTTTAGCAGTTTCTGAACATTGTCAAGTGTAGCTTGTACCTCATTTATCTGTTCCTTTCCAAGGAACGCAGCAGATCTTGCTCTTACAATGTTCTTTGTGCTGTTGCTGGATGCTAGGTTGTCTATTAACTTCACAGCATCTTCAGGATTCCTTGTGGTGAAGTTGCCTTCACTCGCAGTGTCTAGAGCCATCTGATATTTTAGTGCGATGCCTCTAAAGAAAGTGCAGAGCAGCTGCACTTTGTTGAATCCATGGTGTGGGCAGTCTCGCTGGTAAGACTTGAATCTGATCCAGGTATCCTTGAATGACTCTCTAGGCTCCTGATTAAATGTTGCAATTTTCCTTCTTAAGTCTTCAGCGCGCGCATCATCAAAGAAGTTACGCAAAAATGCGTTTTTGATGTCGCTCCAGGATGTAAGAGATCCTGGTGGTAGCTGCTTAAGCCATTGTAAAGCTTCTCCAGATAAAGAGTGTTTGAAGAGCTTACAGAGAAGGTAGTCCAGAGGGACTCCATTGGCTTTGATAGCAGATATGAGATCCTCGAACCTCTCCAGATGGTCCATGGGATGCTCACTGGAGGACAGCCCATAGTAAGGTGTCTGTCCCACAAGGGTGTAGTACTGCGGCTTGAGCTCGAAATCGCCTCTCTGAATAGCAGGGGGACAAATGGCTGATCTGTTGGTGTAGAACTGATCCGGACAGTTGTAGTCAGCTAGTGTTCGAGCAGCCTCTTATACAGGTTGAACAGCTCCTGTAGGTGCAGTTTCTAGCTCAGGGATTACTTCATTCTGAGCGTTGAGTTTCTGACCTGCTTCATTACGAAGGTGACCTTCTTGGTCACGCAAGTCTCCATTCTCATCTCGTGTGAGAATAATAGGCGCAACCATGACTCGCGGAGTAGTATCGATCGATATACAGTTAGGGGTATCGATCGATGTCGGATGAAAGATGTCGGTCGACGGTGAAGTAGTGTCGGTCGACGTGAAGGTGCGAGTGTCGGTCGACGAAGATGGTGCGAGTGTCGGCAGGGGTGCGTCGGTATCCGTCGACAGGCAGTTGATGGCGTCAATCGATGCGGAACGGATTTCGTTGCGGATGGAACGTTCCAAGCTAGCAGGGTCTTCTGAGAACAAAAGTCGGGATTCCTTGTTGCTTCTGGTGATGCTGGGCATGTACCTGAAAAGACAAGAAAAAATTTTTGTGTCAGAAAACAAATTAAAATAAAAATAGAAATAACCGAGACCTAATCAGATTAGATCCTATTGTATCAAAACTCCCCGGTGACGGCGCCAAATTTGATATCACTCAAATTACCCTAAGAAATGACTTTACTCTCTCAAATAAGAGGTTCAGTTGTAGTACTTAGGGATCGAATCCACAGAGAGCTAGTGTACAAATAAGATGCAATCTTAATGACTATGCTAGGTTGAAAATAGTTTAAAGTAAAGTGCAGGTTTGCTGAGTAAGGATAAGATTACTCAGTTGAAAGGATTTGGTTTTGAAACAGTAAAGAAAAGTAGTTAGATTCAGGGAAAGTATTCATGAATTCAGGATTATAAATACAATAAAGGCTAACAAGTTGCTTGCATGATATGTCAGAGCTCAACAATTATTAAATGAATCCATCAGCTCTCGCATTATTTAGACCATCTATTACTTAGATGCTAAATGGTGTTGCGGTCGGCTACTCTGCCGATAGTATCGATCGATGGTTCGATAGGAATATCGACCGATACAGCTCTAGCTACGTCGATCGATTACTCTATAGGAATATCGATCGATACGGCTCTAAGCAAGCTTTATTCGCGAGTTGATACAATGTTCACCATGATCTTAGATCAGCTTTCGCATATCTCAAGAGGGTCATAGCATGTTTAGGATGTTGTCAGGTATTGCATGTAATAAACAATGCAATCCAAGTTCATGTTCTAGGTAGCTAAGCTAGAAAAAGCATTAGTGAACAATCCTAACAATAAATATCACAACTATAGCAATTATAGGTTGGGGCTAATCCCTCATATCCTATTTAAACCCTAAATCTAACAAATGAATCTACTCAGATATGACTAAGTAGTTCATAGCAACAAGGTAATAATAGAAATTCATAGACCTATTAGAGGGTGAACACTTAGGTTCCAATCACAAATATCTTTGGATCTCTCCTCTAGGTCTAGAATTCTATAACCTTTGTTAACAAGAGAACTGAAAAGAAATAAGTAGAAGAAGAAGAAACTTGTAGAAAACTTAAAACTAAAAACTTGTATATCTTGTATGTAAAAGCTTGTATATATTGTCAAAATACATAGGCATATAAATATATGATTTCATTAGGTTAAAAAACTCGTCAGAGGCATTCTTGTAAAATGTGATATCTTGGGCTTCAAGTTCGGCCAGGTCCAACTTGTCTTTCTGCCGCCTCAGTATCGATCGATAGTACAGGGTGTACATCGATCGATTATAGTCTCGATGTATCGTCCTTCGGCTAATATGTGTCGATCGATTGCACAGAGTGTGCATCGATCTATGTGTAACTCTGGTGTCGACCTCTGGTCTTGATCACGGGCGAACTCTTCTTTAAACTCCAAAAAGGCACCTAAAACATCAATTTTCTCCAAAATGCTTCTGAACCTGAAAACATACCTAATAGACTCCAAAACATAGATAATAGTAGTAAAAACACTCATATACCATGGAAAAAACGGGTAAAATCCATGGTATATCAGTAAGGTGACTACCGTCTTTCGTTTCAGCGAGTTACGCAAGTCTCTTGACTTCAGAGAGATGTTGGGGTCAAAAATGGTCACGACGAAGTTAACATCCAAAGACTCCGTAAAAAATCGGAAGTTAATTTTTCTTTCGATAAATTACTTCTTAAAGACTTATACGAAAGATTTAATTTCGAACATCGAAATGAGATTCATTTCTCAAGGCCAACGAACAAATCACGAATCAGGCCGAACATGGACGTCCAAGAACTCGCATGGCTCGGTCGCTACGTAGAGACCAAGCTTGAACCCAGCTCGCTCGCTACGTAGCGACCAAGCACATCACCTGCTCGGTCACTACGTAGCGACCGGGCACATCACCTGCTCGGTCGCTACGTAGTAGCGACCAAGCACGTCACCTAGCGACCGAGCTCGAGCCAAGCTCGAGCCAAGCTCGGTCACTACGTAGCGACTGAGCAAATCACCTGCTCGGTCGCTACGTAGTAGCGACCAAGCACGTCACCTAGCGACCGAGCTCGAGCCAAGCTCGGTCGCTACGTAGCGACCGAGCTCGATGTGGGAACCGAAATTCATACCGTCGATTTTAATGAATAAAAACGGAGGAAAGCCAAGTTAACCCGACTTTCCCTGAAGGTCCAGATTCTCTGCAACAGCCAACGACAAGTGACCGAATAAATGCGGAAAAGGTTTTGTTAAGATTTGGGACTGGACCTTAAGAAAGGCTGCCTACGTACCCCTTTCGAGGATCAAGTCGGACGTAGTTCAGTTAGAAAGAATTGAACAAGAGATCGAACCGTATGGGCGGGTTCGTCTATTATGAGCGTTTGTCATAGAAACAGGCATGTCAAGAATAACGCCTAGGGTTTCTATGTGCGGAGCTCTTAAGTAAAAGAATTGTCCGATCCTTTCGAGAGGAGCGGAGATTTGCGAGCAGGAGGCGGCCAGACGTTCTAAGGCCTGGTTCGTCTAGTATGAGCGTTGGTCATAGAAGCGGGCATGTCGAAGATAATGCCTAGGGCTTCTATGTGCGGAGCTCTGAGTAAAAGTATAGTTAGATCCTTCCGAGAGGAACAGGGGTCTGCGGAGAAGATAAAACTAGAACAAGAGGCGGCCAGACGTTCTAAGTCCTGCCTCGCTAGCCTAACCGCCTAAGTTCTGAGTTCTCTAAGCTAACAGGAGTTCTCTAAGTCTAGATTCTAGGATTTTCGGATCTTCCTCTCCTCTGCTCTTGCTCTCCTTATATACTCACTCCTAGGTCGGTTTGCCTTAAGATGATGGACCTCGCCTTTGGGCCCAAGCTTATCTCTTCAGGAAGTATTCCATTTTCGTCGATCTTCGTAATTATCCTCGAGTTTTCGGTGACTTGATGTTTATCCGATGTTCGGGAAATCGGATAAACCGTCATAGCCTGATTGGGCCTGAATTCTTAAAATCGTAAGTAAGTCTGTGGACTTGTCTTAAGTCGTTGAACGTTTTATACGATTTCTCGGAAAGACTATTTTTCTCGTAAAATAAACCGTACGCGCACGCCCGTAGTCTTCCGATCTCACTTTCAAGAAGTGTTTCACAAAGAACCCATAAGTAAAAAATAATCCTAGCCGTTGATTTTGAGATAACCGTTTTCGACCTCACCACAGAGTGGATATTCTAATTTGAGAAAATCTCGTATAACTTCTTTTCAAATTATCCGAGACTTTTTGTTTCAAGAAATACTTTCTAGAGACTTTCAGTCATTGATTCCGTCGTGACCGATTTTGACACCAACAGTTAGCCCCCCAGCTTGTTAGAACCTTCGTGATGTTCTTGCGAGCGATAAGACATGTCAGGTAAGATAGGCGGAATTAATGGTTGAAAGGCTCCGTTGAAAGTGGTAAGATTGGGGCTGTGCCTTTCGAAGGCTGCCTACGTACCCTTGTTGTAGGGATCAAGCCTTCCGTAGTTCGTTTTGGAGTTTAAGACCCTTGTGATCTGTTTTCCGGCGAGACTTATATTGTCTGGTTATGTGTCATGAGAGACTTTCGAGCATGATGCTATTGATGTATTTGTTTTTCGATTATTTATGAACTTCAGTTTTTTCGAAGTATGAGAAAGAGGGTGTGAGTTGTCGTCTCATCCTAGTTCCCTGATGATCACCGTACCTATTGTTTGCATAAAGCGAGATTTTCTGCGGTTTACCGATTTACGTGAAAAGTTCGTGAAACGAATAGGCTTAAGTGAAGAGACAAATTTTTGGATCTCGTATACCATACTATGTCTGTGAGATGTCAAGATCCAGCGTGGCTGGGTTTAGGGCAAGACCTAGGTTTACTCTCGGACTGAGGCTTTGCGATGACAAATCGGCTTTTGTTTTGCCTGTTTGCGATTTTAACCTGACTCGTACCATTTAAAATCCGCAAATTGTTGTCGGCTTATATGATTTGTCTGGGCGTGAGTCGAGCTACTTCCTTTACGAAGAGCTAAACCAAAATTTGGATTTCTTGTATAGCGCGCTATGTTTATCCTTGTCGGATGCAAGAGAGCCTACCCCTTGAAGGGCGGCTATTTGTCTGTTTAGGACGTTAGAGTTCGTTTGTTATGATCAGCAACAACGAAATGATGCCAGTTTAGAGGCATGTTACCGTTTAGAGGTGTGTTTGTATGTTTTGAGTTCTAGAGACGAGGATTTTGTCTGGAACGTTTTGAGGAAAAGAATGTCCTTCGAGCGTTAGCGACGTCTCGCAGTGCTGAAGGTCGAGTTTCCCTTGTGCCGTATTTCGTGGTTGAAATGTTCGCGGGCTTTGGAGATGTTTTGCGAATGTTCGCAGCCAGAAACTGTTGTTTCGGTTTGGACGCAGGACCAAGAGGTCGCGTAAGTTCGACCCAGGGAGAAGCGTCTACATTACAGTGCTTCGTGAAGTGTTGGCCTTCCGGGATTTGTTTGTATATATTAAGGATGACTCGTATAACTCTTGGAGCCTTGTCAGGAGTGTTTCTTTTCATGCCGTGTTTACGGGGCGTATAGAACTTAATCGATTGACGATGAGTTTAAATCTTCCGTTAACCATATGGTTGTTAGGACGGAGTTTTGGTATGAAGAGTTTATCGTATGATTTCCGATTCTGGGTTATGCGACAAATTGCTTGCGTAATAGTCACTTGGAGTTCTATGAACAAATCGTGGATTGTTGTTTTTAGCCGTTAAGTGATTGGAGCGGTGCTCGCTCAGTAGCTTTGGATTGGCATGGAGGCTAGATTCAGCCGTATCGCCAAGGAAGTTGTTGGTAAACGATCAGACCATGACCCTTATTAAGGTCATGTTAGTTTACGATTGTCCTTAATGGGGATGCCGAATTCAGGTTAGGCCTTTACGGAAGGGCGTAGTTGGCCGAGGGCCAAATACCGTTTGCCGAGATAGACATGCCAAGCATAGCGGAGTTTTCTGAGTTATGGCTGATGGCTTTTAGAAACGATCTTCCACTTTAGGTCTTAGTTATACGATGAATGGCTCGTATAAATTCTTTTTTGTTGCATGAAAATCGTTTCATTTTATCCGGGGGGAAAAAGTTTAAGGGATCGACGCAGGACATGTGCGGGTTTGCCTGCGTGATTATTTCCTGCTCGGACGTAACCGCGGGGGGTGAAAGCAGGAGCCAGAAACCTTGTGGAGCAAAAACTGTCTATGACAGTTACTCGTTGGACCCATTATGTTTATTTTACGAAAGTTGCTTTGTATGAATTGACTCGACCATACAAAGGATTTTTCGTAAAAGTGATGTAAGAGGGAGTTTTTGTAAAGGTAACTGGAGAGTTTTTCTCACAAATTACTTGCGATATTTGCGACCACGGATTATGTTTTTCTCATTCACTTTTCCGTACTGCGAAGTAGTTTTGCATGAGACCGATCATGTTTTTTCCATAGGCTGTTTTGTTTTAAAATGTTCTTGTTATACGAAAGTAATGGATGACCGGTTTCATGGAGATAGAAAATCGCAGATTGTTAAAGTAGCGATGTTTCCGCGGATTATACGGGAGATGTTTCCGCTATGATTTCGACCTTTAGACGAAAGCTGCTTCGAACTACTTATGGAGTTTTACCGAAGGTTATTTCGTTATTTTTGTAGTTCACCGTCGTGCTATTAGTCTGACGTTGGTACACGTTTCTAGTCGCGAGTTTGCGACGAGAGACGACGTAGAGTTTTCAAGACTATGATTGTAACGGTTGGGCTATGCCGTTAGCGTTTTTTAGACGAATCTTATTGCTGCGAGAGTTTGTTTTGTCAAAAGCGTTGTCTTGATGCTGAAGCAAAAAGTTTTCGAAGATGGGATTATACGGGTATAGTATACATACCTACTTCCCTTTTCTTTTTACGAAAGAAAACGGGTTAGCCGTTCTTCCGAAGGCTTGTGTACGTTTTTTCTTTCTTTTAGGAAGCGGGATGAGTGTGCTTTTAGAACGCGTGGCGATCGTTTCTCGGTTTTTCGAGAGACTAGATCGGTTTGCATGTTCTGCCTGGACAATCAAGGAACGATGGAACGAGACTGGAAATATTTCCTAAGACTTAGCTTGCTAGACTATCCACCTAGGTCCTAAGTTCCCTCAATTCTACAGCAGTTTTCAAGACGTTTTTGTTCCTGTCCTACGAAGAATTAAAACCTTTACAAAAAATTTCGAGAAAATAGTCTTTTGAAGGTTTCGGCATTTCCGAAGGAATCCCATTTCCTCATATAGTCGAGATGATTAGTGTTTAGAATAACCGTGATCGTCCCAAACTCACAAAGATTGATCCAAACAAGCCAAGATGGGATCGGACCGAGCACGATGGGACCGAGACCAGGACGAGGGCCGTCGACCGGCGCCAGGCCGGGGTGCCACCGGCGCCAGGCTGGCCCGCGTGACGGGTGCCGCCGGTGCCAGGCCGGGGTGCCGCCGGCTCCAGGCCGGCCCGCGTGACGGGTGCCGCCGGCGCCAGGCCGGCCCGCGTGACGGGTGCCGCCGGCGCCAGGCCGGCCCGCGTGACGGGTGCCGCCGGCGCCAGGCCGGGGTGCCGCAGGCGCCAGGCCGGGGTGCCGCCGGCGCCAGGCCGGCCCGCGTGACGGGTGCCGCCGGCGCCAGGCCGGGGTGCCGCCGGCACCAGGCCGGGGTGCCGCCGGCGCCAGGCCGGCTCGCGTGACGCGTGCCGCCGGTGCCAGGCCGTCTTGCCGTCTGTGGTTTTTCCGTTGTTCGATCTTTCCCTCGTTAGTCGTTTGTGCGGGAAATCTTTGAGTTTGGGAGGATCTTTAGCCGCTGATTTCGAGATAATCGTTTCTAATCCAACGAGACTCCTCGAGTATCGGGATTGAGATGGACTTGGACTCATAGACTTTCCGTCTTCAAGGGTTTGAACGATGAGGCTTCGGACTTTAGACGTTTAAAAGATGAACGTTTTAAACAATCGTGAAGGCTTTGCGGAAGAATCGTCGTGTTTCTCGAACAATCCGAACATGGGTTTAAGGGACCAAGATGTTGCCGTTGCCCGAGATCACGAAACGACTGCACGGATGGGCGCCAGGACCCTTGCCGCCGATGCTTCTGTTGCTCGCCTTCGTCGATCCCCGGGGCTCACGGACTCAAAGATCGAGTTACGAAAACTCAGGCAAAGATGCATGGTACTGAGACAGGACCGGTCTCATCCTATGACGGGACAGAGAGATCCTTCTCATGGGCGAGGTGGTCGAGACAGCGACATTGTTTTCTTCGTAAAATCTCAACGG
Source organism: Brassica juncea (assembly GCA_018703725.1). Classification (NCBI taxonomy): domain Eukaryota; kingdom Viridiplantae; phylum Streptophyta; class Magnoliopsida; order Brassicales; family Brassicaceae; genus Brassica; species Brassica juncea. Next base: position 11,097,441 of record CM031941.1, on the reverse strand, counting down.
AAGCTCCGATTGAGACGAAACGAAAACCATCTTGACCTAGACTCAAAGGGGAGCAAAGTGAGGTTTCCACAGGCGAGGTGGCCATGGGCGAGGTGACCTTAGTGATGGTTGTTCTCGTCCACGGGCGAGGTGGCCGGGAGAGTGATTTTTTTCCCTTCGTAAAATCTCAACGGAAACTCCGATTGAGACGAAATGAAAGCCACTTTGATCTAAACTCAAAGGATAACGAAGGTGAGTTCGCCCTGTGGCGAGGTAGCCATGTCGGAGGGTGAGGTGGCCTCGTAAAATCTCAACGGAAACTCCGATTGAGATGAAACGGAAGCCATTTTGACCTAGACACAAAGGAGAACAAAGTGGGCTCCTACTAAGGCGGACTGGGAAGACTGATCTTACCCTATGGCAAGTCGTCCTAGTAGGATTAAGCTCCGACCTCCTTTCGTTTTCCCGTTTATTCCTCGAGAGTTGTTTGTAAGAAGTATGGCAGTGGGAATCGGTGAACCGATTTGCCGTGCTTCTGTTCTGCGAGTAATATAGGGTTTCCCCAAGGTTTCGAGGAGAATAAGTTTTATTTTTCCTAGAGGTTCTCGAAAGAAACGTTTTTCGTAGAAACCTTGCTCGTTGCGATTTCTCTAACTTGGTAACAAGATGAATTTTTGGGGTTTGATAGATTTTATCGTTGTCCTTTCTGTTTAGATAGAGAAATTGCGAGCTCGTTTTCGTGCTCTTCCTGTGGCGGAAAGCCGCGGCTAGGTTTTTGATTTGCTCGAGCACCGTGGCGTTTGCGTAAGCGTTGGCCGTAGGAACAGTCGCTGCTGGAGTTGTTTTACCATCGTTGACGCAAACTGCAACTTTTTCTTTCATATTTCCGGACATCAGTTCGATCAAGCGCTTTGCGGCCGTATGAGTAAGAGTAATCCGTCCCCCCCTCCCTCTAGCGCCAAACTGTGGGAACCGAAATTCACACCGTCGATTTTAATGAATAAAAACGGAGGAAAGCCAAGTTAACCCGACTTTCCCTGAAGGTCCGGATTCTCTGCGACAGCCAACGACAAGTGACCGAATAAATGCGGAAAAGGTTTTGTTAAGATTTGGGACTGGATCTTAAGAAAGGCTGCCTACGTACCCCTTTCGAGGATCAAGTCGGACGTAGTTCAGTTAGAAAGAATTGAACAAGAGATCGAACCGTATGGGCGGGTTCGTCTATTATGAGCGTTTGTAATAGAAACAAGCACGTCAAGGATAACGCCTAGGGTTTCTATGTGCGGAGCTCTTAAGTAAAAGAATTGTCCGATCCTTCCGAGAGTAGCGGAGATTTGCGAGCAGGAGGCGGCCAGACGTTCTAGGGCCTGGTTCGTCTAGTATGAGCGTTGGTCATAGAAGCGGGCATGTCGAAGATAATGCCTAGGGCTTCTATGTGCGGAGCTCTGAGTAAAAGTATAGTTAGATCCTTCCGAGAGGAACAGGGGTCTGCTGAGAAGATAAAACTAGAACAAGAGGCGGCCAGACGTTCTAAGTCCTGCCTCGCTGGCCTAACCGCCTAAGTTCTAAGTTCTCTAAGCTAACAGGAGTTCTCTAAGTCTAGATTCTAGGATTTTCGAATCTTCCTCTCCTCTGCTCTTGCTCTCCTTATATACTCACTCCTAGGTCGGTTTGCCTTAAGATGATGGACCTCGCCTTTGGGCCCAAGCTTATCTCTTCAGGAAGTATTCCATTTTCGTCGATCTTCGTAATTATCCTCGAGTTTTCGGTGACTTGATGTTTATCCGATGTTCGGGAAATCGGATAAACCGTCATAGCCTTATTGGGCCTAAATTCTTAAAATCATAAGTAAGTCCGTGGACTTGTCTTAAGTCGTTGAACGTTTTATACGATTTCTCGGAAAGACTATTTTTCTCTTAAAATAAACCGTATAGCCTAAAGGATCGATGTTCAAGTTAATCGACCTTGTTTTATACGATATCTTCTACGAGAAATCCAATCCTTTTAGTTTTTTTCGTAAAACATCGAGGACGATTCCAGTCGAGTCGAAGGATGTTTATTCCGTAGCCGTGATCGTCCCAAGCTCACGATGATTGATCCAAACAAGCCAAGATGGGATCAGACCGAACACGATGGGACCGAGACAAGGACGAGGGCCGTCGACCGGCGCCAGGCCGGGGTGCCACCGGCGCCAGGCCGGCCCGCGTAACGGGTGCCGCCGGCGCCAGGCCGGCCCGCGTGACGGGTGCCGCCGGCGCCAGGCCGGCCCGCGTGATGGGTGCCGCCGGCGCCAGGCCGGCCCGCGTGACGGGTGCCGCCGGCGCCAGGCCGGCCCGCGTGGCGCGTGCCGCCGACGCCAGGCCGGCCCGCGTGGCGCGTGCCGCCGGCACCAGGCTGAAGATCTCGGCGAGGGCTTCGATTTGATATCTTGATCGTTTTCTGGTTCCTTACGGTTTGAGAGAACAACCTCTTCGAAGTTTCGAGGCATATTCTTTTGTGTTTAGGGTTTTTGTGGTGATCGAATCTTGATGTCCTTGGGCGAGCGGACCAATCTTTCCGGGGATTCTCGTACGCGCACGCCTGTAGTCTTCCGATCTCACTTTCAAGAAGTGTTTCACAAAGAACCCATAAGTAAAAAATAATCCTAGCCGTTGATTTTGAGATAACCGTTTTTGACCTCACCAGAGAGTGGATATTCTAATTTGAGAAAATCTCGTATAACTTCTTTTCAAATTATCCGAGACTTTTTGTTTCAACAAATACTTTCTAGAAACTTTCAGTAATTGATTCCGTCGTGACCGATTTTGACACCAACACCCGAGCCAAACTCGGTCGTTACGTAGCGATCGAGCACATAACCTGCTCGGTCGTTACGTAGCGACCGAGCACATAACCTGCTCGGTCGTTACGTAGCGACCGAGCACATAACCTGCTCGGTCGCTACGTAGCGACCGAGCACGTCACCTGCTCAAGGCAAGCTCAGTCGTTACGTAGCGACCGAGCACGTCACCTGCTCGGTCGCTACGTAGCGACCGAGCTCGAGCCAAGCTCGGTCGCTACGTAGCGAGCAAGCACATAACCTGCTCGGTCTCTACATAGCGACTAAGCTCGAGCCAAGCTCGGTCGCTACGTAGCGACTGAGCTTTAGGCAAGCTCGGTCACTACGTAGCGACCGAGCACGTCACGCGACCGAGTTCGAGCCAAGCTCGGTCGCTACGTAGCGACCGAGCACATAACCTGCTCGGTCGCTACTTAGCGACCGAGCTCGAGCCAAGCTCGGTCGCTAGAGCCAAGCTCGGTCGCTACGTAGCGACCAAGCAAGAACCGAACCTCGGTCTTATACGAAACAAACCGATGCACTCTCGTTCGAACCTCCGTGTCATTTTCCGTGAACCACAGCTGAACCATTCCTCGTATCATACCGATCAAAGTCATCAAACGGAACTTATGATAAAAACCGCGGAAATTAAGTTTTTATCAAAGAAATCGTAATAAACGTATCAAATCGGAAAACGGCCCAAAGAGGTTCAAAACACGCTTTGAAACCCATTTACGATTTCGTTAACTAAAAGCCCATAAATCTTATGATGGTTTGTGCTTGGTTCGCAAGGAAAGATAAATATCAAGTTTCTGCGGATAAATGTCAAGTTTCCGAAGATAATCATGAAGATCGGAAAAAATGGAATATTTCCATTTTTCGGGTTATGACGGCCTAAGGGCAGAAGGGGAAAGCACACACCGACCTAAGGAGGAGTATATAAGGAGTCCTAGGCGAGAGGCAGAGGGGAATAGCAAAAACTTAGAACTTAGAGCATTAAGGCAATTTTCCGTTTTCATTTTTCGAGCTGCGACTCAATTAGGATTTTAGTATAGGGTTTTAGAACTAGGAATCTCGCCGACAGCTCTCGAGCCAAGGATATTACCTTGTTGTAACGCTCATACGCGGATTCGGAATAAGATCTAGTTCGCTCTCTTTTTTTAATTTCTTATTTTTATCGTTGTTATTCTCGTGTTCTGATCGCTTGGCGTGTAATATTAGCAGATATCCGGGGCCTCTGGGAAATTAGGGTATCCCTAACTTTCCTAATCTAACGGAAATCGACAGTGTGAATTTCGGTTCCCACAAGAGATGTCGTTACTCTTGGTCATCGACTCGCGTGAGTCGGAAGGTGTTATTGGACGCTCTTCATCAGATGACGAAGCGTATGGTCGGGAGAGTATCACGTCGACTCGTCTCCTATGTCTGGGTTGTTCGTCTTCGGACGAGTCGTCGCAATCGTCAACGTTGTTGACAGGGGTTCTTTCGGGAGCCTTCTCGGGACTCACGAGTGTCTCCTTTTGGGATGAGGCAGCTACGGTCTTCTGGACTTTTTTTTTCTTTATTTCTACTCCAGCTTTTGCCGCTCTTCGGCTTTTGTGGAGGAGGTTCTATGTCAATTTTACCGCTGTCGAGTGATTCGAGAAATCACCCGAAAATAACCTTGCAGTCCTTCGTGTCATGTGATTTGACCTTGTGGTATGAGCACCATTTCTCCGGTTCTGTGGAGCTAGGGTCCGCCGGTTCGGAGGATTTGGGTGACTTATGCGCGGTGTCTTGACCCCAGTGGCTCCATTCTTTGACGTGGTTCACAACCATTGAACCGGAAGGTTCGTCTTTTTCGATGGTACTTACGTATCCTTTTGATTGGCTAGGTCTTCCGCTGGATGAATGCTGTTGAGGCTTCTGTCTGGTATTGTTCATTTGATTAGGCATCTGTTTTCCCGCAGCTTCCTTTGCGATTTTGGCCTTAGTGTCCTCTTCCATGCGGATGAACTTATGTGATCGCGCGATAGCGTCCGGTAGGGATTTCGTTGGGTGTTCATAGAGGGCTTCACGAAACTTCGACTTTGCGTGGAGAGTGTTCATGAGCGACTAGACTGCAATGTGATCAGGGACATCGACCTTCGAGACACGGCTTTGAATTTCTCCATGAAATCGCGCAGGCTCTGGCCGTTTGCGTGGGTGAGGTTCCACAGGTCAGAAGCGGTCGTCTCCTGGCGGGTGAACATAATATAGTTCTTGAGAAAAACCGTGGACAGGTCGTGGAAGCAATCGTTGGATTTCTCTTTGAGTCCAGTGAACCAGCTGAGGGCCGGTCCTTCCAAGGTTTCGACGAAGAACTGACAAAAGCCGGCGTCTTTTTCCTCGTCAGAGAAGTTCGCGCGTCGCATCCCGATGTTGAAAGACGTGACGTGGACGGATGTGTCCGACACTCCGTTAAAAGTAGGTAGGCGGAGCTTTTCCATTTTTTGGAGCCTCACTTTAGTTATCTTCTCCGTGAACGGCGTACGGAGCGATTTGGCAAGGATGCGTTCGATTTGCGACGCGGACGTCGTGACGTGTTGGATTCTGGAGCTGATTTCGAGGACCGATTGTTTCAACGCCGCTAGTTCGTTTGCTGTTTGCGCGTCGGGGCCGCCGGGAGTTTGCAAGTTGAGACCGGTTAGGGTTTGTGCTGCGGTGTCGTTGGTAGCACCGTGCATGTTCTACGGTTCTGGCGCGTCGTTAGGCGCTCTATCGGTGTTAAACAGCTGTCGACGGATTTGTGCCGTCGAGGCTTCCATGTTTGCGGCGAAGGGACCGAGGATCTTAGCCAGAGCGGCAATCTGCCCGGTAGCCGCCTTATGGGCCGCATCTTGCTGTGCGAGGCGCGCTATGATGGTATCGATGGATGCAGGATGTAACGGCGCTGGAGTCGCCGCTACTAGAGTAGGTGTCTGGTTGGGGGTTTCTCGTTTGTCCCCTGAAGAGGCACCGTTTAGGTTCGTCGCCATTGTATCGGTGTTACTTTGCTAGAGGCCCCACGGTGGACGCCAACTGTTTGAACGGAAAACAGTAAAAAGAGATGAAATGTGGGTTTAGCAAAGACGTCTTATTTATGGTTGGAAGAGCGAACAAAGGGTTACAACGAAGGGGAATAAGCTATTAATCGAGAGACCGGAGCTCGGAGAGCTTTGGTCGGAAAAGTACAACACGGCGAGAATAAGTAAGATGAAAACCCTAATTCTAGCCGTCTTGTCAGTGTGTGGTCTTCTGGATCCTTATTACGTTGCCTCTCCTCCTCCTTAAGTAATTTCTCTGCCCTTCCGTGACCTAGTTCGCGTCATGTTGTTGGGATTTTGGCTCGTTGGGCCGAGTCATATGCACCGCTGCGGGTAGTCGTCGAGCCGGCTTCATTCAGTCGCTGAGAAGCGACCAAAAGCACTCTTAAACCGCGCCGAGGCTTCGTTCTGACGGGCCGCTGAGCCGAGCCGTTGCTACGTATAAACGGGCTTGGGCTCTATCCTTTGGGCCTTTAGAGGATGGTCGAATTCACCCTCTACAGTTATCTTTTACTCTATTCTCACGACTCCGATTACTAAATCTAAGGCAAACTTACAGGCTCATATCATGTTTGTGGTGGATGAAATATTCTCAGTTTTGTTAGTTGGCTTATGCTTAAATATATTTCATCCTTTAGTACGATTCCCATAGGAAAAATACATCTCCTATAAACTTTTTGTTGGTAAGAGTTTGTTCCCTTTTCTCTTCATTTGTTTAAAAGATATTGAAAAAGGATAAAAGTCATTAAAAAAAAAGTGAATAGGAACTGATGGTTACCACCATTAGTATCTGATTCATCGGACTCACTCCAAAAATCTCAGTTAATTAAAAAAATTATACTCTTTAAAAAATTATACATTGACTGAGTGCAGTGAGAAGAGAAAGAAGAACGGATCAGAAAAAGCTACGTGTATGTTCTGAAACCTGCTCAGGTGAGAGTCCATGTGTCCTTTGATCGACATCCTTAAGATAAAGCCTACAAATTTATCTTATAAATAAGGTCAGTAGAGGGATATGTCAGATGGTATCTAGCATGCTAAGCTGAAACTAAGTGCATGGAAGTGCTCCTAAAGTGCGTCTGATTAATGTGGCTTGCAACATTGCAGAGGTGATGATAGTGGTTCTAAGGAGAATGAGAGTCCCTGCATTTTCAATCCTCTTCCATATAAGAGTAAGAAAAAGATAAGTCTAAGAAAGTAAATATAACATATTTTAGCACTTTTAAGCCATTGTATAAGTATTTTATATTCTTTATTATGTTTCGAGTATGTTTTGAGGTCTTTTTCAGGTTTTGCGTATGTTTTGGAGCATTATGGAGATCATAGAGCCACTTTGAGATTAAAGAGAAGAAAATATATAGTTGTGCAAGAAAACAGAAGTCAGAGTCGATATTTGGAGAGTATCGATCGACACCAATGCGGTTTCACGAGGTCGACTCTACTTTCCAGAATTGCCATTGTGGCCTAGAAGTTTCTATTATTTGCAGGAAGTTCATGGACGTGATTTAACCTACATATTCTTATTTTCAGCCACTGTTTAGGCTAAGATTTATTTTACTTAGAGAAGTTTTGGAGAGAAGATCATAGATTCCTTCAGAGATTGATTGGAAATCCAGTATTTCATGCTCTTATATTTATACACAATCCATTCATTTATTGCTATATTTTTCTTGATGATGTCTGAGTAGTCTACTTGTTAGATTTAGGGTCTTTAAGATTTTGATGAACTTATAATTTATAGAACTGCTAGGGTGATTATACTGCATCCTTCATAAGATTGTTCTTACTTTTATTTCAGAGTAATCAACTATGAACCTGATGTAGGATAATTGAGAAACACAAGAGTGGGATCAACACCTGAACTAAATCTTGATGAGCTAAGTTGATAGACACAACGAGAGTTTGCCTAGGAACTTAGTGAACATATCGAATTGGCACCTAATGCTTGTTTAGAATATTGGATCCGCAACGAGAGATGGCGTTTAATATTTTAGGCATCTGATAGAGATCACAGGAGAGCTGAGTAACTTATTATGAATTCGAGTTTTATGATTGTTCTTAATTAAACAATTTAGCATCCCTTTATTTGAGTTCTAATACCATGTTTGAATTCCCCTGATCTAACACATTTCATATATATATATACAAACCGATTTTAACTGCTTTGTTTGATTCATTTCTTACTATCTTTTAACTAGCTTAATCATTAAATCTATAGTCTATTGAGTGATCCACGCTTCCTATGGATTCGATCCCTAAATCCTGTAATCGATCTCTTATTTGAGAGAGTTTGTATTGGGTAATTTGAGCTACAGCAGAGGTGTACATAAATATAAAGGTGAACGGACCCATATACCCATATGAATACCTAGGTGCTGACCCGATGTTGTGGCTTTGTAATGTCGAGGAAGAATTCATTCAAAACACGATTTCTAGTTATAATGTCAAATTTCCTAACAGTATAAAGGTGAAATATGTAATATGTAAGCCGTACCTTTATATTCAAAAAAATAATGTCAATGAACACTTACTGCTTTTGGTTTTCTGATAGAATTTTCCAAAACTGTACAAACTTCTCTTTCGCGACATTTTCACTGATACTCTGTTTACTCTGGCTCTCGAAAATATTTTCCACTCTCAGGTCAAATCAGGTCAGGTCATATGTCTTGTGCTTTGTTCTGGCTAGTATTTTCTAATTCGTGGTGGGTGTGTACACCAAATTCACCAAACTTCGATATGGTTGGTTTTTCATTCATGCGGCGAAGTAGAGGCCGTCGAGGTTGGATACAGCCACCAGTTTGCTCATTTAATTTGCGGCAACGCTGTGTGTTTTTAATTACAAGGCTGGCTGACAACTATGGCTGCCTCCTTTGGAGTATTGTTGAAAGGTAGTAGGCATGCATCAAAACCACTAAAATCATTAACACTAAACATGCGGCCTCCCCACATTGGCTCAGCCAATTGTGCAAAATTAACTTATTCAACTTCATCCTTCCATTTTTGGTCATCACCATCACCATGAATAGAAAATCAATAGCAACCTAGTCCGTTTGAACCAAAAAAAAATTAATGTCACTGTCAAGTTTTGTTTTACGGATAAGTGAAGACATTTTATTGAAACAAAGAAATCACTACAGGAAATGTGAGTAGTATTAGCGGACGGAAAACGCTATACGGCCAAAATCATAGCGCTTCCTTCACTGCTCTGACAGCGCCCGTTATAAAAGGTCTGGCACTTGTAATAGCAGTTTTGGGTTATGCTATAGTTAACCATACAACAATAGCGCGTTTATTTACGCAATTGTTAATATTTATAATAACGTTGTACAAATGTTATTAAAACCTAATAATTTGATTTTCCCAATAGCAAAGATAGCAAATATTTTGTGTTATTAATTACTTTTTAAATTGTCCGAAAATTTATTAATAATAATTATGAATTGATTTTTTTATTGTAATATTTAATTCAAAAATTTGTAATAAAAACAGTTTAGATTATTAAATTTTATTCATTAATTAAAATTTGTTTACAAATAAAATCAGTTTATACATTAAACCAAAAAAAATTAAACAGAAATTAAAAAAAAAAACTAAGTAAAGCAGACCCGGTTTAATAATCTAAACATGACAGCTTAACCTAAAAAGAAATTAACCCTACATCTAATGTAAACTCGTTGCCGTCAATTTCTTCTTCTTCTGCCTCATCGTCTTTGAACAGCCACCGTCAAACCTCGCCATTGTCTCTGCTATTCCACCACCATCGAGCTTTCTCATCTGTCATGACTGCTCATGACCAGCTTTCTCTTTTTCTTCTTGCTCGGCTCCATCTCTACCACCACCGCTACCTTCCTCTGCCATCTCCACACCGCATCTTGTTGAAAACCTGCAAAAACTCAAACATGTTAAGTATGAAGGAATATAAGAAACACTAAATAAATCAGTTCACTCTCATTCGTACTAACCCTATTCGATTTATGGACAAAAAATTTCAATTAGATTAAGTAGAAAAAGGAACGAATTTGCAGAATGAGGCTTCAAGCCAGAGTAAATCTTGTTGCTACAGCTACAAAAAAGAACATATAAACAATCAGATACAAGTTTGTATGTGTGTGTGTGTAGAATTAGAGACATAAGCATGTAAGATTTCAGAGAATCTAAGATTACCATGGACTCGGAGAAGATGTTTGAAGAGTTGTGTTAAACGAGACCACCATTGTCGACATCGAGACTGCCACCGTCAAGCTCCTTGAGCCTCCTGCACCTTCTATAACTAAGAACCCAAAAACAAAACCAGAATCAGAGAGAGAGAGACAGACAGAGGAGAGAGGCGAAGATCTGTGGAAGAGAGAAGGAAGCGTGGAGAGAAGGTTGAATCGTGTGTCAAATCAGAAACAAACATAAAATAATCTGGACCATTGATTAAATTGTAATCAATGGTCTATAATTGAGATCCCCAGCATTATTGTCTCGACCAATAGAAAATAAGGACGAGGATAGATAAGGAGATTTATTTTGGGCCTTTGATCCAAATAAATCAATGGCTCAAAGAAAAACAATAGAATTTGCTTTTTTATTTATTTATAGTTATTATAATTAACTATATAAACTTTAAATAATTTGACAAAAAAATTTAGATAATTTAATATCATAATTTCAAATTTTAAATCTGAATTTTGTATTTAAATTTTGAAGTTGTGTGATTGACTAAAATATAAAAAATCAAGATTGAATATTTTATGATATATGTTAATATGAGATATGTAGTTTAGGGTTTAGGGTTAAGTATATGGTTTGAGTTTTAAAATATATTTTGTAAATTTTAAAATTTACATTATAAGTTTGAATATATTAGATTTATGACTTTGTATGTGAGGTTTAATTTTGAGGTTTAGGGTATTAAAATTATTAAGTATACATTCTAAAATGAAATATATGGTTGAAGTATGTATATGTAAGGTTTATGTTCATGGTTTGAGGTTTGGAGTATTTTTGGGGGTTTGATGTTAGAAATATATGGTATTATATTTATAGTTTTGTATTTGAAAGTTATGACTTATATAGTTATATATATTTTTGAAAATATAAAATTTAAGTTTAAAATGTTCTATATAGTTTAGGTATATATTAGAGGTTTGGAGTTTAGGGTTTGAAGGGTTTGGGGTTTAAAGTTTGAAGTATGATTTAAGGTTTGGGGTTAAGTTTAGGGTTTAGGGTTTGAATTACACCAAATATATAAACTATTATATATATATATATAAATTCATATCAAAACTCGAATTATCATTTTTTATCTTTTAATTTTACATTCAAATATATAAATTAAAATACAAACTGTTGATTTAGCTTAAATATAAATTAAAATACAGTCAGATGTTAACTGTACATTCAAATATATATCAAATTACAAACTCTAGTTATAATCTGAAGTTAAATATAAAAAATAATTATAGGGTTTAGGGTTTGAGAATAAATGTATAATTTGAGATTAAATATCAAAAATAATTAAATTTAGAGTTTTATATTTAAGATTTAGAATTTAAGCTTAAAAATATTATTGTTTAAATTTGTATTTAGTTTAGAGGGTTTGAGGTATGTAGTTTGGGGTTTAGGGTATGTTTAGGATTTAAAACTTAATGTTAAAAATATTGTTTTATGTTTTTTTTTCTAATTTATTATCCGTCTTAGATGTTCATTTGGGGTAAAGATCCAAAAACATACAAGGAGTTGAGATAAGGATTTAAGACAATATTTCTAAGTACAATTTTTGATGGCTAACTCTACATACAACTTCTCAAGAGCTGCATACATTAACATTCAATCTCAAACTCTAATAACTGATCCCATCTCATCTTCTCCAACCAGCTTCTCATCTGAATAGCAAGAACAACCTCGGGATGAGTATTATATCTTACAAAACTAAAGCCTTTGTCTCGTTGGACGCGGACCTCTTCAATAACTCCAGCACCAGAGCATGGAAGTAGCGGTGTAGATCAATAACTTACGAACAAGTAGGAAAAAAAGAAAAGCTTTAGTATAATGCAGCGTCAGTAACCTCTGAACTGAGGTCTCCAACAAAAATGTTAAAGTGACCTGCATCTCATGGAAAAAAAAAACATTGAGCATTCAACACATTCCTACGAACAAACAAACAAAATGCAACACTTGGAAAAGAAAAATCAAAACTTACTTGATGTATCTTCCCTCGACCAGTGGGATAAGCCCAATTGACTTCGATAGGCTGCCCAAACTTGTGAACTCAAGTGTTAAAACCTTAATGAAACGTTCAGAGAATAATGAATAGTAGAAACCAGAAGTCACAAGATCAGTGGTATCTTGATCATGAGATTCATCATATAACTTTAGTTCCCTGAACAAGGGAATAACCAAGTAGAACAATCAAAGGCAGAGAAGCAATGTTGATGGTGTGACCTTATCCAAGACCGCTGCTTTCACAGCCTCATCATCAGTATCTTTCACGTAGGTTGCCTGAAAAAGTAAGTAACAAGAGTTATTATGTTCAATCAACACACAAAGATGCAGAGACTTTCAAATAAAGAGAGTACCTTTGAGATATTCATAAGTCAATTCACCATCTTTCCTGTGTTGAGTGACCATATCCAACATTCTTTCTCCTAAAGAACCACTCAGACCAAAAATTAATCATGTGAATCAAACCCAAAACACAGACATCTTGTAAGAGAGGGATCATTCAAATTATAGACCATGAAATCGTCAAAAACCTGGAAAATGGGGGGGGATAAGTCATTGCTCTGAGATTGGGAAGAGTTATTTTGAGATCTTCGAGCTTCTTCTGAGTAAAATCTCTGCAAATATATATACACACAATTGGATGATAAAGATTCCAGCTTTCTAATCAAGAATATGTTTTTAGAGATAGAGCTTCAGATAGTGGTGGTCGCGACTCCGGTGAAGACAGAGACCGGCAAAGACGGATCTGGGAAGCAATGGTGGTGGAGGTGGTGAAGAGCGATGGTGGATGGGAGAGATGGCGATAATGGTGGTGGTGACGAGCGACGATGTTACTGTCACTGCAACTCCGACAGCAGCTCCTTTGTGGCTTCTTCTCCTCCTCCTCCACTAATACTCTTCATCTCAATTTTAGAAGAACCTAAATCACGTTAGAAGACAAATGAGAAGAAAACTGGTTCACATTACAAAAAAAACGACAGGAAGTAGAAAAAAGCTAACCTTACTGTAAAGAACTATTTGGATTTCTGGGAAACAACGAAGAAAAAGAGGGTTTTTTTAATGAGAAATACTGAAGAAAGAGTTAAATTGAGATATCAACAAAGCCTGGTCAAAGATCAACTTAAAGTATTTTAATTAAAATTTAAGATATTTTACAGTTAGATAGCGTTTAATTTTGGATCTACAATGATAAGATGTCTATACTTAGCAAATTTAGGCGGCTAAAATTTTTTATTTTCCCGCGATAACAAATATAGCGTTTTAAATTGACAAACGCTATAAAAAAGTAAGTGTTGATATATAATAGCAGAAATATCATAAACGCTATAATCTGATACTATTAATACCCACATTTCCTGTAGTGAATTAATTACCTCTGGATTAGCTTCAACATTAAGTATGTCCTAGAGATGCAATAGAGTGATCGTTGAATTATAACCGTCAGATTTTGCAAGAAGGTAGACATGTTCTCGGGTTCAGGAATCTTCTCAATAAGAGCAGGGATTTCTTTGAAAGCAATCAATTACAGCACCAAAAGGAAACCATAACATGTTGTGGTTTTCTGTTTGAGACAGGCTCGCATTTTATCAAGGGAATCAGTCAATCCAAGAAAAGGTTCTTGATGTAGCGGAAGCTTTATAAAATAGAACTAGAGACCCGTTGATTCTGATAATACCCGGAAAACTAGGATAACACAAGGATCTTATTTAGTATAAGAATGCCTAAGATCAATGTCTTCTTAAATTCGTTGAGATCGCCAATGATCTACCGAAAACAAGGAACAAAGAGAAAAGTCTCAATTTTATTAATCAAATCATAAACTGCATACAAACTTAAACCTTAATGGCTATATATAAGAAAATCCTAAAACCCTAAAATAATAAAGATAATTATCTAAAATAATTAAGAAAATAAATAATAAAATATTTGGAATATTTCCATATATCTATCTACATCAGTTCTGGTGGTGTCGATCTGGACAAGTATCGATGAATGACTCTCTCCCAAAAGGATATTTAATAATCCTTAACCATTTCAACGTAGGCAGGTGGTACTTTAAGATGCTTTTTACCACATACTATTAAACCATCTACAAGAGCAATGAGAGCAAGGGGCAGTTGTTTCCATTCAGGGAGGTTTGGATTTTCTAGCATCCCAAGAACCTTTGGTACAGTAATATCTAGATCTTCAGTTTCAAACAGTTGTTTCTACATTGTCTATCATGTGGAGAGAACACCGGATGATGTCACCGATTTTGCCGACAAAAGGTTCGCATTTTAAGGTTGTAATATCTTAGAATTCATGAAGCGAAAACCGCCGAGGATTGTTGTAAATAAGAATCAAAGCTCATATTTTTGAAGCATGATTAGTGAGCGACTGAGTAGCAAATGTATAAGTTTGGCATAGTTGGTACATCGTTCTTGTGGCAAATAGAACTAACAACCAAATGGAATTTTCAATAGGGACTGCAATTCTGGTAACATTGAGGAAGAGATTGTTACTTGCATCTCGTCAACGGATGCACAAGATATAGTTTTCGGATTTTGCGTCCGAAACCGCAATTTGGAAAAAGTAACAGACAAGTTTATAGTTAGGTTGAGATGCAACCTCTAGAAAGGACATATCTTAAACACTATATTGAACAAAGTAATTAAATCTATAGAAAATGTAACCGATAAAAAGTTATTGCAGTGTTTAGTACTAAACAATTTAAACAATTTGGCAATGTAAATTAATACGAAAAAAACTAATTATCGGTATTTTTGGATGAAAAATTGAGCATAACTATCTAACTTTACTGAGCTAAGATGAAAGCATAACATGCATCGAGGTTGAGGTTTGGCAAGCTTAGCTTGACAAGGGATTATCCACATTGCAGTTAGGATTTGTAAATGGGAAATAAAAATTGTTGCAAAGTCACATTCGTCAATTTAGGTTTACGATTCTGAAGAAGAGATAGAAATCTTTACGAAAACAAGATGTAAGATTTTGTCTAGATTCTATAATATGCCAACTGTGGTTGTTGATAATTATTGGATAACTTGCAAGCAAGTTTATATAGGTAAATTTGCTTTACAAATATGTTAGTAGTAATGACAAAGATGTTAATAATTAAATCTGACAAAAGGCCTATGGAACATTTCATCTGTATTCAAAAGTAGATTTACCTATTTCACCAATTAAAACTTGAAATCATCCAAAGAGCAAATTACAAACTGTTTTGCGTAAAGAAGAGAATATATGAATTGGTGTGTCTTATTCTATGAATAATGAAGTCTTTATATATTGATACAATATGATGGTTTAGCTTAGAGACCAAGTACAAGTAAATATTGATGAACAAGACTTTCTATAATCGACATTATAATATTTATAATACTTCTCCTTGATGTATATTATGCGCGTAAGATGCTGCCTCATTAAGAACCTTACCAGGAAAACCCAATGGGAAAAACCATGGTTAAGAGAAAAGAGTGTAGCGTGCAATTACTTCCATCCATGTGTACAGACGTGAAGATCCTTGAGATGACGTAATCCTATAAGATGAACAAACTTCTTGAAAGTGGCAGTACCGCTGATGGCTTTTCTTATGTGCATAAACTGAACCAGAAACCCATTGTTCCTTGTGAGTTGTACAGAGACATACAAGAGATGTCTGGTTTTACAAGAGAGGTAGGCTTCCATAGCTCCTTTATGTTTTGTCTATGTTTGCAGGTTTTACCAGAGATGGCCTTATGCTCTATTGATGTATCTGCTTTGTTGCATATCCTAAAACTAGGAGGAAGAAGAAGAAGAAGAAGAAGAAGAAGAAGAAGAAGAAGAAGAAGAAGAAGAAGAAGAAGAAGAAGAAGAAGAAGAAGAAGAAGAAGAAGAAGAAGAAGAAGAAGAAGAAGAAGAAGAAGAAGAAGAAGAAGAAGAAGAAGAAGAAGAAGAAGAAGAAGAAGAAGAAGAAGAAGAAGAAGAAGATTTTAGTTTTAGTTTTTTTTTTTTTCTTTTGGTTTTACTTTTGATTTTCTTAATTATGGTTGAGTTTTGTATACCAGAATTTATATGTAAACAAATTTTAATTTATAAATAAAATTATTTTATTTTTAATTATAACTATTTATGGTTTAATTTTTAATTATTTTATTTTTAATTATAATTGCTATTGTAGAAAAACATATCATAGCATAAAATATGAATCGTAATTAATTTATAACAAAAAGTAGAGCTATAATTAAGTTAATAACATCATCCAAGTATTGCTATCGTATATGTACATAACGTAGCGTTAAAAAAATGCTATCGTAGAGAGGGTATCTATGATGGCTTCTGATGACATAGCATTACAAATTTCGCTAAAGCCCTACTATAGCATTTACTGTGAGCTAAGAATGTACATATTTCTTGTAGTCAGTGGATAGCTCCTTGGTGAATAGATCAGCCAAATTTTTACTTGAACGACACGAACATCACCACTCTCTGCAGATCATGAATGAAAAAGAATTTTGGTAGAATTTGATTTGTCATGTTTCTTTTGATGTATCCATCTTTGAGTAGTGCGATACATGCAGCATTGTTCTCATACATGACTGTTGGGGCTTCTTTCCTGGTAGATAGACCACAATCTTTTGTATATGTTGAATGACAGATTTTAACCATACACACTCACGACTACCTTCATGAATTGCTAAAATCTATGCATGGTTAGAAGCAATAGCTGCAATGGTTGGCTCCATTGAACGTCAAGAGGTAGCGGTTCCAACATAAGTAAACACATATCATGTTTGTGATCTAGCATTGTGGGGATCAGACATGTACACAGCATCTGCAAAACCAATCAAACCTTCTGTGGATGGGTTAGGAAAGAATATACCCATGTCTTTCGTACCTTGGAGGTAACCAAGTATATATTTTATTCCATTCCAATTCCTACGAGCTGGGCATGAACTAAACCTTGCCAATTGATTCACTGTAAATGATATATCAGGTTTTGTATGGCTGGTAAGGTACATTAACGCCCCTGCACTTAAGTATGGTACTTGAGGACCAAGAACTTCTTCATTCTTCTCTCTAAAGCGGAAGGGATCTTATTCACATCAAGTGATCTTAAAACCATTAGACTACTCAAAGGATGTGCTTGATCCATAGAAAATCGTTTCTCCACATTTTCTCTGTAAGTTTCTGGATGCACTAAGATTCCATTATTGAGGTGCTCAATTTGTATTCCCAAACAAAATCTTGTTTTTCCAGATCTTTCATCTCGAGTTCTTTCTTCAAGTAATCCATTGTAAGTGAAATCTCTTCAGGAGTTCCAATAATGTTTAAATCATCATCATATACTGCAATTATAACATATCTTTTCTCAAATCTCTTTATAAGGATGCATGGACTGATAGGATCATTTTTATAGCCTTCTTTCAACAAGTCCTCACTTAGGCGATTATACCACATACGTCCTGATTGTTTTAGTCCATAGAGAGATCGAATTAACTTTATGCTATAAGTTTCTTGAGAATTAGAATTTGTTGCTTCTGGCAGTTTAAATTCTTATGAGACTTTCATGTAAATATCAGCATCCACTGTGCCATATAAGTACGCTGTGACTGCATCCATTAAATGTAAATCAAGTCCTTCCTTTGTCGCCAGACTGATAAGGAACCTAAATGTAGTAGCATCCACCACAGGAGAGTATGTGAAAATCCTAGAGCAACTAAACGTGCTTTGTATCTCACAATCTCACTATTTACATTCCTCTTTTGCACAAAAACCCATCAATATCCCACTAATTTCACTTTAGGTGTACGGACTACAGGTCTAAACACTGCTCTTTTTGCAAGATATTTTAATTCAGCATATATTGCTTCCTTCCATTTTGGCCAATCACTTCTTCATGTACACTCTTCATTAGATTATGGTTCATGATCCTCATCCATAAAATCAACTGCTACATTGTATGAAAAAAATATCATCGATATCGATTTGCTTTGGTTTCATTCTATTCCAGACATGACATAGTTAGTTGAGATCTCTTCATTATCAGGTACCTGAATTTCTTCTTGTGTCATGTTCTCTTCTGGAGATTTTTCATTCGTAGTTATTACCTCGAACCCTCAATTTCATTATTGCCAATTTCTGCTCCTATTCTTGTTCGAGGATTTTTATATTTTGAACCCACAGGTCTACCATGCATCAGGCATGTCTTAGACTCATTAGCAGGTTGATTTTTTCCTTCTTTGACATTTATTCTTACTGGAGCATTTACAGCTGGGATATGTGACATGCCCACTCTTTTTGGGTCAATAAATGCATCTGGCAACTGGTTTGCTAAGTTTAGTAAATAAATTATCTTTTGGACTTTTAAGTCACATTATTTAGTTTGAGGATCAAGATAAAATAATTATAATTCATTCCAGTGAATATCTTTCCCCGATTATTTTCTTCCCTTGATGTTGGAAAAATAGACTCATTAAAATGACAGTCTACGAATCTGGCCTTAAAATAAATCCAATGTAGATGGCTCTAAATGCTTAATAAATTATAGAGAATCCTATGCAACATATATTCATATCCTCCTTTGAGGTCCCATTTTAGATCGCTATGGTGGAGCAATCGGAACATATACTGCACATCCAAATATTTTAAGATGGGAAATATTTGGCTCTTGACCAAAATCAATTGTGATGGGGAGAATTGATGATTACTTGTTGGCCTTATGCGAGTCAATGCTGCTGCATGTAATATAGCATGCCCCATACAGAGACTGGGAGTTTTGATCTCATAAGAAATTGTCTAGGAATCAACTGAAGACGTTTAATTAACGATTCAGCTAAACCATTTTGTCTGTGAGTATAGGCTATATGATATTCAACACTTATCCCAATAGACATAAAATAATCATTAAAATTCTGAGACATGAATTCACCAGCATTCTCTAGGCGAATTGCCTTTAAAGGAAAATCTGGAAAATGTGCTCATAATTTCATCAACTGAGCAAGGAGTCTCGCAAACGTCAGGTTATGAGTTGATAACAAAGAAACATGTGACCATCTTGTTGATGCATCAATTAAAACCACAAAATATCTAAAGGTTCCACATGATGGGTGAATCGGTCCACAAATGTCTCCTCGAATACGTTCCAAAAAGTTGATTGATTCATGAATTATCTTGGCTGGTGAAGGCCTTGTGATCAATTTACCTTGTAAACATGTAGCACATGAATAATCATTAGGGATAATCTTCTGGTTCTTCAAGTGGATGCCCATATGAATTTGTTATTATTCGCATCATTGTTGAACCGGGATGGCATAACCGGTCATGCCAAACAGTAACATTAGTTTACTATGGCACTTACCTCAATTGTATTAATCTTAGTATAATACTATCCTGTAGAGAATGTTGGTAATCTTTCTACTATTTTCTTAGAACCACGATTAACAATACTTGTAATATGAAGAAACTCAATATTTCCATCATTCATGGTCTCAATATGATATTCATTTCTGCGAATATCTTGAAAACTAAATAATTTTCTTTGAGATTTAGGGGAATACAATACATCAACAATATCGAATTGTGCTCTCATAGGAAGTATTATATTTGCTCTTTGGGAGCCTTCAGTTATTTTTACATTGCCTGTTATAATGTTCATATTTGCTTCTTTATTTATTAAATGAGAGAAATATTTTTTTATTTTTCAGAACTGTGTGACTCTTTGCACTGTCTCCCAAACATAAATATCCACTATCCATTTCTCTATTAGTTCAAAAACACCAGAACTTTGGACCGATAATATGTTTTGAGAAAAGAAAAAAAGAGGAGAGAAGAATTAGTATGTCTTATTCCATTAATAATAAATATATTATATAGGAATATAATACAAAGGTTTAGCTTAGAGATTGAATACATGTAAATCGAATTAAACGCTCAGGTGCTCCTGCCCAAAAAAAAAATGATCTGAGATACTCCTGCCCGAAACTGACCGGATTTGAAATTTAATATATCTTTATTTAAATCAGAAAATTTATTAAAAGACCACGAAACCAAGAGAAAGTTAGATAATTACAACCCAACCAGGTGCAATTCGCGGACCATCCAGGCCCGATCCATGAAATTCGGATATCTTTCTCCATAACTTCCGAAACCTTTGTAAGAATTGGTGTAATTGTCAATATTGGTGAAACTGTACATCGTAATTAATCTTCAACAAACATACACACAAGTTATTCTAAATTGAACTAAATCGTACTTTTAGATTTGAAAAGTTTTATTATGTTATTGTTTGGACACAATTGTTGTTATTGACATATTTATTGATTTTGAAATTTAATAATTATAACTATGTATAAGTAGGTGAAACTCTAGGATTTATATTGTCTAACTATACATTACATTATCAGAAAAATAGTAAAAGTAGACATTACATTATCCGAAACTTTGTAAAAGTAGATAAAACTACATGCCATAACTAGATAAACTAAGTAAAAGTAGATAAAACTACATGCCATAAAAGTAGACATTACATTATCCGAAACTTAGTAAAAGTAGATAAAACTACATGTCATAACTAGAGAAACTAAGTAAAAGTAGAAAAAACTACATGCCATAACTAGAGAAACTAATCTTCAATTGGCCAGTGGACAGCGGTCATATGAATTTCATAGCAGAAGTCTCAAACTGCATATTGCCAGAAACAATGATCGCATATCCACTGTGTTCTTGATCTATCTAAGGAGCACGGGCAATCCTTTGAGCCGGACCAAGGCTTTATTCTTCGCAGTAGAGACGTAAACACCTCAGGTTTTTCATAACCCCAATGGGCTGAGCATATATTATTCCTGATCATGTAACACAGCCCTCCATCATCTACACTAAACGCTAAGTTGAGCATTCCATCTACATACTTGGCCAACAACAATCCTCTCTCAGCAGCAAGATGTATTTTCTCTCTTCCTTGATCAAGTAAATGGAGGTAGAAGTACTCATACATACCGCGGAAGTAGATGGCCTCTGGATTACCGGCTTGGTAGCACAGAAGTCGGAATTTTCTTACAGCATTAACCTCATAAATCCAATCATTGAAGTGAATGAGATCAGCAGATCGGTAGAAGTAGTCATCTCTGCCGATTTGATTAAACCCGGAGAAAGCAATTCTAGCACTACCGAAGTCCCGGATGTGACGTGTTGCTACCTTTGAGAGAATCTTATGGAGGATGGAAGGAGGGAGAGAAGCCAAGTTCGACATGGAGGAGTGTGGAGAGATATTCGAGATATAACGTTTAGTCGAGTAGAGATTCGAAATTGTATGTAATTGTAGAAGTGGTAAACCCTATTTAATGACCGCTCACCCAAATTCAAGCAGAAGCGTGTCCATTTAAAGGTGATTTGATGGACTCCTCGAGAAGACACGACTTCTGTCACACGCCTTTTGAATATCAACAGTCGCATCTATTGGAATTGAAACTTTGTAAAACTATAATTTATTAAGATATCTAACTATACATACGTAAGCGAAACTAAGTGATTTCGATTGTCTAAATTTATAAAACTACAAAAAATTTCAGAATTTAGATATATATTTTTAGTTATATTTTGCAAGAAATGATAAGTGTCCAAAACTGATTATACTTAGTGGATATATTTAATGACGATGCCTGGCAGTATAGGAGATAAAAATGTATCTAAATTCTGAAGTGGCGTGTCCATTTAAGGTTGATTTGATGAGTATTATTACTTGGTTGACTCGAGACTCTCCAGAGATTAAATGGACATTAAATCAAATCACTCATAAATAGGAGAAATAGAGGACCTATAAAATGGAAGTCGGGGTAATAGATTCTAATAGTTCATTAAATTACAGGCTTTTCATTGATTATCTCCTACACTGGTAGTTGTTATCATTAAATATATGAACTCTAAATATATTCACTAACTATTATCCATTTTGGAAACTGACCATCTTTTGAAAAATAAAACGATATAATATCTAAATTTCGTTAAGTTTTGTATAGTTTCAAATTTTCATACAATCTAAATTGTTACGTTTTGCTTAGTTTCATAAATTTAACCCGTGATAGACTCGTGGAAAGAACACTCGGAAAGAACACGACTTTTGATAGACTCGTCGAAAGAACACGACTTCTCTTGTGAAAAAGTCTCTTTTAATAATCATTACACTTCGAAACTCTTACACTTCCGAGTATCATTTATACGCCACATCTTTTGCATTTAAGAGAATTCTGCATTTAAACACTCACCGTTACTCCATCTCCTCTCTCATCTCTGCAAATACTCCATCTCTTCTCTCATCTCTCAACAAACAAGATGGCAGAGGACAATAAGCTTTCCGAGGTTACTTATAACCCCAAGGTCAGGTCTTGGCGTTTCAGAGTGAAACTACACAGGATCTACCCTTTCTATTTGTATGTTACCAACAGTGGGCCTTACTATAACTATATCCTCGCAGATGAATATGTAAGTGTTATATCATCATCTCTCTTGTAATAAACATGTAACCGTGAGAAATAAAAACTTGATCCATGCAACATGTAATAAATATGATCTTTGTACTTTATTTTTGTAGGGACACAAGATGGAGATGACCACTTATGGGGATTATGAAAATTTTAGAGACCTTGAGAGGGAAGAGGGAAGATGGGTGGAAATCTTTGTGGTAGAAGTTGAACGGGCCATCCCATGTTTCCAGCCAACTAGCTCTCCGTTCAGACCAAATGCTACGCGATGTACGCAAGTCCGCATCATCGAACCTCTGAACAATCGTCTTTTCTTTGACTTCAAAAGCATCCATGCAATCCCTCACATGCACTGGCGTGATCTCAGATATCCCATAGGTACCGTTCAGAACTTTGTATAACTCTGTAGTTGTAAGTGAAACTAAGTGAAACGAACTGATTTAGGAATGGTAATCTCAACAGTCGCATGACTTTGTTTCAGAACTTTGTATAACTCTATAGATGTAAGTCAAACTAAGTGAAACGAACTGATTTAGTTGAGTAACACTTATATGGTAGATACAATGGGAGTGGTCTTCAACACGGAAGCCCATCTCGATGCCCCTACTGGACCAAGGATGGAGTTTTACATAAGGGACAACATGTGAGTATAAAGTAACATATATCCAAGCAAAATTTATATATATATATTGTAACTGACGCACTTTTTCTTTATTCTGAATAGTGACCATCATATAAAATGTGTGGTGACCGGTGATCAGGCCTATGCCTTCCGGGATGGTCTTGACCACATGCGTGCTGAGGGTCGTAGACAGGTGATTGTGGTCCTTAAGATGTGGAGAGTCCGGGAATCTATGAGTAAGTGTTGTTTATGTGTCTAGTTTTAAATGTGATAGTTGAGTAGAACTTTTGCTAAAATCACTTATACAGGTTATTTTGGTCCTCCTGATATATGGCTTGAGACCGAAGGTGGATTTGCGGACTTCAGGTTCAATCCGCGTTTGCCCGAGGTTGAGGAATTCAGGCAGTCTCTACTAAACAGCGACCCTTATGTTCAGAAATATGAGGTTGAAGGTCTCCTGTAAATGTTTAATGTCGGTGAACCTTTGTTTAAATATCGATACAACTATGTGTTAATGTTGGTGAAACTATCTATATTGTCGGTGAAACTTTGTTTACATGTCAGTAAAACTATGTGTTAATGTTGGTGAAACTTCTCTACTTTCTCTAGTTTTATCTATAAACATTATGTAATTACTCTAGTTATATCCATAAACTAATCTTTTTTTATTTGAACTTCAATAAATATATCAATAACAACACATGTGGCCGAACAATAACGTAATAATAAATTGCAATCTAAATGTGGAGTACTCAATGTGCGATTTAGTTCAATTTAGCATAACTTTGTAACTGGGACAGTATTTATTTGTTCAGGTTTTATTACGCTACACAGTTACGCTTATGAAACTAAGCAAAACGTAACAATTTAGATTGTATGAAAATTTGAAACTATACAAAACTTAACGAAATTTAGATATTATATCATTTTATTTTTCAAAAGATGGTCAGTTTCCAAAATGGATAATAGTTAGTGAATATATTAAATTATATTGTAATTTAATGTCCATTTAATCTCTGGAGAGTCTCGAGTCAACCAAGTAATAATACTCATCAAATCAACCTTAAATGGACACGCCACTTCAGAATTTAGATACATTTTTAGTTATATCTCCTATACTGCCAGGCATCGTCATTAAATATATCCACTAAGTATAATCAGTTTTGGACACTGATCATTTCTTGCAAAATATAACTATAAATATATATCTAAATTCTGAAGTTTTTTGTAGTTTTATTAATTTAGACAATCGAAATCACTTAGTTTCGCTTATGTATGTATAGTTAGATATCTTAATAAATTATAGTTTTACAAAGTTTCAATTCCAATAGATGCGACTGTTGATATTCAAAAGGCGTGTGACAGAAGTCGTGTCTTCTCGAGGAGTCCATCAAATCACCTTTAAATGGACACGCTTCTGCTTGAATTTGGGTGAGCGGTCATTAAATTTTAAGGGTTTACCACTTCTACAATTACATACAATTTCGAATCTCTATAATTTCCCTCATCTCTCTCACACAATAACATTTTTCTTTTATCAGAGTTAGACATGGAGAATCTCCCTCCTTCAATGCTTCATAAGATTCTCTCTACGGTAGCAACGACGAGTCTCCGAGATTTTGGTTCTGCAAGGATTGCTTTTCCAGGGTTCAACGAAGTTGGAAGAGAAGATCACTTCTACAGATCGGCCAATCTCATTTACCTGAATGACTGGGTACACGAGATCGGTTCTGTTCGAACATTCAGGCTTAAATGCTACCGTTCGGGTAATCGAGAGGCCATATACTTGAGAGGTATGTATGAGTTCTTCATCCTCCATTTACTCGATGAAGGAAGGGAAAAAATCCATCTTGCTGGTGAGAGAGGATGCGAGTTGGCCCAGTTTGTAATTGGAATGCTGAACTTAGCCTTTAGCGTTGATCGTAGGGGAATTGTTCACAACTACCCTGCCTTTACTCGTCAACATGTTTATAAGATGTTTCAAATCATCTGTAGTTGGCAACTTTCAGGCCATTGGGATTACGTGAAACCTGGCATGTTTCTATCTGTGGCTGAAAGGATATATCCTAATGTGCCATGTGATTGCTGGTGCTCCCAGATAGACCCTCCAGAGTTTGAAGTCTCCCTAAATGGATCAAGATCACGGTGGAAATGCGATCGTTGTTTCTGGAATTGTGCAGCTTGGGACTTCTGCGACGAAATACACTTGACTGCTCGCGCATGGCCAATTGAAGATTAGTTGTGTATTTATGACATAGAAGTTTTATCTACTTTTACTAAGTTGTTATGTTACTCATGACGTTATGCTCTGTTATTTCTCTAGTTTTATCTATAAACTAATCTTTTTTTATTTGAACTTCAATAAATATATCAATAACAACACATGTGGCCGAACAATAACGTAATAATAAATTGCAATCTAGATGTGGAGTACTCAATGTGCGATTTAGTTCAATTTAGCATAACTTTATAGTTTCACTTAATCAATTGTCCAACTTTGTAAACTTAAGACAGAGTTGAATTTTGTTGTCGTATAAATAGGTCAGATTTTGGTGTTACTTTCACATGCTCAATTGTCCAACTTTGTAAACTTAAGACAAAGTTGAATTTCGTTGTCTAACCTCGCATAACTTAGAAAAAACATAACAATAACAGAAAAGTTTCACTTTTTCAATGGTCTGACATCGTAAAAATAATAGAAACTTTATCCAACTTCGCAGAACTGAGGAGAAACTTTTTCGATAGATAAAAATACATAGTTACTTGTACATCATAATACCGGCTACAACTACAACTACGACACCGATGCCGACAATAACAGGGACACAATCTCCTGATATCTTAGGCAATAATGTCGGACCTTCGCTCCTTATTGTTGCCTTGAGCAATTGAACTTCTTCTTCTAGGATTCGAACTTGGTTGTGCAACTGTCGAATCTCATCGGTGAAAGCTTCATCGACCCATTTGAAGACGTGGTCGTCGTTCTCCAGCTACAACATTAGATCGAATAATCCATTAGATCCCACAACATTATGTAAAAATAAAAAAAGTGAACCTTAAGAGATACCGATAATACCCTAAGTGAAGCCGCATAGAGACACCGATAAAACCGGCGGTATGGATTTGGCCGGGATTTGGACATTACCTCGACGATTCTCTCCCCGCACAAACAATTTCTAGGTATTCCCGCAGTTCTTGCTCGTCCCAGACCACTGGTAACGGTAATATCTCCAGTCGTGGACGATGAAGCGGCCGTTATTGGGTTGGACATTATCTGACGGAAAGGAGGTTGAGAGGGAAAGGAGACGATTATTCGATTGAGCAGAAGAAAGATGGAAGAGAGAGAAAATTGGAGATATAAATGGGGAAAATCTAAAAACAGGTCTTTAATACGATTTTAGCAAATTGGGAAGAGGGAAATTCAAAATTCGCAGAGCTGGGCGGGAAAATTATCACATGGTTTTTTGTGGTCTAAGTTTCACCAAGTACTCAGTTTTACGTAAAGTATCAAAGTTGTACTTTTTAATTATTTCCATTTATCTTGGTTATACTCTACTTTGATTAATGATTTTATGGTTATACTAATGCAATTATGTTTCCTATGTTCATTTCTAATACGATCATGTAAACATAAACTTGATTTCGTGCCATAGAGAGTTATCAAATCTAACAAGGTCAGTTTTAGCGATAAAACTATGATAACACATTGTATTTCTTATATGATTGCTACAGATGGAATTTTAATAATTCCGATTAAATCATAATTAACATATCAGTAATAATAAATTACAATCTTATTACCTCCATGACTTATAAAATTTAAAAGTTTAGAATTTACAATCATATTACTCAGTTTACCTATCGTAGTTATACCAGTAAAGAAAACAAGTTTCACTTAGTCATACAACACACAAATATAAAAAATTTCAACTCAAATCCACAACGATCCCATGCGATAAAAAGAACCAAAACTGAAAGTGAAAGGCTTACAACCTAATCCACATCCAAACTGAAACACTGAAACAAAAGGTTTACAACCTACTCTTCTTCTGTTTCTGGTGGGGATGTTCATCGTGTAAATCAGTGCCCACATTCTCTTCTTCCCCATATCCACTCTCACGCTCACAAAAGTTCCTACTACAAGAGCTCTCTCCAACCCTCGACAGTTGCTCGGTTATTTGAACTATTTGTAATTCTTCGATGTCCTCCACATGCATGCAAAATACTTCTTCTCTGCTCTCTATCCACTGATGTTAGATAAACATACACATCTTCATCATCCAAAATATACGATTGCCTCTTAGGTTCCACTACCAATGGAATGTAACCCAAATTGAGCCTCTTCGTAAACGGATCTATTCTCATCTTCCTACATATCCTCTCCTTCAACAACGAATAAATGATCTCCTCCAACGATGATGTCTTAAAGGATATAGCATACAAACGAGCATCGGTTGGAATCCATTCATAATCATGTCCATCTTTCGAATATTATCCATCATAATCAAAGTGTATGTTCGTCGAAAAAGTACACATTGTCTGCAATAAAAAAAATTAATCCCTTGGTTACACAGTTATACCATTAAAGTTATACTTGGTTATTCAGTTATACCGTTAACGTTTTACTTGGTTACACAGTTATACCATTAAAGTTATACTTCGTTATACCATGTTACACAGCTGTGTCAGTAATCAATGAACGTCTAATCTTCTTTGATTGAATCATCCTTTCATTCCCGACATTCAATCAGAGTATTCATTCAATCATTCCTTTCCGATCCTCTATTAGTTTACCCAAATGAATAGAATTAAGAATTTTTCATTTACAACTACCAAAATTTCGAGTCTAGTCTCCAATTCAAAACCAAATTGTAATCAGCTTTGATTCCCGACATTCAATTGTACAGTTGTTGATTATCGAATTCCCTAATAAATAGACCATTCAAACTTTCCGATCATCGACTAGTTCATACACAAATACGAAATCTACTATCTAATCGGAATCCCTGCGAATAATGAGTTCGTCTATGGTGGATTCTATACATCGGTGTTAACGACGATTTGAGATACATACCCTGTAAATGATTCAGCATCCAAGCGACGAGATCGCAATTCGATGATAGCGAGGAAGAATAAGGAAGGAGGAGTGGAGAAGGAGACTCGACGACAACTGACCGCCGATTGAGTAGCTCCGATGAGGAGGAGAGAGAATTTGATGAGTTTCTAATATTCTGAATTTCATATATTATTCATTAAATCGGTCAGGGGTATTTTCGAAATCAACCACACTCCCCAAGAGTATCATAACAGATAAGAGTACGCCAGATCACGTGAGAGTATGTTAGATCACTTTTTACCTCATTAAAAGTACCTCAGCACTTAACTCTGTAAATCTTGGTAAACAACACTTTATATAATCGACATAACAGTGTTTATAACACAAACTTAAAATTTGCTCAATTTTCTAAATTTTTTCTGTTTAAAAAATCGGAACAGAACAAAAAGGAAACAACGTTGATTTATGCATCTTACAGCTAGATGACGTGTTGAAATATAGATCGTTCGATCATGATCAAAGAAGTATGCCTTACTCAAAGGTGAGTCTCATAGAAGTCCCAAAAGATTAAAAAAGAAAAAAAAAAAAAAGAAATCGAAGATCTGGTCCGATTCCAACTCCGACTCGGATTCATCCTTTCACTTAGCCAGGCGTGAAGAGATGGCAGAAGACAAGGAAGCTACAACGAGTTCACTCAGCCAAGGACTCGCTCCTCAAGACCCTGAAGATCCTCCCAAGTCTCCTCCCAACTCTCCCAATTCTTCTACTCGCAAGGTTCACCTTTTAATTGATCGATCTATAGTTTATTTGGGTTGAAATAATTCTTATGAATCAACTTCGTCCCTGTTCCTCTGAAATTTTGAATTTTGAAGATCATTTGATGTCAAATTGGACATTTCTTGAAAAGTTGTGATGATGAAGATATAACTTCGGGTTGGGAAATTTTTAGGGTTATAGACAACTCCAAATTGTAAAAAGTGATTAAGATTTGGAGGTTAAGCTGATTATTAGTATTACTCTTTACTATGATTTGCATTTTTGAACAGGCTTGCTATGCTGTTCTTCAGAGTTGGGTGTCCAAGAAGTTTATGACTGGCTTGTAAAATCACTCTCTTCATTATCACAATTTCTATTTCTAAAATCTACTCGTGTTTATTATTTGAATTGGGTGTGCTTGTGTGTGTGTAGTGTCGTCCTCTTTCCTGTTGCTGTTACATTCCTCATCACCTGGTGGTTTATCCAGTTCGTTGATGGTTTCTTCAGTCCCATTTACGAGAGCCTTGGTGTTGACATCTTTGGTATGGCTTGATTCTGGGTTTTGGTCTTACTGCTAGAGTTAGTGTTATGTTTTCGTGTACTTCTATAGTTTTAATAGATTTGTTTTGTTATTGACTCCAATTCTTAATTAAAACATTTTATTAATCTTTGAAAGATTCCTTAATTTCCTAGCGTTTTAAGTATCAGATAATGACATCTTTTTAATTCGTGTTGCAAGGACTTGGGTTCATTACATCTGTACTTTTCACTTTCTTTGTCGGAATATTTGCTTCCTCTTGGCTTGGTTCTACGGTTTTCTGGCTTGGGGAGCAGTTTATAAGGAGAATGCCCTTTGTGAGGCACCTTTATTCAGCTTCTAAACAAGTTAGCACTGCTATTTCTCCAGGTAATATGTTGTATGATTTAGACATCCTTATGATTTTGCTCCTCTTCTTTCTTTCTACAAAAACATGTAAAGATGTTCAGACGCAATGATTTTGTAACACAAGTAGTTTTAATAGTTTGCCTTTTTGTAACGTTTGTTTCGTCTCTCAGACCAAAACACAACCGCCTTTAAAGAGGTAGCAATCATCCGTCACCCTCGCATTGGTGAATATGCATTTGGATTTATCACATCATCGGTGACACTTCAGGTAAGTGGACAAGCAGAAGTTATAATTATCATATTACTTGAGAAGAGTAAAGCAGCATTGACAATTTTATGTTTTACGGTAACAGATGGACCAGGGAGAAGAAGAGTTGTGTAGTGTGTATGTGCCTACGAATCATCTGTACATAGGAGATATATTTCTGGTGAACAGTGAAGAAATCATTAGACCAAATTTATCGATCCGAGAAGGAATAGGTCAGTCTTAGTTTGTTATGATTTACCAAGACTACACCTCTGGTAGTAATTCTATTTATGAACTTGCCTAAGCACATTCGTATTATTGTTTGTTTGGATTGCAGAGATTATAGTATCGGTGGGGATGACGATGCCGCAAGTGATATCTCATGTGGACAGGACAAAGACTAGAACTGCTCACCAACACAGTCATAGGATTCCTCTCAACAGACTTTGATTAATAGATCGACTCATCTTGTAAAGATACTACTATTACACTTGTTTTATCGATAGTTTACTATGTTGCTTGGATTTGTATTATATATCTTCAGTTATATTAAAATACTAGTACCTTGAGGCACTGTATCATTCAAGACATCTTGAAACATAAAAATGAGATTCAAAATAAGAATTACATTCAAGAAACTTGGACAGGTTCCACATCTTGGCAGCTTGTTGTCCATTCTTCGGCTTCTTTTATGGCCTTTCGTATTTCCTACTAGGCGTTGGAGGCTAAAGCGTTAAATGATTCTGTCCTTACTATTCTATCTGATTTGTTCAAGGAGTATAGTAAAAGAAATGATAAACAAGCTGCAGCAAATGTGCAATCCTCTCAGTCTACTCAGTCTACGCAGTCTACTCAGTCTTCCCAATTTCAAGAACAGCCACAAATAAACTTGCTTGAGGATGAACTCGGCTACCAAAGGATTGAGAAAAAGTACAACACAATGTTAAAGGAGAGTGGAGTGAGAGACATCAACGAGTTGGATGCATACCTAAAGGCTGACGTTGAGACCAAAGATGTAATGGATGGAACTGACTATGTTCTCTCCTGGTGAAAAGTAAACTCTGGCAAGTATCTTATTCTATCACAGATAGCTCGTGATCTTTTTGCTATGCAAGTTTCTTCGGTTGCATCTGAAAGTGCATTCAGCACGTGTGGGAAGTTAATAGAACCACATAGGAGTTGTTTGACTCATTATATGGTTGAGGTTCTCATGTGTACTTAACAGTGGATGAAACAAGATATCAGACTTGAATCAAAGGTGCTCACCAATGCTCAGATACTTGGAGATGTTGAGTACGAAGAAAAGATGGAGAGAGGTTTGTAACGTTCTTCTATTACTCACATCTTTCTCTTTTTATGTTTGTTAACACTTTCTTTTGCATTACTTGAACAGAGTATGAACATGTATCAGTGCCACAAGAATAGAGGACTAAGCTAATATGGATTCGTTGCAGGTAATAACATGTTCTTCTCATCTGTCACATTTTCTTGCTGTGGCTTTTTTAATCTTCTAACATCATAAATTATATCTTTTGGTGTTACAGGATGAGGATGAGGATGAGAAGATGTTTTTCAGTTTCTTAATGATCTAAGACTATGTTTTTGTTTAAGTCTTGGTATGAAATCGTTGTGTACTTTGGGATTGCAGGACATGTTGTTTTGTTTCAGTTTGGACGACTGTTATTTATGGAAACATGTTTATGTTTGGTTTGAATGTTTGAAAAAAACTCTATGTATATGCATTTCGATTTGTTTGGGTGTATCCGAAATAAACCGAACCCAAAAAAAAATATATCCGAATCCGATCCGAAATATAAAAATACCTGAATGGGTGCTAGATCCCTTTACCGAAATACCCGAAAACCCGAATCATCCGACCCGAACGGGTACCCGAATGCCTATGCCTATTTCCTAGTGCCATTGACTTACTCAGCTTGGTAGATTAAAAGACTTATGTTTTTTCATATCAAAGAATCCTACAAAGTATAGTAAATTCAACTATTTGGTTAGAGAAGTGTTTCAAAAAAAAAGATTCCAGTTGTGTCCCGAGGCATATCGCTTAAGCGTAATTACAATTGATGAAAAGATGTTTATATATACTAGGTGTTTTGCGCGCACATGCAGACATAATCGTTTTACGAATATTTCTTAGTTTATAACTTATTAATTTAAATATTCTCAAAAATTTTAAATCAAACATTAAATTATTTGTGTATGACAGTTTTTCATCAAAAAATATATATGTTTATTACTGAGTCAAATTTTTTAAAACAAACACATATGAAAAAATAATTTTAAACATATTTTTATAGAAATGTTTTTATTTAATTAATATTAAATTATGAAATGTTTTTATCTTACATTTTAAATTTAATAATAGAAGGATATTATTTCCAAATAACAACAAAAAAATATAAGGATTATCTTATTTTCAAAATTATGTTTTACAATAAAATAAATAATTCCACCAATGTTTTCAAAATGTTTAGGAGATCTCTTATGTTTTAAAATATTTATTTTTTTCTTTCCAAGCTTTTTTATGTATGTTTCTCATACGACATGTAATCGAGTATTGATTTGGTATAACATAAACATGAGCTTCTATGGTAACACATATTAGCAAAATTTACAATTATTAGAAAATATATTTTTAAAAAACTAAACACTAATAAATTATAATAATAAATTGTATATGCTATCTATGAGTTTATATTAACAAAATCCAAAAATATATAATTTCTAATACCAAAGATATAGATATAATCCTTTAATGACATATTAGAGAAATTTTTAAAAATGTTTATTATCAAATTTATAAATATCATGTAAGTTAATTATTAAAATCAGTGATTCACCTAAATAGAATTTTTATATAATAAAAATAAGATGATATAAAATATTCGTATAGCTGAAATATTGTAATTATCATGTTTCTAAATTTTTTTTTTATTAAAATATATATTAAAATATTGAAGAAATTATTGTAAAGCCTAAATTTATGGAAAAGATGAAAAATCGGCAAAATCACTTCATAAATAATAGTATAGAAGATAATTATAAATATTATTTAAGTTAATTATTAAATCAGTGATTCACCTACAATCAAATAGAATTTTAATATAATAAAAATTAGATAATATCAAATATTTGTATAGCAGAAATATCGTAATTATCATGTTTCCAAAACTGTTTATTATTAAAATATTTATAAAAATATTGAGGAAATTATCGACTAAGCCTAAATTCAAGGAAAAGATGACAAATCAGCAAAATCACTTCGTAAATAATAGTATATATATATATATTGTTTTATTGTATATGCCAGTAGACTACATGTGAACTACGATGTTTGGTTTTGGACATTGGACAATTATCCCCAAGTCCTAAGGCATGTGAGAGCCTCATGATACTCCCTCTTACTTAACTACGAAATCCTTTTTTGTCTACAACTACCAAGTTCTGTACTAGCTGTTATTCAAATTTAATTTAATGACGCAGCCTACTATTTTTTTCGTCCCCAATCTTGACGGACTTTCTTCGGAAAGGAATGTGACTAAAATTACAACTCTCTTATTTTTTTAAATGAATATTAAATTTACTCAAAAAACTAGTTGGTTCCATATATATGCTCCCTACTACCAACCTAATATAAGAGAACGTTACCAAATCTTTCATAGTCAGATTGCCTTAGTAAATTGAGTCGAATTCTAACAATCTTGTCAACCAGTTGTCCAGGACGGGAGGAGTTGGGTTCTCTCCATGCTGTCGCTGATTCCTCTCCCTCCATATGGTGTATACGGCGGTTCAAAAAGCATATCAGATGCAGAATTGCTGGTTAGGCTCAATAGACAAGTACAAAATTTAAAACTGAAATTCAATTTTTTGTAAGGGTCTATAATCTTTTTGGAAAAAAAAATGTCAATAAGACCAATCCCGGTAAAAGAAAATAAAATACACCAAAAATAACTATTCCAAAATTTAGCAAAAAAACAATTTAATTATTTTATGAGTTTTTTTCTAACACATTGATTCTAATCTATAAAAAGCATATTAATTAGAGAAAACTAGTTTATCTTTATTTTAAAATATGTTTTTTTTAAGTTTTGATATGATCGAGATTATATTAGCCGATCAGCTGTGAGTATGTCGCCTCTGCAGTAATCCGCTTAGGCCATCTCCAACCACAACACTATTTTAGTGTGAAAACTACACTACTTAAATGTGATTTTAGCACCAAATTTCTCTTCATCTCCAACCACAACACAAAATATCACACTAAAAAGAATATTTTCTATTATTATATTATTAGATTAAAGATTCTCTTAAGTATTTAGTATTTTTGATAATACTCATTATTCTTATAACATACACAAGTAAATATTTTTAATAATAACTAGACTAAAAATATTAAAACAATAATTATAATTATTGAATAATACTTTTGGAAATACAAAATTAAAAAAATTAAAAATATACGTACGAAAGTACATATGAAATTATAATAACTAAAGACATACAAACAAAAATACATTACATAAAAAATACTTTACATCTTACGCATTATTAGAATTACCATATCCATCCCACAAATATTCGATTAGTGCATCTCGAAGCTAAAAATGAGCATCTCGATCTTTGATTTTATTGTGCCGAGCTAAGAATCAATGAAATCGAGCATCATCAACACTTGTCATCTCAACTTCTGCATTTGGTACTTCAGTTTGTTCTTCAATTGTTGCATTGATATCACGTTCATCCTCAATGATCATATCTTATATATTAAAAGAGAAGTCATAACTTCTTTCATGTGGGATTTTTCTATTTGGACTATTCATTAAATTTTTTAGAAAATGCATTTCATTAAAACTAACAATAAAATCTATGTAACTACTTTATTCATAATATCTTTTGATATCATTTTATTTTAAATATGAATATATATTTAAAAAAATCTAACAATCTGTTGAAATAGATTTAACAAGATTTTAATTTTCAAAAAATATTGATGTTTATATTTCTCTAACTTCGTGATTAGTAATGATAATTATTAACCATTAATATACATTCAATTATCGTTTTTAAAATAAGAAATAAAAATTCTATCCTATTTTATCTATTTTATAATTATTATTATCTATCATATTAAAATAATTATTATATTGAACCAAATATGATAAATTTATTTATTTTTTATTTTCATAAATGTAAACATATATGTTATATAATACATTGGCGGGTTAACATTAATAAACTATATAATACATGTATAATATATTTCAACATGATAAGCATCAATAAATGCTAAAAGGTGATCAAAATTTTAAACTTGGATCACAATTCAGTATAAATTAATTATAAAATAATTTTTGAAATATGATATTTCATGCATATATTAATTTGTTTAATAATCAAATGAAAATTTAATGAAATAAATATATAATAAGAAGCAATAAATACATGATTTGAAACAATTGATTAATACAACATGTACACTATAAAGTGAATATTTATATAACATTTAAATATATGATTAATGTTACTAATAATACGAAAAATATATGTTTATAAAAATGAAAGCAAAACCCGCGCGGTTGCGCGGGTCAAGTTCTAGTTATACATTATGATACAAGTTGTCATTATATCATGTAATATATTTTTATTCCACATGCGTGATGATCATGCCACAATTAATTAATAATTTATATTAACCAAAATTTAGAAAATACATAAAAAATTTATAAAAAAATAAATTTAATATCATAATCACATAACAGCTAATTTTAGCGTTAAAATTTTTAAAAGTAAATATAATCAATTAAAGTATTTAAAAAATAAAAGAAATTAAAAAAAACACGTCGCTATAATGTAACACTGTTGCAAAAAACAGCAAAACACTATAATCCCGTCGAGTATACCATCCCATTGGAGAAGAAAAGTCAAATTTTGACACTATGATGACGTTTTCTCGTCCTCCTTGGAGATGCCCTAATAAGTTTCTTTTAAATTTGTGAGGTAAATGGTTACGGATTTCCATTGTGTTACAACTTTTTCAACATTTGTTAATTTATTTTTCTCATCTTTTTCGACAAAAATTCTGTTTATCCTCACAAGACCAAAGCAAAAAACCTTCACAATAAATCTGATCACAAGAAAAAATATGTTTACTAAATAAAAAAAACTGAAAAATCTTTGCCAAAAGTGAGAAAAGGAAAATTTTTCATTTCACCAAAATAAATGTTTACTTTTCATTTTGTTGTAGTTGTCTTGGCCTCTTGGGTGATAAAGATCACCATTTCACTGGGTGTACAGATTAGAATGTGGTCAAATTGTAACCGATTTAGGGTAACATGTGTAACCGCAGCGATTGCAGAAGTTTGTGGATGTGGCTGGTTGCAGTTTTAAGCATTATTAAAGGATTTGTATGACTAATACAACAGTTAGAAATTGGTACCTTTGCGAGATAATTATGACTGGTTAACTATCAAATGCAGCAGTGGTTAAATAATAAATTAGCAATATTTATATTTTATATAATTATAAAATATTGGAAATCATATTATTTTAATAAATATAAAAATTATTTATAAAATTATACAATTATTTTTTATAAAACTATAAAAATATTTTCGTTGTAAGGTTTTATAAATATATGAAAATATAGTATATATATGTATATATTCTAATATTTCTATTATTTCAATTTAAAATTTTAACTGGCTATTTTTATTTTTATATCTATATATTTTTCTAAAAGAAATTTTATTTTATCTTCTCGCAACCGCCTAGGCCTGGGCACAAAACCCGGACCTGAGGACCCAACCCAAAACCGACCCGCAAAAACTAGGTTCGGGCGTATTCGATTCTTGAGAAATATCCGATTGGGTTTTGTCTTTCGCTATGTTCGGGTAACGGTTCGGGTCGGTTAATAACCGATACTCATTTGATTACCCGATTGAACCGAAGCATTTACTTACCATCACGCCCGACCGTTAAGCATTAAGCTTTATTTCTTCGATTCTAACAATTCGCCTCTTCATCTTCGGCGAGACGGCGGCGATTCCTCTTGAGAACATTGATCGTCTCTGAGAAAATCGAAATCGAATCTCATCAACCCTAGCTTTGATTCTTTATAAATGGAGAACCTTGATTGATGCATCTCCTTCACAACTCACAGCAACACAAGAACTCGATCTAAGGTTTGCAATCCGAAAACCTAAGTTTTTATTTCTTTTTTCGATTGCTTCTTAATAGTTAATACTGTAGTATTTGATCTCTAGTTTGATGTAGCATGTGTTTGATCCTTGATTTGTGTGGGAAGTGATTGATCGATTATCTTTTTTTTTTTTTGATTGACCGATTCTCTTGATCCTCGAATGCTTCTTAATTCTGTAGTTTTTCTGTTTTTCTGTTTTTCTGTTTTAGTTTTACAACGTTGACTGATTCTTTTGTTTATATATTGTAGATGGATTGATCAA
This sequence comes from Brassica juncea, assembly GCA_018703725.1. Taxonomy (NCBI): domain Eukaryota; kingdom Viridiplantae; phylum Streptophyta; class Magnoliopsida; order Brassicales; family Brassicaceae; genus Brassica; species Brassica juncea. The sequence goes on along the minus strand of CM031941.1, from coordinate 11,059,894 downwards.
CAACTTCGAATGGAAAAAACAATGGCAATCAAAGGGAGCAAGAGACAGAAACAGAAGGAACACAGCAAGAGTTTGCAACTCCGGACAGTCGAGGAAAAAGAAAAGAAGTCCCCGGCTCAAGGAGAGTTACTTCTCAACCAGAAAAGGCAACTGAGACGATTAGCGCAAGGTCAAGTGTTTGGCAGCACTACACAAGGACGACAGACAATCGAGACAAATGCGTCTGTCACTATTGCAAGAAGACTTTCGCTTGTCCAACCAAATCACGGACGTCCAACCTGCAGAAACATCTTAACACCTGCAAACATTTCAAAGCGTGGGAAGAGGGAAAGGTTCGTACTCAGCCTGCGATCAGTGAAGATGGTTATCTGAAGGATGCCAAGGTTTCAGAAGCTGTGTTCAAGGAAGCTACAAGCAAGATGCGTGCCCTTGGTGAGATGACACTTTCCTTTGTTGAAAGCTTGGCATGGAAGGTTTTCTGCAACAAAGTGAATCTGCCCAAGCCACAGTCGAGGAGGACCGCAACAAGACACATTGTTGAGATGTATGTGAAGAGGAATGCTGTGTTGAAGGAATGGTTCTCAGTTAACAAAGAGAGAGTGTCTCTTACAACTGACATTTGGGTTGCTCAAGCTACAGGTAATGTTGATAGACTGCTAGTTATTTATTAGCTTAATATTTGTTTATGTCTGATTTTATATACGATAAAGACTAACTTGTTTGGTTTCATATAGGTGCTAGTTATATGGTGATTACAGCTCATTTCATCGATGCATCTTGGACACGGAAGAAGCTGATCCTTGGCTTTAAGTACATCACATATCACAAAGGACAGACCATTTCAACAGTTCTACTTGAGTGTTTAGCTGATTGGGGTATAGAGAAGCTTTTCTGTATCACTGTTGACAACGCAACTGCAAATACATCGGGTCTTAGGAACTTTAAGAGTAATTTTGCTTTGCTTGGTAATGATGCAATGGTTCTGTATGGGGATTTATGCATTTACGTTATTCTGCACACATCATTAACTTCATCGTGAAAGAAGGTTTGGCTGCTGTGGATGTTAATGTTTCTGCTATTCGTAATGCTGTTTCCTATGTAAGATCAAGCACAACTAGGCTAAGATCGTTTGAACTGAGGGTTGATTCAGGGAAGTTATCAAGGGGAAGTTTGCCTTTGGATTGTAAGACTCGATGGAACTCTACATACTTGATGTTGTCAAAGACTCTTGAATTCAGGGTTGCATTCAACAAGATGGAGGCAGGGGACAGGCTATACAATGATTACTTCTTGGAGTTTGAGAATGGAAGAAAACGCATTGGACCTCCTGAGATTGTTGATTGGAGTGCGATAGAGAGGTTAGTCCGGTTCCTCATTATCTTCTACAACTCCACCTTGGTTGTATCAGCATCCACTTCTCTGAACTCTTTTAAGTGTTACAGTGAGATAGTAACAATAGAGAAAAACCTGATAGGATTGACCCATAGTTTAGACTTGGATTTGAAGGCTAAGGCTGAGGAGATGGTTAAGAAATTCGATAAGTATTGGGATGGTATGAGGAACATCAACAAGATGTTGATAGTAGCAACTGTCTTCGATCCTAGGAAGAAGATGCAATTTTCTAAGATGTGTTTTGAGAAACTCTATGGTAAGGATACCTCAGATTCTAAAGAGATTTTTCGGTCTGTCATGGAGGTCCTTCGCAATTTGTTCAAAGAGTACATTGGTCGGTTTGGTACTGGTTTAGGCGCTCAAGCATCTTAGGTGACACAAGCTGCATCATTTGGTAGCCAGGAGCAGTCAGCGGATGAAAGGATGAATTTGATTGATGATTTTGGGTATGAGAGGATGGATTGCATGTATGAGGAGTTGGTTGAGCTGATAGAAGTTCGAGAAGCACAAGATGAGTTGGAAAGTTATCTGAAAGAGGGTGTTGTCAATCCAAGAACCATGCTTGGAGTGAAGTTTGATGTTCTGTCTTAGTGGAAGGTACATTGCTCCATGTTTCCTATTCTTGCAGAGATTGCTCGTGATGTCCTTGCCATGCAAGTCTCATCTGTTGCTTCCGAAAGTGCATTTAGCACTAGTGTCCGAATCATTAACCCTCATAGGAGTTGCCTAACTCACTATATGATTGAAGTTCTAATGTGTTCTGAGCAATGGATGAAGGCAGACATTCGTGGCAGTGAAGGCAGAGTGGTGACAATGGAACAAATTCTCAGTGAATTTGAGTACGAAGACAAGCTCAAGAGAGGTATATCTCTTTCAACTTATCAGTTATCACTTGCAACTTTTATATCATATTTTCTTGACAACGCTTTTCTTTATAACTTGTTTCAGAGTATGACTCTCAAGCAACACAAGAGGAATGAGTCAAGGAGAAGCTTTGGAGTTTGGAGCAATGGAGGATGCGCTTTGGAGAAGTGGATGATGAGCTTGGTCGGTTTTTCTTTGTAGTATTTTGGAGTTCTCGGTTTTTTAAAAAGTTGGATCACTTGTTGTTGTTTGTTTTTGCTTCTTTGTTGTTTTTAAAACCTGATTTGCGGCATAAGTTAAGATCGGTGTATGTTTTGTTCCTTTTTCAACTATGGAATGAAATTTTAAGTTTAATTATTCAGTTAAGTAATTTTTCTTTGAATGGTTACTTTGGTTACTTTTAGGAACCGATTAAGTACTTTGGATACATTTAACCAAAGTAGCTGTAATTACATTGAGTACTTGGTTACTTTTCAGTTCTTGAAACTTAGAACCGAACCCACCCAAACCCGCTTGGACCCGACTCGAACCCGACCCGGAATTTATAAATACCCGATTGAGTCTTCACTTTGCAAACCCGAAAAACCCAAAACCTGAAAGATCCGACCTGGGCACGAACGGGTACCCAAATGCCCAGGTGGTGGAACCGCCCACAATCGTCAATGCTAGTTGAAACCATCTTTTAAATTTAAGAGGTTTAGAACGGTTTAGAACGGTTTTAAACGATTTATAATGTTTTCCCTGATTGTTGCAAAAGACAAACAACTATTATTAACCACAAAAACTGTGTTTATGGGTAATAACAGGAAAACCAGTCATGCCCTTAAATGGTCTAACAAATGTAAAAGATTGAAATGCTCATAGAGAAAGCATCTCCACAGGGTTTTAAACCGATGAACCCAAGATTTTATTTGCATGCGAGTATTTATTTTTAAAGTGTCTAAATTAGAACTGATCATTAGGCCTATAATCTAAAACTAGATGATGCGGACCAATATATATCCAACTAATTCAAAATTTAACTGATTTTTTAATTTCAATCTAAATTATTTAACTAGTTTCAAATAATAAATTAATTATAAGATATAATATACTTTTTTAATTACAATGCAATATAGATAAGGTCTGGTACTTGCAAATTTTTTTTATTTATTCTAGCCACTATTGCATTTTAAAGCCTTTTTAACTAAAATTTTGCATTGTAAAATTCTGAATAAAATAACGTAAAAGATAAATCTAAAAAATTAAACCATAACTACCAATTATCCGTGAAGCATGAAAAATCAAACCCCCTTCATTAAAGTCTTAGTTGCATTTTGTTCTTTTTCATCTGAGTTTATAGTGACGCCTATTAACAAAATCTAAAATAATTAAATGCATACTTCTATTTAACTAAAATTTTATAAAATAAAAGTATTAAATCATATATGTCTAGTAAAAGAGGAATTTTTAATTATAACGGCAAGAGATCATATTCTTGGGACTATATTTTTTGACTGATAAGATGATTCAGTAGCATTAAAAAAGCTTTCTTCCAAAAATAAAATAAAAAATAAGAAATAAAAGATTTAAAATTACTAAACTAAACATAAGATGAACAAAACTATAAAATTATTACTAAAATTTGATAACACTCGTTAATGATAATTATCCTTGAATATAACTAAAATACTTATTAAATAATCATTAAAATGTTTAAAACTAACAATTCTAAAAGTTATTTATTAAAGCTAATGATTCAACCTAAACCATGAAATATTACAAATAAACTTCCAAAAATATTAAAGATGACAAATACGCAAAATAACCTAAAGTCATGAAGAATATACAAATAAGCAAAACTAAAATACCTCCTAAAATTATTTTAAAATATGATAAATAAATAAAATAACGAATTATAACTGTTAAGAACATGACAAATAAATATAAACCTAAATTATGGAAAATATGACAAATAATCAAAAGTAAAATTATTAAAAACATAACAAATAAGTATATTACCTAAAATTAAAGAAAATATGACAAATAAGCAATAAACATTGACAAATAAGCAAAAGAAACCTAAAAATATGGAAAAACTACACACATAAGTCAAATCACTTCATAAATAATTTACGAATTAAAATTGTTAAGAATATGACAAATAAATATTAACCTAAATTATGGAAAATATGAAAAAAATAATCAAATGTAAAATTATTAAAAACATAACAAATAAACAAATTACCTAAAATTAAAAAAATATGAAAAAATAAGCAATAAATAAAGACATATAAGCAAAAAAAACTAAAACTATGGAAAAGCTGACACATAAGCTAAACAATTCTAAAAATTATTTATTAAAACTAATGATTCAACTTAAACCATGAAATAGGACAAATAAACTTCTAAAATAATAAAACATTACAAATATGCAAAATAACCTAAAATCATGGAGAATATACAAATAAGCAAAACTAAAATTACCTCCTTAAATTATTTTAAAATATGATAAATAAATAAAATTAAGAATTAAAATTGTTCAGAACATGACAAATAAATATTAACCTAAATTATAGAAAATATGACAAATAATCAAAAGTAAAATTATTAAAACGTAACAAATAAAAAAATTACCTAAAATTATGGAAAATATGACGAATAAACAATCCCCTAGATATTATATGAGAAGTAATTTGTACATGTGTCGTTACTACAACTACTCTCAACAAAAAATGATGACATGACTTATAATATATATGACCTGGCTTATAAGAAATATGACTTAACTTAAAAGAAATATGACATGGCATCAATCTAATTGTGACATGTAAAATTTTCTATATTAAGATTCATATTTTTGGTAAGATTTCTTAAATATGGTAATGACTATTTTCTACATACGGATTTATATTTTTGGCAAAGTTTCATAATATAGTAATAACTAATAAATATTATATGAAAATATTATTTCTCTATACATATTTATTTTGGCAAGACTTTAGAAAAATGATAATACCTAATAACTTTTCTATATCTATTAAAATAATATATAAATATTAATAACGAATTTTATTTTTTTCATCAATTTGTGAATCATAATTTCTTATTAAAATAAGTGTAGTTATATATTTTATCAACTTATATATGTTATTTATATTTAATGTATATATTTATTAGAACTAATATATATATATATTTACAAATACACATATTTAAAAAAAAAGTAACTAAATAAAGTATAGTATGAATAAAATAACTTTATAAAATTTTAATTATTATTATTACAATTTAAATAAAATAAAATAAAAAGTTAAAGTAAACTTGAATAAATCAAACTAGAAAAAATTACATTATGGTTTTACTTTTTAACTAATAAAATTAAAATTAAAATATTAAAAATTGAAAATTTTATTTATATAAAAATACTTTAAAATTTTTATATCTGCGCATGGCGCAAGAAAACTCCTAGTAAACAATGAAAAATAAGCAAAAAAACCCCTAAAACAATGGAAAAGCTGACACATAAACTAAATCAGTTATAAATAATTGTATTGATAGATTTTGTAACATCATAAACCCAAACCAAGTTTTTTTTTTTAAATACTCGTTTTTGCTTGTGAAATTAAACCCATCGCGACTCGCCCGTCGATCGGCTAAAAGTATTCGGAAGTCGCGCTGAGGTGCGCTCTCGAAATGGCTCACGAGCTGCTTCTCGTCCTGCTGTAGCGGACTGGACCGAGTGTTTGTTGGGCCTTGAGGGGGGTGTAATCCATCCTCAACAGATGGATCCTCATGCTATGATGGCGGACAATAGCTAGCACATCTACTTAAAGGGCACTTGATGTAGGTTCAGGATGCGCTATAGCGCCTAATGATGAGAATATACAATCTATTGAATCTTGTAGATATACGAGGGCCTCTTTTGTGATAATGCAATGTCCCGCCAACGACTAATAGGTCTTCCACACTCGCTCATTCGGCCGTGGTCTCCATTCCTTGCGACACGGTCGGTGCATTAATTTTTTGATGGTTTGAAAAACTTATTACTGATCCTGCCATTACAATTTGACTTTCACCGTGCATTAGCCTCACTCATATGGTATCAAAAAGAACTTCATAATAGGTCATCCATCATTTGACTATTTCAGTTTAATCACGCTTAATTCGACAATTCTCTTTAGATATATGTCCGAAAAAATAAATGAACTTTAGTAATATAGGTAGCCCAATCAATTTTATTAAACCTTTCAAGTTTTATTAAAAACCGGGATGTTACAATAATGTTCACTAGGTAAAATTACCTTCTGAACTGTACTTGTTGTATTTTGTGATTTTTGAATGAGTTCATGAATTTCTAAAACCTATTTTCACTAGGTTATATAAATTATTAATCCTTTATTATTGCAGGTATCTCGAAGAGTTGCAGATGTAGAAGTTATAGCGTGGTGTCAAATCTTTGAAAAAGAGATCTTTTTATTAATTTGGTTTCTACTTGAGTTGAATTTTGCTCGGTGTTCCCGTTTTGAGATTAAGACATATTTGTAAAATGTTTAAGTTGGAAGTTTTAACAAATGTATTCGATTTGAGGATGAATGTTGGTAAAAAATTATAAGATTGACAAAAATTTCAGGGGACCATAGGTGAAATTAAGAACGATCAGTAAGCTAATTACCTAAAATTCACTCCAAAAGCGTATTTGCAACATATACAGACTGGTAAGCAAATATAGTCATGGTCCTCATGGATGATAGATAGAATATATATAGTAAATATGTAACACCCGTCTCCTCCTCTCTTGAGACCGGCGTGGTACTTATCGAAAAATACCAAATTAAACTGAATTATTAATAACGAAAAAAATACCAGAAAATTTAGTAAATATATTTGAAAGAAATATATCTTTAAATTTAATTATAAGAAAATGTATCAAATAAATCAAATTGAAAATCAAAATAAAATACAATTATCCCAAGACACCAAACCGTCCAGAAATCCGACTTCTCATCATGCTCACCTGCAATGGGAAGAAAGAGGGGTAAGCAACAGAGGAATCGCTCAGTGAGGTATGGGATGCTAAACCGCAAACCACAAACATGAGTAAATAGAACTCCCACTATGGAAGTTTAGCTATAACATGAAACAAACACGTGCCTAATGCATCACACAGACACAAACAATGCAATGATAGCACATAGCTAATCCATACATCCCGCATTTCCTCATAAGGATATAATACATACGTTGCGTCGCTAGTACAGTCTGTCTCTGTACCCCCGCTGTAACACCCCCGGACCGTCCTAGACATAGGTCGACCCACCGGCTAACAATCAAAGAAGAACATGACCGATGAACCAACCAACGCCAAGGGTTGGAGATGAAAGGCCAACCGGCCAGCCAACAATCAAACAAGAACATGACTGACCGTCCAACCCAACACCCTGATCCAGAAGCGCTACGTGACGGGTTAGGAACAATCCGGTCAATGTCGCAGAATTCACTCTGTAACATAAACCAGTTCGTCCACTAACTCGTCCTGCTAAATCAAGACATAAGGCTTTGCAACCCGTACCAAGACTTAACGATTTCCATTAGATCGAGGCCTATGGCTTTTCAACCCGTACCAAGACCTAACGTTGTGTTAGAACGGACTAGTTAATTATCAGAGTACACATGATGCGCATATAAAACAATTACTTTATTGATTTAAGAAATATCCATACATTGAATAATTCAAGACTGGGCCCGCCTAATGCCAAATCGAGTCAACTAAACACTTATCGAAATACCGTTTACAAAAGGCATGAAAATCTACACCGGCGGTCCTAACGTCCAGCACCAAGCTTTCCGATCATCTTTTACATAAAGGGACCTACAAAGAGGACAACAGAGATGGATGAGTAACCTAATGTCACTCAGTGAGTTACAATCCCCAACTAACAAATACAACCCCTCGCTATCCCACCCCAAATAAATCTAAAGCGAGAGGTTCACCTAATAACATAAAACAATAATACTAATAATATAAGCGAATCAGAAATCTGCATCAGAAAATAATACGAGTAAAATATCAATATTAGTCGCTAAAACCAGCAAATCGATCTCATCTTAAACTAGGGTTTACCAATCCCTTTATACTTATACAATATATAACTAAGGTCATTTGTGACTTTGTGTTCCTCCTCATTATCCTCGGCAATATCCTATTATTCCTACCACAAAGGCCAGAAGAAGGAACTTTAAACCGAACGCGGCCCACAATACATTCGGGTCACCGCGCGACAGCCCCAGTACGTTCGGGCCACTGCCAGTTGTCACACGAAGATCGCGGCCCACAGTACGTTTGGGTCACTGCGAGACAGCCCACAGTACGTTCGGGTCACTGCCGGTCACTACCTCTTCGTGCAACCACTCAGCCATAGGCCTTGACCCCGTCTCTCTGAGTGTTCTCGACCCAGCGAAAAGGGGTTTCCATAAACCCGCCAGGTACAAGGTTGAGGAAACACTAATCACTCCTACACATGCCTATATGGCTAACATATAGCTAATACTAAACGCGGTAATATAACCAAGTTTCTAAGCAATAATCACAATCAACACAATCAAACATATTCTAGAATCTAGCATAAAGACTAATTCCAGAATACCTAACTACCCACAACCTAGTGATATCATCTAAGCATTCAACGTTCTCTAACTAACCAATCAACCTAACGATTAGCATGCTACTACGATTCTCAAGCAATAACTAAGCATGCTATTAACTAATCAACCTAACCATTACTATAAACTAATCAAACCGTTATTCAGTTTAGACCTGGCCTCCTGCCATGATCCAACTTCCAAGTAACAGGAACCTGCATGAAAACAGCTTAGCAAACAATTGATTATAACTCACAGTGTTCTATGCCGATAAGCAGCCGGTTGATCGGAGAAAACTTGGCCAAACCCAACCTGGACGTCTTGAATGGACTGGACTGGACTGATATTTACTTGGACAGAACCTCCCATGATACTGGTCTGGACTGAACTCAACTCGAGTAGAACCTTCCCTAGCTGCTGGACGATTCCTTCGGAAATTTGGGCAGAGTATCAAACCATGACCTCGACTGAACTGAACCCTTGGAACTGAGCTGATCTTGGACAGCACCTCCACTTGATCATCAAAGAATATGAATAGAGTGGAAAGATTGATTTGGGCAGAGCTTCCGCATAACAATTGCAGAAATTCTTCGATTGGGCAGAAATCGCCTTCTCGGAGGATTATCGGTCTTCAGAAAAGACTACACTCTTAAAAAGAATTATTTATTTTTCTCTCTCTCTCTCTAGGCACGTCTTTGGAGTGTTTTTTGTGTGAGAATTATGAATGAAACTGAAGGGAGGCATGGGGTATTTATAGATTTCATCGACCAGTAAGATCAAGCCATCCGAGCGACTGTGTGTCGTCCTGCATGCTTCCGGTCGCATGCGTGGCGACACACGGGCGTCCACATGCCCTGATTAATGCTTCCTTTACATGCCAGAATACACCACCACGTCCACATGTCTCTCAGCATGGATGGAGTGCATGCGTCGCGACACACCGCCCTCTGCGTGTCGATCAGCATACTTCGGTTGCATGCGCGGCGGCACCTCGTGCTCCACATGTCTTTCAGCATGGCCAGGACTCATTCAAAGCAACACCTCTTCTCCTGCCTGGACGAGAAGATGTCCATCAGCATGTATGGATCATATGCACGGCGACACACGGTGCCCACATGTCGATCAGCATGCTTCGGTTGCAGTTATGGCGACATCTCGTGCTTCTGCATGTCAGGCTGCATGTCTTGCTTCCATGCACGGCGACACCTCGAGCTTGTGGAGACACTCAGCTGTTTAGACAGTTTCCACCACGTTCTTATCCCTTAGATCAAGCCACCATGAGCTTCTCGGTTGATTTACGCGATTTCGACCTTTCCGGCATATTTTTGGCCCGTGATCAATCCTGAATAAATTTCCGCTCCCGTTCTGATGCGCTGAATATTTTTAATAAACTCCATAATATTTCTAAAGTTGAAGAAAAATATTTCCCGAGCCTCCGGCTTCCTCGAACAATTCACAATACTTAAATTAGCAATTTTAGCTTACTTCGGGTTTTTCCATCGTGCTTCAATTCCCGTCGTGCTTGCTTCCCGTCGTGCTTGCTTCCCGTCCTGCTTAATTTCCCGTCCTGCTTAAATTCCCGTCCTGCTTCCGACTTCCAGAATCATATTTTAGTGATACGAAATTTTTTCCGGGAAAACTTTGTGGTGAAGAAACGTCGGCTTCGAAAACGTCGTGCTTCTAAAACGCCGTGCTTCCAAAATTTTTATTCTTCCAAAACATCCGTCTGGTCAATCTAAAACCTTCTCTAACAGTGTTGAGCAGCTTAAGGTCCCTTCACGATCAATTCTTCGACCACTTCATTCTTCGAAATTTCTCGATCAACCCTTCTTGCCCGCGGTTCGGCCACTATGTGATGCTCGACCAATCTTCTTTTTTCTCTGAACCATGTCAAGTTTTTCCTGATGGAAACTTAACATTACTCAAGATGTCTCGATCCCCAAAAGCTCGGCTCCAAATTATGACTTCTCGATCTCGGCCATTTTACCCCTTTGGGCGGGTTATTACACCCGCCCTCCAAAGCTGCGTCGAATGCAAACGCCTCTGCACCACGCACCACACAAAGCTGCATCGCTAGCCCAGACATCTCTGAGCCCCCGCCCTCCATAGTGGCGTCGCTAGTTCAGGCATCCCTGAACCCCCGCCCTTGCACATTGTCCCTACTCATAACTATATACATATATATATCTCATAACTCAACATCACACAATTCAATCAATAGTTGAATCCTCTAGACCCCTAATTCTGGTTTACATGAAATAAATTAACTACCAATCACGACTCAAACAGACTCGATTTATGTTTCGAAATCTAAACCTATCGTAGGAAGAATTCTACACTGGTACAGGATTTACAGAGTAGACCCTCCTCACCTTAGCCATATCGGAGAACTGGAAACATAACGGAAATAACGAGAAGACTTGAACAACAAGAAAACTCAAGGGTTCTCCATGGGTCTTGATCTCTCACCAATGGCCCACAAAATCCAAACGCATCACATGACAGATCAACACTATTCAGACATGCTCCCTCTGGATGACTATTTCTCCTTGGATCACTTTGTCTCGCGGTCTTGATCACTTGATGTGCTTCTTTGTTGGTGCGACTTTGATGTTTTCCTTTTTATTTCTTCGGTCTCCATCTTGATTTCTGATTCCAAACTCGCTCTATCATGATCCATGCCCAAAAATTCGCCTTGCTCTTCAATCCTTTCTTTTCTCCACTACTTGATTTCTCATGCTTGACTCGATCTCAACTCTTCTCCATAATGCTTTACTTGTCTGCCCATGTCCCTTGCGTATACTCTCCAAGGTAGCCACAATCATCTTTGTATATCTTCACTTGAACGATCACTGAGTCGTCCTCTTACTTTTACTCTGCCACAACATTCATTTCTCATGAAACGATCTTGTCCATCTGCGCCTCTGATTACTTCAACCATTTCCTCGATCTCTCCTTTCTCAGACACTGATGAAGTCTTTTCCCAATGAAGTCTTGTTCCCGTTTGTCCAGTCCATACCACTGTCCAGTCCATACCACTGTCCAGTGTCCAGTGCCTCTGAACCTATCTTCACTTCGGCTTTTGGGGGTTTTTGGCCTTGAACTCTCTTTACTTTAAGGTTTCCGTCCTTAAAGTTCCGATCAATGAACACACTTACAAGCTGCAACTCAAAAGAACACTTCACACGAGTTAGCCAACAACAACCAAGCAAATACTAACCAAGCAACCTAATCGCAACTCTAACCAAACAACCTAGCAATTCTAACCAGCAACCTAAAAATTCTAGATTCCACTACCTAATTCCTAAAACCACCAATCCTAAGGCTGAACGTGACCGGGTAAGTAGGGTACTGACTTTTTGTTGTGATATATCGGTGTATAGAATTTTGTAGTGTTTTGTGACAGCCGATGTCTCTTTTGTTGTATGATATACCATTGGTAATGATAAAACATTTTTTCTATCAAGTATATGTATATATTTGATGGGAGGATGTATTTTGTAGTGAAAGTGGTTATCATTTGCGTTTTTCTATTTAGTAATTACGTGACCATGTCTTTCAAGTATTCATGTTCTTGTTTGACTGTTGCATATTTGAATTATGTGGTTTACAAGATGAAAAATAGTGATCGCTTGGACATATGGTTTAACAAAACATTTACAACGATTGAAATATCACACAAATTGTTAGTATCATTAGAACCTTAGAATTAGACCGCCTTTTAGGACTAGGTTTTGGAACCTAGGATGCTTGGTTAGAATAGTTAGGTTGCCTGGTTAGAATTGCTAGGTTGTGCGATTAGAATCGTTAGGTTGCTGGTTAATTTGCGATTAGTTGTTTGGTTAGGTTTTTGCGATTAGTTGTTTGGTTAGAATTTGCGGTTAGGTTGCATTGTTAATATTTTTTAGGTTTTGGCTAACTTGCATAGGAAGTTTTGTTTTAAGTTACAGCTTGTTGTGTTCTTTGATCGGAACTTTTAGGATAGAAACCTTAAAGTGAGAAGAGTGTAAAGCCAAAAACCCAAAGAGAATGAGTGAAGATTTGGAGGACTGGACAATGGTATGGACTGGACAAGGGGGAACAAGACTTCATTGGGAAAGGACTTCATCAGTATCTAAGGAAGGAGAAATCGAGGAAATGGTTGGAATAATCAGAGGCGCAGATGGACAAGATCTTTTCATGAGAGATGAGTGCTGTGGCAGAGTTAAAGAAAGAGGACAACGCAGTGATCATTCAAGCAAAAATCAAGATGATTGTGGCGAGTTTGAGGAACAAACTTAATGGACAGTGATGGACAGAGTAGAGCGATATGGAGATGAGTTGAGAATGAGTGAAGCATGAGAAATCAAGAAGTGAAGAAAGAAAAGGATTCAAGACCAAGGCGAATACTTTAGAATGTACCAAGATGGAGAGAGTTTAGAATCAGAAATCAGAATGGAGACCCAAAGAAATCGAAAAGAGGATATCAAAGGCAAACCGGCGAAGAAACATGTCAAGTGATCGAGACCGCGAGACGAAGTGATCTAAGGAGAAAATCTTCATCCAGAGGGAGCATGTCGTGAAGCTGAGCAGTTGCACACCTAAGAATTTTAGGACGAATTCTATTAAGGGGGGGGAGGAGGATGTAATAACCCGCCCGAAGGGGTAAAATGGACGAGATCGACAGTCAGAATTGGAGCCAAGCTTTTGGGAATCGAAGTATGAGGGGAAATGTTAAGTTTCCATCACAAAAGATTTGACATGGTTCAGAGAAAACAGAAGATTGGTCGAGCATCAGCATAGTGGCCAAACCGTGGGCAAGAAGGGTCGATCGAGAAATTTTGAAGAACGAAGTGGTCGAAGAATTGATCGTGAAGGAACCTTAAGCTGCTCAACCCTGTTAGAGAAGGTGTTAGATTGATCAGACGGATGTTTTGGAAGAATAAAAATTTTGGAAGCACGACGTTTTAGAAGCACGACGTTTTTGAAGCACGACGTTTTTGAAGCCGACGTTTCTTCACCGCGAAGTTTTCCCGGAAAAAGATTTTGTATCATTAAAATATGATTTTAGAAGCCGGAAGCAGGACGGGAATATAAGCAGGACATAAACTAAGCACGAAGGGAATCGAAGCACGACGGGAAAACCCGAAATTGGCAAAAATCGCTAATTTCGGTATTATGGATAGTTTTTGAGGAAGCCAGAGGCTCGGGAAATATTTTCTGTCAAGATCAGAAATATTTTGGAGTTTATTAAAATTATTTAGCTCATCGGAAAGGGAGCGGAAAAATATTTGGGATTGATCGCGGGACGAAAATTCACTAGAAGGGCCGAAATAGCACAAATCGAACGAAAAGCTCGAGGTGGCTTAATCGAAGGGGCCAGGACGTGATGTCTATCCCCTAACCATCTGAGTTTCAACAAAAGGAGGAGGTGTAGGCGTGCATGAACCATACCCATGCCGCTTGACATGTCGTAGCACGAGGTGCGTTCATACCTGCGATCTGCGCATGCGAACCAACACCCAGAGGCCTGTGTGTTGCAATGCATTCACTCCTGCCATGCTGAGAGCCATGTATACCTGGTGGTATCTCCTGGCAAGTTAAGGAAGCATGCTGAGAGACATTTGGACGCCCGTATGTCGCAACGCATGCAACCGGAGGCATGCGGGACGACACACAGGCGCTCGGGTGGTGCATCCTTACTGGTCGGTGTATTCTATATATACCCAACCCCCCTGCTCGTTTTCATTCATCCTTCACACACAAAAGAAATTTAAAAACGTGGCTAGAGAGAGAGAGAAAGTAGAAAAAGAAAGCAAGAGGTTCCGAGCTATTTTGAGAGTTCTAGAGCATTTTCGAGATCCGAAATTCTGCCGAGAAGTTCTGAAATACTATCCAGCAGCTAGAGGAGGTTCTGTCCGAGTCCTGATCATTCCTTACCAGTCCAATCAAGACGTTGATGATGGGTTTTGGCTAAGCTCTCTCCGATCGACACGCTGCAAGAACACTGTGAGTTGGTTTGTTTGAGTTCCACTTGGAACTTAGGTTAGATCGAGTTGCATATAGATTAGAATGCTCACATTGCTGCATCGTAGAGTCCTTAAGGTTATTTATTTTATTATTTGAACTGGGCTCAGTTTAGCACGGGCTAGGATGAGATATAAATGGAAGTAGGACTAGGATGAATGGATGGAGTTATATATGAACCAGTATATATCGATAAATTACGACTTAGTTAAATTGACATAGATCGAGATACATGTCTTGCGCTATCTTTTTCTTGGTTGTTTAGTTATGGATTAGAATTGCCTTAGAAATATTAAGATGCTTGCTTGGTTGAGTTTGTGGTTGTACAGGGTTGTGTTGGTTAGGAGATCTTAAGCCATATAGGCCGATTTCCTAACATGTGTCGAGTTAGTACAAGGGTCTTAGGCCATATCGGGCGGACTACTGGTACTGGTTGTTAGTGTCGTAGTATTCTTAGTGTAGTTTTGGTTAGGAGTCTAGCGTCTTAGTTTTGTCCTAGAGATATTGTGTTGAGTTTGTTGCCGACAGCAGGTGCGTAACCCGCCCATGCTAGGCTTGTTTAGGGGTGATAAGTGTTTCCTCAACCTCATACCCAGCTGGTTCAAGGAAACGCCTTATTCGCTGGATCGGGAAGACTCAGAGGAACAAGGTCATGGCTTATGGCTGAGTATTACACGACGGTGTAATGTGGCAGTGACCCGAAGGAACCCGAATGACTGTGGGCCGCGGTCGGTTGAAAGTTCCTTCTTCTGGCCTTTGTAGTCGGAAGTTAGGATGTTGCCGATAGAGAGGATGAACACGAAATCACCAGGGCCCAAGTTAGAGTATTTATTTTATGTTGTGTCGTTTAGATTATTTATGTCGAGTGAGTCTTAGCTTGTTGTGTCGAGGGTTGTGGAACCCACTGGTTAGTGTTAGCACCGAGTTACGGTGTTGACTTAGATAGAGACTTGATTGTTAGTTAGGGATTCGTTTTACTTGTTGGCCGTTTGGCCTAGGTTGTTAGTTTTAGATTAGGGTCGCGCATACCTTAGTCGGTGTAGTTTAGGGTGTAGCCTTAGCTTAGATTTCTTGCTTTGGCTAGATTGCTTGTTGTTTTGGGTTGTCTGAGTTAGCTACTAGATTTAGGTAGCCAACTCACTGAGTGACCTTCTGTTACTCACACAACTCTCGTTGTCCTTTTTGATGGAGTTCAAGTTGTAGAAGATTGGACGCATAGGCCAATGGAGTAGATTTGCAGTGCATTTGGCTACGGTTTGATTCTTAAACATTTATGTTTCTGTTGCGTTTTATTTCGGGTTTGGGATCCCTAAAATTATCGAAAATGATTCCTAAAAGTATTAGAATTTAACTTAAAAATTGTTGGGGGTCAAAAACGGTCACGACGAAATTAACGTTCGAAAATATTTCTCTAAAAAGATAATTCTCGTAAAAATTACTTAAACTAATTTTTACGATAAAATTATTGAAAAGATTTGTCCGCAGCATCAAAACAAACTCCAATGGTTCGAGCATCAATCCACTCGACGATGGTCGAGTGGACATCGTAACTTGTCTACTCGACGATCGTTGTTGGGGTCGAAAACTGTCGCGAAAAAGTTAGTATCGAAACATTCAATAAAAACATACATCTCTTATATCTTTACGAAAAATATCGTAAAAATCGAATCCTTGCGAGGAACTCTACGAATAAATCGTGCCTTTGTTAAAAACTCGATCACTCGAAACAACGAAAGATCAACAACGGCGAAGGCTCGGCTCGATCATCGCAAAGCAGCCAACGGCATGCCCGGCTCGGTCGCTATAGCGAAAGGTTCCGTTGACACCCAAGTGTCCGTAAAAATTAGCACCCAAAGGTTCCGTTGACACCCAAATATCCGTAAAAATTAACATAAGATTTTTACGTTCTCGAGAAAGGAAACTTATACGAAGAACTTGCGGTAAAATCATGTTTTAAAGAATTCAAACAATGATTTCTTAAAACAATGAAACAATGCTATCATTGGTCCAAACGTCCATAAACAATCTCTCAAGCATCGTATCATTGCGACAGTCCCGGACGCTTGGACGATGTGTTCTCGAAACAAAGTTTTCAGTCCACGACACAAACTCGGTCACGATGGCGACCGAGTCACAAACAAGAGCTCGGTTGCTATAGCGATCAAATCACGAGCCAAGCTCGGTCGCTATAGCGACCAAGCTCCGAACAGAGCTCGGTCGCTATAGCGACCAAGCCTCGAGCCATGCTCGGTCGCTATAGCGACCGAGCTCCGAACAGAGCTCGGTCGCTATATCGATTGAGCTTCGAGCCAAGCTCGGTCGCTATAGCGACCGAGCTCCGAACAGAGCTCCGTCGCTATAGCGACCGAGCCTCGAGCCAAGCTCGGTCGCTAGAGCGACCGAGCTCCGAACAGAGCTCGGTCGCTATATCGACCGAGCTCCGGACAGAGCCCGGTCGCTATAGGGACCAAACATGCATGCATCCCGGTCCTTCCGTAGCGTCCGAAGTCTTCCGAAATGACGATATGTTGTAAAACTATGAACTCTCGACTGTCCTCATTACAACCTTCCGCAAATCACGGCTTAACCATTTCTTGATTTCCAATCAAATGGAATCTTTGGTCTGGTTTTACGATAAAAACCGCGGAAATTATCTTTATCGAAGAAACCGTAATAAACGTCCCGAATCAAAAGACGATCCAAAGAGTCCTAAAACTTGATTCGAGGCCCACTTACGATTTCTTAAAACCCATAAACGCTATGACGGTTATGCTTGGTGAGATAAACATCAAATTCCGTGGATAAATGGACAGTTTCCGCAGATAATCATGAAGATCGGAAAAATGGAATATCTCCATTTTTTGGCTATGACGGCTTAAGGGCAGTAAGGGAAAGCGTAAACCGACCTAGAGGAGAGTATATAAGGAGCTCAAGACGAGAGGCACAGGGAGACTCTTCAAGACTCAGAATTCTCTGCACTTAGAAACTTTAGGCTTTATTCTCGACAAGTTCGGTTTCTATGACTGGAACACGATTACTAGAGAAACTCGCCTAGGCAGTTCGATCTCTTGTTCAGCTCTATAATTTGAACTACGTTCGACTTGATCCTCGAAAGGGGTACGTAGGCAGCCTTTAATAAGGTTCAGTCCGAAATCAATCAAAAACCTTTTTTGTATCTTTTTCGTCTTTTGTGATCGTGCTGCGACTCAACTAGGTTTAAGGTTTTGGGTCGCTAGAACTAGGTAACTCGCTGACGGCCTCTGCAGCCAAAACTTTTATAATCTCTTGTAATGATCGCAACGCTCTTACACGAATAAGATCTACTGTTTTTTTCTAAATTTGTTTTGTTATCTTTTCATATGTTCCGCATCTATTTGGTCAGTTGTCGTTGGCTCCGCAGAGATCCGGGACCTCAGGGAAATTAGGGTTCTCCTACTTTCCTTATGTATACGAAAATTGACAGTGCGAATTCGGTTCCCACAGTTTGAAGCTAGAAAGAGGGTGGTACGGATTACTCTAACTCATAGCCGCAAAACATTTGTTCGAAAAGATGTCTGGATATATGAAAGACAAACTCGCAGCACTGACTGCCCCTATGGCCAACGCTTACGCAAACGCCGTAGTGTTCAACAAAATCGAAAACTTAGTCGCAACCTTCCGCCACAGGAAGAGCACTAAAACGAGCTCGCGATTTCTCCATCTATTCACAAAGGGCAACGATAAAATCTTTCCAACCCCGTAAATTTCTTCTTATTACCGCCTTGGAAAAATCTCAGCGCGTAAGGATTTGACCAAGAGGCTTTTTCCGAAAACTTTTCGGAAAAATAAAACTCGCTCTCCCAATAACTGCGGAAAAGCCTAGGTTACTCGCAGAAGGCGAAGCTCAAAGCCAAGTTCGGTCGCTATAGCGACCGAGCACCAAGACAAGCTCAGTCGCTATAGCGACCGAGCACCAAGACAAGCTCGGTCGCTATAGCGACCGAGCATCGAAACAAGCTCGGTCGCTATAGCGACCGAGCACTCCAACAAGCTCGGTCGCTATAGCGACTGAGCATCAAGCCAAGCTTGGTCGCTATAGCGACCGAGCACCTAAACAAGCTCGGTCGCTATAGTGACCGAGCACGAACACGGTTCACTCGCTATAGCGACCGAGATGACATCCTCACTCACTATAGCGACCTGCCAGGCCTCAAAGGGTTCCTCCTTTGCGTTCTCCTTTGAATCCTCATTGTAACGCTTTTCGTTTCGTCTCAATCGAAGTTTCCGTTGAGATTTTACGACGAAAACAAGTGGGACTCGTCTTGGCTTGCTTCTACTCTCTATAGCGACCGAGATGACATCCTCACTCGCTATAGCGACCTGTCAGGCCTCAAAGGGGTCCTCCTTTGCATTATAATTTGAATCCTCATCGTAACGCTTTTCGTTTCATCTCAATCGGAGTATCCGTTGAGATTTTACGATGAAAACAAGTAGGACTCTTCTCGGCTTGCTTCTACTCGCAATAGCGACCTGCCAGACATCATCACTCGATATGGCGACCTGTCAGGCCTCAAAGTGGTCTTCCTTTGGGTTCTCCTTTGAATCCTCATCGAAACGCTTTTCGTTTCGTCTCAATCGGAGTTTCCGTTGAGGTTTTACGACGAAAACAAGTAAAACTCGTCTTAAACTCCTTGGCTTGTTCCTACTCGCCCTACCTCCATCTTTGCATTCTCTTTCGAGTCTTGATCGAAACGTCTCTTGTTTCGTCTCGATTGAAGTCAATTCTTGCAGCGATAGGCAGAAAAATATTTTGACAATATGATTCCTCACCAAAGCAAACGACAATCTAAGATTCGTCTAAACGCTAGCAAAAGAAATCGAGAACACAACTAGAAAAAAATTCGACAAAGGGAACACGTCCTCCCCGCTCGTCTACTTAATCTAGCTGTTTAACAGATTCATTTCGCTCAAGAAACCTACAGAAACATCGTTACTTTTACATCTCCATAAGTCGCGCCTATTTACTAAATTCGTAAAACCAGTCGCCTGTTACTAACGCAAAAATTATTCGTATAAATCGAATCAAGCATACGAAGAAACTTTCGAAAGTAAACATAACATGTTTTACGAAAAAGTATTTTTCTTATAGGAAAAACGAAGCTGTATGATCCGACATTGGACAATCAATCTAAACTTTATTTCCTCACACCAGGATTTGTCAGATCCCATTCTTTAGCCATGCGGCTCACCAGCAATTGAATCCGCACAGGCTCTCTATCGAGCTTCTTAGGCTTTGTCTCTATCCGATACAAAGGAAACAACTTCCATACGAATAAAGGAAACATTATACGAAACTTTCAACGTATAAATTAAACCCAAAGTGGAAAATCGATTCCTATGACCATGGGACGAAACTTTCAACGTATAAATTAAACCCAAAGTGGAAAATCGTTTCCTATGACCATGGGCATACTCGGCCTATCAATCTCGATAAATACTATTCGGTCCTCGCCCAATTACGCCTTCCCTTCAAAGCCGAACTGGGTTACAATATCCATCTTAAGGACGATTCTAACCGACTTGACCTTATGGTCTAATCCTTTACCGACTACATCCTCGGCAATGCGGCTGAACACAACCTTCACACCAAGCCAAAACAATTGAGCGACCACCGCTCCGATAACTTGACGGCTAAACGATAATCCGCAATTTGTCTTGCAACGCTAAGTAACGATTACACAAACAATTATCATATGACCCAGAAACGGTAAAATCGTCATAACAAAACTCAGGTTTAACAACCAAACAGTTAACGGAAAGGTTGAACTTGTCAAAAATCGACCAAGTTCCATATTCTACGATTCACTTTAAGCCCGCTATGTTTTACTCGTAAAATGAGGCATGTAAGGAAAACTCGCAACAGAGCTCTTAGAGCCTTACGAAACATCCTCAAATATACACGAAATAAATCTCGGAAGGCTAACACCTCACTAAGCACAGTGTGGAGGACGCCTCTTTCCAAGGACAAACCTACGTGACCCCTTGGTCGTAACTCCTCTATCAACATAACATCCAAACCGGAACAACAGATTTGACTGCCAACATCCGCAGCTAAACCAAAATGTTTCTCCAAACATAGGGTTAAGACTTAACCCTCGCAACACTGCATAACATCATCAAGCCCGCGAACAATTCGAGCACGAAACGCGGCATACGAAAAAAAACCAAACTTCAGCATTGCGAGACGTCGCAGACACTTGAAGAAACATTTTTCAAAAAAATACCATCCTCGATAAAAACACTACCTTGGAGGATCAAACAATCATACGCACTGACACCCTCTTGAAACATGTATCCTTCGCGAAGATTCAAAAAGGGTAATATCTACCAATAAGTTTGTTGCTGATCACAATGAACTCTTAACGGTCCTAAACAGACTTAGTCATCTCGTAGAGATAGCTCTCATACACCCGACACAAGGGTAATAGCGCTATAAAAGAAATCTAAAATTTTGGTCAGCACTTCCTGGAGACTTAGAAATTGTCCTTGGAGAGATGCTCGATTCCAACCATACAAGTCGTATAAGCCGAGAACCTATCGCGGACTTTAAAACGGTATGGAATCAGGTTGAAACTGTAACGGGATACGTAAGCCAAATTAGTCATCGCACCCACTAAACCAGAAGTAAGCCTAGGTCTTGCCCTAAACCCAGCACACTGGTCTATAACATCTCTAGGCATGATATCGAAAGATATGAGATCCCAAAATATGTCTCTTCGCTTGTATTCCAACGTTCATAAAGTTCCGGAAAGCAAACTTTTTGCGTACATTCTCATCTAAAACGAACAGCAAATATAACGATCTACAAAGAGTTAGATATGAGATGACAACTCATACTCTTCCCTCTTCATTCATACGAATACAAACATGCTCTTAAAACGCGAAACACAATTTATTAAAAAAAGGAAGTCGCAAAGCGGCTGGGATTCGAAGCCACATGCTTTCAGTCCCGAAAACATAAATACGGCAACACTTGGCCAAAGGTCTAGTATAAAATGCCATCAGCAGCAACATGCCTCATAATCTCTACATGACATACAACTAGACCGTAAAGGTCTCACTGGAAAACAGGTCATAAGAGTTTTAACTCCAAGACGAACTACGAATAGCTTGATCCCTTTTGACAAAGGGTACGTAGGCAGCTTTCATCAAGCGCAGCCTCAATCTTATAATTAAGATTCCACTCTTCTTAGAGTGAACGTACAACTTTCAACAGACATTTTCAACCATTAATTCCGCCTAACTTGCCTGACTTGTCTTATCGCACGCTAGAACCTCACATCTATGATCCACGGTTCTAACGAGCTGGGGGACTAACTGTTGGGGTCAAAAACGGTCACGACGAAATTAACGTTCGAAAATATTTTTCGAAAAAGATAATTCTCTTAAAAATTACTTAAACTAATTTTTACGATAAAATTATTGAAAAGATTTGTCCGCAGCATCAAAACAAACTCCAATGGTTCAAGCACCAATCCACTCGACGATGGTCGAGTGGACATCGTAACTTGTCTACTCGACGATCGTTGTTGGGGTCAAAAACTATCGCGACAAAGTTAGTATCGAAACATTCAATAAAAACATACATCTCTTATATCTTTACGAAAAATATCGTAAAAATCGAATCCTTGCGAGGAACTCTACGACTAAATCGTGCCTTCGTTAAAAACTCGATCACTCGAAACAACGAAAGATCAACAACGGCGAAGGCTCGGCTAGATCATCGCAAAGCAGCCAACGGCATGCCCGGCTCGGTCGCTATAGCGAAAGGTTCTGTTGACACCCAAATGTCCGTAAAAATTAGCACCCAAAGTTTCCGTTGACACCCAAATGTCCGTAAAAATTAACATAAGATTTTTACGTTCTCGAGAAAGGAAACTTATACGAAGAACTTGCGGTAAAATCATGTTTTAAAGAATTCAAACAACGATTTCTTAAAACAACGACACAATGCTATCATTGGTCCAAACGTTCGTAAACAACATCTCAAGCATCCTATCATTGCGACAGTCTCGGACGCTTGGACAATGGGTTCTCGCAACAAAGTTTTCAGTCCACGGCGCAAACTAGGTCACGATGGCGACCGAGTCACAAACAAGAGCTCGGTTGCTATAGTGATCAAATCACGAGCCAAGCTCGGTCGCTATAGCAACCAAGCTCCGAACAGAGCTCGTTCGCTATAGCGACCGAGCCTCGAGCAAAGCTTGGTCGCTATAGCGACCGAGCTCCGGACAGTGCCCGGTCGCTATAGCGACCAAACGTGCATGCATCCCGGTCCTTCCGTAGCGTCCGAAGTCTTCCAAAATGACGATACGATGTAAAACCGCGGAAATTATCTTTATCGAAGAACCCGTAATAAATGTCCCGAATCAAAAGACGGTCCAAAGAGTCCTAAAACTTGATTCGAGGCCCACTTACGATTTCTGAAAAACCATAAACGCTATGACGGTTATGCTTGGTGAGATAAACATCAAATTACGCAGATAAATGGAAAGTTTCCGCAGATAATCATGAAGATCGGAAAAATGGAATATCTCCATTTTTTGGCTATGACGGCTTAAGGGCAGTAAGGGAAAGCGTAAACCGACCTAGAGGAGAGTATATAAGGAGTTCAAGACGAGAGGCACAGGGAGACTCTTCTAGACTCAGAATTCTCTGCACTTAGAAACTTTAGGCTTTATTCTCGACAAGTTCGGTTTCTATGACTGGCACACGATTACTAGACAAACTCGCCTAGGCAGTTCAATCTCTTGTCCAGCTCTATCAATTGAACTATGTTCGACTTGATCCTCGAAAGGGGTACGTAGGCAGCGTTTAATAAGGTTCAGTCCGAAATCAATCAAAAACCTTTTTTGTATCTTTTTCGTCTTTTGTGATCGATCTGCGACTAAACTAGGTTTAAGGTTTTGGGTCGCTAGAACTAGGTTAACTCGCTGACGGCCTCTGCGGCCAAAACTTTTATAATCTCTTGTAATGATCGTAACGCTCTTACGCGAATAGGATCTACTGTTTTCTCTAAATTTGTTTTGTTATCTTTTCATATTTTCCGCATCTATTTGGTTTGTTGTCGTTGGCTCCGCAGAGATCCGGGACCTTAGGGAAATTAGGGCTCTCCTACTTTCCTTATTTATACGAAAATTCACAGTGCGAATTTCGGTTCCCACAAAAATTAACGGGTCCAAGATGATATTGGTTTAGTCCGGACCAACACAACGTTAGTTCTTGGTACGGGTTGAGAAGCCTTTGGCCTCGATCTAACGGAACCGTTAACTTTGGGTACAGGTTGCAAAGCCTTAAGCCTGGATTTAGCGGGACGTGTTAGGTGATGAATTGGTCTAAGTTTCAAAATAATTCTGTGACACTGATCTGTTCGTCCCTAGCTCGTCATGTAACGCTTCCGACCCATGGCGGAAAGCCGGTCCATCGGTCATGTTCTTGTTTGATTGTTGGCCGGTGGGTGGACCTATGCCTAGAATGGGCCGGGGGTGTTACAATGGTGGTATCTACACCGGCGGTCCTAACGTCCAGCACCAATGTGGGAACCAGAATTCACACCGTCGATTTTAATGAATAAATATGGAGGAAAACCGAGTGAACCCGATCTTCCTTGAAGGTCTGAATTCTCTGCGTAATCACTTTAGAACAATAAGAAGATAGAAAATAGATAGTCGCTCAGAGACGTTTTATTAATTGAATAGTATGAGTACAAGATTTCTCCGAGAGGAGTAGAGATATGCTAACTATCGGAACAACAGAACAGGAGGCGGCCAAGATGTCCTAAGCCTTGCCGTGCTAGTCTAAACACCTAAATCCTACGTTCTCTAAGCTAGCAGGAGTTCTCTAAGTCTAAATTCTCGGATCCTTTTTTTTCTGCTCCAGCTCTCCTTATATAGTTGCTTTAGGTTGGTGGCCCGTTTACCCTTTTGCCTTTAGGCCCAAATTTATCTCTTTTTGGGAATATTCCGTTTTCTGTCGATCTTCATAGTTATCCTCGAATCTCCGATGTTTATCCTTGGAAACTTTACATTTATCCCATTCTCGTGAGTTAGGATAAACCGTCGTAGTTTCTAATGGGCTTGGGCCGTGAAAGTCGTGGATCGGCCTTCAGGCATGTTTAGGTCCTCGCGGGCCGTTCTAGGCCTTTCGGGCGTTCTTACGATTTTCTCGGTCTTAGTCTCAAAGCTTCGGAAACAACTCCGATCCAGACGAAACGAGAAATATAGAATCGAAAGGTCAGGCAACGCAACCAAACAAATGACGTTAGAGCCGAAATGAGTCGGACTGACCGTGATTGGATCGTCCTCGTCACGTGGACGGGACGACCTTAGCACGCACCGTCCTCGCCCATGGGCGAGGTTGCCTCGGTGTGGCCCGTCCTTGCCCACGGGCAATGTGGCCTCGGTGCGACCCGTCCTCGCCCACGGGCGAGGTGGCCTCAGTGTAGCACGTCCTTGCCTACGGGTGAGGTGGCCTCGGCCCAGCCCGTCCTTGCCCACGGGCGAGGTGGCCTCGTTGCGGTCCGTCCTCGCCCACGGGCGAGGTGGCCTCAGCCCGGCCCGTCCTCGCCCACGGGTGAGGTGAACTCGGCCCGGCCAGTCTTCGCCCACGGGCGAGGTGGCCTCAGTGCGGTCCGTCCGCCCTCGCCCATGGCCGAGGTGGCCTCGGCCCAGCCCGCCCTCGCCCACGGCCGAGGTGGCCTCGGTGCAGCCCGTCCTTGCCCACGGGTAATGTGGTTTCGGTGCGGCCCGTCCTCACCCACGGGTGAGGTGGCCTCGGTGTAGCACGTCCTCGCCCACGGGTGAGGTGGCCTCGGCACAGCCCGTCCTCGCCCACGGCCAAGGTGGCCTCGGTGCGGTCCGTCCTCGCCCACGGGCGAGGTGGCCTCGGCCCGGCTAGTCCTCGCCCACGGGCGAGGTGACCTCGGCCCGGCCAGTCCTCGCCCACGGGCAAGGTGGCCTCAGTGCGGTCCGTCCTCGCCCACAGGCAAGGTGGCCTCGGCCCAGCCCGTCCTCGCCCACGGCTGAGGTGGCCTCGGTGCGGTCCGTCCTCGCCCACGGGCGAGGTGACCTCGGTCCGGCCAGTCCTCGCCCACGGGCGAGGTGGTCTCGGTCCGGCTCGTCCTTGGTCCGTCTTCCTTTCGTACCAATCTTCCCGAAGACCCTCGTGCACGAACACTCGTATTCTTTCGATCTTTCTTTCGGGAAATATTTCGTGAAGAATTTGGAGAAGTGATAATCTTAGCCGTTGATTTCGAGATAACCGGGTTCGACCACATTAGTTAGCCCCCCAGCCTGCAAGACTCGGAGACGATTTTGCGGGCGATTGAAATGTTTTTAATCGAAATTTTTGGTTAAGAGTTTTTTTTTGTAGATTCTCTCTGGGATAATTTTATTGCGGAAATCCACATTATCCATCATATCCTTATAATTAGTAGTCTCTCATTCCGCATTCTCCAAACATCTCATACTCTCCAACTTTTCTCTCTTTTCTTAAGCAAGAATGTCTTCCTCCCAACACGAGAAGAAAGATTCTGACGTCGAGATGGGTGAGGCCAACCCAACCACGCCGGTCCCAGCTGCTCACGAAGCCACCCCGTCCTTTGTTGCCGGATTCCTGTCTTTCAAAGAGAGGTTGTCAAGGTGCAGTGCCGACAAGGGGGCGAACGTGATCAAGATCGAAGCATCGCCCACCCCTTCTCTGTCCGCACTGTCGTCCTCGGCCGAAGAGAAAAAGCTTTCAGGCGATGCCGCACCTCTTGCGGGAACGGACGCGGCGCTCGTGCAAGTGCCGAAGGCCCCGGCTCAGCCTTCGGATTCGTCTACCACACCAACCCCCGTTCTCAAATAAGAAAAGGCGATGGAGTCGATGCCTCCGCCCTCGGACAGAAAAGAGATCGTCATAGGGCTTCTCGCGCCTAGTGCCGCTCCTTTGTCCAAGGGTCGCAAGAGGAGCAGTGCCACGACCGAGACCGTCAAGAAGAGAAGGTGCACCAAAGGTTCGGAAGGAGAGCCTTCGGGACTTTTGCCGCAACAACGTGCTAAGGTTTGCTTCGATACTTTCGTATTACTTCGACGCGGGATACTTTGTACTATGATTATTCTGACTCTTTATCTCGTGCGCAGTTTGTGCCGCTGATTGATGGGATGATCAGCGATTGTGGCTTAGAGATAGAGTGTCTGACAAAGGATCTGGCGGGATCGCGGGAGGCATTGAGACGAGTTGAGGCCACGCTGAAGTCTGCTGAGAGTGCTCATGCTGCCAAGGTTTCGCAGCTGGAGACCCGAGTTGGTGATCTCGAGCGGGATCTCGTAAAGTCGGCAAGTGCGTTTTTTAAGATGAGGAAAGAGAAGAGGGCCAAGGCTTCCGAAGTCCGTCATCTCCAGCGCGAGATTCAGAGTCAGGCGGAAAAGAGGACCGGTGCGTCGACGGGGACCGTATCGACTCCTCGATACTATGTCTTTGAGATGTCAAGATCCAGCGTGGCTGGGTTTAGGGCAAGACCTAGGTGTAGTCTCAGACTAAGGCTATGCGATGACAAGTCGGCTTTCGTTTTGTCTGTTTGTGATTTCAACCTGATTCGTACCGATATAAAGTCCGCGAATTGTTATCGGCTTATATGACTTGTCTTGGTGCGAACCGAGCTACTTCCAAAGGCCGTTTGGAGGTGCTGACCAAAATTTTAGATTTTTTGTATAGCGTGCTATCGTATCCTTGTCGGACGTAAGAGAGCCTATCCTTTCGAGGGTGGCTGATGTCTGTTTATGACGTTAACGTTCGTTTGTTGTGATCAGCAACAAAGAAAAGATGCCATTTTTAAAGGCATTTTACCGTTAAAGGTGTACTTGTTTTGTTTTGGAAATGAGAATCTCGTTTCTATAAATGTCGGAGGAATCGTAACTTTTAGCGTGTAGCGACGTCTCGCAGATTCGAAAGTTGATTTTTCCTATTGTGCCGCTTTTGTTCGCGGGCTTTTCTCCGAAGGATGCTTCTTTCACGAGCATTCTGGGGTTTGCTGATTTTAGTGTGATAACTAATCGTTTTTGTTTAGGTGTTTTGGGCGAGTTCTGGACTGCCGCTTTGGCCGTTTGGTGAATAGCGGGCCTGGCGATCGTGAGATCGTGTTTTTCCGCGAAAAAGATTCGAAACGGTCGAGTTTTTGAAAGTGGTGGGAGTATACGAGTATACGTACCCACTCCTCCCCTTTTTTAAGATGGGGGGATAGCTGAACTCGTTTTGACGAGCTGCCTACGTACCCTTTTTCGAGGATCAAGCCATCTCGTAGTTCTTAATTCCCACGTTGTGATTAGTGGTAGTATTTTTTATGATGCATAGCGTTCCAGGTTTTGGATCTTGACGTCCTGCATGTTTGCGATTTGGTATGATGCTGGTCGGACCACCTTCATGACTTTGTACGGTCCTTCCCAGTTTGCCCCCAGCTTTCCTGCGTTACGCTCGGCAGTGTTTTGGAAGACTTTGCGCAAAACCAGGTCGCCCTCTTTGAACCTCCGGTGGCGGACGTTTGAGTTGTAGTATTTCGCGGCAGCGTGCTGGTAGTTTTGGATTCGTATGAGAGCCTGGTCTCGTCGCTCGTTAATAAGGTCGAGTTCGTCCAGCAGCATCGCGTTGTTAAGATCTTCTCGTTCGGGGAGGAATCTTCTCCGTACTCCGGGAAATTCTACTTCTGCGGGGATCATACATTCCGTTCCGTAAACAAGGGCGAATAGGGTTTCACCCGTAGTCCGTCTCGGGGTCGTACGATGTGACCAAAGGACTCCTTCGAGCTCTTCTGCCCATCGCCCCTTTTTGGCTTCTAAGCGCTTTTCTAACCCGTCGAGGACGGTCTTGTTGATGGTCTCTACCTGGCCGTTGCACTGCGGATATCTGGGAGTCGACTTGGTCAGTTGTATCTTCAACTTCTTGCAGAATGCTTCGAATCGGGTAGAGATGAACTGAGACCCGTTGTCTGTTACGATTTCGTAAGGGACCCCGTGTCTGGTGATGATGTACGTCTTTGATACTTGCGTAGGAATCCGCCTCTACCCACTTTGAGAAGAAATCCATGAGGACCAGTAGGAAGCGTTTCTTCTTTGAGTTATGCAATGGCCCGACGATATCCATGGACCGCCGCACAAAGGGATACGGAGACGAGATGGACGAGAGGACTTCTGCGGGTTGATAGATTGTCGGCACGTGCCTTTGGCATTTTTCGCACTTCCGTGCGAACTTCTCACAGTCTTTGATCATAGTTGGCCAGTAATAACCGTGGCGTTTTATTTTGAAGGCGAGAGATCTTCCGCCGGAATGGTTCCCGCATGATCCGGAATGGACCTCCTCCATTACTCTTCTCGCTTTTTCACCTTCGGCGCAGGTCATGAGTGGGCCGGAGAATCTCCATTTGTAGATTTCTCCTTCTACCATTACGTATCGTGCAGCCTGGGTCTTAATTTTGCGGGCTGCCCATTTCTCGGTGGGAAGCGCTCCGTCGATTATGAATGCTCGGATCGGCTCTAGCCATGGGCTGTCGCAGCCGTATTCCGACTGATCCACGTTTTCTTCTGGTGGGTCTTCGATTTCCTCCGCATTTTCGATTTGTGCTCGAATCAGATTGGCGATCACTGGTGGTCCGATGCTCGGATGTTCAATGAACTCGACGGGATTACCCGTCTCAGTCCAGAATCCGAACTTGGCGCGAGTGCGGCCAAGGCATCTGCCTAGTATTTTCCGAGCGAGGAATCCTAGTGAGGGCGAAGTGGTCGAAGTCTCGGGAGAGGTCTTGGATGAGTTTTAGATAACCGTCCATTCTTTCGTCCCTCGCTTCGTATTCTCCGCTGTACTGATTCGCGACTAACTGAGAGTCACAGTAAGCGTGAATGTTGCGGATCTTGAGCCTGTGGGCTAGTCGTAACCCTGCAACGAGTGCTTCATATTCGGCCTCGTTGTTTGACGCATGGAACTCTAATCGGAACGATTGTTCCAAGACTTCGCCGGTCGGAGACGTGAGCCGGATTCCGGTCCCGGATCCTTGTTTGGACGATGATCAGTCAACGTGAAGGATCCAAGTTGAATCTGGTTCCGTGTTCATCATATCCCCCGTGGGCAATTCTACCAAGAAGTCCGCTAGTACTTGAGATTTTGTGCAGGTTCTTGGGCGGTACTCTACGTCGTACTCGCTTAGTTCGATTGCCCATTTCGCGAGTCGTCCTGACTGACTCGGACTATACAAGATTCTTCGCAGGGGGAAGGTGGTGAGGATTATTATGGTATGCGACTGGAAGTACGGCCGGAGTTTTCTTGTCGATGTCACAACTGCAAACGCTAGTTTCTCCATCAGGGGATACCGGGTCTCAGCGTCCAGTAACGTTTTGCTTATGTAGAAGATTGGTTTTTGCTCACCGTGTTCTTCTCTAATCAAAACGCCGCTTACCGCTGTTGCGGAGACTGCGATGTACAGGAACAAGGGTTCTCCCTCTACTGGTTTCGCGAGGACGGGAGGAGTGGCCAGGTAACGCTTTAGCTGTTGGAAAGTTTTTTCGCATTCCTCCGACCATTCGAATTTCTTGTTTCCTTTCAATGTGTCGTAGAAAAGAAGGCACTTGGCTGTTGAGCCTGAGTTAAAACGGTTTAAGGCCGCGACTCTTCCGGTTAGCCTTTGGACTTCCCGTTTTGTCTTTGGCGAGACCATTTCTATTAACGCGTTTATCTGTTTAAGGTTATCCTCGATTCCGCGACACGTGACTAGGTAACCGAGAAACTCTCCCGATGCCACGGCGAACCTACATTTAGTCGGGTTTAATTTCATGTTGTGTAAATTCAACCTTGCGAAGCACTCTTCCAAATGGGATACGTGATCGTGTTCGTCAAGGGATTTTACGAGCATGTCATCGATGTAAACTTCCATAGTTTTTCCGAGTTTCTCGGAAAACATTTGATTGATGAGTCGCTGATAAGTAGCGCCTGCGTTCTTGAGGTCGAAAGGCATTACTTTGTAACAATACGTTCTGCGGTCGGTGATGAATGCGGTCTTCTCGCGATCGTCTGGGTTCATCATGATTTGGTTGTACCTAGAGAATGTCTCCATAAACGATAAAAGTTTGTTTCCTGCTGTCGCTTCGACCAATCGGTCGATGTGCGGAAGTGGAAAACAATATTTTGGGCAGGCCTTGTTGAGATCGGTGAAGTCGACGCAGACTCGCCATTTGACCACGACAGGGTTGGCGAGCCAGTCCGGGTACCTGACTTCCGTTATTGACCCCACTTTAAGGAGTTTTTCGACTTCCTCGTTTACCGCGGTGGCACGCTCTGGTCCTAGTTTCCGTCTTTTTTGCTTGACGGGTTTGTAGGTCGGGTCAATATTGAGCTCGTGGCAAGTTATGCCGATGTCGATCCCTGGCATATCCTCCGCGGCCCAAGCGAACGTGCTGAGGTTCTTTTTAAGACAGGCTACGAGCCTTGTTCTCAAAGGCTCGCGGAGGTTGGCTCCGATCTCGACGCACCATTCCGGGAATGATTCGTCTAGGCAGACCGAGATTACCGGTTCACAAGTTGGTTCAGCCTTTCCATCTTGAGCTTCGACCCTCTGAGATCGCCAGAAGACATCCGAGTCTTGTTCTCGGGCGCTCTTATCGAGAGTCAGCTTTATTTTCTTTTTGCGGGAAGCTTCGACTACTGAGTTCTTTCTTTTCATCTCAGCAGTGAAACATACTTGCGCCATCCTGCGATCTCCTTGTATTGTTTCGACTCCACGAGGGGTTGGAAACTTAAGGCACATATGGAATGTCGAGGGGATCGCTCGCATGGAATTCAGCCATGGAGTACCGATGATCGCATTGTACGATGTTGGGCGGTCGATGACTAAGAATTCGTGACTTTGACGACGCTCCCGGCTCTAACCACGAGGTTGATCGAGCTGAGGGTCATAGTAGCATCTCTCGACAGTTCGAATATTGGGCTGGGTTCTTCCGTGACGGCGCACAGGTCGATCTCCATTCTCTCAAGGGTGCTTTTGTAGATAATTTTGGCCGAGCATCCGGTGTCGACCAACACTCTCGCTACGTCGATGTCCTGGATTGTCGGCTCGACGACAAGGAGATCGTTATGGGGTTTGGCCTGGTCGGCGGTTGCCCAGTCCTTGAAAGAAACGACATCGCTAGCTGCTGGAGTGGACATCCTGTATCGTTTAGTGATTTTCGAGTTAGAGAATTCGTCCCCCCCTCCTTCTAGCGCCAAACTGTGGGAACCGGTATTCACACCGTCAATTTTAATGAATAAATATGGAGGAAAACCGAGTGAACCCGATCTTCCTTGAAGGTCCGAATTCTCTGCGTAATCACTTTAAAACAATAAGAAGATAGACAGCAAGACAAAAATAGATAGTCGCTCAGAGGCGTTTTATTAATTGAATAGTATGAGTACAAGATTTCTCCGAGAGGAGTAGAGATATGCTAACTATCAGAACAACAGAACAGGAGGCGGCCAAGACGTCCTAAGCCTTGCCGTGCTAGTCTAACCACTTAAATCCTACGTTCTCTAAGCTAGCAGGAGTTCTCTAAGTCTAAATTCTCGGATCCTTTTTCTTCTGCTCCAGCTCTCCTTATATAGTTGCTTTAGGTCGGTGGCCCGTTTACCCTTTTGCCTTTGGGCCCAAGTTTATCTCTTTTTGGGAATATTCTGTTCTCTGTCGATCTTCATAGTTATCCTCGAATCTCCGATGTTTATCCTTGGAAACTTTACATTTATCCCGTTCTCGTGAGTTAGGATAAACCGTCGTAGTTTCTAATGGGCTTGGACCATGAAATCCGTGGATCAGCCTTCAGGCATGTTTAGGTCCTCAAGGGCCATTCTAGGCCTTTCGGGCGTTCCTACGATTTTCTCGGTCTTAGTCTCAAAGCTTCGGAAACAACTCCGATCAAGACGAAATGAGAAATATAGGATCCAAAGGTCAGGAAACGCAACCATACGAAGGGCGTAAGAGCCGAAATGAGTCGGACTGACCGTGATTGGATCGTCCTTTTCCTGTGGACGGGACGACCTTAGCATGCACCGTCCTCGCCCACGGATGAGGTGGCCTCGGTGCGGCCAGTCCTCGCCCACGGGCGAGGTGGTCTCGGTGCGGCTCGTCCTCGCCCACGTGCGAGGTGGCCTCGGTGCGGCTCGTCCTCGCCCACGGGTGAGGTGGCCTCGGTGTGGCTCGTCCTCGCCCACAGTCGAGGTGGCCTCAGTGCGGCTCGTCCTCGCCCATGGGCGAGGTGGCCTCGGTGCGGCTTGTCCTCGCCCACGGGCGAGGTGGCCTCGGTGCATGCTACTACGATTCTCAAGCAATCACCATTGATAAGAAAATGTATCAAATAAATCAAATTGAAAATCAAAATAAAATACAATTATCCCAAGACACCAAACCGTCCAGAAATCCGACTTCTCATCATGCTCACCTGCAATGGGAAGAAAGAGGGGTGAGCAACAAAGGATTCGCTCAGTGAGGTATAGGATGCTAAACCGCAAACCACAAAGATGAGTAAATTGAACTCCAACTATGGAAGTTTAGCTATAACATGAAACAAACACGATGACTAATGCATCACACAGACACAAACAATGCAATGATAGCACATAGCTAACCCATACACCCCGCATTTCCTCATAAGGATATAATACAAACGTTGCGTCGCTAGTACAATCTGTCTCTGTACCCCCGCTGTAACACCCCCGGACCGTCCTAGACATAGGTCGACCCACCGGCTAACAATCAAACAAGAACATGACCGATGAACCAACCAACGCCAAGGGTTGGAGATGAAAGGCCAACCAGCCAGCCAACAATCAAAAAAGAACATGACTGACCATCCAACCCAACACCTTGATCCAGAAGCACTACGTGACGGGTTAGGAACAATCCGGTCAATGTCGCAGAATTTACTCCGTAACATAAACCAGTTCGTCCACTAACTCGTCCTGCTAAATCAAGACATAAGGCTTTGCAACCCGTACCAAGACTTAACGATTTCCATTAGATCGAGGCCTATGGCTTTTCAACCCGTACCAAGACCTAACGTTGTGTTAGACCGGACTAGTTAATTATCAGAGTACTCATGATGCGCATATAAAACAATTACTTTGTTGATTTAAGAAATATCCATACATTGAATAATTTAAGACTGGGCCCGGCCTAATGCCAAATCGAGTCAACTAAACACTTATCGAAATACCGTTTACAAAAGGCATAAAAATCTACACCGGCGGTCCTAACGTCCAGCACCAAGCTATCCGATCATCTTTTACATAAAGGGACCTACAAAGAGGACAACAGAGATGGATGAGTAACCTAATGTCACTCAGTGAGTTACAATCCCCAACTA
This sequence comes from Brassica juncea, assembly GCA_018703725.1. Taxonomy (NCBI): domain Eukaryota; kingdom Viridiplantae; phylum Streptophyta; class Magnoliopsida; order Brassicales; family Brassicaceae; genus Brassica; species Brassica juncea. Next base: position 11,025,620 of record CM031941.1, on the reverse strand, counting down.
ACAAATACAACCCCTCGCTATCCCACCCCAAATAAATATAAAGCGAGAGGTTCACCTAATAACATAAAACAATAATGCTAATAATATAAGCGAATCAGAAATCTGCAGCAGAAAATAATACGAGTAAAATATCAATACTAGTCGCTAAAACCAGAAAATCGATCTCATCTTAAACTAGGGTTTACCAATCCCTTTATACTTATAAAATATATAACTAAGGTCTTTGTGACTTTGTGTTCCTCCTCCTCATCCTCGGCAATATCCTATCCCCCTACCACAAAGGCCAGAAGAAGGAACTTTAAACCGAACGCGGCCCACAGTACATTCGGGTCACCGCGCGACAGCCCCAGTACGTTCGGGCCACTGCCGGTTGTCACACGAAGATCGCGGCCCACAGTACGTTTGGGTCACTGCGAGACAGCCCACAGTACGTTCGGGTCACTGCCGGTCACTACCTCTTCGTGCAACCACTCAGCCATAGGCCATGACCCCGTCTCTCTGAGTGTTCTCGACCCAGCGAATAAGGGGTTTCCATAAACCCGCCAGGTACAAGGTTGAGGAAACACTAATCACTCCTACACATGCCTATATGGCTAACATATAGCTAATACTAAACCCGGTAATATAACCAAGTTTCTAAGCAATAATCACAATCAACACAATCAAACACAATCAACACAACCCTGATGCATGCTTCCTTTACATGTCAGAAGACACCACCACGTCCACATGTCTCTGTTGGGGTCAAAATCGGTCAACGACGAAATCGTCACCCGAAAGTCCTCGACAGAAAACCAAGTAACGATCAAAACCAAGAAACGGGTCGTCACTCGATGAACTCACAAGAAGGCATGAACGGACCGTGAGCCCCGGGGATCAACGAAGGCGAGCAACAGCAGGCACCGGCGGACGCAGGACACGGCACGGGCGGCAGGGCACCTGGGGCCGGCGGCAGGCTTGCCCTGTCCCGTCTGGCGCCGGCTTCAGGCCTGTCGTCTCCCGTCTGGCGCCGGCGGCAAGGGTCCTGGTTCCCATCTATGCAATCGTCTCGTGATCTCGGGCAACGGCAGCATCTTGGTCCCTTAAACCCATGTCCGGATTGTCCGCAAACTACAATGATTCTTCCGCAAAGCCTTCTCAATTGTTTAAAAGTTCATATTTTAAACGTCTAAAGTTTGAAGCCTCATTACTCAAACCCTTGAAAACGGTTATCTCGAAATCTACGGCTAAAGATCCTTCCAAACTCAAAGATTTCCCGCACGAACGACTAAACTGGGGAAAGATCGGGCAATAGAGAACCCACGGGGGGCAAGCCGGCCTGACGCCGGCGGCACGCGTCACACAAGCCGGCCTGGCGCCGGCGGCACGCGGGCCGGCCTGGGGCCGGCGGCACGCGGGCCGGCCTGGCGCCGGCGGCACGCGGGCCGGCCTGGCGCCGGCGGCATGCGGGCCGGCCTGGCGCCGGCGGCACCCCAGCCTGGCGCCGGCAGCACGCGTTCCGCAGGCCGGCCTGGCGCCGGGGGCAAGCCCCCTGACGCCGGTCGACGGCCCTCGTCCTGGTCTCGGTCCCATCATGCTCGGTCTGATCCCATCTTGGCTTGTTTGGATCAATCTTCGTGAGTTCGGTACGATCACGGTTATTCTAAACACCAAACTTCTCGACTATACGAGGAATTGGGGTTCCTTCGGAAATGCCGAAACCTTCAAAGACTATTCTTTCGAAAAACCGTAAAAACGTCTAAATGGCTCGACATGGCCAAAATGGCCCACTTACGATTTTCCGAAAAGGAAGGATAACTATGACGGTTTATCCTTATCCTCACATAAGAGATAAATGTCAAGTTTCCAGAAGATAAATGTCAAGTTTTCCCAAGATAAATGTCAAGTTTCCTGATAAACACGAAGATGGACGAAAATGGAAAAAGCCCGATTCAGCCCGAAAGAAGATAGACCGTCTTAAGAGGAGTATATAAGGAGAGCTTTGGGCGAGGAGTAAATCATCACAAAACTTCCAGAGCACTTAGCACTTAGAGCGATTTAGCATTCTTTTCTGTTTTCACTAGCGAGCTGCGACTCAACTAGGATAGACTTAGGCGACCGGACTAGCGGACTTTTCGACAGCTATTACAGCCGATTTCTTTGCTTGTTGTACACGCTCAAACGAGAATTCAGAAATAAGATCTCTTTCGCTCAACTCTTACGATTTTTATTTTGACAACTTTAATCTCCATTGATTGTATCGTGTGTGGCCCAGCAGATATCCGGGACCTTCAAGGAAGATCGGGTTAACTCGGTTTTCCTCCACAAATCGTTTATCAGAAATTGACGGTGTGAATTTCGGTTCCCACAGTTTGGCGCTAGAAGGAGGGGGCGTTACGGATCTATCTATCTCGCAACTGCACACGCTCGATCATGTCTACTGACGTCACCAAAGACCAGCCAACACTAGACGGAACACCCGTCGACGCCAACGTTGAGAAGACTCCAACTGGAGATACGTCCACAGTCACTGCTGATGCAAACACTGAGGCACTCAGACAGATGAAGGAACTGTTCACCTCCGCCTAGGAACGGGCGGAACAACAGGACAAGCTGATAACCTCGCTCGCAAAACAGGTCGACACCTTAACTACGAGGAGCAAGTTGCCGCGCGGATCCACCAACGCACGCCGCGGCAGAAGACTCGACTTCGGATCTCCCGGAGAACAAGAAAAAGATGCCTCGAAAGAGCCCACTCCCGAGGAAACGGCTCTGAAAGGACAGCAAACGACCTCGCAGAACCTTCCACCCCCGGCTACGGGAAACAAGGAAAGCGACGTCGAGCGCATCAATCTGGATATCAGCGACCAATCGGATCCTTCCGATGAAGACGCTGACATCCACCCTAGGAGGACCCGAAGCCAGTCCGCTCGGCAGACGGTATCCTTCGAGAGGCCCATGACAGAAGAGGAGGAAGAACTCTACTGGATGGAGCAGGAAGAACTCGCGGAAGATCAAGCTCGGATCCATCGCGACCAGCGCCGACAAACTCGGAGGAACGCCGGTAGCATTAGCGAGATCCATGATCTCCGCGAATCTCTCAAAAAGACCGTGGCCGAAGTGAAAGCGGTGAAATCGCAAATCCATCAGGCGACCAGTTCCGCCCCCGAGATCGATAGACTTCTCGAGGAAGCACGGAAAACGCCGTTCACCGCTCGGATCACGGAAACACGCATCTCAGACCCAGGAAAAATCAAAAACCCGGTCTATGACGGTACTACGGATCCTAAGGCGCACCTGCAGTCTTTCCAGATCGCAATGGGTAGGTGCAGACTCCCGGAGCGCGAACGAGACGCGGGTCATTGTCTTCTCTTCGTCGAGCACCTCAAAGGCGCTGCGCTCGAATGGTTCTCCCGGCTCAAACGGAACTCCATCGGAAGTTTCCGCCAACTGGCCTCGGCGTTTCTCAAACAATACTCTATGTTCATGGACAGAGAAACGTCTGACGTAGACCTATGGAGTCTAGCTCAGAAGGAGGACGAGTCGCTCCACGACTTCATTCGAAGGTTCAAGCTGGTGATGGCCAGAGTAACAGGCATCAGCGACAATGTCGCAATCGACGCCCTGAGGAAAACTCTTTGGTACAAGTCAAAGTTCCGAAAGTGGATACTACTGGAAAAGCCGCGGACAATCCAGGATACTCTCCACAAAGCAACGGACTTCATCATCATGGAGGAAGAGATGAAGCTTCTATCGCAGAAGCACGGACCACAGAAAACATCCTCAAAAAAGAAACCCTCTCGTAACGACAAGAACGTCCATCACGAAGGGGAAGACGCCCAAGGCGAGCATAACTACGCCATCAACTCGGAGCAAGGCAAAACCTCCGGAAACACCTGGACCAGGAACCAGTACAAGGATAATTCCTACTGCGAGTTCCACGAAACCAGAGGTCACTCCACTGCGAACTGCAAGGTTCTCGGCGCCCGGCTCGCCGCAAAGCTCCTCACCGGCGAACTATCAAAGGTCAAGAGTATAAAGGACTTGCTTCTGGACTCCGACCGCCCAAAGACCAACAAAACTGTCTCCGAGGACCGCGCGACCGAAAATCAATCGGGTGAAAAACGCGGAAGGAGACAGGACGACCAAGGGAACAACAACAGTCGCCAGAGGGTAAACATGATCATCGGAGGATCACAGTTCTACCAAGACTCAGTCTCGTCGATAAAAGCCTACGGGCGAAAAGCCGAGACAAGTTCCAACTGGTTTCCGGATAGCGATATTCCTAACCACGCGATCACTTTCGAGGAACAGGAAACTGTCGCAATCGACAAGCCTCATTGCGATCCTTTGGTTATCGACCTGGTAATCCAGGATCTCGAGGTCGGCCGCATCCTCGTCGATACAGGAAGTACGGTCAACGTTATCTTCCGCGACACCCTCTACAGGATGAAGATCCCACTTGGGGAAGTCGTCCCTGAGCCAAAACCTTTGACTGGGTTTTCGGGCGTCACTTCCATGACCCTCGGGAGAATTAAGCTCCCAGTCATGGGGAAAGAAGTCACAAAGATCGTCGAGTTCGCAGTAGTCGACAACCCGGCCATCTACAATGCCATCATGGGAACCCCTTGGATCAACTCCATGAAGGCAGTACCATCCACATATCACCTCGGCATCAAATTTCCGACTCCCACCGGAACCGCAGCCATCTGGGGTAGTCAGAAACAATCGAGACTCTGTTACCTAGCCGAGTTCAAACTGCGAAAAGATCGGAACGCCCCAGCGGCCAACCCGAAACGAGCAAAGGAATCACACAACATTCCTGAAGACTCGAAAAAAGATGATCCAGAATCATCCAAACAGGCAACGATTCAAGACAGCGACAAAGCCTCTGAGTCTACCGCCATAAAAGCAGACAGCTCGACCCCCCGCACAAACCGTCGATCCGACCAGCACGATCGAAACGGCAACGAACAGGGAGTAAAAACGTCTGCGGCAACTATCAGAACTACGAGATGGCTTGATCCTTGAAAGAGGTACGTAGGCAGCTCGTCGAAACCCGGCGAGTTCAGCTATCCTCCTCACCAAAAAGGGGGGGGGGGGGGGGGGGGGTGGGTACGTATACTCCTATACTCCCACAAAAAACGCGAAATATCCGCACATGTACTCAAAAAAATTTCGAAATTTTTCAAATAAAATTCTTTCTAGCTATTTCTTACGCTCACTTAATTTAGAAAACACGTAAACACTTCGGAAAAATGAAAATCATATCTTCGAAAGAAACGCGAGACAACGCAACTTCTGAAAAAGATAACAAAACTCGTATCATCCGCTAAAACAGTCCACCTGCAACTTAAAAAACAACTTATGCCCGTCGATTGGCTCAAACGAACGCACTCAGAAACGTTTCACTCAATACAAACTCGTAGTCAGACCTACAAGGTCCTCTTACATCCGACAAGGATATCATAGCGCGCTATACAAGAAACCCAAAATTTTGGTTTAGCGTCTCAGATAAACTCCGAAGATAGCTCGATTCTTTTAACACAAGTCATATAAGCCGGCGACTAGTCGCGGACTTTAAACGAAAAGAATCAGGAAGAAATCACTAACAGGCAAAACGAAAGCCGATCAGTCATCGCACAGCCTTAAAGCTTAGAGTAAGCCTAGGTCTTGCCCTAAACCCATTCTTGCTGGATCTTGACATCTCACAGACATAGTATCGTATACGAGATCCCAAAACATGTCTCTTATCGCTTACACCTAAAACTCTCGCTAGAAAGTAGCATACGGACCAAGCGACAAAAAAGAGTTAGGATACAAAGTGACTACTCGCATTCTTTTCTCTACACTTGACGAAAGTATAAATCAAAACAAAAGACGAAATTTCGCAAATTTTTATATTCATAAAGTCCGCAAAAGACGGCGGGATTCTAAGCCACCAACGGCCAGTCCCAAAACATAAGAATGCAACCTCCGACGGTCGCAGAATAAAACTCCTAAAAACGGCCACACACGGCCAAAACATACGATTCACAAAAGAAAGTAAACATCGAGAAATCCAGATGCGGAAATCCCGAATGAACCTGCAGGCTGGTCTACTTCCTCGTTCACGCCTTGAGCGTTCCCACCACCCTCGGCGTTCTCATCGGCTCCGGCCTCCACCGTATCCCCGGAAACCTCGATAGGTTCCCATAGTCTCCGGACTCTTTCCTCGACTGGAGGAACCAAGGACTCAGCATGAGCACACTCGGCCATAAAGTCCTTCATCTCAGCAATCTCGGAATCAAAAGAGAAATCTGGGTTCTGAGACTTGTAAAGGTTTACGACCGAGCCCCGACACTCGCGGAAATCGCCAACAAACTCCTGAGCTTCTTTAAAACATTGAAACTCAGCAGCGAACGATTCCGCCCGTTTCGCCACCTCAAGTGCGACCATCCTCCTTCCTCTCCTTTCCGCCCGAACAAGAGCTCGAGCATGAAACTCAGCTTGCTTTTTGTTCTGCGCCTTAACCTCTTGTCGGAATCGGAAGAGCTCTCGCTCAGCTTCTTTGGTCTTGAAGTTAGCAATCTAGACTTGCGGAAACTTGAGTCGAGCGCATTGCCAAACACTCTTAGTCCCTGCATAAATTCAATATCAATAAACATACATATATGCGGATTCAAAAATACGGTTAAGAAGTTCAAAGGACAAACCCTCATCGATCCGCTGGGAACCCTCGGCAAAAACCCATTGCCTCTTCTCTTCCTCCAGCGACTCGTCAGTAACAAACTCCGGAGGAAGGCCGTCAAAGAAATTTCTGGGAAGTGGAAAATCGCTGGCTCCGCCTTTTTCCGTTGGAACAAAACTAGGGTTTTCCCCCAACGGTGAAGGATCTTCCGAACCTTCCCCACCATCGATTTCTTTCCCTTTACAAGATCTCTGTTTACACTTTCGAGTCGAGACTTCGATAACCGGTTCGGCATCATATGTCGGGACAGAGTCTCGGGACCGGTAAAGCCTTACTGCATCTCGAATCCGTTCAAGAGTGAAGGACTTCCAGAAAAACGGCCTTTGACGAAGGAGATCCCTCTTGACGAAAAGATCGCCATGCAAATGCGCAACAGCCCCGTTCTCTACAAAGCGAAACTTTTTCACTAAAAACTCGCACTTCCGGAATAACAAAATAGACAACGAGTTTTCATCGTATTACCTCGGTTGAAGTTCCATCCATGCGGAAATAGATGGAGGCAGCTCTCATCGACAGAATCACCATCTATTCGGACAAAGAAGAAACGTTCCTGCCACGACTTAGGGTTTGAAGTAGTCCCCTGAATTATGGCCATATCCTTCTTAGGCAGCATGGAGTAGTAACCGTCGCTCCCCGTAGGCCGAGTGCTCCAAAGGCCTTCGAAATCACCAGGACTGAGATCGATCCCGAGCTTGTAACTTGAGATCAGTACGCCAAGCCAATTCTCTAAGGCCGGAACGCTGAGCTGACTGAACGAGAGTTCGAAGTGACGAAGCGCACGAACAATGGTGCCGGGGATCGGGAACCACATGCGGCAATACGTAAGGAAAGCCTCGTAACATGTAAAGAAACCTTCCGGAGGATTCCTCGCACTCTCGTTACCGACAGGGATCCGGAATTTGACTCCATCAGGAATCTGGTAAAAATCTCGAAGAATCCTGAGATATTTACGTGAAACCAGGCTCGGCGTAAAGGGAGCACCAGGCTGCCTCAAATGTCTCTTCGGAACAGGGACATCTGGCAGTGATGGGGGCGAACCCACAAGGGCTCGGTAATACGCATTCTTCTCTTCCTCCTCGACTAACTCCTCTTGCTTCACCGTCACATGGGCAGGAGAGTCACCCGAGGATGAATGGGAAGAAGAATTTCTCTTTGAGGATCTTGAAGACATTATTCTTAAAGAGAGAGAAAGGATTCTTGAGAGAGATGAATTTTTTATGATGATAAAGTAAGAATGAATGAGATTTCTTACTCCCTCCTTATAAAGGAGATAAAATCACTATTTACCCCGACTTTCGGCAAACAATTACGTCTCTACACCTTCCCATATGGCTATACCGCAAGACAGGACCCGAAAGACATTACGATTCCTAGCTAGCTGGGGGGCTAACTGTTGGGGTCAAAATTAGTCAACGACGAAATCGTCACCCGAAAGTCCTCGAAAAAAAAACCAAGTGACGATCAAAACCAAGAAACGGGTCGTCACTCGATGAACTCACAAGAAGGCATGAACGGACCGTGAGCCCTGGGGATCAACGAAGGCGAGCAACAGCAGGCACCGGGGGACGCAGGACACGGCACGGGCGGCAGGGCGCCTGGCGCCGGCGGCAGGCTTGCCCTGTCCCGTCTGGCGCCGGCGGCAGGCTTGCCCTGTCCCGTCTGGCGCCGGCGGCAAGGGTCCTGGTTCCCATCTATACAATCGTCTCGTGATCTCGAGTAACACAGCATCTTGGTCCCTTAAATCCATGTCCGGATTGTCCGCAAACTACAATGATTCTTCCACAAAGCCTTCTTGATTGTTTAAGTTCATATTTTAAACGTTTAAAGTTCGAAGCCTCATTACTCAAACCCTTGAAAACGGTTATCTCGAAATCAACGGTTAAAGATCCTTCCAAACTCAAAGATTTCCCGCACGAACGACTAAACTGGGGAAAGATCGGGCAATAGAGAACCCACGGGGGGCAAGCCGGCCTGACGCCGGCGGCACGCGTCACACAAGCCGGCCTGGCGCCGGCGGCACGCGGGCCGGCCTGGGGCCGGCGGCACGCGGGCCGGCCTGGCGCCGGCGGCACGCGGGCCGGCCTGGCGCCGGCGGCACGCGGGCCGGCCTGGCGCCGGCGGCATGCGGGCCGGCCTGGCGCCGGCGGCACCCCAGCCTGGCGCCGGCAGCACGCATTCCGCAGGCCGGCCTGGCGCCGGGGGCAAGCCCCCTGACGCCGGTCGACGGCCCTCGTCCTGGTCTCGGTCCCATCATGCTCGGTCTGATCCCATCTTGGCTTGTTTGGATCAATCTTCGTGAGTTCGGTACGATCACGGTTATTCTAAACACCAAACTTCTCGACTATACGAGGAATTGGGGTTCCTTCGGAAATGCCGAAACCTTCAAAGACTATTCTTTCGAAAAACCATAAAAACGTCTAAATGGCTCGACATGGCCAAAATGGCCCACTTACGATTTTCCGAAAAGGAAGGATAACTATGACGGTTTATCCTTATCCTCACATAAGAGATAAATGTCAAGTTTCCAGAAGATAAATGTCAAGTTTTCCCAAGATAAATGTCAAGTTTCCTGATAAACACGAAGATGGACGAAAATGGAAAAAGCCCGATTCAGCCCGAAAGAAGATAGACCGTCTTAAGAGGAGTATATAAGGAGAGCTTTGGGCGAGGAGCAAATCATCACAAAACTTCCAGAGCACTTAGCACTTAGAGCGATTTAGCATTCTTTTATGTTTTCACTAGCGAGCTGCGACTGAACTAGGATAGACTTAGGCGACCGGACTAGCGGACTTTTCGACAGCTCTGACAGCCGATTTCTTTGCTTGTTGTACACGCTCAAACAAGAATTCAGAAATAAGATCTCTTTCGCTCAACTCTTACGATTTTTATTTTGACAACTTTAATCTCCATTGATTGTATCGTGTGTGGCCCAGCAGATATCCGGGACCTTCAAGGAAGATCGGGTTAACTCGGTTTTCCTCCACAAATCGTTTATCAGAAATTGACGGTGTGAATTTCGGTTCCCACAGTCTCTCAGCATGGATGGAGTGCATGCGTCGCGACACACCGCCCTCTGCTTGTCGATCAGCATGCTTCGGTTGCATGCGCGGTGGCACCTCATGCTCCACATGTCTTTCAGCATGGCCAGGACTCATGCAAAGTTACACCTCTTCTCCTGCCTGGAAGACCAGATTTCCATCAGCATGTCTGGATCACATGCACGGCGACACACGGTGCCCACATGTCGATCAGCATGCTTTGGTTGCAGATATGGCGACATCTCATGCTTCTGCATGTCAGGCTGCATATCTTGCTTCCATGCACGGCGACACCTCGAGCTTGTGGATACACTCGAGCTTATCCCTAAGACAGTTGCCACCATGTTCTTATCCCATATATCAAGCCACCTCGAGCTTCTCGGTTGATTTACGCGATTTCGACCTTTCCGGCATATTTTTGGCCCGCGATAAATCCCGAATGATTTTCCGCTCCCGTTCTGATGCGCTGAATATTTTTAATAAACTCCATAATATTTCTGAAGTTAAAGAAAAATATTTCCCGAGCCTCCGGCTTCCTCGAACAATTCACAATACTGAAATTAGCAATTTTAGCTAACTTCGGGTTTTTCCGTCGTGCTTCAATTTCCGTCATTCTTGCTTCCCGTCCTGCTTAATTTCCCGTCCATTTTAAATTCCCGTCCTGCTTCCGGCTTCAAGAATCATATTTTAGTGAAACAAAAAATTTTCCGGGAAAACTTCGCGGTGAAGAAACGTCGGCTTCGTAAACGTCATGCTTGCAAAAATTTTATTCTTCCAAAACATCCGTCTGGTCAATCTAACACCTTCTCTAACAGGGTTGAGCAGCTTAAGGTTCCTTCACGATCAATTCTTCGACCACTTCATTCTTCGAAATTTCTCGATCGACCCTTCTTTCCCGCGGTTCGGCCACTATGTGATGCTCGACCAATCTTCTTTTTTCTCTGAACCATGTCAAGTTTTTCGTGATGGAAACTTAACATTACTCAAGATGTTTCGATCCCCAAAAGCTCGGCTCCAAATTACAACTTCTCGATCTCGGCCATTTTACCCCTTTGGGCGGGTTATTACACCCGCCCTCCAAAGCTGTGTCGAATGCAAACATCTCTGCACCACACACTGTGAAGATGAAGCAATAAAGATCTAGAGTGTGTGAAGATGAAGCAATGAGATATGGAAATGAAGCAATAAAGAAACAAGAGGGAATCAGGCAAGTTCAAATGAAGCATGAGCTGTGTTGCCTTGTGTTCCAAGGCTGTCCACTAGATGAAGCACAAGACAAAGATAAGGAGACTAAATTATAATAATCAGAAGAAGATATCTTGTGCTGTGTGAGACAAAACAAGAGAGAGAGACGTTGGAGTGGGCCAAGAAGAGAGAGAGAGAGAGCTGTTGGAGTGTGCTACATGAAGGATCACATGTTCCAAGTCAATGGAGATGCTTAGGACATGTCACTGTCCAAGACCAGCCTGCACAAGATCAGACTTGTCCTCTTCTTCCCTTGTTTATTATTTGTCTAGTTTATAATATATCTCATGTCTTGCAACCTCTTTATATATATGGGATGTTCCCATAAACAAATCAAGCAACGGAATAAGAAATTCCTTCTTCATATTCTCTCATTTGCAATGTTCTCTCTCTTGCTTATTTTCACTTAATCTGCTTAATCTCTTTGATATTACCTCATAAACCTTCTCATAAATCACTAATTCTCACATGGTATCAGAGCTATTAAGCTCTTGAACCTATTACTTCCGCAAATCTTTACTCTGATTATTCCTTACAAAAATATTTTCTATTTTCTCTCATCATTCTTGAACTGTTCTTGAGTTGTTCTTGATGGATTCTGGAGAAAATTCAAAAATGTTTGTGATTCCAGCTACCCTTAAGGGAGCTAACTACCTGTTGTGGGCAAGACTTGCTAAGACAGCTCTTGGTGGCAGAGGCTACTGGGATATTGTTGAAGAAGGCAAGAACCCAAAGAAAACAATCCTAGGAGAGGATGGTAGAGAAGTGGTGGTGAGTGGAGCTGGTGACAAGAAGAAGAATCAAGAGGACCTCATGGTGCTATCTATTCTTCAGTCCAGCCTTGATGCTTCACTCCAGGAAGCTTATGGCTACTGTGAAACCTCCAAAGACCTATGGGATACACTAAAGAAGGTCTATGGAAACCAGTCCAACATCAGTAGGGTGTTTGAAGTCAAGAGGGCTATCAATACTCTAAGTCAAGAGAACAATGACTTTGATAAACACTTTGGGAAGTTTAGATCCCTGTGGGCTGAGCTAGAGATGCTAAGGCCAGCAACTATTGATCCAGATGTGTTGAATGAAAGGAGAGAACAAGACAAGGTGTTTGCTCTTCTCTCTACTCTCAACCCTGGATACCATGACCTCATCAAGCATATCCTAAGAGACAAGGAACTCCCATCCCTTGAAGAAGTGTGTGCTCGGATTCAAAAAGAACAAGGATCAGTGGGGCTCTTTGGAGTCAAGAGAGACTTAGTACTTGCAAACCAAGCTGAAGGAGTTGCAAACAAAGGTACCTACAAGACTGAAGACAAGAAGGTGTGGACATGTGATCATTGCAAGAAGAGAGGCCATGGAAAGGACAAGTGCTGGATCCTCCACCCTCACCTCAAGCCACAGAAGTTCAGAACCAACTACAATGATACAAGGGCCAACTTCTCTGGTAACATGGGAGAGCCATCTACTCCAGCAAGCATGCGCCCAGCTTCAGCAGGTGGTGAAGGCAAAGCAATGGCTTCTAGTGGCAACCTGACCTTGAGGAACAATCAAGATGAAGTCATCAGGCGCTCTGACATTGAAGCTCTCATCAAACTCCTCAAAGACAACTCTGGTAACACACTTGGTACCTCTTTACATGCCTCCACTTGTGGTATCTTGCTGAATGCTTTAACTGAACCTAAAATTACAAAACCATTGGTTATAGATTCAGGGGCAAGTCACCACATGATTAGTGATCTCAACTTAATTAAAAATATTGTTCCTGCCCTAGGAAATGTTATGATAGCTAATGGAGAGAAAGTTCCAATCAAAGGTGTAGGTGATCTTAGGCTATTTGATAAAGATTCTAAAGCTTTCTACATGCCTAGTTTTACCTCTAACTTGTTATCAGTTAAAAGAGCCACTAATGACTTGAATTGTAGTGTTACTTTCACTCCTAATGATGTCTACTTTCAGGATATTGAAACTAGTAGGCTGCTTGGCAAAGGTGTAACCAAGGGAGACTTGTACTTACTTGAAGACACTAAGCTCTCAGCTGATTTATCTTATGCTTTAAATTCCATTTCTACTTTACCTAAAGATGTATTATGGCATGCTAGATTAGGACATCCCCATTCTCGTGCTTTGAACATCATGCTTCCTAGTATTTCCTTTAAAAGTGATTGTGAGGCTTGTATCCTAGGCAAACATTGCAAGAGTGTGTTCCCTAGATCAAGTACTATTTATGAAAATTGCTTTGACTTAATCCACTATGATGTATGGACAGCTCCATGCATATCTAGAGAACATCATAAGTATTTTGTGACCTTTATAGATGAAAAATCAAAATATACATGGATCACATTATTACAATCTAAAGATAGGGTCTTAGAAGCTCTCATAAATTTTCAAAACCATGTATCTAATCACTTTAATGCCAAGATTAAGATTTTGAGATCAGATAATGGAGGAGAATACACAAGCAATGCTTTCAAAGAACACTTAGCCAAACATGGGATGATCCACCAGACTAGCTGCCCATATACTCCACAACAAAATGGTGTAGCTGAGAGAAAGAATAGACATCTCATGGAGGTGGCAAGGAGTATGATGTTTCACACAAGTGTTCCCAAACGTTTTTGGGGAGATGCAGTCCTAACAGCATGCTATCTAATCAATAGGATCCCTACAAAAGTCCTTCAAGATCAATCCCCTTATGAGGTACTTAACAAAAACAAATCATCTATAGATTATATGCGTGTGTTTGGGTGTCTTTGTTTTGTTTTGATACCAGGAGCACAAAGAGATAAGTTGTCAGCCAAGAGCACAAAGGCAATCTTTATTGGATACTCTCCTCACCAGAAGGGCTATATGTGTTATGTACCAGAGACCAGGAGGGTCTTAGTCTTAAGAGATGTGAAATTTGTGGAATCTAGAGGCTACTATGATGGAAAGAGTTGGGAAGAGTTAGAGAACCTGTCCCACTCAGCCTCGGATAGAGCTAACAACCTAAGGAGAGTAATGGAAAGACTTGGAATCAGTATACAACAAGATCAAGGAGCCATTACACCTGAAGAGCTAGCCACGCCATCTACTGAGGTTGATACTGATGTGATTGAGCTTCCTCACCTTGATCCTGAGGGGGACAATCAAGCTGAACACTATCAAGATGATTCAGCAAGTCATGATCAAGCTGAGCATCATACACAAGAGGAGCAAGCTGAGCATTATACACAAGAGGAGCAGGATCATCACATGACTCAAGAGGAGCCAGTAGTGATTGCAAGCCAGCCTCAGCCTAATATTGATCAAGCTGCAACTGAGGAAAGTAGCTCACAGCCGGGTCCAAGAAGAAGTTCTAGGATCAGACAGCCGGTGGACCTAAATTGGAAGAACAATAGGGTCTACTTCAATGCTCAAGCTGTGGTTCATCCCATACAAGGAGTGTGCTCTCTAGCTCATTATCCCCAAGAACATGTGGTGTTTATTGGAGAGTTGGATCAGGAATACATTCCAAGGTCTTATGAGGAAGCTATGGAGCATGAGGAATGGAAAGAATCAGTGGGCAGTGAGACTAATGCCATGATTATCAATGATACATGGTATGAAGCTGAACTACCTAAAGGCAAGAGAGCTGTAACAAGCCGCTGGATCTTCACCATCAAGTACAATGCTGATGGGACAGTAGAGAGGCGCAAGACAAGGCTAGTAGCAAGAGGCTTCACTCAAACATATGGAGAGGATTATCTAGATACCTTTGCACCAGTTGCTAAACTTCACACCATAAGGATAATCCTATCCTTGGCTGTCAACCTAGAGTGGCATTTATGGCAAATGGATGTGAAGAATGCTTTCCTACAAGGAGAACTAGAAGATGAGGTCTACATGAGGCCACCTCCTGGCCTAGAACACCTAGTGAAACCTGGAAATGTCCTTAGACTCAAGAAGGCTATCTATGGATTGAAACAATCACCTAGAGCATGGTACCACAAGCTCAGCACCACACTCAATGGAAGGGGCTTTGTGAAATCTGAGGCAGATCATACTCTCTTTACACTCACCAGCAAGAAAGGGATTGTTGTGATCTTAGTATATGTTGATGATATCATCATCACCGGGAGTGACAAAGAAGGTATACTCTTAACTAAAGCTTTCCTTAGATCATCTTTTGATATCAAAGACTTGGGAGAGTTAAAGTACTTTCTAGGAATTGAGATGTGCCGATCCAAGGATGGGCTATTCTTATCCCAAAGAAAGTACACACTTGATCTTCTGAATGAGGCAGGTGATCTAAGAGGAAGAGCAGACAAGACTCCACTAGAAGATGGGTATAAGGTGCTGCGTGAGGGGGAGATTGAAAACAAGCCATATGCTGATGTGAAACACTATAGGAGAATGGTGGGAAAGTTGATATACCTCACCATCACCAGGCCTGATGTATGCTTTGCAGTCAACCAAGTAAGCCAGCATATGCAAGCTCCCAAGATACACCATTGGAACATGGTTGAGAGAATTCTAAGATACCTAAGAGAGGCGCCAGGTCAAGGAGTATGGATGGGATGCAACAAAAGCACAGAGATAGTTGGGTATTGTGATGCTGATTGGGCAGGGGACAGAGTGGATAGGAGATCCACCACAGGCTATTGTACATTCATTGGAGGCAATCTTGTTACTTGGAAGAGCAAGAAACAGAAGATAGTGTCATGCTCAAGTGCTGAAGCTGAATATAGGGCAATGAGGAAGCTCACTAGTGAGTTGATCTGGATCAGGAACCTACTTCAAGACTTGGGTATAGAGACATCAACTCCAATCACCATGCATTGTGATAATCAAGCTGCAATACACATAGCTTCCAGCAGTGTGTTCCATGAGAGAACTAAACACATTGAGGTGGACTGTCATAAAGTTAGGCAAGCAGTGGAACAAAGGATCATCTTACCTTGCTACACAAGGAGTGAGGATCAACTAGCTGACATCTTCACCAAGGCTGCAAGCACCAAGGTTTGCGAGTTCATACACTCCAAGTTAGGACTCGTAGATCTTTCATCACACTGATCTTCTTAGCCATGAAGTGTTCTACTCTTTTTCCTTGGCTTGGTTTTTATCCCATGAGGTTTTTCCAAGCTAAAGGTTTTAATGAGGGAATGCTTCATGGTTTCCAAGCTTGACCAGTCCCTATGGTCAAGCTTGAGGGGGAGTGTGAAGATGAAGCAATAAAGATCTAGAGTGTGTGAAGATGAAGCAATGAGATATGAAAATGAAGCAATAAAGAAACAAGAGGGAATCAGGCAAGTTCAAATGAAGCATGAGCTGTGTTGCCTTGTGTTCCAAGGCTGTCCACTAGATGAAGCACAAGACAAAGATAAGGAGACTAAATTATAATAATCAGAAGAAGATATCTTGTGCTGTGTGAGACAAAACAAGAGAGAGAGACGTTGGAGTGGGCCAAGAAGAGAGAGAGAGAGAGCTGTTGGAGTGTGCTACATGAAGGATCACATGTTCCAAGTCAATGGAGATGCTTAGGACATGTCACTGTCCAAGACCAGCCTGCACAAGATCAGACTTGTCCTCTTCTTCCCTTGTTTATTATTTGTCTAGTTTATAATATATCTCATGTCTTGCAACCTCTTTATATATATGGGATGTTCCCATAAACAAATCAAGCAATGGAATAAGAAATTCCTTCTTCATATTCTCTCATTTGCAATGTTCTCTCTCTTGCTTATTTTCACTTAATCTGCTTAATCTCTTTGATATTACCTCATAAACCTTCTCATAAATCACTAATTCTCACACACACAACACAAAGCTGCGTCGCTAGCCCAGACGTCTCTGAGCCCCCGCCCTCCATAGTGGCATCGCTAGTTCAGGCATCCTTAAACCCCCGCCCTCGCACATAGTCCCTACTCATAAATATGTACATATATATATCTCATAACTCAACATCACACAATCCAATCAATAGTTGAATCCTCTAGACCCCTAATTCTGGTTTACAAGAAATAAACTAACTATCAATCACAACTCAAACAGACTTGATTCATGTTCGAAATCTAAACCTATCATAGGAAGAATTCTGTACTGGTACTGGATTTACGGAGTAGACCCTCTCACCTTAGCTATATCGGAGAACTGGAAACATAAACGGAAATAACGAGAAGACTTGGACAACAAGAAAACTCAAGGTTTCTTCATGGGTCTTGATCTCTCACAAATGGCGCACAAAATCCAAACGCATCACATGACAGATCAACACTATACTGAGATTAATTAATTAAGGCTAGGGTTTGATAACTTGTCACACAAGAAGCACAAGAGAAAAGCACGCAACCTTAGCTAACGTTTTTCCTCACGTTCTCCATAACACCAACCAATATGTAACGTCAACGGCATAGCATTTGATGGCTCTCCGACAACATGGATCAACTCCGGTGACCAAGGGCTAGCGGTGCAGTTCGGTGACCGGTGGTGGTTAGTGGTGTTGAACGCCGTGGCCCCGATGCGGGTTCCTGTCACCTCATCTCGGTTCATCGTCACAATGACAAAGTGTGGAGATGGTTCCGGTGCTCTCTGGCAGTGATCCTCCAGCGGCAGTGGCTCCCCTCCAGTGATAGTAGCCGGCGGTGAATGAAGATGGTGGATGCGTCACGTCTTATCTCTTACACAAAGCACACAGATGGCAAAGGATAGAGATGAGGAAAAAGGTGATGGGGCTGCTGGTGGTGAAAGGCAAGGGTGGAGTCTTCTCTCAGCTTTTCACTTTGACGGCTAGGTTAGATTGAAGAGGGAGATGCATACACATTATATATATGAGTTGCACGGTTTGGTAAAACCAAAAGGAAATAAATTGGTTTGGTCCAATTTAATTAAACAGAAAAATCAAATCAAATTCGGTTAAGAAAACCGGGTCGTTACAAAATCATGGAGTGAAAAAGGTACATTGTGTTATAAATCATATGGTGGACGATCCATAACCAGGTCTGGTCCATGAGGTTCATGTCCGGCCCATGAAGAAGAGAAATAGGCGCCCAGCCCAAGGAGTGATTGACGGCCACATGATGTTTTGCTTTTCCTAATTATTTTGTACTTTTCCATATTTGTATTTACCTCTTCCTAGTTAGATTAGGAATTATTAGTTTTCCATTATTCTTATGACGGTCTATTTATGACGGTCTAAACCTTGTATATATATGGAGCCTTTGGCTAATGAATAATATAAGTTTTCACTATTTTACAACACGTTATCAGCACGAGAGACTCTAAAAACCCTAGCTAATCAATCCGACGTCAAAACCCTAAACCCTAATCGATTTTCTAAACCCTAGAACCCTAATTTCTTTTCTGGCGTTTGCGCTATTTCTCAACGTGATCAATCCAGGCGTGTTCCTCCTTACCTGTTCGTGATCCGATGAGACAATCCCAGCTTCAAAACCCGACCGTCCGATAAGACGATCCAGGCGGCCGATAGACGACCAGACCAAGGCCGTCCAGCTCAAACAGCCGATTGCAAGGTTCTTCTTTATCTTTTGGTGGTCCGGTTCAACCCTACAATCTGAGGTAAATTTTGAAACCCTAAAATAGAATTGGCGAATTCTAAATAGAATTGTTAGGTTGAATGGATCGTTTAGGTTGTTAGATAGAACCTAATGATATATTGCTTGATTGCTTGATTGTTTTAATTAAGGTTTACATAAAACTTAGAACTCGGGTGCTAGGATTGTTTAAAACCCTAATTCGACCAAAATTGATTGATCAATATGATATCTCTTGAATCATAAACCCTAATCTCGAAATTGAATCCCCTAAAGGTTGAAACCCTAAATCTGCTAATTGACCTTGTTTTGAGGTTTAGAAATTGTTTGCATATCTGATTAATTCTATTAATTAATAGTTAAAGATTGCTTGATTGATCTGATCTAAGACTGTTAGACTAAAGGGCCTTGAAACCCTAATAATCGACTTGAAACCCTAAAAGGGCCTTGAAACCCTAAATCTAGAATTTGAATCACTAAAGGCCTTGAAACCTTAACCGCATATATTATTGATCCGATTTGCTAAGTATTGACATTGTTTATCTGAGCTTGCTTGCATTACATATTCACGTGGCCGTGTGGCCTTGTCATAATCAAATGACTTGCATGCATATTCACTTTGATATCATATAGGATCCGAAAGCCATGTGGCTTAATGCATATACATTCATGGCCGTGTGGCCTTAGTACATTGTTGCATCATAATATCATATGGCCGTGTGGCCTAATCGTATTGACCGCATATAGACCATGCACTCTGGGTTTATTACGCACCATGGTCGAATAGGAATTGTTTGTGGTCGAGAGATTTATTTTGATATGCATTCCGTGTGACTTGATTTACATGTCCGCATGATTGAAATCCTAAACATTGATTGATAATATGATCTCAGATGTCGAAAATCAACAATTTGGATTATACTGCCCTAAATCTCTCTGGAGATAATTATTTAGGATGGGCAATGAGCATTGCGATTGTCCTGAAGTTAAAAGGACTTGGCAGATGTATCATCAAGGGCGATTATGCAACTGAAAGTGAAAAATATAGGGCAATAACGATTATTTCGCCAACATCTCACTGAGGATCTCAGAGATCAATATCTAAACATTGAGAACCCTCTAGACCTTTGGACAAAGTTAAAATCCAGATATAAAATAGTGTTATTACCAAAGGCTAGGCATGAGTGGATGAATCTCAGATTCCAGGACTTTAAGTCTGTGGATGAATATAATTCAGCTTTAATCAAAATCGTTTCTAAATTGAAACTATGTGGTGAAAAGGTAACAGAGGAGGATTTACTGGAAAAGACCTTCCTCACAGCCGATCCAAGGGATATGTTGTTACAACATATCTACCACTTATACGAGTTTGATCTCATGTCTATTACTAGCTGAGAAGAATAATGAGTTGCTAAAGAAAACCAGTGAGATAAGACCTCTTGAAGCCAATAAGGCTGAAGAAGATAAGGAGGAATCCAAAGAAGCCACGTCCAAAGGGAATGGCCGGCTTGATCATTGCCTAAAAGAATGAGATTTAGACATTCTGATTTTGCGTTTTGTGTTTTTGGTGTTTGCTTTACTTTACTTTGATATTTACGTCTTCTTTTAAATAATAGTGAATGATTTTCATCATTAGAAATGCCAATATGAGTTTAAATTGCAAGTATAGTAAGTCCAGTAAAGGACCACGGCTAGGGCATTGTATCATTTCCTAAAGGGCATGATTTATATTCACCCAGAGAAGCCTATTGAGATATAAGATATAAAGATATAAGAATGGTTTCCATAATGAAACAATGGCAAATGAAATAAAAGTTCCTTCAGATTATAATTGCCTAAGGCCATAAGAAAGAGTTCAAGACTACACCTGCATCCTCTGCTGATCTTTACTATGCCAAGATCAGTATGATAAGAGGCAAATACCATGGTAACGAGAGTGTTTACCACAAAATTATGCACTTTATGGCATGACTGGATTGGCCATCCTGGTCTAAACATGATGCAAAGATTGATATACAAATAGGCACAAAGAGTTATCCCATAGAATCTCACGTGTGTAACATGTACACAATGGAAACTCATTAGGCCATAATTTCCCAAGCATTTAAAGATTATAGTATGTTCATGAGGGGGCAGCGAGGACAAACCCGTGGTCCATGACCATACTATAAGCGGCCTTTGCCGAATTCTGTTATAAACGCATAAGACCATTCCCTATAAGGTTCAAAGCTTGAGGACACACAAAATAAACATGTATCTAAAGTTAAGTAAGCATCAGGCCATATAAGTGAGCATAGATATTCCCATCTCAGATTGATAACGGGTCATGAGCCAGACATATACCATCTTAAGAGATTTTGAATAAACCACCACTGACATATGTGCCGTCTAGGATGGAAACTCAGAAGAGGATGGGAATATATGTTGGATATGAATATGTTTTCTCCCACAAGTTTAAAATACCTTGAGCCAAACATGGGTGATCTATTCAGTGGCCAGGTACACGGATTGCATGTCTAATGAATCCGACTATCCGACATCAGGGGGAGAAATAATAAGATGGTAAATGAATGATAAGAAAATAGAATGGAATAAACCATTATTATCTTGGCTAGACCCTCGGACTAAAGAAAGTGGAATAAAACGTCCAAAGATAAATACAAAGATTATACAGCTAGCTAATCAAATGCCAGACACATTTGCTGACCCGAAAAAAAAAGAATGACTAAGTCATACCAGCTTGCACCAATGAATTTGATGTCCTAAAGAGACACAGTCAAGTTGCTACAGAGTCTAGACAAGGTAGACCAATAAGTTCCATGAAATAAGAAATCCTCGGAAAGAAAAGAGAAAGGTGCATAGAATAATAACAAATCCGAGGTCAAAGGAAACCAGACCAGACATGGAGATAAGGCTGGCCAGCTGAACATCTAAGGTACCAAACCATGTAGCTTGGGACGCCAAGCTGCTAGGTAATAAAGGTCCTAGATAATAATCTAAAATCGATTAGATCATGACTGGAACACCATGGAACCACATAAGAGTGTCGACACATAGATGATATATTCATATAAGGATGCGCAAGAAAGTAGCACTTGAATATAAAGATATAAGCGAGGATCATGAACCCACGAAAGAGTTCTCATAAGATCAGAATAGTTTAAAAGGAACGTGGGGTTAAAGTATCTAAAGAAAGAGAGGCGTATTGGCCATACATATAGGAACGCCCTATTGTAAACTAGTGGATATAAGTGGGTCTTGTGAGGGAAAGAAAATCGTGAGATGTAGAACATGATCACTTGGGCTAAAGTTGTTCATGGCTCTACTTACAGCATTCAAACATGACTTGTTACACAAGGATTCTCACAGAGACCAGGAATAGACTATGAGGAGATATACTCCTATGTGGTGGATGCTACTACATATTTCGAATTGATAAGGTCTGGTCATAAGAAAGAAATTAGATTAACATATAAAGGATGTAGTAAGCTGTATATGGTCCACTGAATAATAATGATAAAGGTACCAGAAGATATTGAGTTTAAAGATGAGAAAAGAACGATCCAAATCAGTCTATGTATCAAAAAAATTTGAATTCCTTGTGTTATACTAACCAGCCCAAAGAGAGGTTAATTGGTTAAGACAGGTTATAAACCATCGCTGCAACATTAGCCAAGAAAGTTTGTATATATTTATGGTTGGTCGATATCTCAACATGGACCGACCAAATTGTGGTATGGCTAATGTAAAATAAAGATCAGCTATCATAAGCACGTGTTGTCAAGGTCCATACAAACAAAGCAAGTGAGACTACTAGATATATATACGTCCGTAGAAAGAAAAAGGCACCAATCATCATGTGTTTGGTCGAGGTCTGTGACCCAACGTGTCCCATCAAAGTGTAAGATGGTCTACGGCAAAGGTATAGCTGATGGTAAAGAGGGTCCTAAGGAACCAACAGCAATGTATAAGGACATTGCAATAACATTGTCGCAGCACGCCAACCATATCATTGCAGCATCACACCTGAGCCATGTCATTATAGTAACATCATGCTGCAATATCTGAGCCATTCATGGGAAAGTTGTGAGCGTGTGTGAACAACATCCATGACCTAACACATATGTTTCAGTGCGTGGTGTGGTCTACGGAAATAAAGTTCATGAGACGCCATCAAGAGATAATGACCAGGAGTATGTTTTGGTCGAAGACCATAATCCAACATATCCGATCAAGTATGTGGCATGGCCTACGGCAAGGAGAAACGAAGGTCACCACGTTCATAATCAACAAGAAGTCACATGTGATCTATAACCACAGCATTATCACCAATCATGATAGAGAGTACCCGTGAGGATAGTTGGAACATAACTCAACCCGTTTGATCAGAGCGTGGAGTAATTAACAGCAAAGATGCACGTATTGTACAAATTCCAACGAAGTTCCAAAAGACATGACATGTCCAAGCATTACAAGATTATTCAAGTTACAGCGACCTTCAAGGAGGTTCAAATCAGGGGGAGTAGTTTGTGTTGTACTCTTTTCCCTTCACCATGGTTTTGTCCCACTGGGTTTTCCTGGTAAGGTTTTAATGAGGCAACATTAAGCATACTACAAACCCTGAATGGTTATGGCGTCCAAGGGGGAGTGTTATAAATCATATGGTGGACGACCCATAACCAGGTCCGGTCTATGAGGTTCATGTCCGGCCCATGAGGAAGAGAAATAGGCGCCCAGTCCAAGGAGTGATTGGCGACCACATGATGTTTTCCTTTTCCTATTTACTTTATACTTTTCCATATTTGTATTTACCTTTTCCTAGTTAGATTAGAAATTGTTAGTTTTCCATTATTCTTATGACGGTCTATTTATGACGGTCTAAAACGTGTATATATATGGAACCTTTGGGTAATGAATAATATAAGTTTTCACTATTTCACAACACATTGATGCTTGATGGAAAAAGGGTTCAACATACAACTTTGACCCGTAAAACTAGCTCTACAACATTAAATCATGTGTATCAATTTCCCAAGAAAAGAAGGAAAAATAATTGAGATCGAGATGAAATCCACATGCCTACATATCTCACTGGCCTTTTGCACCCAAATAATAAAATAAAATATTAGAATATAACGTCTTCAATTCTCTGCTGAAGAAACCAAAATAATGTAGAAGAAGCGATTATCTTCAAAAACTAGTGTTGTTTATGTAAGGAGAATGAGTTGCGGACTTAAGGAAATTGATCAAGTCGATGAAGACATTGATCTCGCAGGCGATCCTCAAAGCGCCATCGTATGAGTAACCGAACTCTTCTTCAGAAAATCGGAGGAATTCCTCGAACAAAGGGTGGGTCAGGAAATCAGCATCCATCTCTAGCTTGCATTGCGTATCTCTGTTGTTTCCTACATATACTCGCACTCTTCCTTCCTCTGGTAAACTCGTTCTCTGGGAAAAGCTCTTAGCTCCACAACATAGTAGCTTTTTTACCGCGCTTTTCATCTTCCTTTGATTGTTTTTTTTTAACTATTTGGTTTATGGGTATTGATGTTGTGAGTCTTCTGACGTTTTATGGATAAAGTGGTAGAGATATTTATAAGTCTTTAGAGTCTACGAAACAAACTGGAAGGTGGGGAGAAACGCGGGAAATGGGTTCGTACTGTCTTTCTGTCATACTCATTGATTTTGATTTTTTAAGGGGCTTGTCTTTTTTTTCAGCAAAAGAGAGAGAGAGAGAATACGATGGCAAAATGGTTAATAATAAGTGACGTTTTATTTTTTTGTATGATTTTTTTTTCTTACATCAAAAAACTGTTATATTGTTCAAAGTTTAAGTGGTTTGGAAAGATATATCAGAATAGAACAACCAACAAAATTAAAACACTATAGAAATTATGAACACTCCTAGCTAAAGTATCCAATTTTGGTCTCTTGGTATATAGGAGATCTAGAAATCTGGAAATCTTTTCTTTAGCATTGCTAGCTATTCTAGCTCAGTGGAGAAACTCGGTCATGTTTTTCGGTTCTGCAGTTTTGATATAATGTTTGTTTTGCACATGATTTATGTCAATGATTGCGGGTGTTGCATATCCATGGACGGACCCAGTAAGAGGGTTGTAGGTTCAGTTGACACCTCAAAAATGATCAAATAAATTAAATTGTATAGATTTTGTTAGCGTATCCCTAGCTAAAATGGTTGATCTCCTCTTGTTGACCCCCCCCAAAATCCAGTTCAATATCACTCTTTGATACCCATTAATTTTAATTTTTAAAAGTTGTACATATAGACCCCGGTTAAATATCCTGCTGGGTCCGCCACTATGCATATCTATTATATTTACTAGCAAGCCATAATTTAGTACATAATCAATTAATTTGTTTTACGTGCATGCAACCATGAATACCCATTGGCCGTACTATCGAACAACTTGTATCTCGCTTTGCTGATGCCATACTGCCGTTGGTTGATAATTGCTAGAACTTTACCCAAGTTTATTGAGCAACCTTTTGAGTGTAAAAGTTCGCTTAACGCGTTTGTAGATAAGTAAGTATGTGGGTGTTCACCAAAGTTAAAGCAAAAAAAAAAAAGTATGTGGGTGTTACAAAAAAAAAGAAGTAAGTATGGGGAGAGATTTCGTTTATTTGATTTTTCTGGTTTTAATGATAAAGAATAAAGTCACCAAGTAAAACATGATGAAAAATGCATACACTGATCCCGCTTAGTTGTATCATTTAAATCGGGGATAAGTCGCATGTTTTAACTTAAAGATTGCCTAAATTTGATTGAATTTTGATTATTCTTAGCATAGTACAAGAAACTTAGAAAACTTCTGACAAAATATTAAACTAGACTTCATTTACGAGCATATAAACAAAACAACATTACTCTAAAACTAGTTACACTGATCCCACTTAGTTGATTGTTTATATTTTTTTCATGGGATCACATATATAGACATCTAATTTAGATATATAAGGCAATATACTTTCTATATACTTATATAAACACTTATCAAGCCTTCCATAATACATAAAATAGTTTAAGTTCCCTCTAATTTTTTGAAAGTTTATAAAAACACAATAAATTACTATTAATTAAGTTTAAGCATGGCATTTAAAAAAAAAGTTAGGCATTTTACTTTATATATACTATGGAAGAAGAAAAATGTATGAAAACTGATATCAAAAGATGAGTTAAACGCCAAGAAATTATGATAACGCGATCTCTAATACAAATAATTATACGGGTATATCATAGATTTGGTACTCGTGACAATTTTTGTTTGGTACTATGACATTATGCATAGAACTTTTTTGCAGAAATAAAATAATTTAAGAGATAAAAAAGCTGATCTTGTATTATTAGGTACGTCATTGCTTGCTCCCTCCTTCAAAGTCAAGCCGACGAAAAGCAATGAGTGTTTAAAACTCCCTTGATAAGGAAGTCAAGGTGGAAACGCGTCTTAAGCAGGCAACATCATTATTGTTCTTTCTTCATTGAACTATCGTTTTCATTTCGTTCAGACTACTGTATTATTGATTTTGTGGCATTATAATTTTAAATTTTCTTTATAGAATACAACGCATTAATTTTAATACCGAGCCGGTGTCAGAAACCAATCACCGCTGCCATGTGCTTCTATTCTTATTTCAGTTTTATAATTTATTTTGGTTTCAATACTTCTCATATAGTGTGGTCTTCAGTTACTGTTTAAATTATCTATGCAAGTTTGAACTCATTGCTATTTTTAGAGAATGATTTACGTTTAGATGGATTGCTCTTTCTTAACCATTGTCATTGGATATACCAATTATATTCAAGTAACATTTAAATTATTTTTGCCAACAACACCTACTCTACTTAAAATTGTTCAGATATCCAATTCGGCGGTATAAAATCGACATAGATCATAATTTATGCATCAACACTCACCTATTTTTTGAAGTTATGAAACAATCCTATGTTTGTTTTTGTTGTGAACAATTATACCTATTTGATTAATATTATTGGTTAAATATATAACTATTTGAACGTATTTTGTAAGCTTGTTAAATATATTCAAACCATGTGAAACATTCACATTTGAAAAGTTAAATATCCATTACCATACTCGTATTATTGAGACAAGCCCAAAATCCAATAACACAGGAGCATTGGTCCAAGTCAAGAAACATAAATCAGTTCCAAACCGACTGTGTTTAGATCATGCTTAATAGTGTTAGTGGGAAAATTCATGTGTGTAAGTGTATTGAAATTAAGACGTTTATATAGAAGATCAAAGGTTCACTTCAAAAACTGAAAGTGACTATTTTGATGCTCTAATAACACAATCACGTATATAGAGTTTGGACCAATGATATTTATCCACAGAGTAGTATTGTACTTTGGTGGTTAGTGAAACACTATATAAAATATTTTAACCTAATTTTTATAGTTTATAAGATAAGACAAAAGAGAACGACGATTAGACAAAAGAGAAAAAGAGAGATGAAGGCAGTTTTGTCACTTAGTATGTTTGAGATTCCGTGGTGGAAATTGCGTTGTAACAGTTTGTTTTTCTCTGGGTTTTAGTGAAGCTGATTGTTACAGTTTGAAGCAGTTCTATTTTGAGTTTTTGGTAAATTCAACGGTAGAATCTTCACTGATTGAACTGAAATTTGGTAGAGATGTTGTTGATTTGTTCATCTTGGATTTTTAGGGTGGGAGTATCTGCTAGAATCTTAGTGAGTTGAGGTCTTTTTGTTGTTGGTGGTTCTGGAGCTCTTGTATTGCTTTCTTATCATTGTTGTATCATGTGTTGGTCTATTGACATGTTCAGTTGTTGAATAGGAAGGACGTGGTTGTACTAATTATAATACGCATTTATATAGTAGATTTTTAGTGGATTACGGTCGCCGAGCAGGTTTTCCACGTAAAATGTAGTTGTCTCATTTAATTTGTTCATTTATGCTATTGTCAAAGTATTTTTTCTCACAGGTTCACAGAAAAGCCATAAACAATTCTATTTTTGCTGCGCCACTACAAGCGTGTGTTTTCCCCCATCTGAGTGGTATCATAGCTTATGATTTAAAGCTTCGATTTTGATAACTTCATGTTATTGTTTGCTTCTGTGAATGATGTAAAATATGTGCAGGATGATAAGCTCGAATGATGCTAATTATCATATATGGAAGGGCAAAATGGTTGATCTGCTATTTGTTAAAAAATTCCATGTTTTGGTCTTTCATGAATAGAAAGCTGATAATAAGACGTATGATAAATAAAAGTTGCTACATTATCAAGTGTGTGGGTTGATAAAGTATCGCGTAGATGATAATGTTTTCATCATATTGAGACCATACCAAACGGTTAAGGCAAGCTTTATTAATATCTAATTGAAACTTGGAGCAATTGAAAATTCATGAATATGTGGTCTAAAATGGAGACATGAAGATTTGCATTTGGACTTCAAATGTGCCCAAGTAAAATGGTCCAAAATGTACTCACATCAAACATGTACCTAGATGGAACTTTGTCGACACTTGGGTCTGGGCCAAAGAAGCAGCTGGTTCATCTGTGAGTAGGATGTAGTGGCCCGCAGTCATGATCGAGAAAATATTATGGTCGACCATGAAGATCAAAGGTCGACCACTTCTCATAAAAGTTTCAAACTTCTACTTTTATTATTTCAAACACTAATTTTATTTATATTTTTGAAATATCTAGGAATACTTTTTTATTTTTAGAATTCTCACATTGTAATCTATATACAAGATCTTGAATGTTTCTCGTTCTAAGGTGACCTAATTTCTGGAAAAAAAAATTGGAACTTCGATATGTCTTGGTGTGTTATCCATGGGATCATAACCGGTTTATTATGTAATCTTCATATTACTTGTATGGCCAATCTAACTGCTGAGTTGTGTGAGGAGTCAAGCAAGGTTGTTGGTCTTAGATCACACCCTCGCATTGGCAAATACATGTCCTTTTTGTTAATGCTTTCAACGCCTAATTATTTGAAGCATTTGAGATAGGTTGTTGGTCTTGGGTTCATGCACCCACACATTGACAAATAAACTCCTAGTTCAAAATTTTCCTACACACCACATGTTAAATTCCGCTCATACGGTAGTTCTGTATTACCTGAGAACAGGCCCGGTCTAGAGCACAGGCAAAGGAAGCGATAGCTTAGGGTCCGCAAATTATTTGGGTTTTTTTCAGCTGAATTTTTTTTAAATATATATATATATATATATATATATATATATATATATATATATATATATATATATATATTAATTTTTAAATTATAAAAGGGGCGAATTATTTAAAATTTGAGTAGGACTACTATATTTGTTGGATCGGCGCTGCCTGAGAATTACCCGTTACTTAACACTTTTTAATTCATTAAGTTTAAATGTGGTTTACATTCTATTTTCCATTTTCTGAAACTATAAACTACAAAACCAATCATTTTCTCTATTCCTATTTATTTTTTTATAGATTCGGAGTGTAACATTGGTCTATAAGAAACTAATTACCACCGTGAATTATCTTGCATTTGCACTTGCAGTTTTTAAATAGGTTTAAAACCTTACCTTATCACTTACTTTAACTATTTTGTATTGCTCAAACAAATCATGTTTAGATATTATCCATATTGTATTATCCGTTATTCATCTCCAAACAAACCTATTTATAATTCTGTCCACATATTGTCCATACATGATCTGCTTTAAGTGCAGAGGTGGAGAACAGATCATATGCATCTGATCTATTATTGTAAGCTTGTAGAAGCTCTATGCTAAATACGGAGAGGCGTAGCGAAAGTTGTAAAGTCTATAGTGTATCATGAAAGATGCAAGAGACGTATGATTGATTGATTACATTGGTATTACGATCGAGGTTTGAGAGGATAAGGAAGAAAGAGTTTGTTAGAAAATGAAGATATTTTCATTAGACTCAACGGTCAGCTATACAAATGTATATATACATGTATTCTTACTAAACCAAACTAAACCAATTCTCAATAAATATAATTGAACCAGCGAAAGGAAACCGGTCCAATGTATTAGCCTCCAATAGTCCCCCTCAAGATGAGCTGTGTATGTTGATCAAGCTCATCTTGGATATAAGATGTTGAAACTGATGGGGAAAGAGAGGCTTAGTAAGTATATCAGCCACTTGATCCACCGTGCGTACATGAAGAGTATGAAGTAGACCCTTATCAAGCTTCTCCCGGACAGTGTGACAGTCAACCTCGATATGCTTGGTCCGCTCGTGAAAAACAGGGTTGGTGGCGATGTAAAGAGCAGCTGTACTATCGGAATAGAGTACCGGAATAGGAAGACGATAGATGCGTAAGTCACGGAGTAGTTGACATAACCACATCATCTCACAAGTAGCTAATGCCAAAGCTCTATATTCAGCTTCCGCCGACGACCGTGAGACTGTAGGTTGCTTCTTAGACCGCCAAGAAATCAAAGAAGAACCAATGAACATAGTAAACCCAGTAGTCGAACGACGACTGTCTTGACAAGATGCCCAGTCTGCGTCCGCAAAACCCTTGAGAGTTAGATCATCTTCAGCAGAGTAAAATAAACCTCGACCAACTGTCCCTTTAATATATTCAAGAACTTTATACACAGCATGAAGATGAGGAAGACGCGGAGCAGAGGAATACTGACAAAGCTTGTTAACAGCAAAAGTTATATCCGGACGAGTGATGGTGAGATACATCAAACGACCAACTAAGCGTCTGTATCGTTCCTGAGTATCAAGAAGCTCTCCCTCTGTTTTGGAAAGTTTGAGATTAGGAACCATAGGTACCGACGAAGGGCGACAATTCAACATGCCTTCAGAAGTTAAGAGCTCCAAAGCATATTTCCTTTGGCATAAAGAAATCCCAGCTGTATTCCGAGCAATCTCCAAACCCAAAAAATATTTCAAAACTCCAAGATCACGAAGCTTGAAACATTGTTTGAGAGCACTTGTCAAACGCTTAGCTTCATCATCACTCGTGCTAGCTATGATTATATCATCAACATAGACTAACACAACCAAGAACTCGTCTTAAAAGTCTTTGACGAACAGAGTATGATCACCATGACACCTCTGAAAACCCATCATAAGCAACGATTCAGAAAATTTCTTAAACCACTGTCTTGAAGCCTGTTTCAACCCATAAATGGATTTCTTAAGGCGCAATGTAGTATTCTGAGGAATGGAGTCCCCCTTCTTCATTAGTCTCTCTGCATACCCCTCAGGAAGCTTCATATATATCTCCTCAGTGAGATCCCCATTAAGAAAGGCATTCGATATATCAAGTTGATGTAAAACCCATCGTTTAGAGGCAGAGATTTTCAACAACAACTTGATAGTCACCATCTTTGCAACTGGGGAAAACGTCTCATTGAAATCCAAACCTTCTTTCTGTGTATATCCTTTGGCCACAAGACGCACTTTCTTTCGTTCAAGTGTCCCATCTGCATTGAACTTCAATGAGTATAAAAGCTTGCAACCCACGGACTTCTTCCCTTTCGGTAAACTTGTGACATCCCATGTATGACTGGCTTCCATAGCTCCAAATTCCAGATTAACAGCATCACTCCACTCTTTGTCAGCTTGAGCCTCAGCATAAGAAGTGGGAATGGGTATTTGAGTAATAGAATTGATGAAAGCGGTATGAGATGGAGAGAGTTTTGAATATGAAAGAGCATAGCAATGGTAGTCTTGAAGATGAATAGGGACTTTCTTAACCCGGGATTTAGAAATTTCTGGTGGAGAGACAGGAATGGAAGGAGTAGGAGTAGATGGATGAGTATTTGAGGTGGGTGAATGAGTATGAGATGATGATGAGTGAGTATGAATTACTGAGGACTCAGAGTGTGGTGTGATCCATTCTGGTACCTGAAACTTGGAGTCTTTCTTCAACGGGAACAAGTCTTCATGAAACTGAACATTTCGAGAAATGAACACTTGATTACTCTCCAAATCCATGAGTTTATATCCTTTGAAGCCAGAAGGATTCCCCAAAAAAATACAAGCTCTTGACCGAGGAAGAAACTTGTGACGAAGCTTAGGTGATGTAGAGCCATAACATAAACACCCAAACATCTTCAGTTGAGAATAATCAGGACAAGCACCGGTGAGTATCTCGAAAGGAGTCTTGTTCTGCAAAAGCTTGGATGGAGTTCGATTAATCAAGAACACAGCCGTAAGAACACAATCTCCCCAGAGTGATAAAAGAACATATGACTGAAACATTAACGCTCGAGCAACATTGAGGATATGTTGATGTTTCCGTTCGACGACTGAGTTCTGTTCCGGAGTCTCTGGACAGAAATGATAAGCAGTGATACCTTTCTCTTGATACAGCATTGCAAATCTCAACTCTGGAGCATTATCTGAACGAACCGATTTCACTGTAATTCCATACTTTGTCTCAACTTGTTTAATGAAAGCAGGGAAGATGTGTAAAACTTCATATTTGGTTCGAAGCAGATAAATCCAGGTGGCCCGAGAATGGTCATCCACAATAGTTAAGAAATAACAAAATCCTTCAATAGTCTCAACTGAAAATGGACCCCAAATGTCAATGTGTAACAGCTCAAAATTGTCTTTACAAATGTTGTTGTGAGAGATGTAAGACAATTTCTTTTGCTTGGAAAGATGACATGTATGACAAAAAGATTTGTCTTTATTCTTCAATCTCGATGTTCCTAGAGCTCCGGAGATTGTATCAAGCCGCTTGTAAGATGGGTGACCAAGTCTCTGATGCCAGGTACCAATATCAACCACCGCTTGCACAGAGATGGAGGATCGTTGAGTATCCATGACATAGAGGTTTCCCATTCTTCTACCCTGACCAATCTTCAACCCCCTGATAGGATCCTGAATCGTGCAAGAAGACGGATCAAACGTTACAGAAGAGCCAAGATCATCAGTTAAAGAGCTGATACTGAGAAGATTCAAACGGAACTCTGGAATGAAGAGAACATTATGGAGAAGAATGTGCTCATCCAATCTTATAGTTCCCACACCACTGACTTTAATGGTGGAACCAGTAGGAAGATTAACAGAACTCGTGAGAGAAGAATCCATGGAAAGAAAGATTTTCTCATCATGAGCAACATGGTGAGTTGCACCAGAATCAATCACCCATGTCTGACTGGAAAGACGATGTTGTGATACCATAAGTTTACCAACAAAGTTATAAGTCATAGGAGAAAAGAAGATACCATAAGTAGAAGGAACAGCTTCGGGTTGAGTAGAACCTGAAGGAGCCTGCAACTGAGAGCTAAACAGGGCAATGAACTGTTGTATCTGATCTTTGCTCAAGTTCCCAATCATATTCTCAACTGTTTGAGGTTGAACA
Organism: Brassica juncea; assembly: GCA_018703725.1. NCBI lineage: Eukaryota > Viridiplantae > Streptophyta > Magnoliopsida > Brassicales > Brassicaceae > Brassica > Brassica juncea. The sequence continues at coordinate 10,992,763 of CM031941.1, read as the reverse complement.
GCAACTGAGGAAGGAGATGACTGAGTAACTTGAGCTGCAGTCTTGTTGGATGATACACTTTTCTCCGTTGGTTTGTATTTGGATACAAAACCGGGTGGGAATCCATGCTTCTTATAGCAACTTTCCACAATATGTCCCACACGTTTGCAGAAAGAGCAGATAGGGCGACCTTTATTGGGACCAGTCTGAACATAAGAGATCGATTGATCAGTCATGAGTGAAGAGGTCTCGGACATCTGAAATGTAGCTTGAGTGGGGATTGGAGCCGAGAATTCTCTTTGACTGTCATCTTGATCAAGTATGTTATAGATTTCCACCAAAGAAGGGAGAGCTTTCTTCATGATAATTTGACGACGAATGATAGCATAAGATTCATTGAGGCCAGCTAGAAATTTTACAATCTTGGCACGCTCTGCTTTCAACTGTATTTTCGCCGCATTTCCACAGACACAAGGAAGATCTGGTTCGTCAGTACTCTCAAGATTATCCCATAAGGTCTTTAGCTTCGTATAGTATTCAGAGAGAGACATAGATCCTTGACGAAGATCTTGTATCTCTTGCGTCAAATTGAACGTTCAAGGAAGATTCGTCATGTGGAAACGACCATGAAGATCTCTCCATATATCTGCAGCATCATTCAAACGCAAGATACTACGATATATCTGTTGAGAAACAGAGTTTAAGATCCACGATTTGACCATGCTATTGCATCTTGACCACAAGCGAAAAGAAGGATCCGAGACATCAGGTCGAGTAAGAGAACCATCAATGAATCCTATCTTATTCTTCGCATCTAACGCAATACGCATAGCAGCACTCCAATCATCATAGTTAGATTCATCTAATCGAAGAGATATGAGTTGCAAACCAGGATGATCGGCGCTGTGCATAAACAGAGGTGACTGATTCGGATCAATCGAGTCAGGTACAGGAATCAGAGGAGGAGCTCTGATCGGAGTAGGATTCGCGATCGGAGGAGGTGATTCGACATCTGTACCATCTTGAGATGAGATCCGAGTTGGATTTCGAGCTGAGCTACTAGAAGCTCTCAGACGAGTAGATCTGCGAGGGATTTTCTTCAATGAAACCATCAGAACGGTCGATCAACGGAAGATATGATTGGAGATGATGAGTTCAGACGAAGAATCAAACGGAAAATGAGTGTGCTGGCTCTGATACCATATTACGATCGAGGTTTAAGAGGATAAGGAAGAAAGAGTTTGCTAGAATATGAAGATATTTTCATTAGACTCAACGGTCAGCTATACAAATGTATATATACATGTATTCTTACTAAACCAAACTAAACCAATTCTCAATAAATATAATTGAACCAGCGAAAGGAAACCGGTCCAATGTATTAGCCTCCAATAATTAGCTCACGGTCCAACTCAGTTGAGCAGTGTGATTGTAGCTAGTCAGGTTTGACTAATGCTTATAAAACACAGAAATATAAATCAACTGTATATTGAGAAACTATAACAGAGACAAAGATAATTATATTATCAGTGGATAGAAGAAATATGTAGATTTTTAGCCAACGTAAACAAAGAAATTAGATTTTGTCAAGCTATAATACATTATTTTTAGTTTGGTCTAGTCCGTTAATTTTATTTCAATTCAAGAGACTACAGAGAACAAAAAAAAGAAATAGTTGTATATAGTGTTCTTAGAGAAAAAACCTCTCAACTAAACACATTACAATTCACTAGATATATAACCGCACTAAGCCGCAGAAGATTTTATATACGATTTTTATAAGTAATATATATTCTTAGATATATAAAGAACTTTTTTCAATTCTTGATATTTAAAGAATATTTGGTAAAAAATATGTGATTACTATATATCAATATAAGTTGTATCCAAGTGAAACGGCTCATCCTAAGGTAATTTGCACATTTACTGCCCATATAATGCAAGTAAACATGGTAGTACCAACAGCATCCATGTCAGCGGTTTGACCACCGACTCTGAAAGCTTGCTCATAAATAACTTCGATGTTGAGCAAGAATATGGCAAGAGCGGAGGCTACTTCCCATCCAGCCAAGTATTACAAGATATTTTTTTCCCTTGTTGATGTAACCCATGAAACTTCAAAGGCAAAGAAAGAGTTACTTGTGGTGAGTGAGAGTCTGAGAGATCAGGAGAAGTTTAAGGTTTGACTTCCCACAGCAGAAGAAAATGAAGCTTACATGTAAATAGATGTCAGAGGAAACATCTTATTCAAAGAGTGTTCATCTATACTATTAAAAGAGACGGAGTTTTAAAAAATCTACTTAAATAAGGTTGTTGGACTATTTCATTAAATTTACTATTTTTTTTGTCGTCCTTTATATGTTTATAACAATATGTTACATCAATAAATTAGACCATACACTTACCAAGTTTTACTCAACCATATAATTAATCAAATATTTCTATAACATACCTTAGTCAATATCTTATTTATTATACAAAATAATTTTGTAGACTAAAATATTATACCAAAACCATTTTATTCCTATGGCAACAACTTCTAATCATGTCTCATTCATCTAATAATTAAAACGTAACTATATAATTCAATTAAGCTACCAACTAACATTATATACTAGCAGCCCCATTTTATGAAGATAATTTATAGTAAAATTTGTTATTAAAATAAGTTCAAAAACTATTAAACCTTACAAATTTATACTATTAAATCAGCCGAAACTCTGCCAAATAAATCTTAAATTTCACCAGATCAACAAATGTAATTCTTATAAAATACACACAAACAATAAAATGAGAGAGTGGACATTCGGGTTTTCGGGTCAGGTACAAATCGTTTTCTTTTGAATCTGGGTTTTTTGGATCCTAGGCGTTTGGACATAACTAGGTATTTGAATTTTTTTTTGGTTTGTATTGAAGTCGGTTTTTTCGGGTTCAAGTCAGGGTGGATCCATAATTCAAAGTACTTGAAAAACCAAAAGTATCGAAGTACTCGAAAACCCAAAAAAATACATAGACATTAAAATATCCAAAAGCTCAAACAAATATCTAAAAACATTCAAAAAATACCAAAAAATCCTAAAATTTTACCTGAAATCTGATTTGAGGAACTGAAAAAGATACCCAAATTTTTTTTTCTGAGTACCCAAAATATATATATATTTTTTAAATTGAAATTTCACCTCAAACCCGAAACTATAATCAAAACACTAACCATAACTAAAAGTATATGTAATACCGAAAACCTATCTGAAATATCCAATATATCTATTATACACAAAAATCAAGTATTTTGGGTACCACGACCGAGTTTCGGGTAGGACCTGGACTCGAACACAGACCCGCATGTCCAAAAAAAAAATCTAACATGTACTTTTTCCTAGGCTCACACCCAAATCACACCTATATTTCTGGGTTGATTTCGATTTGGTTTTCTAGGTCAGGTAAAATGTCCAAGCGTAATTGTATGTAAGAGTGAATATACAAAATCTTAAATAAACTAATTAGTAAATTATATAATTTTAAACTTTTTTGATATAATATGACTTTGTAACATAATAATATATAATAATTCTAATTCACAAACATTATTTATAATCCAAAAAAAAAACTCGCGCTTTTGAAGCGCGGATCAAAATCTAGTACTTTGGTTAATATCGCCACCACTCAGACTATCAACACCCTAATTCAAAGCCCATCGTCCCTAGAATCATATTTCATGACATATATGTGGAAGAAGATTCACCTATCTGTCACTATGGCGATAGAAAGATCTCGCTCTAAAAATAAACATATAATCGAGATTAAAAATGGCTAACCCTTGGTTATCCGTCGTCCTCGCGTCCCCGCTGAACCCTGCTGTGCCGGCCGGTAATCTCCACCGTCCCCCTCCCCTCCCCGATCCCCCTGACCCTGACCCCACCCAATTCCCTCCTCTTCCTCCCTCTCGTGTCTCTCCCCTCAAACCTCTCCCCTCCTCTTCTCAATCCTCTGTCACTGTCCCCCTTTCTTCTTCTACTGTTCATGCTGTCAATCCAGTCACGAACTCTCAATCTGAGCCTGTGGCTCTTAATCTCTCACCTATTATCTCTCTCCTTTCCTCTTACTTCAATCCCGTCCCCAATCTCTCAAACTTCTCTTCTAGATCTGAGAACTGTAATTGTGCTTCAGTACCTGGATTAGCTTTTCCCGTTTCTTCCTCCCATGGGTTACTTGGATCCGCTCCTCCCTCCCTGAAACCTCTTCCCCTTTCTCCTACTAATCTCCCCGCTATTAACCCTAATCCACAAATCCCAGCCCCTCCTTCTACCTTACCCGTCTCAAATACCCCACCTGTTCCCCTTAACCCTTCTGTTAATCCAAACTCTACTTGGGTCTCCAAAGTAAAGCACAATATTGATAGGTCGCTTGAACGTCTTTCGCCTCTATCTTATGGACCTTCTGGAAACCCGAGAGTGATTATACCTGACGAAGTTTATCAGATGGGTGCAGAGCTCCATCGTGACTTTGTGGTCTGCAAGTTTTTTGGGCGAATCCCTGCTTACTCTCTGATTCAAAATATCCTTAACTTCATGTGGGGAAAGGGCAAGCATTTGGAGATCCACATGTCGCCAGCGACCAACTCGGTTCTGGTTCGCATTCCAAATGATTATATCAAGCAGAAAGTGCTCCTGAAAGGTTACTGGTATGTAGATACTACCATGTTTCATGTCTCGCAGTGGTCTGCGAACTCTGATAACTCCGTCCCGTCACTCCAACGTATCCAACTGTGGGCGCATCTTATTGATGTCCCTCTTGACTTGATTCACCCAAAGGGTTTGAGTCACATCGCTGGCCAGATCGGGGAGCCTAAGGAGACAGATGACTGGACTTTGAAAATAACCAGCATCAGTGTGGCTCATGTTAAAGTTGAAGTTGATGCAACTGTCCCTTTGCCGAAAATTGTTGAGGTTGGTCGCCAAGATGGAACCTTCGTCAATGTCACTGTGGAATACCCGTGGGTTCCACCGATCTGTGCAACCTGCAAAGAGATTGGGCATGTCTCCAAAAGCTGTCCACAGATTCCTCCTCCTCCTAAGTCTTCTAGCTCCAAGCAGAATCATGCTGCCCACACCTGCTACACCTGCAAGGAGCAAGGTCATCTCATGAAAAACTGCCCAAAGAAGCCTGAATGGACACTTGTAAAAGATAAATCAAAGATCAATGCTCGGAAGACTGCTGCGGCTTCGATGAGTAGCTCTGGCCCTCAACCTATCCCACCCCCTGATTCACAAACTATCCCTCCCCCTGACCCACAAACTATCACCACTCCCCTCTCGTCAGTTACCCCTCCTTCCTCTTCTGTTCAAGCCCCCCCTTCCTCTCCTATTCCTGCTGTCCATCAGTCAGTCTCAATGGTGATTGATAACCGTTCAGAACCGCTTGTACTGGCGGAAAAGAGTCCTCTCATCAGTGATGTTGTGATGGATGAAGCTCCTTCTCCCCTTGCTACTAATTGTGTACTAGCTCTCGCTGCTCCCCACCTCTCCCGACCTGTTATCCCTCTCTCACCCCTCACCCCACCCAAGCCTAGCTCGCTTTCCACCCCCTCCTCTTTTAATCCTTTCATTCCTCCTCTTTCACCCTCTAAAAACCCTTCACCACTTCAAACTGACCTCCTCCCACCTCCTTCAGAAATTAAACCTCAGGAAAACCCACCACCCTCTTTCTCTGTTGTCACTATCTCAAACCCCTTTTTGCCCCTTTCTCTTGTTGATTCCCTTTCCCCTCCTTCCTCAGATACTTCGAGTCCTCCCTCTGCCCAAGGGAAGGCTCTCTCCCATCTTTAATTATGTCTATAAAAACCTTTTTTTGGAATGTCCGTGGGCTTAACGATTCGGACAAGCATCGCCCTTTTGCTAGTTGGCTGTCTTCTAATCAGCCTGTTTGTGGTGCTATTTTGGAGTCACATATCAAAGAACCGAACCTGAACCTCGTTATGCAGCGAGCCTGTAACGGCTGGAACTTTTACTCTAATCATGACACTGATGATGATGGAAGAATCATTGTGATCTGGAAATACCCAGCTTCTATCCAGATTCTTCACCAATCGCGCCAATCAATCACGTGCGTTGTCTCTATCCCGGTGTCAACTTCTTTTCATCTCACTGCGGTTTATGCTTCAAATCTTCGAGAAGAGCGGTTGAGTCTATGGGATGATCTCAGAGAGGTTCAAGCCACCTTATTTTTGGAGACAAGAAATTGGATCGTTGGAGGAGACTTTAATCAAATCATCCACCACTCCGAGCACTCGTCTACTTCGGTCGATCACCTTACCCCTGACATGATCGAGATGCATGACACTCTGCTAAATTTGGAGCTCGCGGACCTCAGGTTCCAGGGTAGCAGTCACACTTGGACTAACAGCTCACCTGCTAATCCTGTTACTAAGAAACTGGATCGTGTTCTTGTAAACTGTCAATGGCTCGAGAGTTACCCGGATAGTGTTGCTTCCTTCCTCCCATTTGAGTTCTCTGATCATACCCCTTCCCTCATTGACCTATCCTCCCCCCTCCCCTCAGCTGGTTCTAAACCTTTTAAATTCTTCAACTTCCTCACTAACCACCCCACTTTCCTGGATTCGGTTGAAACGGCTTGGATTCAGTGTGGACACAGGATTTTCGATCTCTGAGGGTTGGCGTACAGACTTAAACACATGAAAAGAGCGTTAAAAACACTTAATAAAGAGAATTTTTCTGATATATCTCAAACAGTGAGTGCTACTAATTGTTTGCTTAAAGATGTGCAGGTTAAGTTACTGGAGGATCCCTCTACTGAGATTTTTGAAGAGGAAAAAGAAATACATCACAGATGGAACTTCTTGAGGGGTATTGAGGAGTCTTTCTATAAGCAAAAGTCTAGAATCAACTGGCTCCATCTTGGTGACCAAAACACCCTATTCTTCATGAGAGTTGCGGCGGCAAGGCTATCATACAACTCTATCAGGTCTCTCATGTTGTCAAATGGTGCTCTCGTTACTGACCCGGAACTGATGTGTAAAATTGCAGTTGATCACTTTACTTCGATTCTTGCTCCTGCGGACTTGCCTCGGCTCTCGTCCCCGTTCCTTTGGTTCCTGCAGATCATTCACTTTCGTTGCTCCCCAGAGCAGAGATCACTTATTGGCTCTCTCCCCACTGATCTGGAAATTACAAAAACAATCCTCAAACTAAACCCAAACAAGTCTCCAGGGCCAGATGGTTTCACTTCCGCGTTCTTTAAATCTGCTTGGTCTATTGTAGGAGAGGAAACAGTGGCTGCTGTGAGACAGTTCTTCATCTCGGGATTTCTCCCTGCCGCAACAAATGCAACTATCCTGACCCTTGTTCCGAAGAAACCAGGTGCCTCAGCTATTTCTGACTACCGTCCTATCTCATGCTGTAACACAACGTATAAGGCCATCTCAAAGTTACTGGTGAAACGTCTCAAAACCATCCTTGCAGACGCGATCTTACCGAACCAGACCGCTTTCATCCATGGGAGACTTCTCATTGAAAACACTTTGCTGGCTTCTGAAATTGTGCAAGGTTACCACAAGCTTGGAGGGAAAAAGCGCATCTCCATTAAAATTGACATAGCGAAGGCCTTTGACACGATCCGGTGGGAATTCATTATTCAGTGTCTTCGAGGTCTAAATCTGCCTGAGACCTTTGTTCGGTGGGTTGAAGCTTGCGTTTGCTCTACTTCGTTCTCAGTAGGATTCAACGGCTCTTTATACGGTTTCTTCAGGGGCAAGCGCGGCCTTCGGCAGGGAGACCCTCTCTCTCCTTATTTATTTGTGATTGCCATGAACTGCTTGTCTCTTTCTCTAAACCAGGCCGCCCAGCGAGGAGACATCAAGTACCACGCCAAGTGTGAACGGACAGGCCTCACCCATCTATGCTTTGCTGATGACCTTCTCATTTTCTGTGATGGTTCCCTTGAGTCGGTTACTGCTATTCTTGATGTACTGAGGGATTTTGAAGCAAGATCAGGGCTAGCGATCAGCATCGACAAAACCTCGATATTCTATGCTGGTCTAAAACCTCATGAAATGGACGCAATATCAACCGCAACGGGTCTCACAGCGGGTACACTTCCTGTCCGTTACCTGGGTGTGCCCTTATGTACAAAGAAGCTATCCATTCTCCACTGTGCTCCATTAATCCAGTCTATTAAATCGAAATTCCTCAGCTGGACGGTGAGATCTTTGTCCTTCGCAGGCCGCTTGCAACTGATTTCCACGGTGATATCTGGTATCATAAACTTCTGGTCATCCGCCTACATTCTTCCTAAAGCTTGTTTAGCGGAGATTGACACTCTCTGCTCTAAATTCTTATGGAAAGGGAAGATAGAGGGATCAGGGGCTGCTAAGGTGGCATGGGAAAAGGTAGCTACCCCAAAGTTCGAAGGAGGGTTAGGAATGAAGAATTGGGTCTGTTGGAACTCTGCATGTGCAATAAAACTTGTTTGGCTACTTTTCTTCAAGCCTGACTCTATCTGGGCAACTTGGTATCTTACTGAAGTGCTTGATGGTAACATCAATAACTTTTGGGTGATCAATACCAAACAAAAGAATTCCTGGTTTGCGAACTACCTTCTGTTACAGCGCGACACTGTTTTTGATTGGATCAAGATGACAGTGGGAAATGGCGAAACTTGCTATTTCTGGTCGAGTAACTGGTCACCATTTGGAAGTATCTCGAAATTCCTTCGAGGCGAGAACTCCCACAGCACTGGAATCCCGAGATCAGTGACATTGGCGGAACTATGGGAGTCAGGCAGCTGGAATCTTCCTCCTGCTCGTTCTGATGCTCAAGTCAGTACTCAGTCCTTCCTCTCAACCTTACAGATCACTAATGACCCTGACAGATTTGAATGGATGCCCGATGGGAGAATTTCTGCGGTCTACTCAACAAGTTCAGTGTATAACCTACTGCGTGTTAAACAACAACAAGTACCATGGTATAAGGAGGTGTGGATCTCTAATGGTATTCCTCGACACAAGTTTTTGGCTTGGTTGTTTGTTCTTGATAGATGTCCTACGAAAAGTAGGATGTTGGAGTGGGGAATAGACACTGACCCTATTTGCATTCTATTCAACTCGGGCCCTGAATCGAGGGATCATCTATTTTATTCTTGTCCATACTCTTGGGAGGTTTGGAACTCAGTTGCTTGCAGATCGGGATTTACCTCCCCAAGGGATTGGAGTGCGGTCCTTACTGGTCTTAACGTTCTGAGGTCTCCGACGAACGTGCGGCAGCTGACGCTTCTGGCTTGGCAGGCCTCGACTTACTACATATGGGGGGAGCGGAATAGTCGACTTCACAGAAGCAGATTCAAAACACCATCGGCCATCATCAAGGAAATTGACAAAACTATCAAGATAAAGATTGCTGCCATTCGGTTGAGTAACCCTCTACTAGCTTCCTCTCTCTTTCAAGCTTGGCACAGTTGACATCTTCCCCTTCTTGACATCTTCCAAAATCATCAGTCACTCTTTCTAGTCTCTCTTTAACTTCTGATTTTTTGCTAGGACAAGTAAAATCTGTAGTGGTTTCTTGTGCTACCTGCAGTTTCGGGTTCGGTTCTTTTGTAAGGCATTTGCCACTAAGTCAGGCTTTGTAAAACTTTTTATTCTCATGCAATTTAATAGAAAATATTTTAGCAAAAAAAAAAAGATCTCGCTCTAGCTTACTGCATCCATATCACCGGTTTGCCACTGAATCTGAAAGCTTGCTAATACAAGAGTCCTATGTTGGGTAAGAAAATAGCAACAGAGAAGCCCACAACACTTCCCATCAAGCCAAGTATTTTATACCACATACTCGATGAATAATTTTTACTTCCCTTGTCGGTATATCTCAAGAAACTGCAGAGCAATTAAAGAGTTTCTTGTGGGAATGAGAGATTCAAATAAGTTGAAGGTTTTACATCCCACAGCAGATAAATATTGAACAATACTTGAAGCAGATCTCAAAGGAAACATCTTGAACTCGTGGAAATTAATCTGAAAATAAAGACGTACAAAACGGGATATTAGTAGAAAAACATACGAGCAAGGCAAACACGGACAAGATGATATGAGTATAGAGATTATATATATATATATATCGCAACCGTTTAGATTAAATATGCTTACCTATTTCTGGTCTCCGGAGCCAAATGAGAAAGAAGAAAAAACAGAGCAAGAGCCCGCAGAGGAATCAACAAACTTTGGAAACAATTCATTGTGGAAACCTAACGACCGACAACATGATTCTAAGATGATGGGTTTTTGAGTGTTGCTTTGCGGTGGAGATATGAATGAAGGTATGACATAACGGTGGGAAAAAATGAGGAACACAATTCACAATTGGGAAATCAGAGAAGCTTAGGTGTACAATGACATGTGTAGAACTGAAATGTTTTGATTGGTTATTAGAGTTTTTTTCACTTATTGACATATCAGTTCCATAAAGCTTTATTAATCTGATGTGTTATCGGTTGAAGAAAGTCTTGTGTTACCATTGTGTTGATTTTAACAGTTTTCCATCCAAAATAGACGGTATACTAGACGGAGAGTAACACACATTAACGATTTGTTATTTAAAATTTTAAAATGTTGAAAAATTAATTGAATGGATTTCTCTGGTTCAAAATAGAGGTTTATCATTAAAAAATTCTTTTATATAACTGTAAATATTGGGAGATTAAGCCACAAACCCATATAACAAGCCCATATTTGTATTGTACCTACTGATTGACAGAAAAGACCTCCTCTGACACAATGTCCGTCGCCTGCAACAGAGTCGAAATCAGAAGGATCTCCTGACAGATACCGTAGCCCCCTTTCAACCGGTTATAGATGATATACTATGGATTTGACCTATTTTTACCCATGGTATAAAGGTGTTTTTATTATATATATATATATATTTTCTTTTGAGTCTATTAGGTATGTTTTTAGGCTCAGAGGCATTTTGGAGTAAAGTGATGTTTTAGGTGCTTTTTAGAGCTTAACGGAGAGTCCACCCGAGTTATCCATCAAACCAGACCAAGAGGTCGATATTCAGAGTTAAACGTAGATCGATACACACCTTGTGTTATCGATCAATATCACATCAAGAGAGGTTGACGTGACAAGATAGTCATCGATCGATGCACTCCCACTGCCATCGATCGATATCGAAGCCACGTAGAAGTTAAGTTGTACTCAGCCGACTTGAAGCCCAAGATCTCACCAAATTACAAGATTGCCCCTGACGAGTTTTTAACCTAATGAACTCAATATTTATAGTTTTGCCTAAGTGTTTTGGCAAGGAGAGCTTTTTCATACTTCATGTTTCATACTTTGTTCTTTGTTCTTTCATAATTCAAAGTCTTATTTTATTCTATTGTTTACTTGCAAAGGTTATAGAAATTCTAGATCTAGAGGAAAGATCCAAAGAGATTTGTGATTGGAACTTAAGTGTTAATTCTTCTAACTTCATATCTATGAGTTTCTATTATTACCTTGCTGTTATAAATTACCCACCTATGTCTGATTAGTTTATCTTGTTAGATTTAGGCTTCAAATAGATTATGTGGGATTAGTCCCATCTATAGATTGCTAAGTTGTGATGTTCATTGTTAGGATGTTCATTAATGCTTGTTTCTTAAATAGCTAACTTGAACCATGAACTAGGATTGTTTAACTACTTAATGATCATCCTAATCACATCCTATTCAAGCTAAGACTCTCTAGAGAAAGGCGAGAGCTGATCTAAGGTTTTGGTGAGCACTATATCAACTTGCGCTTAAAGCCTGACTAGATCCGTATCGATCGATACTCTTATAGAGTAATCAATCGACGTTGCTAAAGGTATATGGTCGATATTCCTATCGAATCATTGATCGATACTGTCAGTGTCCTACTGACCGGAAGCATCATTTAGCATCTAATCAATAGATGAATCTGAACATGCGAGAGCTGATCGATTCATTCATTCGTTGTTGAGCTCTTTAATATCATGCATACAACTTGTTAGGCATCTGTAGCATTATAATCCTGCAAATCTGAATAGCAAACCCTAAGTCTAGCTATTTCTCTTAATTATCTTAAAACCCAATCCAATTCAATCGAGAAAATACCTTTCTCAAAAACCTGCTATTCACTTTTAAACCTATTCAACCTAGCATAGTCATTAAGGATTACATCTTTTGTGTTCCCTAGCTCCCTGTGAATTTGATCCCTAAGTACTACAATTGCACCTCTTCTTTGAGAGAGTAATTCACTCCTTAGGGTAATTTGAGTGATATCAAATTTGGCGCCGTTGCCGGGGAGCTTTGATCGCCATTAGTTTTAATCTGATTAGGTCTAGGTTATTTTTTTTTTCTTTTAGTCAGTTTTCTGACACAAATTTTTTCTTGTCTTTCTCAGGTACATGCCCAGCAGTACTAGAAGCAACAAGGAAGCTCAACTTTTGTTCTCAGAAGAACCTGCTAGCTTGGAACGCTCGATTCGCAAAGATCAACGTTCCACATCGATCGACATAAACAATAGTTCGTCGACCGAGATAGCTCCTTCGTCGAACGATACTCGCACTTCACCGTCGATCGACACTACTTCACCGTCGACCGACACAGCTCATCCGACATCGATCGATACACTTCTTCTGACATCGATCGATACTCAACCGCGAGACATGGTAGCGCCAGTTATTCTTACTGCCGATGAGCATGGAGACCTGCGTGACCAGGATGGTCACCTGCGTAATGCAGCAGGTCAGAAACTAAATGCTCAAAGGGAAGCTATCCCTGACCCAGAAGATGCACCTACATGAGCTATTCAACCTGTAGAAGAAGCCGCTCGAACAAGGACGTTGGCCGATTACAACCGTCCATATCAGTTCTACACCAACCGATCAGCTATTCGCCCTCCTGCTATCCAGAGAGGCGATTTCGAGCTTAAGCCGCAGTACTACACACTTGTAGGACAGACACCCTTCTGTGGGCTGTCCAATGAGCATCCAATGGACCATCTGGAGAGGTTCGAGGATCTCATATCTGCTATAAAGGCCAATGGAGTCCCTGCGGATTACCTTCTCTGCAAGCTTTTCAAGTACTCTCTATCTGAAGAAGCTTTGCAGTGGCTTAAGCAGTTACCACAAGGATCTCTTACATCCTGGAGCGACATCAAAAACGCATTCCTGCGTAACTTCTTTGATGACGCACACGCTGAAGATTTGAGGAGGAGAATCGCTACATTCACCCAGGAACCTGGAGAGTCATTCAAGGATACCTGGATCAGATTCAAGTCTTACCAGCAAAATTTTCCACACCATGGATTCAACAAAGTGCAACTCCTCTGCACTTTCTTCAGAGGCATCGCACTGAAATATCAGATGGCTCTGGACATAGCTAGTGAAGGGAACTTCACCACAAGGAATCCAGAAGATGCTGTGAAGCTAATAGACAACTTGGCATCCAGCAACAGCACTAAGAACATTGTAAAAGCAAGATCTGCAGCATTCCTTAGGAAGGAGCAGATGAATGCAGTTCAAGCACAGCTGGATAATGTTCAAAAGCTGCTGAATAAGAAACTTTGCTCAGTAGAGGATGCAGAGACTGTATATGAAGATGACTACATAGAAGAAGATGTGAACTGGGTCAGTGGAACTGAATTTCAGAGATCTGGAAACCAAGGAGGAAACAGAAACTTCTCAGGACAAAGAAGTAACTTCAACCAGAGTTCGCAGAATCCCTACAACAACTACAACAACAACCTTAACAACAACAGGAGTTATGGAAACTCATCTTACATGAATCCACCCGCACCAACCCAAGAAAGTAAGATAGAAGAAATGCTTGACATATTTCTTGAGAGTCAGCAGAAGCTTACAGTGGATTTCAATGGGAAGATTGACTCTGTCTACACCAACCTGAACACAAAGTTTGATGCTTTGAGCCACCATGTGAAGAAGTTGGAGACTCGGGTGGTTCAGATAGGAGAAGCTGTTAGGAAGCAAGAAGCTTTGACAAGGGGGATTGGTGAAGAAGCAATAGGACACCACGTGAATGCCATCCTGGAAGATGATTTTTGGCAAGTGGTGAAGAATGAGAAGCTGCAAGAAAGAGATTTCTAGATTGAGAATTCAATGAGTATCTGCGGATCACATTGGTATCGACCGATGTCAACACATGACTATCGATCGATGTACTCCGAATCGAGTCGATCGGCAGGCTCTGATGAGCATCGATCGATGGACTCCGAGGAATCTACCCGTTCGTGCAATGCTGTGAGGATTATGACTCACGAGGAGTTCGCAGCAAGACACCCACATCCACCACGCCCTTTTGAAGTCGATCGACAAGATCAATATCCCATCGATTGACATAGTGAAGAGGACATCTATCGACACACTCCTGTTCCCATCGATCGATACACACTTCTCACACGCCGAGTGCAGTTACCAAGGATAGACGCCGCACGACTTAATGCACTCCGGGAGCAATCCAAGCCTTCCATAAGCCCACCAGACGCCATTATTAAGAAGCCCACGGATACAGTAGAGCCAATGGAGATAGAAAAGGCAACTGAGGGCAGAATTCTCAGAAAAAGAAAAGAGAAGGTTCCTAAACACCTTTAAAGGGGAGTTAATGAGAAGGAGATGGAAAGCTTTACTAAAAGAGTTTTAAGGATACCTAGAGAGAAACCGTTTGAAGAAGCCTACTTTACACACAGATTGTGGATGTTCTTCAGGGAGACCAAAGAAATAGAAGAATACATCAGGAAAATGTTCAACCAGGTCAGAGAAAAGATGACAAAGAGGATTACATTGGAGAAGAAGAATGATCCAGGGAAGTTCACAGTACCCTGTAGAGTCCAAGGAATTGAGTTTCCTCGTGCTCTCTGCGATACAAGATCAGGAGTCAGTATCCTACCCAAGGTTATGGCAGACCATCTAGGTCCGAAGATAGAGCCTTATGAAGAATCATTCATCTTTGTGGATTGCTCTCAGCAGAACTCTGGAGGAATTGTTCGAAATCTTGAGGTGCAGATTGGAGAAGCCCTAATTCCTGTAGACTTTCATGTCTTGGACATCAGGCTGAACTTCAACACTTCTCTGCTGTTTGGAAGAGCCTTCTTGGCTATTGTAAGAGCTGTTTGCAACCTGCAAACCAACAAGCGATGCCTTACCCTGATAGATCCAACAGTCTTCTACAATCCAATTGGAGTCATCAAGCTTCCAAAGCAGATCAAAGATGGCCCAGAACTCGTAGCAGTATGCTATTGTGGAGTTGAGTACGATTCACAAGCCGAGTACGAGACAGAATACGATGAATCGATCGACAGAAACACTCTTCCATCGATCGATACACATGGCTCCACAACGACCGATGTACCAACCTGGTCATCGATCGATACACATTTTAGAGGCTTGAGAGAGGAGTTCCTAAACGGAGACTTCTCAGAAGATAGTTGGGAGATCGACCACTATCTCCCAGCTTATGCTTAGTTACTACTCATAGAGAGCAGGAGTATGATGAGGATTATGAAGATGAGCGAGCAGTAGAATACCATCATCTTCGAGAAGACGATAGACTTCTCCACCACAACCTCAGAATCACGAAATCGATCTACAGGACCTTCTCACAATTGATCGATACTACCTTATCAGCATCGATCGACACTAAGCTCGATGATGCAAGAGACGGAGACTAATCAATTGGTAGTTGGGCAGAAGATTACTATCACGAGAGCTCTGCAGTGGAAAATGCAACACCAACCTGTACCACCCAACCCGATGCAGTCTCACCGATCAACACGGCACCACCTCAGACGATCGACAGGTTTCACAATCCATCGACCGATAACCCAACCATCACATCTATCGATACCGCCAACCAACAATTCGAGGTAAAGAATAACAATGATATAGATTACGAATATCTAACACCGGATGATTTTGGTATTTTCAGGGATCCAGATGGCCATGCACGAGCAATGGATGGAAGAATTCTTCAAGTATCCAGAGAGGACATTTCAGACATACTTCAGGTGGCCAACACAGACGCAGCAAGCCAGAACACCATCAGCAAAACATCGCAGATAGACCAGTTAAGACATATGGTGCATTAGACGTTCATCTCAACACGGACGATCAAGATTTTAATCGAGAATCGATCGATTGGACGTACCCCACATCGATCGATAAGTGTCCTGAGTTTGGGAAGCGTGCTTTCCGTTATGGAATACATAAGTTCTTTTGGGAACAAAAGGACGAGTATGGAGTCTACAGAGATGAGTCTGGGTTTGCAAGAGGAGAAGATGGGGAGGTCGTCAACATTTCCAAAGAAGACATCAAAAAGCTGCAAAAAAAGAGCCTTGATGGATGAGCGCTCTTATATTTGTCTTCCAGAACATGCCAGTTCATTCACAAGAAGAGATTTGGTGCATGAGATCTACACCAAGGATGAGGTCAATGAGATGATAACTGGTATGATGGGAAATCAGAACTGGGAGAAGGCAGCCATTGAAAAGAAGCTGGAAGAAGCTATCAGCCCGCTTCAGAACAAGATCAACTGGATGGTCAAGTCAGATGAGTTACTACGCAAGAAAATGGATACCATTCAGAAAGAGTTGGATACCTTTTGCATGAAGAGTGAATCTCAACAGAAGACATCGCTATCGATCGACGAAGACACTTATACATCGATCGATATGAGGTCATGACCATCAACTTCTTACACTAAACAGGAGGTCGATGAGCTAATCAACAACATCTACAAAGATTTGGGGAAAGCAGAAGATCACTTCAGCAGAGGATTAGATAATGCCTGCTTGCCATTCAACAACAGCATAGCTGAGTTAACTACACGCACAAATGAGACGCAGAGATCTATGGCCAAGATTAAGGAGGAGCGTGAAGAAACAACCAACAAAGTGTCATTACTCTACTTTCACAACAAATTTCTTTTGGATAACACGATTGCACTGGTGAAAGATCGTTTGAAGACAGTTGAAAGAAGACTTGCTGAGATCCACTTCCTAGTAGACAAAGAAGGAAATGGATTATCTCTACGCATGAATGCTATGCAGTAGGAGGCTGATACATTCCAGAAGCAACTCGATTTTCAAGCAGCAACAATCGCATCGATCGACGAGGGTAACTATCCATCGATCGATAGGCAGATGATTGAGATCGAAGGCAGGATGAAGTTATTTGCTGAGAAACTTCACGAGATGCTTCAGAAGCAGACATCGACCGATGTACGTCACGTAGCATCGATTGATACGCAGACTTCAGAGCTCTGTTGTTGGGGTCAAAATCGGTCAACGACGAAATCGTCACCCAAAAGTCCTCGAAAGAAAACTAAGTGACGATCAAAACCAAGAAACAGGTCGTCTCTCGATGAACTCACGGGAAGGCATGAACGGACCGTGAGCCCCGGGGATCAATGAAGGAAAGAAACAGCAGGCACCAGCGGACGCGGGACGGCACGGACGGCAGGACGCCTGGCGCCGGCGGCAGGACGCCCGGCGCCGGCGGCAGGCCGCCCACACCGCGCCTGGCGCCGGCGGCAGGCTCGTCCTCTCCCGTCTGGCGCCGCGGCAGGCCTGTCGTCTCCCGTATGGTGCCGGCGGCAAGGGTCCTGGAGCCCATATGTGCAATCGTCTCGTGATCTCGGGCAACGGCAGCATCTTGGTCCCTTAAACCCATGTTCAGATTGTCCGAGAACTACAATGATTCTTCCGCAAAGCCTTCTCGATGTGGGAACCAAAATTCACAGCGTCAATTTCCGATAAATAAGATTGAGGAGGAAAGCCAAGTAAACCCGACTTTCCTTGAAGGTCCGGATTCTCTGCGTTGCCACACTAAATCGAGAAAGTTTAATAGATAAAAATAAGAATTGTAATATTTTCCCGAAGGCGTTTTATTAGATGAAAGATATGACTACAGGGATTCTCCGAAAGACAGAGAGATTTGCGATTAAAGAAAAATATAGAGTCGCAGGCAGCCAAACGTCCTAAGCCTTGCTCCGCTAGTCTAACCACCTAATCCCTAATTCTTCTAAGCTAGCAGAAGGCTCTAAGTCTAATTTTCGGATCCCCTTCTCCTCTGCTCTTGCTCTCCTTATATACCCACTCCTAGGTCGGTTTGCCTTAAGATGATGGACCTCGCCTTTGGGCCCAAGCTTATCTCTTCAATAAATATTCTATTTTCGTCGATCTTCGTAATTATCCTCGAGTTTTCCCCTATTATTCGGTGACTTGATGTTTATCCGACGTTCGGGAAATCGGATAAACCGTCATAGACTGATTGGGCCTGAATTCTTAAAATCGTAAGTAAGTCCGTGGACTTGTCTTAAGTCGTTGAACGTTTTATACGATTTCTCGATAAGACTATCTTTCTCGTAAAATAAACCGTATAGCCTAAAGGATCGATGTTCAAGTTAATCGATCTTTGTTTTATACGATATCTTCTACGAGAAATCCAATCCTTCTAGTTTTTGTCGTAAAACATTGAGGACGATTCCAACCGAGTCGAGTCGAAAGATGTTTATTCCGTAGCCGTGATCGTACCAAACTCGCGAGGATTGATCCAAACAAACCAAGATGGGATCAGACCGAGCATGATGGGACCGAGACCAGAACAAGGGCTCTCCACCGGCGCCAGGGGGCTCGCCGCCGGCGCCAGGCCGGCTTACGGGACGCCTGCCGCCGGCGCCAGGCTGGCTTGCCGCCGGCACCAGGCCGGCTTGCGGATTGCCTGCCGCCGGCGCCAGGCTGGCTTGCCGCCGGCGCCTGGCCGGCTTGCGGGACGTCTGCCGCCGGCGCCAGGCCGGCTTGCGGGACGTCTGCTGCCGGCGCCAGGCTTGCTTGCCGCCGGTGCCAGGCCGGCATGCGGGACGTCTGCCGCCAGCGCCAGGCCGGCTTGCGGAACGCCTGTCGCCGGCGCCAGGCTGGCTTGCCGCCGACGCCAGGCCGGCTTACGGGACGCCTGCAGCCGGCGCCAGGCTGGCTTGCCGCCGGCGCCAGGCTGGCTTGCCGCCGGCGCCAGGCTGGCTTGCCGCCGGCGCCAGGCTGGCTTGCGGGATGCCTGCCGCCGGCGCCAGGCTGGCTTACCGCCGGCGCCAGGGGTTCTCTGCAGCCCGTGGGTTTTCCGTTGCCCGATCTTTCCCTTGTTGGCCGTTCGTGCAGGAAATCTTTGACTCTGGAAGGATCTTTAGCCGTAGATTTCGAGATATCCATTTTTGACCCCAACAGTTAGCCCCGAGCTCGTAAGATCGGAGACGATTTTGCGGGCGAATGGTTAGAATTTTCTGAAAATCGAAATTTTCGGCTAAGGATTCTTTTTCGCGAGAAACCTATGTGAGCTCTCCCCTTTTCTTATAAATAGCCAGCCTTCCCTTCTCATTCTTCACATCTTTTCAAATCCTCTCTTCTTCTCTCTCAAGAAAGAAAATGTCTTCATCCCAAGTTGAAAAGAACGATTCTGATGTTGAGATGGGCGAGGCCAGCCAAGCTCCGTCGGTTCCGGTCAGTCAAGCTCCGGCGGTTTCGGCCATTCAGGACGCTACTCCGTCCCTCATTGATGGGTTTGACTCTTTCAAGGCTAAGCTATCACGGCGCAGTGCTGCGAAAGGCTCAAAGCGGGCGAGGACTGAGACGTCCGATGTTCCTTCCGCGGCTCCAACTCCTTTGCCTGTTCCTCTGATCTCTTTGCCTGCTCCTTCGGCCTCTTCGCCTGTTCTTCCGGTTCCTAGCCCCGAAGTCCCACCCGATGCCCTCCTGCCTGCGGAAGGGGTTACTGTTCCTGAACAGATTCCTGATGTTCAGGTCCATCCATCGGGTTCTTCGACTGCTCCGATCGTGATCTCCGGAAGAGAGGATGCGATAGAATCTACACCTCTTCCCCCGGCGAAGAGGGAACTCGTCTTGGGACTACCAGCGGCTGGTGCCACGCCGTTGCCCAAGGGAAGTGCAAGGGCTGGTGCGGCATCCGGAGCAAAAAGGAAGCGGGGTGCAAAGAGCGAGGAGGGCGAACTTTCAGAGCCCTTGGCGCGTCATCGTTCCAAGGTTCGATTTTAATCTACCTGCAATTCTTGTATCGCTTTTTTTTTACGATGATACTTACCCCTTCTTTTGCGGACAGTTTGTGTCGCTGATTGACGGAATGCTTGGCGAGTGCGGGTCGGAAGTCATTTGTCTATCAAAGGAACTGGAGTCGTCACAGGAAGCACTGAAGCGTACTAAGGCTGCATTGCAGACTGTCGAGGACACCCATGCCGCCCAGACGTACCAGCTTGAGGTTCGTATCAGCGATCTTGAGCGTGACCTTGGGAAGACCGCGAGTTCGTTACTCAAGGTGAAGAAGGATAAGAGGAGCAAATCCTCGGTAGTCCGCCGCCTTCAGAACAAGATCCAGACTCATGAGGAGATGAACGCCCGTAGATCCTCGGAGGTTGCCGATGCCCGCGACGACTTCTTTGGTCGTTTGACGAGGATGGCCACCCTGTTTGAGTCATTGATAGCCATCCGCAAGAGGGACTTGGCTTTAGCGGGGATCGAGGGGAGTTTGAGCGAGCTCGAGTCGCTTCGAGGTAACGAGGCCCCGTCTTTGGACTTGGAGGAGGCCAGACTATCGTCCTGCAAAGGAGAGTGGGCGGCCACCGAAGGAGATTTCGATTCAATCCTTGCCGGCCTGCAGGCTGAATGCACCCTTGCACCGAACTCCGAAGACTCAGAAGATCAGGAGCGCATGGGAGAGGATTGTGAGGCTGGCGTGGACGAGGCGGGTAGTGGCGATGCGACCGAGGGAGGCAACGGCGAGGCTATTCCTATCGCGAGTGAGTTTGAGTATGAAGGTGACGCTCCTGGGAGCGTCTAGATTTATCAATCCCTTCTTGGATTTTATATGTGTTTCGGCCGTTAAGAGGCCATGATGTATTTACCGGGACTGGCCGTTGGTGGCTTCGAATCCCTGCCCCTTTTCGGGGTTTTGTTTGAACTTTTGCGGTCTCAATCTATGAAACGTTTTTTGATTATTTATGAACTTCAGTTTTTTGAAGTATGAGAAAGAGGGTGTGAGTTGTCGTCTCATTCCTAGTTCCCTGATGATCACCGTACCTATTGTTTGCATAAAGCGAGATTTTCCGCGGTTTACCGATTTACGCGAGAAGTCCGTGAAAGAAATAGGCTTAAGTGAAGAGACAAATTTTTGGATCTCGTATACCATACTATGTCTGTGAGATGTCAAGATCCAGCGTGGCTGGGTTTAGGGCAAGACCTAGGTTAACTCTCGGACTGAGGCTTTGCGATGACAAATCGGCTTTCGTTTTGCCTGTTTGCGATTTTAACCTGACTCGTACCGTTTAAAATCCGCGAATTGTTGTCGGCTTATACGATTTGTTTGGGCGTGAGTCGAGCTACTTCCTTTACGAAGAGCTAGACCAAAATTTTGGATTTCTTGTATAGCGCGCTATGTTTATCCTTGTCGGATGTAAGAGAGCCTACCCCTTGAAGGGCGGCTATTTGTCTGTTTAGGACGTTAGAGTTCGTTTGTTGTGATCAGCAACAACGAAATGATACCGTTTTGAGGTGCATTTGTATGTTCAGAGACGAAGATTTCGTCTGCAATGTTTTGCGGAAAAAAATGTCCTTCAAGCGTTAGTGACGTCTCGCAGTGCTGAAGGTCGATTTTTCCATATGCCGCATTTCGTGATTGAAAAGTTTGCGGGCTTTGGGGATGTCTTTGCGAATGTTCGCAGCCAGAAAACTGTTGTTTCCGTTTTGGACGCGAGACCAAGGGGTCGCGTAAATTTGACCCAGGGAGAAACGTCTACATTCACTTTGCTTCGTGAAGTGTTGGCTCTCTGGGATTTGTTTTTTGGATGTGATAATGGCTTAGTGGATACTAGATCCGTTGTTGTTGCCGTTCAGTAATTGGCGAAATGCGTTGTCTAGAAAGAGTTTTGAAAGTTTCAGAATTTTCGAAATTCGTGGGAGTATACGAGTATACGCACCCCACTCCCCCCCCTTTTAATCGGGGAGGATAGCTGAGCCCGCCGGTTAGCGAGTTGCCTATGTACCCTTTTTTGGGGATCAAGCCGTCTCGTAGTTCTTTGTATCACGTCACTGTTAGTGATAGTATTTTTTAAGATGCATCGCGTTCCAAGTTCTTGGGATTTTTACGTCTTGCATGTTTGCGATTTGGTATGAACCTGGTCGGACCACTTTTATGACTTTGTATGGTCCTTCCCAGTTCGCTCCCAGTTTTCCTGCGTTTCGTTCGGCAGTGTTTTGGAAGACTTTGCGTAAGACTAAATCGCCTTCTTTGAACCTGCAATGGCGTACGTTCGAGTTTTAGTACCTTGCGGCAGCGTGCTGGTAATTCTGGATTCGAATGAGTGCCTGGTCGCGGCGTTCATTGATGAGATCAAGATTGTCCAGCATCATAGCGTCGTTTAAATCCTCTCTTTCGGGGAGGAACCTTTTCCGTACTCCGGGGAATTCTACTTCCGCGGGGATCATGCATTCCGTTCCATAAACGAGAGCGAATGGGGTTTCACCCGTAGCCCGTCTCGGGGTTGTACGATGCGACCAAAGGACTCCTTCGAGTTCCTCTGACCATCGCCCCTTTTTGGCGTCTAGGCGCTTTTTGAGTCCGTCAAGGACGGGTTTGTTGATGGTTTCTGCCTGTCCGTTGCATTGCGGATACCTGGGAGTTGACTTTGTAAGTCGTATTTTCAATTTTTCGCAGAATGCTTCGAATCGAGCAGAGATAAATTGAGATCCATTGTCTTTTACAATTTCGTACGGGACCCCATGTCTAGTTATGATATGTTTCCAGAAGAAGTTCTTGACTTGTGTATCTTTGATACTTGCGTAGGATTCTGCTTATACCCATTTGGAAAAGAAATCCGTGAGGACTAGGAGGAAGCGTTTTTGTTTTGATGGATGCATAGGTCCGACAATGTCCATGGACCACCGCATGAAAGGATAGGGGGACGAGATTGAGGAGAGGATTTCCGCGGGTTGATGGATTGTTGGAGCGTGCCTTTGGCATTTCTCGCACTTTAGGGCGAATTTCTCGCAATCTTTTATCATGGTTGGCCAATAATATCCGTGGCGTTTGATTTTGACTGCGAGAGATCTTCCGCCAGAATGATTTCCGCATGATCCAGAATGGACCTCTTCCATGATTCTTCTTGCCCTTTCTCCTTCTGCGGATGTCATGAGAGAACCGGAGAAACGCCACCTATAACTTTCTCCCTCTATCGTGACATACCGTGCCGCTTGGGTTTTCACTTTACGGGCCGCCCATTTTTCGGCGGGTAAGGTTCCATTCACGATATAGGCCCGGATTGGTTCTAACCAAGGGCTGTTGCAGCCATACTCGGTTTGGTCCGCATCCGCTTCCGGTTGATCCTCGACTTCTTCCGCATCTTCAATCTCTCCTCGGATTAGATTGACGACCACTGGTGGTCCGATGCTCGGATGTTCGATGAATTAGACCAGGATAATCCTTTTGAGCCCTGGATCTGAGCTTGAGGCGAGGGAAGCCAAGGCGTCGGCCTGGACGTTTTCCGAGCGAGGAATTCTAGTCAGGGCGAACTGGTCGAAACTACGAGCCAGTTCTTGGACGAGTTTAAGATATGCGTCCATCCTTTCGTCCCTTGCTTCATATTCTCCGTTGTATTGGTTGGCGACTAACTGAGAGTCTCAGTAAACGTGAATATTATGGATTTTTAATCCATAGGCAGGCCGCAAGCCTGCGACTAGTGCTTCGTATTCTGCCTCATTGTTTGAAGCATGAAAAGCCAATCGGAATGACTGTTCTAGGATTTCCCCGTTAGGAGAGGTGAGTCGAATTCCGACTCCGGATCCTTGTTTGGACGAAGATCCGTCGACGTGGAGGACCCAAGTTGAATTTGGTTCCTCGTTAGTCATGTCTCTAGTGGGTAATTCTACCAAGAAATCCGCAAGTACTTGGGACTTTGCACATGTCCTTGGGCGATACTCGACGTCGTATTCACTTAGTTCGATTGCCCATTTCGCGAGCCAACCGGATTGGCTCGGACTGTGCAGGATTATCCGCAGTGGGAACGTGGTGAGAACCACTATAGTATGAGACTGCAAATATGGTCTTAGTTTCCTTGCCGAGGTTATGACGGCGAATGCTAATTTTTCCATTAGCGGATATCGAGTTTCCGCATCCAGCAACGTCTTGCTTACGTAAAAGATTGGCTTTTGTTCGCCGCGTTCTTCTCGTATCAGGACGCCACTGACTGCTGTTGCGGAAACTGAGATATAGAGGAAAAGAGGTTCTCCTTCCACCGGTTTTGCGAGAACTGGTGGAGTGTCCAGGTAATGTTTCAACTGTTGGAAAGCCTTTTCACATTGCTCGGACCATTCGAACTTCTTGTTTCCTTTTAATGTTTCGTAAAACGGTAGGCACTTATCTGTGGAGCGCGAGATGATACGGTTCAAAGCCGCGACTCTTCCAGTTAACTGTGGAGCGCGAGAACTGGTGGAGTGTCCAGGTAATGTTTCAACTGTTGGAAAGCCTTTTCACATTGCTCGGACCATTCAAACTTCTTGTTTCCTTTTAATGTTTCTTAAAACGGTAGGCACTTATCTGTGGAGCGCGAGATAAAACGGTTCAAAGCCGCGACTCTTCCAGTTAACCTTTAGACTTCTCGCTTGGTTCTCGGGGAGGCCATCTCTATCAGTGCGTCGATTTGTTTAGGGTTGGCCTCGATTCCACGATACGTTACGAGGTATCCGAGGAATTCTCCCGATGCCACTGCAAATCTGCATTTCGCCGGGTTGAGTTTCATGTTATGCCGGTTGAGTCGTGCAAAACATTCCTCTATGTGGGCTATATGATCGTGTTCGTCAAGAGATTTTACGAGCATATTATCGATGTATACTTCCATAGTTTTTCCGAGTTGCTCGGCAAACATTTTGTTGACGAGTCGCTG
This sequence comes from Brassica juncea, assembly GCA_018703725.1. Classification (NCBI taxonomy): domain Eukaryota; kingdom Viridiplantae; phylum Streptophyta; class Magnoliopsida; order Brassicales; family Brassicaceae; genus Brassica; species Brassica juncea. The sequence goes on along the minus strand of CM031941.1, from coordinate 10,967,818 downwards.
ATACGTTGCACCCGCGTTTTTAAGACCGAAAGGCATTACCTTGTAGCAATACGTTCCGCGGTCTGTGATGAATGCAGTTTTTTCGCGGTCGTCGGGAGTCATCATGATCTGATTGTATCCGGAAAAGCGTCCATGAATGACAGAAGCTTGTTTCCCACAGTTACTTCGACCAGTCGGTCGATGTGCGGGAGCGGGAAGCAGTCCTTCGGACAGGCTTTATTCAGATCCGTGAAATCGACACAAACTCGCCACTTGCCGTTCTTCTTTTTTACCACGACAGGGTTGGCAAGCCAGTCTGGATACCTAACTTCTGTTATCGACGCTACTTTGAGGAGTCTTTCGACTTCCTCGTTGACTGCGGTGGCACGCTCAGGTCCCAGCTTTCGTCTCTTTTGTTTTACGGGTTTGTGAGTCGGGTCGATGTTAAGTTCGTGACATGTTACGCTAATGTCGATTCCCGGCATATCCTCCGCAGCCCAAGCGAACGTACTGAGGTTCTTTTTGAGGCATGCGATGAGCTCTGCTTTTATTGGTTTGCGGAGGTTAGCTCCGATTTCGACGCACCGTTCCGGGAAGGAATCATCGAGGCAAATTGAGACCACCGGTTCGCAGGTTGGTTCACGCTTCCCTTCCAGGGCCTCAGCTCTTTGGGACTGCCAGAAGGTTTCTGGCGAGTCGTGAATCGTTTGCTTTTTCCGAGAGGTCTCGATTTGGAATTTTTCCGTTTTAGTTGGGTAGCGAGGTAGATCTGTGCTGCTCCGTGACTACCATGTATTGTTTCGACCCCGAAAGGCGTCGGGAACTTGAGGCATAGATGGAATGTTGATGGGATCGCTCTCATGGAGTTTAGCCAGGGAGTTCCAACTATCGCGTTGTAGGATGTTGGACCATCGATCACCAGGAATTCCGTGTTTTTGGGAACGCTCCCGGCTCTGACTAGGAGGTTAGTCGAACCGAGGGTCATAACTTCTCCCGAGAGTCCGAATACTGGGCTGGGGTCATCTGTAAGGATGCTTAGATCGGCGCCCATCCTCTCGAGAGTGCTTTTATAGATAATATTAGCCAAGCATCCGGTGTCGACTAATACCCTTGCTACGTCAATATCCTGGACCGTGAGTTCTATTACGAGGAGATTGTTGTGAGGTTTGGCCATACTGGCCGTTGCCCGATCCTCGAAAGATACGATGTTGCGGGCTGACGAAGAAGCCATACTGAACTTCGATCAATTGGTGGTTTTCGAGTTAGAGAATCCGTCCCACCCTCCTTCTAGTGCCAAACTGTGGGAACCGAAATTCACACTGTCCATTTCCGATAAATAAGATTGCGGAGGAAAGCCAAGTAAACCCGATTTTCCTTGAAGGTCCGGATTCTCTGTGTTGCCACACGAAATCGAGAAAGTTTAATAGATAAAAATAAGAATTGTAATATTTGCCCGAAGGCATTTTATTAGATGAAAGATACGAGTACAGGGATTTTCCGAAAGACAGAGAGATTGGCGATTAAAAAAAATATAGAGTCGCAGGCAGCCAAACGTCCTAAGCCTTGCTCCGCTAGTCTAACCACCTAAGCCCTAATTCTTCTAAGCTAGCAGAATGCTCTAAGTCTAATTTTCGGATCCCCTTCTTCTCTGCTCTTGCTCTCCTTATAAACCCACTCCTAGGTCGGTTTGCCTTAAGATGATGGACCTCGCCTTTGGGCCCAAGCTTATCTCTTCAGGAAATATTCTATTTTCGTCGATCTTCGTAATTATCCTCGAGTTTTCCCCTATTTTTTGGTGACTTGATGTTTATCCGACGTTCGGGAAATCGGATAAACCGTCATAGCATGATTGGGCCTGAATTCTTAAAATCGTAAGTAAGTCCGTGGACTTGTCTTAAGTCGTTGAACATTTTATACGATTTCTCGAAAAGACTATCTTTCTCATAAAATAAACCGTATAGCCTAAAGGATCGATGTTCAAGTTAATCGATGTTTGTTTTATACGATATCTTCTACGAGAAATCCAATCCTTCTAGTTTTTGTCATAAAACATCGAGGACGATTCCAACCGAGTCAAATCGAAAGATGTTTATTCCGTAGCCGTGATCGTACCAAACTCGCAAGGATTGATCCAAACAAACTAAGATGGGATCAGACCGAGCATGATGGGACCGAGACCAGGACGAGGGCCGTCGACCGGCGCCAGGGGGCTTGCGGGACGCCTGCCGCCGGCGCCATGATGGCTTGCGGAATGCCTGCCGCCGGCGCCAGGCTGGCTTGTCGCCGGCGCCAGGCCAGTTGCGAAACGTCTGCCGCTGGCGCCAGGCTGGCTTGCCGCCGGCGACAGACCGGCTTGCGGGACGTCTGCCGCCGGTGCCAGGCTGGCTTGCCGCCGGCGCCAGGCCGGCATGCGGGACGTCTTCCGCCGGCGCAAGGCTGGCTTGCCGCCGGCGCCAGGCCGGCTTGCGGAACGCCTACCGCCGGTGCCAGGCTGGCTTGCCGCCGGCGCATGGCTGGCTTGCCGCCGGCACCAGGCCGGCTTGCGGGACGCCTGCCGCCGACGCCAGGCTGGCTTGCCGCCAGCGCCAGGCCGGCTTGCGGGACGCCTGCCGCCGGTGCTAGGCTGGCTTGCCGCCGGCTCCAGGCCGGCTTGCGGGACGCTTTCCGCCGGCGCCAGGGGTTCTCTGCCGCCCGTGGGTTTTCCGTTGCCCGATCTTTCCCCCGTTGGCCGTTCGTGCGGGAAATCTTTGAGTTTGGAAGGATCTTTAGCCATAGATTTCGAGATATTCGTTTTTGACCCCAACACTCGATTGTTTAAAAGTTCATATTTTAGAAATCTAAGTTCGAAGCCTCATCACTCAAACCCTTGAAGACGGAAAGTCTAAGTCCATCTTGATCCCTATACTCGAGGAATCTCGGAAGATCTTGTGGGGGTCATAAACGGTTATCTCGAAATCTACGGCTAAAGATCCTTCCGAAATCGGGTAACGGAAAAACCCACGAGCGGCAGGCGTCCCGCAAGCCGGCCTGGCGCCGGTGGCAAGTCAGCCTGGCGCCGGCGGCAAGTCAGCCTGGCGCCGGCGGCAGACGTCCCGCAAGCCGGCCTGGCGCCGGCGGCAGGCGTCCCGCAAGCCGGCCTGGCGCCGGCGGCAGGCGTCCCGCAAGCTGGCCTGGCGCCGGCGGCAAGCCAGCCTGGCGCCGGCGGCAAGCCAGCCTGGCACCGGCGGCAGCCGTCCCGCAAGCCGGCCTGGCGCAGGCGGTAAGCCAGCCTGGCGCCGGCTTCAGACGTCCCGCAAGACTGCCTGGCGCTGGCGGCAAGCCAGCCTGGCGCCGGCGGCAGGCGTCCCGCAAGCCGGCCTGGCGCCGGCGGCAAGACAGCCTGGCGCCGGCGGCAAGACAGCCTGGCGCCGGCGGCAGACGCCCTGCAAGCCGGCCTGGCGCCGGCGGCAGACGCCCTGCAAGCCGGCCTGGCGCCGGCGGCAGACGCCCTGCAAGCCGGCCTGGCGCCGGCGGCAATCCCTTTGGAAACCTTCAAAGACTATTCTTTCGAAAAACCGTAAAAACGTCTAATTTGTCCGACATGGCCAAAACGGCCCACTTACGATTTTCCGAAAAGGAAGGATAACTATGACGGTTTATCCTTATCGTCACATAAGAGATAAATGTCAATTTTCCAGAAGATAAATGTCAAGTTTTCCGAAGATAAATGTCAAGTTTCCCGATCAACACGAAGATGGACGAAAATGGAAAAAGCCAGATTCAGCCCGAAAGAAGATAGACCGTCTTAAGAGGAGTATATAAGGAGAGTTTTGGGCGGGGAGCAAATCATCAACAAATTTCCAGAGCACTTAGCACTTAGAGCGATTTAGCATTCTTTTCTGTTTTCACTAGCGAGCTGCGACTCAACTAGGATAGACTTAGACGGCCGGACTAGCGGACTTCTCGACAGCTCTTGTAGCCGAATTCTTTGCTTGTTGTACACGCTCAAACGAGAATTTAGAAATAAGATCTCTTTCGCTCTAGTCTTACGATTTTTATTTTTACAACTTTAATCTCCATTGATTGTATCGTGTGTTGCCCAGCAGATATCCGGGACCTTCAAGGAAGATCGGGTTAACTCGGTTTTCCTCCACAAATCGTTTATCGGAAATTGACGGTGTGAATTTCGGTTCCCACAGTTTGGCGCTAGAAGGAGGGGGGTTACGGATCTATCTATCTCGCAACTGCACACGCTCGATCATGTCTACTGACGTCACCAAAGACCAGCCAACGCTAGACAGAACACCCGTCGACGCCAACGTTGAGAAGACTCCAACTGGAGATACGTCCATAGTCACTGCTGATGCAAACACTGAGGCGCTCAGACATATGAAGGAACTGTTCACCTCCGCCCAGGAACGGGCCGAACAACAGGACAAGCTGATAACCTCGCTCTCAAAACAGGTCGACACCTTAACTGCGAGGAGCAAGTTGCCGCGCGGATCCACCAACGCACGGCGCGGCAGAAGACTCGACTTCGGATCTCCCGGAGAACGAGAAAAAGATGCCTCAAAAGAGCCCACTCCTGAGGAAACGGCTCCAAAAGGACAGCAGACGACCTCGCAGAACCTTCCACCCCCGGCTACGGGAAACAGGGAAATCGACGTCGAGCACATCAATCTGGATATCAGCGACCAATCGGATCCTTCCGATGAAGACGCTGACATCCACCCTAGGAGGACCCGAAGCCAGTCCGCTCGGCAGATGGTATCCTTCGAGAGGCCCATGACAGAAGAGGCGGAAGAACTCTACTGGATGGAGCAGGAAGAACTCGCGGAAGATCAAGCTCGGATTCATCGCGACCAGCGCCGACAAACTCGGAGGAACGCCGGTAGCAATAGCGAGATCCATGATCTCCGCGAATCTCTCAAAAAGACCGTGGCCGAAGTGAAAGCGGTGAAATCGCAAATCCATCAGGCGACCAGTTCCACCCCCGAGATCGATAGACATCTCGAGGAAGTACGGAAAACACCGTTCACCGCTCGGATCACGGAAACACGCATCTCAGACCCAGGGAAAATCAAAATCCCGATCTATGACGGTACGACGGATCCTAAGTCGCACCTGCAGTCCTTCCAGATCGCAATGGGTAGGTGCAAACTCCCAGAACGCGAACGAGACGCGGGTCATTGTCTTCTCTTCGTCGAGCACCTCAAAGGCGCTGCGCTCGAATGGTTCTCCCGGCTCAAAAGGAACTCCATCGGAAGCTTCCGCCAACTGGCCTCGGCGTTTCTCAAACAATACTCTATGTTCATGGACAGAGAAAGGTCCGACGTGGACCTATGGAGTCTAGCTCAGAAGGAGGACGAGTCGCTCCGCAACTTCATGCGAAGGTTCAAACTGGTGATGGCCAGAGTAACAGGCATCAGCGACAATGTCGCAATCGACGCCCTGAGGAAAACTCTTTGGTACAAGTCAAAGTTCCGAAAGTGGATACTAATGGAAAAGCCGCGGACAATCCAGGATACTCTCCACAAAGCAACGGACTTCATCATCATGGAGGAAGAGATGAAGCTTCTATCGCAGAAGCACGGACCACAGAAAACATCCTCAAAAAAGAAACCCTCTCGTAACGACAAGAACGTCCATCACGAAGGGGAAGACACCCAAGGCGAGCATAACTATGCCATCAACTCGGAGCAAGGCAAGACCTCTGGAAACACCTGGACCAGGAACCAGTACAAGGATAATTCCTACTGAGAGTTCCACGAAACCAGAGGTCACTCCACTGCGAACTGCAAGGTTCTCGGTGCCCGTCTCGCCGCAAAGCTCCTCACCGGCGAACTATCAAAGGTCAAGAATATAAAGGACTTGCTCCTGGACTCCGACCGCCCAAAGACCAACAAAACTATCTCCGAGGCCCGCACAATCGAAAATCAATCGGGTGAAAAATGCGGAAGGAGACAGGACGACCAAGGGAACAACAACAGTCGCCAGAGGGTAAACATGATCATCGGAGGATCACAATTCTACCAAGACTCTGTCTCGTCGATAAAAGCCTACGGGCGAAAAGCCGTGACAAGTTCCAACTGGTTTTCGGATAGCGATATTCCTAACCACATGATCACTTTCGAGGAACGGGAAACTGTCGGAATCGACAAGCCTCATTGCGATCCTTTGGTTATCGACCTGGTAATCCAGGATCTCGAGGTCGGCCGCATCCTCGTCGATACAGGAAGTACGGTCAACGTTATCTTCCGCGACACCCTCTACAGGATGAAGATCCCACTTGGGGAAGTCGTCCCTTAGCCAAAACCTTTGACTTGGTTTTCGGGCGTCGCTTCCATGACCCTCGGGAGAATTAAGCTCCCGGTCATGGCGAAAGAAGTCACAAAAATCGTCGAGTTCGCAGTAGTCGACAACCCGGCCATCTACAATGCCATCATGAGAACCCCTTGGATCAACTCCATGAAGGCAGTACCATCCACATATCACCTCGGCATCAAATTTCCGACTCCCACCGGAACCGCAGTCATCTGGGGTCATCTGGGGTCATTTGGGGTAGTCAGAAACAATCGAGACTCTGTTACCTAGCCGAGTTCAAACTGCGAAAAGATCGGAACGCCCCAGCGGCCAATCCGAAACGAGCAAAGGAATCACACAACATTCCTGAGGACTCGAAGAAAGATGATCCAGAATCATCCGAACAGGCAACGATTAAAGACAGCAACAAAGCCTCTGAGTCCACCGCCGTAAAAGCAGACAGCTCGACCCCCGAACAAACCACCGATCCGACTAGCACGATCGGAATGGCGACACACGGGGAGTAAAAACGTCTGCAGCAAATTTCAGAACTACGAGATGGCTTGATCCTCGAAAGAGGTACGTAGGCAGCTCGTCGAAACCCGGCGAGTTCAGCTATCCCCCTCACCAAAAGTGGGTGGGGGGGGTGGGTACGTATACTCCTATACTCCCACAAAAAACACGAAATATACTCATGTACATGTACTCGAATTTTTCGAATTTTTTTCAATAAAATTCTTTCTATCTATTTTTTACGCTCACTTAATTTACAAAACGCGTAAACACTTCGGAAAAACGAAAATCATTTCTTCGAAAGAAACGCGAGACGTCGCAACTTCTGAAAAAGATAACAAAACTCGTATCATCCGCTAAAACAGTCCACCTGCGACTTAAAAAACAACTTATGCCCGTCTATTGGCCCCGACGGACGCACTCAGAAACGTTTCACTCAATACAAACTCGTAGTCAGACCTACAAGGTCCTCTTACATCCGACAAGGATATCATAGCGCGCTATACAAGAAACCCAAAATTTTGGTTTAGCGTCTCGGATAAACTCCGAAGATAGCTCGATTCTTTTAACACAAGTCATATAAGCCGGCGACTAGTCGCGGACTTTAAACGAAAAGAATCAGGAAGAAATCACTAACAGGCAAAACGAAAGCCGATCAGTCATCGCACAGCCTTAAAGCTGAGAGTAAGCCTAGGTCTTGCCCTAAACCCATTCTTGCTGGATCTTGACATCTCACAGACATAGTATCGTATACGAGATCCCAAAACATGTCTCTTATCGCTTACACCTAAAACGCTCGCTAGAAAGTAGCATACGGACCAAGCGACAAAAAAGAGTTAGGATACGAAGTGACTACTCGCATTCTTTCCTCTACACTTGACGAAAGTATAAATCAAAACAAAAGACGAAATTTCGCAAATTTTTATATTCATAAAGTCCGCAAAAGACGGCGGGATTCTAAGCCACCAACGGCCAGTCCCAAAACATAAGAATGCAACCTCCGACGGTCGCAGAATAAAACTCCTAAAAAAACGGCCACACACGGCCAAAACATACGATTCACAAAAGGAAGTCAACATCGAGAAATCCAGATGCGGAAATCCCAAATGAACCTGCAGGCTGGTCCACTTCCTCGTTCACGCCTTGAGCGTTCCCACCACCCTCGACGTTCTCATCGGCTCCGGCCTCCACCGTATCCTCGGAAACCTCGATAGGTTCCCATAGTCTCCGGACTCTTTCTTCGACTGGAGGAACCAAGGACTCAGCATGAGCACACTCGGCCATAAAGTCCTTCATCTCAGCGATCTCGGAATCAAAAGAGAAATCCGGGTTCTGAGACTTGTAAAGGTTTACGACCGAGCCCCGGCACTCGCGGAAATTGCCAACAAACTCCTGAGCTTCTTTAAAACATTGAAACTCAGCAGCAAACGATTCCGCCCGTCTCGCCACCTCAGCTGCGAACATCCTCCTTCCTCTCCTTTCCGCCCGAACAAGAGCTCGAGCATGAAGCTCAGCTTGCTTTGCGTTCTGCGCCTTAACCTCTTGTTGGAATCGGAAGAGCTCTCGCTCAGCTTCTTTGGTCTTGAAGTTAGCAATCCTAGACTTGCGGAAACTTGAGTCAAGCGCATTGCCAAACACTCTTAGTCCCTGCATAGATTCAAGGTCAATAAATATACATATATGCGGATTCAAGAATACGGTTAAGAAGTTCAAAAGACAAAACCTCATTGATCCGCTGGGAAACCTCGGCAAAAACCCATTGCTTCTTCTCTTCCTCCAGAGACTCGTCAGTAACAAACTCCGGAGGAAGGCCGTCAAAGAAATTGTTGGGAAGTGGAAAATCGCAGGCTCCACCTTTTTCCGTTGGAACAAAACTAGGGTTTTCCCCCAACGTTGAAGGATCTTCCGAACCTTCCCCACCTTCCCCACCGTCGATTTCTTTCCCTTTACGAGATCTCTGTTTACATCTCCGAGTCGGGGCTTCGATAACCGGTTCGGCATCACATGTCGGGTCAGGGTCTCGGGACCGGTAAAGCCTTACTGCGTCTTGAATCCGTTCAAGAGTGAAGGACTTCCAGAAAAACGGCCTTTGACGAAGGAGATCCCTCTTGACGAAAAGATCGCCATGCAAATGTGCAACAGCCCCGTTCTCTACAAAGCAAAACTTTTTCACTAAAAACTCGCACTTCTGGAATAACAAAATAGACAACGAGTTTTCATCGTATTACCTCGGTTGAAGTTCCATGCATGCGGAAATAGATGGAGGCAGCTCTCCTCGACAGAATCACCATCTATTCGGACATAGAAGAAACGCTCCTGCCACGACTTAGGGTTCGAAGTGGTCCCCTGAATTATGGCCATATCCTTCTTTGGCACCATGGAGTAGTAGCCGTCGCTCCCCGTTGGCCGAGTGCTCCAAAGACCTTCAAAATCGCCGGGACAAAGATCGATCCCGAGCTCATAACTTGCGATCAGTACGCCAAGCCAACTCTCTAAGGCAGGAACGCTGAGCTGGCTGATCGAAAGTTCGAAGTGACAAAGCGCACGAACAATGGTACCGGGGATCGGGAACTACATGCGGCAATACGTAAGGAAAGCCTCGTAACATGTAAAGAAACCTTCCGGAGGATTCCTCGCACTCTCGTTACCGACGGGGATCCGAAAATTTGACTCCATCAGGAATTTGGAAAAAATCTCGAAGAATCCTGAGATATTTACGTGAAACCAAGCTCGGCGTAAAGGGAGCACCAGGCTGCCTCAAAGGTCTCTTCGGAACAGGGACATCTGGCAGAGGTCGAGCCGAGCCCACAAGGGCTCGGTAATACGCATTCTTCGCTTCCTCCTCGACTAACTCCTCTTGCTTCACCGTCACGTGGGCAGGAGAGTCATCCGAGGATGAATGGGAAGAAGAATTTCTCTTGGAGGATCTTGGAGACATTATTCTAAAAGAGAGAGAAAGGATTCTTGAGAGAGATGAATTTTTTATGATGAAGTAAGAATGAATGAGATTTTTACTCCATCCTTATAAAGGAGGTAAAATCACTATTTACCCCGACTTTCGGCAAACAATTACGTCTCTACACCTTCCCATACGGCTATACCGCAAGCCAGGACCCGAAAGGCACTACGGTTCCTAGCTAGCTGGGGGGCTAACTGTTGGGGTCAAAATCGGTCAACGACGAAATCGTCACCCGAAAGTCCTCGAAAGAAAACTAAGTGACGATCAAAACCAAGAAACAGGTCGTCACTCGATGAACTCACGGGAAGGCATGAACTGACCGTGAGCCCCGGGGATCAACGAAGGCAAGCAACAGCAGGCACCGGGCGGACGCGGAACACGGCACGGACGGCAGGACGCCTGGCGCCGGCGAAAGGACGCCCGGCGCCGGCGGCAGGCCGCCCACGCCGCGCCTGGCACCGGCGGCAGGGCATCTGGCGCCGGCGGCAGGCTCGTCCTCTCCCGTCTGGCGCCAGCGGCAGGCTCGTCCTCTCCCGTCTGGCGCCGGCGGCAGGCCTGTCGTCTCCCATTTGGCGCCGGCGGCAAGGGTCCTGGGGCCCATCTGTGCAATCGTCTCGTGATCTCGAGCAACGGCAGCATCTTGGTCCCTTAAACCCATGTCCGGATTGTCCGAGAATTACAATGATTCTTCCGCAAAGCCTTCTCGATTGTTTAAAAGTTCATATTTTAGAAATCTAAGTTCGAAGCCTCATCACTCAAACCCTTGAAGACGGAAAGTCTAAGTCCATCTCGATCCCTATACTCGAGGAATCTCGGAAGATCTTGTTGGAGTCAAAAACGGTTATCTCGAAATCTACGGCTAAAGATCCTTCTGAACTCAAAGATTTCCCGCACGAACGGCCAACGGGGGAAAGATCGGGTAACGGAAAAACCCACGGGCGGCAGGCATCCCGAAAGCCAGCCTGGCGCCGGCGGCAAGCCAGCCTGGCGCTGGCGGCAGACGTCCTGCAAGCCGGCCTGGCACCGGCACCAAGCCCGCCTGGCGCCGCCGGCAGGCGGCAGGCGTCCCGCAAGCCGGCCTGGCGCCGGCGGCAAGCCAGCCTGGCGCCGGCGGTAGACCTCCCGCAAGCCGGCCTGGCGCCGGCGGCAAGCCCCTTGGCGCCGGTCGACGGCCCTCGTCCTGGTCTCGGTCCCATCATGCTCGGTCTGATCCCACCTTGGCTTGTTTGGATCAATCCTCGTGAGGTTGGTACGATCACGGTTATTCTAAACACCAAACATCTTGACTATACGAGGAATTGGGGTTCCTTCGGAAAAGCCGAAACCTTCAAAGACTATTCTTTCGAAAAACCGTAAAAACGTCTAATTGGCCCGACATGGCCAAAACGGCCCACTTACGATTTTCCGAAGAGGAAGGATAACTATGACGGTTTATCCTTATCCTCACATAAGAGATAAATGTCGAGTTTCCAGAAGATAAATGTCAAGTTTTCCGAAGATAAATGTCAAGTTTCCCGATAAACACGAAGATGGACGAAAATGGAAAAAGCCCGATTCAGCCCGAAAGAAGATAGACCGTCTTAAGAGGAGTATATAAGGAGAGCTTTGGGCGAGGAGCAAATAATCACAAAATTTCCAGAGCACTTAGCACTTAGAGCGATTTAGCATTCTTTTCTGTTTTCACTAGCGAGCTGCGACTCAACTAGGATAGACTTAGGCGGCCGGACAAGCGGACTTCCCGACAGCTCTTGTAGCCGAATTCTTTGCTTGTTGTACACGCTCAAACGAGAATTCAGAAATAAGATCTCTTTCGCTCTAGTCTTACGATTTTTATATTTACAACTTTAATCTCCATTGATTGTATCGTGTGTGGCCCAGCAGATATCCGGGACCTTCAAGGAAGATCGGGTTAACTCGGTTTTCCTCCACAAATCGTTTATCGGAAATTGACGGTGTGAATTTCGGTTCCCACATCTGTACCAGAGCAGACTTTGATAAAATGGCAGAAGAGATCTACACTGCCATTGAAAGATCGGATGATGTATCTTACAGAAGACACGATGAGACGTACTTCCCGATCAACAACAGCATTGGTGGACTAGAATTCAGAACAGAGGAGATGCAGAGGTAAATAAAAGCCATTTAGAGGCAGCTTGCAAGCAGACCTGCACCCTTGGCATCGATCGACAGAACAGTCAGTGTATCGATCGATGGACAACAGTCAGCAGCGATCGACACATCTACACCAGCATCGATCGGCACCAACTTAGTCCACACGAAAGAAATGCTTAGACTTGATTCAATGCAAGCAGAGCTGAGTGACTTATCAGATTACACTCATGACAAGCTTGGACAACATCAGTTCAGCATTGAGAATCTTGGAGAGAGGCTACAGATCATCAGCAATGCAACAGCAAAGATGAATGAGAAAGATCGATCCCGAGCTCATAACTTGCGATCAGTACGCCAAGCCAACTCTCTAAGGCAGGAACGCTGAGCTGGCTGATCGAAAGTTCGAAGTGACAAAGCGCACGAACAATGGTACCGGGGATCGGGAACTACATGCGGCAATACGTAAGGAAAGCCTCGTAACATGTAAAGAAACCTTCTGGAGGATTCCTCGCACTCTCGTTACCGACGGGGATCCGAAAATTTGACTCCATCAGGAATTTGGAAAAAATCTCGAAGAATCCTGAGATATTTACGTGAAACCAAGCTCGGCGTAAAGGGAGCACCAGGCTGCCTCAAAGGTCTCTTCGGAACAGGGACATCTGGCAGAGGTCGAGCCGAGCCCACAAGGGCTCGGTAATACGCATTCTTCGCTTCCTCCTCGACTAACTCCTCTTGCTTCACCGTCACGTGGGCAGGAGAGTCATCCGAGGATGAATGGGAAGAAGAATTTCTCTTGGAGGATCTTGGAGACATTATTCTAAAAGAGAGAGAAAGGATTCTTGAGAGAGATGAATTTTTTATGATGAAGTAAGAATGAATGAGATTTTTACTCCATCCTTATAAAGGAGGTAAAATCACTATTTACCCCGACTTTCGGCAAACAATTACGTCTCTACACCTTCCCATACGGCTATACCGCAAGCCAGGACCCGAAAGGCACTACGGTTCCTAGCTAGCTGGGGGGCTAACTGTTGGGGTCAAAATCGGTCAACGACGAAATCGTCACCCGAAAGTCCTCGAAAGAAAACTAAGTGACGATCAAAACCAAGAAACAGGTCGTCACTCGATGAACTCACGGGAAGGCATGAACTGACCGTGAGCCCCGGGGATCAACGAAGGCAAGCAACAGCAGGCACCGGCGGACGCGGAACACGGCACGGACGGCAGGACGCCTGGCGCCGGCGAAAGGACGCCCGGCGCCGGCGGCAGGCCGCCCACGCCGCGCCTGGCACCGGCGGCAGGGCATCTGGCGCCGGCGGCAGGCTCGTCCTCTCCCGTCTGGCGCCAGCGGCAGGCTCGTCCTCTCCCGTCTGGCGCCGGCGGCAGGCCTGTCGTCTCCCGTCTGGCGCCGGCGGCAAGGGTCCTGGGGCCCATCTGTGCAATCGTCTCGTGATCTCGAGCAACGGCAGCATCTTGGTCCCTTAAACCCATGTCCGGATTGTCCGAGAATTACAATGATTCTTCCGCAAAGCCTTCTCGATTGTTTAAAAGTTCATATTTTAGAAATCTAAGTTCGAAGCCTCATCACTCAAACCCTTGAAGACGGAAAGTCTAAGTCCATCTCGATCCCTAAACTCGAGGAATCTCGAAAGATCTTGTTGGAGTCAAAAACGGTTATCTCGAAATCTACGGCTAAAGATCCTTCTGAACTCAAAGATTTCCCGCACGAACGGCCAACGGGGGAAAGATCGGGTAACGGAAAAACCCACGGGCGGCAGGCATCCCGAAAGCCAGCCTGGCGCCGGCGGCAAGCCAGCCTGGCGCTGGCGGCAGACGTCCTGCAAGCCGGCCTGGCACCGGCACCAAGCCCGCCTGGCGCCGCCGGCAGGCGGCAGGCGTCCCGCAAGCCCGCCTGGCGCCGGCGGCAAGCCAGCCTGGCGCCGGCGGCAGACCTCCCGCAAGCCGGCCTGGCGCCGGCGGCAAGCCCCTTGGCGCCGGTCGACGGCCCTCGTCCTGGTCTCGGTCCCATCATGCTCGGTCTGATCCCACCTTGGCTTGTTTGGATCAATCCTCGTGAGGTTGGTACGATCACGGTTATTCTAAACACCAAACATCTCGACTATACGAGGAATTGGGGTTCCTTCGGAAAAGCCGAAACCTTCAAAGACTATTCTTTCGAAAAACCGTAAAAACGTCTAATTGGCCCGACATGGCCAAAACGGCCCACTTACGATTTTCCGAAGAGGAAGGATAACTATGACGGTTTATCCTTATCCTCACATAAGAGATAAATGTCGAGTTTCCAGAAGATAAATGTCAAGTTTTCCGAAGATAAATGTCAAGTTTCCCGATAAACACGAAGATGGACGAAAATGGAAAAAGCCCGATTCAGCCCGAAAGAAGATAGACCGTCTTAAGAGGAGTATATAAGGAGAGCTTTGGGCGAGGAGCAAATAATCACAAAATTTCCAGAGCACTTAGCACTTAGAGCGATTTAGCATTCTTTTCTGTTTTCACTAGCGAGCTGCGACTCAACTAGGATAGACTTAGGCGGCCGGACAAGCGGACTTCCCGACAGCTCTTGTAGCCGAATTCTTTGCTTGTTGTACACGCTCAAACGAGAATTCAGAAATAAGATCTCTTTCGCTCTAGTCTTACGATTTTTATATTTACAACTTTAATCTCCATTGATTGTATCGTGTGTGGCCCAGCAGATATCCGGGACCTTCAAGGAAGATCGGGTTAACTCGGTTTTCCTCCACAAATCGTTTATCGGAAATTGACGGTGTGAATTTCGGTTCCCACATCTGTACCAGAGCAGACTTTGATAAAATGGCAGAAGAGATCTACACTGCCATTGAAGATCGGATGATGTATCTTACAGAAGACACGATGAGACGTACTTCCCGATCAACAACAGCATTGGTGGACTAGAATTCAGAACAGAGGAGATGCAGAAGTAAATAAAAGCCATTTAGAGGCAGCTTGCAAGCAGACCTGCACCCTTGGCATCGATCGACAGAACAGTCAGTGTATCGATCGATGGACAACAGTCAGCAGCGATCGACACATCTACACCAGCATCGATCGGCACCAACTTAGTCCACACGAAAGAAATGCTTAGACTTGATTCAATGCAAGCAGAGCTGAGTGACTTATCAGATTACACTCATGACAAGCTTGGACAACATCAGTTCAGCATTGAGAATCTTGGAGAGAGGCTACAGATCATCAGCAATGCAACAGCAAAGATGAATGAGAAATGGACCAGAGGAGATGACGCCACAAGAAACTTCATTGCTACATGGTTCAAAGTGCAAAAAGACAATGTGGATACTTGTTTCCCAACAAGTAGCTGCTTTTCACCTCACTAGCGCAACATACCTCCAAAGTCAAGCTAAATGACTATAACAAAGCGCTGAGTGGGAGGCAACCCACTGTTAGGTAATTTTTCTTAGTTTAACTCTTAATAGGTATTTATTTTCGTACTTGTTTTTATTTGCAGAGTACCAATTAGACAATTACCATAACTATCGACCGATATGACACTGTCGATATCGATCAACACGTACCACATCATGACGATCGATGATGGAGACTCACCATCGATCGATACAAACATCAGTCAGGTATATCGTTCTAGCTTTTCGATATCGGTACTTATTATTTCATGTTATGCCCTTAACTCCGACTGGTTGTACACTGAGGACAATGTATAGTTTAAGTCTGGGGGGAGGGGAGATTACTGATGCTACTATACCTTTTGATTCCATTAAATGTTTTCAAATCGGTTTTTATTGAGTCAAGAAGGGGACAAGGATATTTTTAAAAAAATTTACTTGTTATCTGACCACTCTTTAGCACCATTCTTAGATTTGTTGACTGCAGAATGTACTATAGATGCTAAAGTAGATCATCTGTCAACTATGACCACACTTGCTATGAATGTTTGAAGGAACCAAAGCTGATTTCCAACCTAACCTGCATATTTTGCTTGTCTTGGGGCTTGGTATACATCGGACAGACTCCTCTTGCAAGTCTGTGAGTTCAAATCTGTATGACTCTGATTCCCTTCTCTCTCTCTCTTCGGCATCCAGTCAAAAGAAGTATAAAAGATGAGATGACTTCCTAAGATGCAGAGGGGTAGGTACATTACCTATGACCCCACTATTCTAATTCGAAGGGACGATCACACATTGTGGAAGCGAGGGGTAGGTACATTACCTATGACCCCACTATTTGCCTACACTTTGCCAAATAAAGAGCTATAAGAAGTACAAAAGTCAGTGAAGGTGAACGGGAATGGCCTGCATCAGCATCAATGTTCATTGGAACTGAAACTAATGAGGATTCAGAGAAGAGAGAAAAAAAGAGAAGAAAGGGATAAGAGGAGATTGCCTATGTGGTCAGACATCAAAATTGCTTGAGTAAGAATCCAAAGTCCTTTGATCGATACTCCCAAGGTAAAGCCTGCATTTTTATTTTATGCACATAAATGAAATCAGTAGAGGGGTGAGTCATTCAGGAAATGCTAAGTTGTTGGCTAGATGAATATGGTTGCTAAGCTAGGAATTGGTATAATGTACTTCTGTAGTTAAGAGATATTACATGTGGTTTGCAACAAAGTATAGGTGATAATTTTAAGTAAAGTTTTGATTGAGTCCCTGCTGTTTCAAAACCTCTTACAGAGAGACTGCCTGTTGTTTTTACTTGAGGACAAACAAAAGGGTAAGTTTGGGGGAGTTGATATGCCATGGATCTGACCCGTTTTTACCCATGGTATAAAGGTGTTTTTATTATATATATATATATATATATATATATGTTTTGGAGTCTATAAGGTATGTTTTCAGGCTTAGGAGCATTTTGGAGTAAAGTGATGTTTTAGGTGCCTTTTAGAGCTTAACGGAGAGTCCACCCGAGTTATCCATCAACCCAGACCAAGAGGTTGATATTCAGAGTTAAAAGCCGATCGATACACACCTTGTGTTATTGATAAATTTCACATCAAGAGAGGTCGACGTGACAAGATAGTCATCGATCGATGCACTCCCAGTGCCATCGATCGATATCGAAGCCACGCAGAAGTTAAGTTGGACCCAGCCAACTTAAAGCCCAAGATCTCACCAAATTACAAGATTGTCCCTGACGAGTTTTTAACCTAATGAACTCAATATTTATAGTTTTGCCTAAGTGTTTTGGCAAGGAGAGCTTTTTCATACTTCATGTTTCATACTTTGTTCTTTGTTCTTTCATAATTCAAAGTCTTATTTTATTCTATTGTTTACTTGCAAAGGTTATAGAAATTCTAGTTCTAGAGGAAAGATCCAGAGAGATTTGTGATTGGAACTTAAGTGTTCATTCTTCTACCTATGAGTTTCTATTAGTACCTTGCTGTTATGAATTACCCAGCTATGTCTGAGTAGTTTATCTTGTTAGATTTAGGGTTCAAATATATTATGTGGGATTAGCCCCATCTATAGATTGCTAAGTTGTGATATTCATTTTTAGGATGTTCATTAATGCTTGTTTCTTAAATAGCTAACTTGAACCATGAACTTGGATTGTTTAACTACTTAATCATCATCCTGATCACATCCTATTCAAGCTAAGACTCTCTAGAAAAAGGCGAGAGCTGATCTAAGGTCTTGGTGAGCACTATATCAACTCGCGCTTAAAGCCTGGCTAGATCCGTATCGATCGATACTCTTATAGAGTAATCAATCGAAGTAGCTAAAGGTGTATCGGTCGATATTCCTATCGAATCATCGATCGATACTGTCGTTGTCCTACTGACCGGCAGCATCATTTAGCATCTAATCAATAGATGAATCTGAACATGCGAGAACTGATCGATTCATTCATTCGTTGTTGAGCTCTTTAATATCATGCATATAACTTGTTAGGCATATGTAGCATTATAATCCTGCAAATCTGAATAGCAAACCCTAAGTCTAGCTATTTCTCTTAATTGTCTTAAAACCCCATCAAATTCAATCGAGCAACTACCTTGCTCAAAAACCTGCTATCTACTTTTAAACCTATTCAACCTAGCATAGTCATTAAGGATTACATATTTTGTGTTCCCTAGCTCCCTGTGAATTCGATCCCTAAGTACTACAACTGAACCTCTTATTTGAGAGAGTAATTCACTCCGTAGGGTAATTTTAGTGATATCAATAGACCCTAGCCCTACGAGATCCTCACTGCCACACGATTGCTCGGTTTATTGTGATCAACAGTGTAGACTCTATCTCCAATGCATCATCGGGCATCCAGCTCGTGGAAAATATCTCCACACTTACAAGATAGAATTTTAAATAGATGCATCAAACCAGGTTAACATAAAAACTCCACTCAAATGGTTTCTGATGAACACTTGCAACATTGAGGGTATAAAGTTCTGTATAAATCTGATTCTCATCAGCTATGGGGCATCTAGTGCGAATGGTCGTCGGAGACTGGGAAAGAGGAGGACATGGCGCTTGGAGGTTCAACACAGATTTAACCTGGCCAAAACACGACGTGGTGGTGAGAGAAAACGAAAGTTACAGCTCACTACTGGGAATGGTCCGCAAAAAATACAAGCTTGACCAGCTTTTGCACCCGACTGAGCCGGTTCTCTTGACATACGAGTTTCCTAACTCGATGACCGATCCGGGAGATTACACAACTTCTCCTATTGAGCTAAAGAATGACGGAGACGTCGAGCTCTTCATGTCTGTGAGGATCGACTATGTATGGCTTGAGCTGTGTGTGGCTTTTGGGGGGCAAGCTGTCGACCACTACAGGATGCAAAGAGAGGTGGAAGATGTGGAGGCAGAAGATGATGACGGCGGTGATGACCCAAAAACTCTGGATTTTAGAGGTGAGACCACATTATATACTTTTAGATATGTAGGGTGACTTATAATTTTGTATTTTTCCAAATAAACAGGACTTGCAAAGCGAGGATACATACTAGCTAGCGAGACTGTCCTTAAAGAGATATGCACGCGTGAGGAGTTTGAATTGATAAAGAAGTCCTCGAGAACACTCGCTCATGAAGTTGCAGTCGCCAAGCTGACCGACAAGGATGACAGCGACTCGTTCGGTGGCTCATCCTCGCACCGTCTAGAAGTTCAGGAACCACCTTTTGTGGGTGGGGTTATCAGCTTAGATGATGTTCATAGCGAGGAAGAACCAACGGGCAGCTAACCCTTAAGATTGGTATATCTCTTTGGATGCAGCTTTAACGGTGATAAGTACATAAATATCTGAAGCACCGTAACATCTAACAATATATGTAGCAGGTATTGGAGGGTTTCTGGTGAAATGGTCCCCGTGGTCGATAAGGTGATGGGTAAGGTTTACGAGTGCGAGGATTATATAAGTAGCGTCGGTGGTGGATCAGGTGTAAAGGATTTGGAACGTCCAGGAGGCACAGCATGTGTCATTGGCTTTTCCAACATGTATTACAACATCCATTCTAAATTTGCAGGCTTTAGACATTTTGAATATGTCGTCCGATACCTAAACCTGTAATAACTACAAATGTGCGTGGCAGATAAGGATGATGATAATCTGCCTGTGAGTCAAGTTGCTCGAAAGGGAAAGGGAGTAGCTGAAGATGAAGATGTAACGGTGGTGCGCAATCTTTACAAAGAATTCGACGGGATTACAAGCGAGCGTGCGATCTTGATAGGTAGAGGATACCCGTGCGATGGGGAGAGTCAGGACACACAGATACTTGGTATTGTTTTCTTCAGCTGTTAATGTTTTGTATAGAGGTTATATGAAACGATAGTAGTTAACACCGCTTATCAATGATAATGTTAGCGGAAGGAGATGACATGACGCACAAGGGTCATCTATATGTGGGACAGGTTTTCATCGATCGGGAGGCTTTCAAGATGCATATGTCCTTGTACGCAATTGCTAATAAGTTCGGATTCCTGGTTAAGCGTTCTGAGCCTGGAAAGATGCTACTTGAATGCCGCGGCCTAGGCTGTGGCTGGAGGGTGTACGCAGCTAAGATTGGTGGATGTGCGCGCTTTGAGATTAGGACCTTGGAGAAGGTTCATAGCTGCACGGTTAACGAACGTTCGGGTTTCAGGAACCACGCTACTTCTTCAATCATGAGAGATATGATGCGCAACGGATACAGGTCTGGTGGAGGTGGAGGTCCACGACCAGGGGCTCTGCGAGAAATTATGAGGCTTGATCATGACATCCCAATAACATATTGGAAGGCTTGGAAGGCTAGAGAGGTAGCAATCGATCAAGGGGCTGGAAATGCTGAACGCATACCTCACACTTCCTTCATACCTGGAGGCCTTAGCGACCGAGAACCCCGGTTCAGTAGTGGGTCTGGAGACTACGCCTGCTCCTGAAGGAGCACATCGTTTCAAGTATCTTTTCTTGGCATTCAGCGCCAGTATCCTTGGTTACCCATACATGAGGAAGGTGTTGATCATAGACGGGACTCATTTAAAGGGAAAATAAA
Organism: Brassica juncea; assembly: GCA_018703725.1. Classification (NCBI taxonomy): domain Eukaryota; kingdom Viridiplantae; phylum Streptophyta; class Magnoliopsida; order Brassicales; family Brassicaceae; genus Brassica; species Brassica juncea. Next base: position 10,947,488 of record CM031941.1, on the reverse strand, counting down.
GTGGCTGTCTCTTGACAGCAAGTGCTCAAGATGGCAACTTCCAAATTTTTCCCGTGGCTTTTGGTATAGTTGACAGTGAGAATGACCAAGCTTGGACCTGGTTCTTCAACAGACTACTGGTCGTCGTTCAGATCTTGTCTTCGTGTCAGATCGCCACAGCTCTATCTACTCTGGAATAAGAAAGGTTAGCTTTCGTGTATAAGTCATTGAAAATAATAGTACTTAATGTAATTGTTAACAGCTAACTATACTAGTAATATGTAGGAGTTGAGATATAATCATTTTACTATATGTTTAAAACTTATAAGGCATGCATGGCTAAGGTTTGGGGTAAACTGCAGTAGGGAAGAATGAACTTTGATAGGGTAATGAAAACTGAAATACAAACGATAATGGGTGACATGTTCGGGATTAGGTGACATATATGATTATAGATCACTATGACTGTTATCTGCTAATATGTATAAATTCGCTATTCATGTTAATTTTGTTTGTGCATAAACGTTATCGATTATGTCATCTGACCATGTTTCAGTTGAACACTCCAACATTCTCTTTCAATCGTGACTGTCTTTGAAGGTTTACCCAATGTCCCAGCACTGTGCTTGCCTTATGCATCTCCATGATATACCATGAATTTGACCCGATTTTAGGCATGGTATATGATAGTTTTTGGATATATTTAATCCATTTTGGAGTCTAAATAGCATATTTACAGGTTTAGGAGCGATTAGAGAAAAGATGATGTTTTTGGAACATTTTGGAGCATTTTAGAGATTTATCCCGAGATGACCATATCGACCACCCAAGGTCGACACGGAAAGAGACGCATCGATCGACACACCTTCAGTGGTGTCGATCCATATTTAACACACAGAAGCCCGGTTTGGTCACAACCGACTTGAAGCCCAAGACTTCATCCATTTTACCAAGATACCCCTGACGAGTTTTAACCTAATTTTTGAATATTTAAGTTTTGCCTAAGTGTTTTGGCAAAGAGAGACTTGTGCGAGAGCTTTTAGAGTTTGAAGAGGTTGTCCTTCAAAGTTTTACAAAGAGTCTTTTGAGAGTTTTTCATACTATTGTTTTGTGAGAGAGAGAGTTACAATTGAGAGGTTTCTTGAACACCTCTATTTTTCATCTATTCTATCTATGCAATTTTATTTAATTGTTATGATGTTTTGCTTAACCATGTCTGAGTAAACACCTTTGTTAGATTTAGGATTCAAATAGGTTTCGAGGGATTAGCCCCAAATATGAATACTTGAGCATGTGATATTCATCTTAGAAGATTGCTCTTTATGCTTGTATAGGAGTAGCTAACCTATACATGATGACAGTGGATATTATCCTTGGATCTATCTTTTTTGAGCTTAGGAATTTTCTGGAAATAAGCGACATCTGATTTGGCAAACTCCTTAAGGAACTGTTATCAACCTTGCGCTTAAAGCTTACTAGAGGCACATCGATCAATACTCCTTTAGAGACATCGATCGACGCAAGGCACTGTCGATCGATACGTGCGTCAGCAGGTCAATCGACGCCTTCCTATGTTTCACCAATGGGGGTCTCATCGGTTCTAGTAATAGATAACCTAGGACGACAGTTAAAGTTATTGCTATAGTTGGGTTCTATAATATCATGCAAGCATCTCACATAAGCATTCATACTATTATATTCCTGATAACCTGAATAGTAATCCTAAGTCTAACGCCTTCACCATATTTGGTAAACACCCAAATAATCATTTGAGTAATTGTCTTGCTCACCAATTCTAAGTTTACTTGTTATTTACTGCTTTGAAATCTTTGACCTAGCTTTGTTACAATAAGATCTAGTGTGTTCCCTAGCTCCCTGTGGATTCGATCCCTAAGTACTACAATTTGACCTCTTATTTGAGAGAACATAAATCACTCCTTAGGGTAATATGAGTGGTATCAAATTTGGCGCCGTTGCTTGAGAGGTTTGATCGACATTAGATTTTATTTAAGTATAGGTTTTCTTTTACTTTACGACTTGTTACTGATAAAAATTATATTTTTCTTTTCAAGTGTATGCCTAGCATAACCAGAAGCAAAAAGAATAAGGAACTTTTGTCTACTGATCCAGCTGCTTTGGAACGTTCAATCCACAAACAGATTCGTTCTACATCGATCGATACACCCGCTTGTGCGTCGAACGATATTCATCAACAACCGTCTACCGAGTCTCAAACACCGTCGACCGCTACCAGCTCACCAACATCGACCGATCTCATTCATCTGACATCGACCGATACCCGTTCATCCACATCGACCGATACTTTTCAGTACTGTCAACCAACATCTTTCATCCGACATCGAACGATACCGCTATCCCCTTATCGATCGATACTGAGCCGTAGAACATGGCCGCGACACTGATAAACATACGAGACGACGAAGGTAACCTGCGTGACCGAGAAGGTCACCTGCGTAATGCATCATGTCAGAAAATTAATGATCAGGGGGCTGCAATCCCTGATCCAGAAGCTGAGGCTGCTGCAGCAACTGCTCGAGCTGCAGAAGAAGCCAACAGAAACAGATCAATGGCTGACTACAACCGTCCAGATCAATACTATGCCAACAGATCTGCTATCCATCCACCAGACATACAGAGGGCTGATTTTGAGGTGAAGCCTCAGTACTACACTTTTGTAGGACAGACACCCTACAGTTGAGCATCCTATGGACCATCAAGAGAGGTACGAGGATCTCATATCAGCTATCAAAGCTGATGGAATCCCAACTGACTACCTACTTTGCAAGCTCTTCAAATACTCTCTTTACATAGGAGGATTTCAAAGACTTGGAAATCAGAATGGAAACAGGAACTTCTATGGCAACAGTCAGAGGAGCAACTACAATCAGAATTCACAACATCAGAAACCCTTCGGCAAAAGCGACTACAACAACAACAAGAATCTCAACAATTCTTTCTACCAGAATCCACCCCCACCTACTCAGGAGAGAAAGATTGAAGCAATGCTTGATTCAGTTCTAGAGGGTCAGCAGAGGCTTACTGTGGATTTCAATAGAAAGATAGATGCTGCTTATAATAGCCTGAATGTGAAGTTTGATACCTTGAGCACTCATGTGAAGAAGCTAGAGACACAGGTGATTCAAACAGCAGAAGCTATTCAGATGCAAGAAGCCTTAATAAAAGGGAGAGAGGAATATCTCATCAGACACCACATCAATGCCATCACAATAGATGATTTAGGGCAAGTGGATGAGCATGAGAAACTTCAAGAAGGAGACTTTGAAGTTGAGAACTCCAAGACTATCGACAGTTCTCACTGGTGTCGACCGACGCTAGACGATGATCATCGATCGACGTGGGAAGATGATTATCGATCGATGTTCGAGATACCACATCGATCGACAGAGTCTACAGACTCTACTGCTGCGAACAGACCAGTCCGGATTATAACACGCGCAAAGTTCGCAGAAAGGCACCCAAACCCACTCCACCCTTTCATCGATCGATCCCGCGAAGATGACATCGATCGCCCAGGCCAACCAGACATCGATCGACATGCTACACCCGACATCGATCGACATACAACCATTAAACCGCGAGTGCAACTACCAAGGATAGTTGCAATCCAATTATATGCACTCAGAGGCCGACCCGGACCTACAGATAACCAACCAGAAGAAGCTGAGGATACATCAGAGCCTATTGAGATAGAACAGGAAAGTGCAAAGAGACAACTAAGAAAAAGGAAAGAGAAGATTCTTAAGCACTTTAAAAGGGACGCTAATGCAAAGGAGTTGGAAAACTTCAAGAAAAGAGTTCTAATGATTCCAGCAGAGAAACCCTTTGAGGAGGCATACTTCACACACAGATTGTGGATGTTTTTCAGAGAGACAAGAGTAACAGAGGCTGACATTGAGAAGATGTTCAATCAAATCAGAGAGGATATGAAGAAGATCACATTGGAGAAGAAGAATGACCCTGGAGAATTCATTATCTCATGCCTATTGCAAGGCATTGAATTCTCACATGCACTATGTGATACAGGAGCATCAGTCAGCATCCTACCAAAGGTTATGGCAGACCAGTTAGGTCTAAAGGTAGAACCTTCCAAGGAATCATTCTACTTTGTAGATTGTTCTAGAAGGAATTCATTGGGAATCATCAGAGACCTTAAGGTATAGATTGGTAAAGCTCCATTTGACTTTCATGTCCTAGACATCAAGTTACATTGGAATTCTTCTCTACTACTTGGAAGAGCATTCCTAGCTGCTGTGGGAGCCGTCTGCAATTTGCAAACAAGCCAGATGAGTTTGACACTCATTGACCCAGAGATTCACTATGATCCAGTCAGATTTGTCAAGCCAAAGATGTCCTGCAAACAGCCTTCAGATGAAGCAAAAGTCGTAGCAACATGCTAGTGTGCAGAAGAGTACGAGACAGAGTACTCGGAATCGAATGGAACCAATACAGAAACATCGATCGATCCTTCTCTCCCAGCATCGATCGACCAGTCAACCATCATGTCGATCGATACAAGCAACAGTTTTCACTCCACATCGATTGCTAGTACACCTATGTACGAAGTTGATCACTTTTCAGGTGATTACTTAGATGGGACTTGGGAAACAGACTACTACAAGCCTACTTACGCAGTGGAGACTCAAGAAAAAGAGTATGATGAGGATTACATAAGGGAATGAGACATTGAATACTCATTCATTCGCATAGAAGAAGAGTATGATGAGGACTACAACAGGAACATACAATATATCTACAGAGAAGATGAGGTATACCACCCTCCAATGAAGAAAAGAGATGATGAGTACGATGAAGATTTTTTGGAAGAAAGAGAGATTGAGTACTCTCTAGTTAATAGAGATGCAGTGTCTATCCACAATGTTCCTCACGAATTATTCCAACTAGACCATCAACCTACAAGGATGACAACAGTCTCAACCCGATCCCAAGATCAACCACAAGGAAATCGATCGACACCAGCATATACACATCGATCGATATGACAGTTTCAAGGACGCGAGATGATTGGCCAGCATACTGCTATCCGATCTTTACCCTAGAAGCTACTACACCTTCCCAACATGTGGAAGAATTCAATGAGAACCGTAAGGAAGCACCAGATACAGACCACCAAGGAGTTCTCACTAGAGATGGATCCAAATCACATGGAACCATGCTACACGAATCGATCGATCGACGCAACAACGTCAAAATCGATCGATAACATTCCAAGACGAGAGCAGAAAAAAGAAGAATCGATCGACGTACGTCAGGACGTATCAATCGATATGAGTCAGACCGACTTTGAGAAAAATGGAAATCTCAAATATGGAAATTTGGTTGATGATTACTACTATAAAAGGAGCCACGGGGTAGAAGCAGTTTTACAAACCCTAGAAGCAAACAAGATGCATCAGCAACCTTCCAACCCTCAGCCACATGGAGAAGAATCCAGTTGCAATCTTCACCATCAGCTACACAACGCGACATCGATCGATGAGCATTCTAATGCATCGATCGATACTCAACCCTTACCATTCGATTTACATAATGATAATAAGTTAGATTCTGGATATCTAACCCCTGATGAGTTTGGTATTTTCAGAGATCCAGAAGGCAATGCAAGAGCTATGGATGGCCGTCTCCTACAAGTATCCAAAGAAGACGTCACATAGATCCTTGCTATGGCCAATGGCCAAGATAACCTATTCACTCAAGCTAGACCTCCAGATCCAAATCCCTACAGCAGAGCAGATATGGATGAGAAGCTCAATGATATCTACACCATTCAATATGATTAAATGAATGATTTCAAAACTTGATAATGCCTACCATCCACTCAATGACAAGATTACATGGTTGACCAAGACCATGGAGGAGCTTGCAGATGATATCACCACCATGAGGCAGAAACCACAAAGAGCTTCAGCATGGAAGCCCTGGAAACCTTCGACATCGACCGATGACCGATGGATACCATCAACCGATGCAGCTTACCAAAGATCGATCGAAACCAACATCATGAAATCGATCGATACTCGCTTTACAAGACTGGAAGAGAAGTTGTGTTCTTATGAAGAACGATTTGGTAATTCCTACTATCCAATGAGTGATGATATGAATGCACTCTTAGCACGAATGGATGCTTTACAACAGGAGATGGACACGATTCAGGATCAGCTTGATTTTCAACAGATGACATCTCTATCGACCGACACGCCTGCCAGCACATCGATCAATCCTGATCAAGCACCAGCAGAGAACTAGCAAAAATCGATCGACAATGACAACAACACATAAATCTACACCTACCTTCAAGAACAATACACTTCCATGAAAGAGGAGCTACTCAAAACAATCAAGACCGATAAAAAATGGGAAGAACAAGCCTTACAGGAGAATCTTGATGTGTTCAATTGCCACCTCACCACCAACCTCAATTGGATAGCTAAGAGCTTTAAATTAATGCAAAGAAAATTGCATTTACCTCAACAACAAGGAGAAGAGGCTATGATAAGTCATGGATTTTACCCACTTTCAACCATGATTTTTATATGTTTTTGGAAACAAAAGGACACTTTTGGTGTCTTTTATGGGCTTTTACAGGTTCAAGTACTCTTTGGTGAAATATGACCATTTTGGAGCAGAAATGGATACTTTAAGGAGGGTTGTAATGGAACGCTAACTTGAGCTAAATCGACCGATGCTCACCATGATGCATCGACCGACGAGACACTATATTAATCGATCGATAGAAGATTGTGACATCGATCGATATGAAAGGCCTCCAGGAATTAATGACGAGTTTAATGAGCTAGACATCTCATTAGGGTTTCACTTCTACCAAATGAGTCCCTGGCCGCCTGTTAGGCTATATTAATAGGGTTTTGTATTATTTTAGAGGCAAGACTTGCCTAGAGAACTTTTAGACCTAATTTTGAGAGAAGCTTCTTGCTACCTTGGAGAGAGAGCTTAGGAGTGGAGAGATAGATCCAAACTGCATACAGAGAAGATCTTGAACTCCCTTATTTTTCTCCACTCTTTTACTATTTCTCTTACTATTCTATTTAAAAGTATTATTCAAACCATCATGATTTTGTCTTCCATGAATATGTTTGAGTAGTTTCTCTTGTTAGATTTAGGCTTCTCACTAAGGGTAAACTTGCATTGCAATTGATTTAATGCTAGGGTGTTTAAAATATAGTTCTTCATTCTAGTTGATCTTAATGCTAATATAGGATTGATCACCCTTATCTTAGATCTTAGGATTAATTTGGATAAGTGAAAACTTAGCAAATCCCTGAAACCTAAAGCTGGTATGTTCCAACTTACCTTGAGTGCACGAAAGTAGCCTCTTTGTAAGATTGGAGAACCAATTCAAATCCGATCTTAAAGCTCACTAGAAACGATATCGACTGATAAAGCAATCCGCCTGTCGAGCGATACCGCGAAAGGTGTATCGATCGATATTCAAATAGAATAATCGATCGACACTTTCTTATACTCATCGAACGATAGTTGATGACTTAAGATCTAGTTGAAGATAATCAATCATTGATTTAACCTTAAGGTTTGAGTTCAAAAATATGAATACTAAAAACCCTAGATATCCTGCATGCTAGTTGCACCTGAGAAATAGCCTAAATCTAGCTTTCTTTCCTCTTGCTTAAAACCTAAACCATTCAATCAAGCAATTACTTGCTTACCCCTTTATTTACTGCTTTAAACTTGTTTGTCTAGCTTTATTTCAAAGACTAAACAATCTATTGTGTAATCCTAGAGTCTCTGTGGATTCGATCCCTAAGTACTACAACTGAACCTCTTATTTGAGAGAGTAAAGTCACTCCTTAGGGTAATTTGAGTGATATCAAATTTGGCGCCGTTGCCGGGGACTCTTTCTTATTACCATTAGATTTAGTTCAGAATATAGTCTAGACCTTATTTTCGTATTTACTAAAATCTTTTCCTCTTATTGTGCTCTTACAGGTACCTAAGAATGGAGAAGGCAAATTTCGGCAGTCCATCGATCGACACGGTCACAACAAAATCGAGCGATATATTGAGCGAGGAATCGACCGACATACCGCCCCGAACATCGATCGATGCCAACCAGCCGGAAGCAGGTAAGTGTTCACTTACCGAATCTGCAAATGAGGAAGTAGTCCTAGGCAAACCAACTACCAACACAAATTCTAAATTTGCTGATGAACAGAGAAATGAAATCCCTGTTCAATCTTATTCATCTTCCTCTGAAGATGAGGAACCAAAATCTATTTTGCAAGACTACTTAGACCCCATGAAGACCTATTCCAATAGGTCTTCCATCAATGTACCAGAAGTTGATACCAGAAAATCAACACTCTACCTTGATTTTATTCTTCTAGTACGAAATAAACCCTTCCTTGGATCTGCTTTGGAGCATCCCCACGAGCACATCGAATATCTAGAAGATCTAGTCTGTGATGACTACAATCGCTGTAAACTTTTTTCTTTTTCCCATGAGGGAAAAGCCAGAAAGCGGTTGAATCAAATTCCAGCAGGCTCTCTAACTTGCTGGGAGGAAATCAGAAACGCTTTCATAAATCAATTTTTCGATGACGCTCGCTATTGGGATGTACGAGAAAAGTTATTTTACTTTGCTCAAGGTCCACATGAATCGTTTAAAAACGCTTGGATCAGATTTGAAGGCTATCAACGTGATTGCATTCACCATGGTTACTCATAACCACATCTCCTAAATTTCTTTTACGGAGGTGTCAGCCTTCGTTACCAAATCACGCTGGATACCGCAAGTGAAGGAAACTTTAGCACTAGGAATCCTAGTAAAGCAAAGCGTTTGATCAGAAATTTAGCTTTGGGAAAATCCTATGAGATCAGTGATAGGGAAAATAGAGCCACATCCAGGGACACGCTCCAATTAGCTGAAATCAGGCAGTCATTAGACTCTCTGCACTCAATCATGAGGGAAAAGAAACTTAGACAAACTCTTCCAAGTGAGGATAGTTGTTCTGAAAGACAACTATTTTCTGTCAAAAAGAGTACGTCTAAAGTTTACAACCCGGACGAAGATAGTTTCACCCAAAACTATGCTGCCCTAACCAGATCCCATCAAAGAAAAACTGACTCCAGGATAAATCAAGCTTTCACGGGAAATTAGAAAATAGAAAGCGACATGGACACCAAACTAAACATTGTTCATCGTGAGCTATTTAAGAAATTAGATGCTCTAAGTGAACAAGTCAAACGATTAGAAGGTAATGTCGCCAAAAACGCAATTGCTATCAAGAGGGAGGCAGGACGTCTTCCTGGGCGAACTGATATAAACCCAAGACGCCAAGTTAGTGCTGTACTCTTGAGAAGTGGAAAGCAACTTGTTCCGAAAGTTAAGGAAAATTCTTCTTCGGAAAATATTTCTGGAGAAGAGATCAAACCCACCCCTAACCCTGTGCTATTCCATGCCAGTAGAGCGGAACCTTCACCAAACAAAAGCAAAGAAAAAAATAGTCAAGGCACCGAAGAGGTTGTGATTGACATTCCGGACGATGAGGAAGATTCGGAGGATGAGGTTAATATCGACCGATATGATGAAAACAATATCGATCGACACCAATTCCCTAAGCCGAAAAGTGACTCAGCACCAGCTGGACCTACTATCGAAAGGGTTTATAACCCGATTCCACCTTTTTCTCCACGAAAGTCCGACCCTAAGCGTGAATTGGACAGAGAAGTCTGTAAGAGAGCAATCGAAAGGATCAGAGTTGAGATGCCATTAAGTGATGCTGTCAAAATTTCGCCGACGCTAAAGAAGTACGTTAAAGACATGGTAACTAAAGGTTTTCACGTCGGAGAACGTAGTATCATGATGATTTCCGAGGAAGTCAGTGCTATAATTCAAGGCGAAATTCCGATCAAGCAACCCGACCCTGGTAGTTTCGTTCTTAGTTGCACCATCCAAGATAAACAATTTCCAAGAGCCCTCTGTGATCTCGGGTCTAGCGTGAATTTGATGCCGCATTCTGTTGCAACATCCCTCGGATATGCGGAGTTTACTCCAGCAAATATTCAACTAGTTCTCGCCGATCGATCTGTCCGAGTCCCGGAAGGAGCGCTTGAGGATGTGCCAGTAATCATCAATGGCTGCACGGTACCAACGGACTTCGTTGTACTTCACTACAAGAACGAACCCACAGACCCCATTATCTTGGGAAGACCCTTTCTTGCAACCGCAAATGCGATAATTGACGTCAAAGAAGGACGCATCTGCCTGAACATTGGAAACATTCCAATGAGATTCGACATGGAAAAATTTATGACGCGCCCCTTGATAGATAGATCATCCTCCTATGTCGATAATATCGACGAGCTTACCCAAAAATCTTTTGAAGCTTCATTCCTTGAAAACCAGATCGAGGACGTGCTCATGGTTGCTCAGGGAGAAGTTTTAAGCATAGATAACCATACGGAGGATTATGCACATTTAATGGACGCAAGAAATGATGATACCATCAATGATGAAGATGATTCCGAGATAAATATCGATCGATATTTGCAAAACGCTGTCGATCGACAACCATTCTCGATAGACGATCTAAGCAAGGAAAATGCACCAAAGGTGGAATTGAAACCACTTCCTGCTGGACTCGAATATGCCTACCTTTTTGACAACACTTATCCCGTTATCGTAAATGCAAATCTTACGAACAGTGAGCTCGCTTTATTGCTGAATAAACTGCGAAAACACAGGAAAGCAATTGGATACTCTCTTGAAGATATACCAGGAATTTCCCCCGACCTGTGTATGCATCGGATTTATCTTGAAGATGAATCAAAATCATCAATAGAACATCAGAGGCGACTCAACCCCAACCTGAAAGAAGTTGTTGAAAAGGAGATCATCAAACTTCTCGATGCCGGTGTAATCTATCCAATCTCAGATAGCAATTGGGTGAGCCCAGTTAACGTGGTGCCTAAGAAAGGAGGCATCACTGTGGTAAAGAACGATAAAGACAAACTTATTCCAAAAAGAACTGTAACTGGAAACCGTATGTGCATCGACTACAGGAAACTAAACTCCGCGACGCGGAAAGACCATTTTCCTTTACCTTTCATCGATCAAATGTTGGAAAGACTAGCCAATCATCAATACTATTGTTTTCTCGACGGATATTCCGGATTTTTCCAAATTCCAATTCATCCGGATGACCAAGAAAAGACAACCTTCACATGCCCTTACGGAACATTTGCTTACCGTCGGATGCCATTTTGGCCTGTGTAACGCCCCTGCTACTTTCCAACGCTGCATGATGTTTATATTCACTGATTGATAGAAGATTTTATGGAAGTTTTTATGGATGATTTTTCAGTCTATGGATCTGATTTCAAAAGTTGTCTCGATAACCTCTGTAAAGTTCTAGCCAGATGCGAGGAAAAGAACCTTGTTCTAAATTGGGAAAAATGCCATTTTATGGTTAATGATGGAATTGTTCTTGGACACAAGGTATCTGCTGCTGGAATTGAAGTAGATCGAGCAAAGATAGAAGTAATGACTGGTTTACCTCCACCAACTAACGCAAAGGACATAAGGAGTTTCCTTGGGCATGCTGGATTTTATCGAAGGTTTATAGAAGATTTCAGCAAAATTTCCAGACCTCTGACAACATTCCTCTGCAAGGATATTAAATTTGAATTTACTTCAGAATGTCAGCAGGCCTTTGATAAAATCAAAAAGGCTTTGATAACTGCCCCTGTCGTGCAAGAACCTGATTGGAGTCTTCCTTTCAAAATTATGTGCGATGCAAGTGATTTCGCAGTAGGAGCAGTGTTAGGGCAGCGTAAAGATAAAAAACTTCATGTTATTTACTACACGAGCCGAACTCTGGACGATGCTCAGAGAAATTATGGCACAACGGAAAAGGAATTACTTGCTGTCGTGTACGCTTTCGAGAAATTCCGAAACTACCTTGTTGGCTCAAAAGTCATTGTGCACACCGATCACGCAGCAATAAAATACCTTATGCAAAAGAAAGATGCAAAACCACGACTTATCCGATGGATCCTTCTACTCCAAGAATTTGACATGGAAATCAAGGACAAAAGAGGAGTAGATAACAGCGTAGCTGATCACCTTTCCTGGATAAAAGTCAATGACAATATTCCTATTGATAATTTCTTGCCAGCCGAAGGTGTATACCTGGCAGAATCTACATTCGTTGGTCAGATAAATCTTGCATCTGAATTCATATTGGTCGATGAAAAAAGTAATGCGGTGATCGATATAACCGAACTAACGTCGATCGATGACACGAACGATAAATCGGTCGATGCCACAGATGGCATGTCGATCGATTAATCAACCGCTCAATCGATCGACAACAAGACAGACGCACTGACCAATTGTGAAAATGGCCTTGACCTGGATAAAGTCTCATTCAAGATATCCTTTAATGTGACTGTCATCGTAGCCGACAGTATCAACACTGATCCGCACACTCCTGATAGATGCGAAAACTCCGATCAGGAAGTGCACGCTGTTGAAAAGAAGTTCAGAGACAGACCCTGGTATGCCGACATAGTGAACTATTTAGCTGCTGACGTAGAACCAGAAGGACTCAAAAATTATGACAGAAAGAAGTTCTTCAGAGAAGTCAGGCGATACCACTGGGATGAACCGTATCTCTACAAGCAATGTGCTGATGGAATTTACAGACGCTGTGTTGCAACCGCTGAAGTGCCGGACATCGTATTCCACTGCCATGGATCATCTTACGCCGGATATTTCGCAACTTTCAAAACATTATCTAAAATCCTTCAGGCCGGATTTTGGTGGCTTACTATGTTCCGCGATTTTCACGCCTATATCATAAAATGTGATTGGTGTCAACGAAGAGGAAAAATCAGCAAAAGACATGAAATGGAACAGAAGTTCATTCTCGAAATCGAAGTCTTTGACTGTTGGGGGATAGATTTTATGGGCCCTTTCCATCCTCGTATGGGAACAAATACATTTTAGTTGCTGTTGATTATGTTTCAAAATGGGTTGAAGCTATAGCCACTCCTACAAATGATGCTTCTGTTGTTGTCAAGTTCTTCAAAAGCATTATATTCCCTAGATTTGGAGTTCCTCGAGTAGTAATAAGCGATGGGGGTACCCATTTTATCAAGTAAGTTTTCGAAAATCTACTCAGGAAAAATGGAGTCCACCACAGAGTTGCCACACCCTACCATCCACAAACAAGTGGGAAGGTAGAAGTTTCTAACAGACAAATCAAAGAGATTCTGGAGAAAACCGTTGGGATAACCAGAAGAGATTGGTCACGGAAGCTGGACAATGCACTTTGGGCATACAGAACTGCATTTAAAACTCCACTAGGAACAACTCCTTTCCATCTTCTTTACGGAAAAGCTTGTCACTTACCCGTTGAATAAAGCAGCATGGGCAACAAAATTGCTAAATTTCGACATCAAGACTGCTGCCGAAAGGAGACTCATACAACTAAACGAACTAGATGAAATCAGACATCTTGCTTATGAGAGTTCAAAGTTGTATAAAGAGCGCACGAAAGCTTACCATGACAAGAAGATCGTCTTCCGGCACTTTGCCGCCAACGATCAAGTTCTATTATATAACTCTCGGCTAACTTTGTTTCCCGGAAAACTCCGTTCTCGCTGGTCAGGACCTTTCACAGTTACGGTAGCTAGACCAAACGGAGCCATCACCCTTATGAACGAAAAAGGAGAAGAATTTACGGTGAATGGGCAACGAGTGAAGCATTACTGGGCTAAACCACCGAATGCCAAACCTTTACGGTTGGGCATCCCTGAATCTGATTAAAGAGATTTTTAAGTCAAGCTAATTACTAAAAATAAAGCGCTTAGTGGGAGGCAACCCACTTTTGCATTTAATTCTCCATTTTTATTTTTTATTTTTCAAATTTTTATTTTATTTTCATTTTCAAAAAAAAAAATAGATAAGGAACTGCCTCAAAATCGATCGATACGCACTTAAGCATATCGATCGATTAGGTCTATCGAGGCCGCGGGTCATTAACCCCGATTTCCGCCTTTTCTCCCCCTCATTTCGCATTCTTCTCCCGAAAACAAAAACCCGATTTTTCTCTCTAGAAACCGAACCGATTTTCGCTGTTTCTCGCCTCAATCTCTTCGTTTTTCAGTTCTCTAACTCATTTGTTCATCTTCTCACCGATTCTTCAAGGTATGAACCCGAAATCCTCTAATTTTCGTATTTTGTTTGACTAGGGTTTGACATGAACAAAAATAGTTCGATTAGGCTTGGATTTGGTCGATTTAGGTTGCTAGTATGATGAAATAGGTCCCTGGACTGTTCGTTTTGCATTTGTTGTTCATGGAATTGCGATTTGGGATGAATTTCGTGTTGCAGGTCCGCGATGTCGTGTCGATCGACATGGTTGTTGTCGAATCGATCGATGTCGACGCTATGGAATCGATGTCAGATACGACAATCGATCGATACAGTGACCCCAAAATCGATCGATTTCTCTTCTAGAGAATCGATCGATATCGGAACCATCGATTGCATGTGCTAATGGATGATTATTTTTTGTTTGCAGATGAGTTCACGGAGGGATAGCCGACGCGAGAGGAGGACTAAGAGGAGGCTCGATATCCCGAGCACCTCCAGGGCACCACCCACACCACCATCTTCCTTGACGCCATCATCATCATCACACTCACCACCCCGACAGCCCGACGAGCGCTCTCCATGGCCTAGGAACCCTTCCAAGGCCATACAGACGGTGGAGTCTTACCCCGACCCGAGGAAAGTGGTCCGTTCCACCGCTTGCACCCACCGTTGGTGCACGGAGACCTGGGACGACTACGACAGCCTGTTCTACAACGCATGGCTACGCGTTGACATTGGTCCCACCCGTTTCATCGACGAGGCTACCGTCCGGCAGCTTGGTCTCTGGGATGACTTGAGGGACATGATCAGTCAGCTTGGTTTCGGCACCATGGCCACACGCCCCTACAACCTCTACCCGTCTCTGGTCCGACAGTTCCTCGCCACAGCCGACCTCACTTACACCACCACCACTGGCCGCGTCGCGAGCGACGGAGTTCTCTCGTTCTTCGCCAGAGGTGTTAGATACCGGATCACAATTGCCGAGATCTGCGAGACCCACGGGTTCAATCCTTCGAACGCCGCTATGAGTGTCCCTGAGTTCCCGATGATCGGTGATTTCTGGAGGATCATTGGCACAGGCCACTGGAGCACGGCTGTCACTCAGACTGATATCCGTCATCCCACCTTGCGCTACTTCATCAGGGCCCTTGCCAGCACTATGCTGTGCAAGATGGAGCCCAACAAGGTGAGGATTGACGAGCTCACACTGCTGTTCACTGCGATTGACGGAGTTGTCGACCTGCAGGACCTGGACCCAGACCGCGACATGCACATGCCCAACCTGAGATCCCTCTTCGCTCAGCACCTGGTGTCGCTGAAGATGAAGCTCTTCAAGGGCACTGGCAGGAAGAAGGAGACGATCGGGAGCCTGCTTACACCGATCTTCCAGAACCTCGGCATCCGCTTGACTGGAGAGCCAGTCCGCACCTCCCGCGCCTACCTGGACTTGGCGCATCTGTCTTCA
The DNA here is from genome assembly GCA_018703725.1 of Brassica juncea. Taxonomy (NCBI): domain Eukaryota; kingdom Viridiplantae; phylum Streptophyta; class Magnoliopsida; order Brassicales; family Brassicaceae; genus Brassica; species Brassica juncea. Next base: position 10,931,844 of record CM031941.1, on the reverse strand, counting down.
GCCCAGTGGCTGAAGGACAGCCTGCTCTGGAGTTTCAGGAGAGGAGACCGCCTCCGTCTTCTGCAGCTGCCCTCCCGCCACATCACGGACTTCGACGGGGACATTGACAGCCTCCGGTTCCAGCCAGATGAGGCATTCCTCCGCAACCTCCAGGACGTGCCACGGAGAGTTCCAGGAGAGCGCAGAGCACCAGCTACGCAGGGCCAGCCAGAGGCACCAGTGCACGATTTCCCCATCATGCCAGACATTCTGATGCGCGACCACGGGGACTTTCAGAGGTTCGTCGCAGAAGCTCTTCAGGCCATCTGGCCCAGAGTGTCTCGCTGTAGGTGCATGAGCAGGAGGAGCGTGAGAGCCCATGATCCAGCAGCCCCAGGTCCATCACACCAGTACCGTCGTGACTCGTCATCAGGCGACGAGGATGAAGCAGAAGACTCCGACTAGTCCTCATATTTCTATCCCTTATCCCCAGACACTTTTATTTTTATTTCTGTTTTCATTTTTATTTCGGATTTTTAGGATTTATTACTCTAGACTATCTATTTTTATGACTTATTATCTATTTGCTTGTGTTTGGATTGTCTAACATAACTAACAAATGACAGATCAGACGGGTTAGACACCAACAGACGAATTGATGACCTTCTGTCTAACAGCTATCGATCAATAGGCTAGACATGGTATCGATCGATACAAGTAATAATAGGTACGGTTACTAAGTCATTAACTATCTAATTTTCTTTTTCTTTTTCTTTTTCACCACACTTAGACTAAATAACACTGGGGACAGTGTTGTTTAAGTCTAGGGGGGGGGGGGGGGGTTGTTACTAACATTTTTAAGTCTCTATTTCTTAAAAGCATTTTCTTTTCAAATCTCTTTTAAAGCTTTCTTTATTTTTCACAAAAATAAAAAAAAAATCTATCATGCACCAAATGGAGACAATGATTTCTACTTATTGTCTAACCACTCTTTAGCACCATTCTTAGATTTGTTAACTGCAGAATGTACTATAGATGCTAAAGTGGATCACCGGTCGCTATGACAATACTTTTCATGATCATCTAAAAGAACCAAAGCTGATTTCCAACCTAACCTGACATTCTCTGCTTGTCTTGGGGCTTGGTATACATGGGATCGGATGCTTCGAACAAGTCTGGATGGTAAAGCCTTGTGTAGATAGTTTTATCACCCTCTCTCTCTCATTTTCGAAATTAGATTTAATTTTCATAAGTCTACCCAAAATAATAATAATAATAATAATAATAATAATAATTTTTATCTTGAATTTATGTTCTAGGATTAGTTAGTTATTAACTAGGAAGGAATTCGAACAGGGCTTGGCGGTTACCCCTGTGGGAACCGAAATTCACACCGTCAATTTTAATGAATAAGATTGCGGAGGAAAGCCAAGTTAACCCGACTTTCCTTGAAGGTCCGGATTCTCTGCGACAGCCAACGACAAGTGACCGAATAAATGCGGAAAAAGATTTGTTAAGATTTGAGACTGGACCTTAAGAAAGGCTGCCTACGTACCCCTTTCGAGGATCAAGTCGGACGTAGTTCAGTTTAGAAAGAATTGAACAAGAGATCGAACCGTCTGGGCGGGTTCGATCTAGTATGAGCGTTTTTCATAGAAACAGGCATGTCGAAGACAATGCCTAGGGTTTCTATGTGCGGAGCTTTGAAGTAAAAGAATTGTCCGATCCTTCCGAGAGAAGCGGAGATTTGGGAGCAGGAGGCGGCCAGACGTTCTAGGGCCTGGTTCGTCTAGTACGAGCGTTGGTCATAGAAACGGGCATGTCGAAGATCATACCTAGGGTTTCTATGTGCGGAGCTCTGAGTAGAAGTATAGTTAGATCCTTCCGAGAGGAACAGGGGTCTGCGGAGAAGATAAAACTAGAACGAGAGGCGGCCAGACGTTCTAAGTCCTGCCTTGCTGGCCTAACCGCCTAAGTTCTAAGTTCTCTAAGTCTAGATTCTAGGATTTTCGGATCTCCTTCTCTTCTGCTCTTGCTCTCCTTATATACTCACTCCTAGGTCGGTTTGCCTTAGGATGATGGACCTCGCCTTTGGGCCCAAGTTTATCTCTTCAGGAAATATTCCATTTCCGTCGATCTTCATAATTATCCTCGAGTTTTCCCCTATTTTTCGGTGGCTTGATGTTTATCCGACGTTTCGGGAAATCGGATAAACCGTCATAGCCTGATTGGGCCTGAATCCTGAAAAATCGTAAGTAAGTCTGTGGACTTGTCTTAAGTCGTTAAACGTTTTATACGAGTTCTCGGAAAGACGATCTTTCACGAAGAATAAACCGTATAGCTTAAAGGATCGATGCTCAAGTTAATCGATCTTTGTTTTATACGATGTCTTCTACGAGAAATCCAATCGCTCTAGTTTCTATCGTAAAACATCGAGGATGATTCCAACCGAATCGAAAGATGTTTATTCCGTAGCCGTGATCGTCCCAAACTCACGATGATTGATCCAAAAAGGTCATGATGGGATCAGACCGAACACGATGGGACCGAGACCAGGACGAGGGCCGTCGACCGGCGCCAGGCCAGGGTGCCGCCGGCGCCAGGCCGGCCTGCGTGACGGGTGCCGCCGGCGCCAGGTCGGGTGCCGCCGGCGCCAGGTCGGGTTCCGCCGGCGCCAGGCCGGCCCGCGTCACGGGTGCCGCCGGCGCCAGGTCGGGTGCCGCCGGCGCCAGGCCGGCCCGCGTCACCGGTGCCGCCGGCGCCAGGTCAGGTGCCGCCGGCGCCAGGTCGGGTGCCGCCGGCGCCAGGCCAGCCCGCGTGACAGGTGCCGCCGGCGCCAGGGCGGGTGCCGCCGGCGCCAGGCCGGGTGCCGCCGGCGCCAGGCCGGCCCGCGTCACGGGTGCCGCCGGCGCCAGGTCGGGTGCCGCCGGCGCCAGGCCGGCCCGCGTGACGGGTGCCGCCGGCGCCATGCCGGGGTGCCGCCGGCGCCAGGCTGAAGATCTCGGCGAGGGCTTCGATTTGATATCTTGATCGTTTTCTGGTTCCTCACGGTTTGAGAGAACGACCTCTTCGAAGTTTCGTGGCAGATTCTTTTGTGTTTAGGGTTTTTGTGGTGATCGAATCTCGATTTCCTTGGGCGAGCGGACCGATCTTTCCGGGGACTCTCGTCCGCGCACGCCCGAAGTCTTCCGATCTCACAGAGAGTGGATATTCTAATTTGAGAAAATCTCGTATAACTTCTTTTCAAATTATCCGAGACTTTTTGTTTCAAGAAATACTTTCAGTCATTGATTCCGTCGTGACCGATTTTGACACCAACAGTTAGCCCCCCAGCTCGTTAGAACCTTCGTGATGTTCTTGCGAGCGATAAGACATGTCAGGTAAGATAGGCGGAATTAATGGTTGAAAGGCTCCGTTGAAAGTGGTAAGATTGGGGTTGCGCCTTTCGAAGGCTGCCTACGTACCCTTGTTGTAGGATCAAGCCTTCCGTAGTTCGTTTTGGAGTTTAAGACCCTTGTGATCTGTTTTCCGGCGAGACTTATATGGTCTGGTTATGTGTCATGAGAGACTTTCGAGCATGATGCTGTTGACGTATTTGTTTTTCGATTATTTATGAACTTCAGTTTTTTCGAAGTATGAGAAAGAGGGTTTGAGTTGTCGTCTCATTCCTAGTTCCCTGATGATCACCGTACCTATTGTTTGCATAAAGCGAAATTTTCTGCGGTTTACCGATTTACGCGAAAATTTCGTGAAACGAATAGGCTTAAGTGAAGAGACAAATTTTTGGATCTCGTATACCATACTATGTCTGTGAGATGTCAAGATCCAGCGTGGCTGGGTTTAGGGCAAGACCTAGGTTTACTCTCGGACTGAGGATTTGCGATGACAAATCGGCTTTCGTTTTGCCTGTTTGCGATTTTAACCTGACTCGTACCGTTTAAAATCCGCGAATTGTTGTCGGCTTATATGATTTGTCTGGGCGTGAGTCGAGCTACTTCCTTTACGAAGAGCTAAACCAAAATTTGGATTTCTTGTATAGCGCGCTATGTTTATCCTTGTCGGATGCAAGAGAGCCTACCCCTTGAAGGGCGGCTATTTGTCTGTTTAGGACGTTAGAGTTCGTTTGTTGTGATCAGCAACAACGAAATGATGCCAGTTTAGAGGCATGTTACCGTTTAGAGGTGTGTTTGTATGTTTTGAGTTCTAGAGACGAGGATTTCGTCAGGAATGTTTTGAGGAAAAGAATGTCCTTCGAGCGTTAGCAACGTCTCGCAGTGCTGAAGGTCGAGTTTTCCTTGTGCAGTATTTCGTGGTTGAAATGTTCGCGGGCTTGGAGATGTTTTGCGAATGTTCGCAGCCAGAAACTGTTGTTTCGGTTTGGACGCAGGACCAAGGGGTCGCGTAAGTTTGACCCAGGGAGAAGCGTCTACATTCACAGTGCTTCCTGAAGTGTTGGCCTTCCGGGATTTGATTGTATATATCAAGGATGACTCGTATAACTCTTGGAGCCTTGTCACGAGCGTTTCTTTTCATGCCGTGTTTACGGGGCGTATAGAACTTAATCGATTGACGATAAGTTTAAATCTTCCGTTAACCATATGGTTGTTAGGACTGAGTTTTGGTATGAAGAGTTTATCGTATGATTTCCGATTCTGGGTTATACGACAAATTGCTTGCGTAATAGTCACTTGGCGTCCTATGAACAAATCGTGGATTGTTGTTTTTAGCCGTTAAGTGATTGGAGCGATGGTCGCTCAGTAGCTTTGGATTGGCATGGAGGCTAGATTTAGCCGTATCGCCAAGGAAGTAGTTGGTAAACGATCAGACCATGACCCTTATTAAGGTCATGTTAGTTTACGATTGTCCTTAATGGGGATGCCGAATTCAGGTCCGGGCTTTACGGAAGGGCGTAGTTGGCCGAGGGCCAAATAGCGTTTGCCGAGATAGACATGCCAAGCATAGCGGAGTATTCTGAGTTACGGCTGATGGCTTTTAGAAACGATCTTCCACTTTAGGTTTCAGTTATACGATGAATGGTTCGTATAAAAATTTATTTGTTATACGAAAGTAATGGATGACCGGTTTCATGGAGATAGAAAATCGCAGATTGTTAAAGTAGCGATGTTTCCGCGGATTAAACGGGAGATGTTTCCGCTATGATTTCGACCTTTGGACGAAAGCTGCTTCGAACTACTTATGGAGTTTTACCGAAGGTTATTTCGTTATTTTTGTAGTTCACCGTCGTGCTATTAGTCTGACGTTGGTACACGTTTCTAGTCGCGAGTTTGCGACAAGAGACGACGTAGAGTTTTCAAGACTATGTTTGTAACGGCTGGGCTATGCCGTTAGCGTTTTTTAGACGAATCTTATTGCTGCGAGAGTTTGCTTTGTTAAAAGCGTTGTCTTGATGCTGAAGCAAAAAGTTATCGAAGATGGGATTATACGGGTATAGTATACGTACCTACTTTCCTTTTCTTTTTACGAAAGAAAACGGGTTAGCCGTTCTTCCGAAGGCTTGTGTACGTTTTTTCTTTCTTTTAGGAAGCGGGGTGAGTATGCTTTTAGAACGCGTGGCGATCGTTTCTCGGTTTTTCGAGAGACTAGATCGGTTTGCATGTTCTGCCTGGACAATCAAGGAACGATGGAACAAGACTGGAAATTTTGCAAACGACTTAGCTTGCTAGACTATCCACCTAGATCCTAAGTTCCCTAAATTCTACGGCAGTTTCTCAAGACGTTTTTGTTCCTGTCCTACAAAGAATTAAAACCTTTACAAAAATTTTCGAGAAAATAGTCTTTTGAAGGTTTCGGCATTTCCGAGGGAATCCCATTTCCTCGTATAGTCGAGACGATTGGTGTTTAGAATAACCGTGATCGTACCAAACTTACGAAGATTGATCCGAACAAGCCAAGATGGGATCGGACCGGGCACGATAGGACCGAGACCAGGACGAGGGCCGTGGACCGGCGCCAGGCCGGCCCGCGTGACGGGTGCCGCCGGCGCCAGGCCGGGGTGCCGCCGGCGCCAGGCCGGCCCGCGTGACAGGTGCCGCCGGCGCCAGGCCGGCCCGCGTCCCGCGTGCCGCCGGCGCCAGGCCGGCCCACGTGACGGGTGCCGCCGGCGCCAGGCCGGCCCGCGTGACGGGTGCCGCCGACGCCAGGCCGGCCCGTGTCCCGCGTGCCACCGGCGCCAGGCCGGGGTGCCGTCTGTGGGTTTTTCGTTGTTCGATCTTTCCCCCGTTAGTCGTTTGCGGGAAATCTTTGAGTTTGGGAAGATCTTTAGCCGTAGATTTCGAGATAATCGTTTCTAATCCAACGAGACTCCTAGAGTATCTGGATTGAGATGGACTTGGATTTGTAGACTTTCCGTCTTCGAGGGTTTGAGTAATGAGGCTTCGAACTTAGATTCTAGAATATGAGCTTTGTTAAACAATCGAGAAGGCTTTGCGGAAGAATCGTCGTGTTTCTCAAACAATCCGAACATGGGTTTAAGGGACCAAGATGTTGCCGTGGCCCGAGATCACAAAATGACTGCACGGATGGGTGCCAGGACCCTTGCCGCCGGCGCCAGACGGGAAACGATGGGCCTGCCGCCGGCGCCAGGCGCAGCGTGGTCGGTCTGCCGCCGGCGCCAGGCGCCCTGCCGCCCGTGCCGTGTCCCGCGTCCGCCGATGCTGGTGTTGCTTGCCTTCGTCGATCCCCGGGGCTCACGGACTCAAAGATCGAGTTACGAAAACTCAGGCAAAGATGCATGGTACTGAGACAGGACCGGTCTCATCCTATGACGGGACAGAGAGATCCATCTCATGGGCGAGGTGGTCGAGACAGCGACATTGTTTTTTTCGTAAAATCTCAACAGAAGCTCCGATTGAGACGAAACGAAAACCATCTTGACCTAGACTCAAAGGAGAGCAAAGTGAGGTTTCCACAGGCGAGGTGGCCATGGGCGAGGTGACCTTGGTGATGGTTGTTCTCGTCCACGGGCGAGGTGGCCGGGAGAGTGATTTTGTTCCCTTCGTAAAATTTCAACGGAAACTCCGATTGAGACGAAACGAAAGCCACTTTGATCTAAACTAAAAGGATAACGAAGGTGAGTTCGCCCTGTGGCGAGGTAGCCATGTCGGAGGGTGAGGTGGCCTCGGTAATGTTTGTCCTTGCCCACAGCGAGGTGGCCGGGACAGTGACTTTGTTCTCTTCGTAAAATCTCAACGGAAACTCCGATTGAGATGAAACGAAAGCCATTTTGACCTAGACACAAAGGAGAACAAAGTGGGCTACTACTAAGGCGGACTGGGAAGACTGATCCTACCCTATGGCAAGTCGTCCTAGTAAGATTAAGCTCCGACCTCCTTTCGTTTTCCCGTTTATTCCTCGAGAGTTGTTTGTAAGAAGTATGGCAGTGGGAATCGGTGAACCGATTTGCCGTGCTTCTGTTCTGCGAGTAATATAGGGTTTCCCCAAGGTTTCGAGGAGAATAAGTTTTATTTTTCCGAGAGGTTCTCGAAAGAAACGTTTTTCGTAGAAACCTTGCTCGTTGCGATTTCTCTAACTTGGTAACAAGACGAATTTTTGGGGTTTGATAGATTTTATCGTTGCCCTTTCTGTTTAGGTAGAGAAATTGCGAGCTCGTTTTCGTGCTCTTCCTGTGGCGGAAAGCCGCGGCTAGGTTTTTGATTCGCTCGAGCACCGTGGCGTTTGCGTAAGCGTTGGCCGTAGGAACAGTCGCTGCTGGAGTTGTTTTACCATCGTTGACGCAAACTGCAACTTTTTCTTTCATATTTCCGGACATCGGTTCGATCAAGCGCTTTGCGGCCGTATGAGTAAGAGTAATCTGTCCCACCCTCCTTCTAGCGCCAAACTGTGGGAACCGAAATTCACACCGTCAAATTTAATGAATAAGATTACGGAGGAAAGCCAAGTTAACCCGACTTTCCTTGAAGGTCCGGATTCTCTGCGACAGCCAACGACAAGTGACCGAATAAATGCGGAAAAAGATTTGTTAAGATTTGAGACTGGACCTTAAGAAAGGCTGCCTACGTACCCCTTTCGAGGATCAAGTCGGACGTAGTTCAGTTTAGAAAGAATTGAACAAGAGATCGAACCGTCTGGGCGGGTTCGATCTAGTATGAGCGTTTGTCATAGAAACAGGCATGTCGAAGACAATGCCTAGGGTTTCTATGTGCGGAGCTTTGAAGTAAAAGAATTGTCCGATCCTTCCGAGAGAAGCGGAGATTTGGGAGCAGGAGGCGGCCAGACGTTCTAGGGCCTGGTTCGTCTAGTACGAGCGTTGGTCATAGAAACGGGCATGTCGAAGATCATACCTAGGGTTTCTATGTGCGGAGCTCTGAGTAGAAGTATAGTTAGATCCTTCCGAGAGGAACAGGGGTCTGCGGAGAAGATAAAACTAGAACGAGAGGCGGCCAGATGTTCTAAGTCCTGCCTTGCTGGCCTAACCGCCTAAGTTCTAAGTTCTCTAAGTCTAGATTCTAGGATTTTCGGATCTCCTTCTCTTCTGCTCTTGCTCTCCTTATATACTCACTCCTAGGTCGGTTTGCCTTAGGATGATGGACCTCGCCTTTGGGCCCAAGTTTATCTCTTCAGGAAATATTCCATTTCCGTCGATCTTCATAATTATCCTCGAGTTTTCCCCTATTTTTTGGTGGCTTGATGTTTATCCGACGTTTCGGGAAATCGGATAAACCGTCATAGCCTGATTGGGCCTGAATCCTGAAAAATCGTAAGTAAGTCTGTGGACTTGTCTTAAGTCGTTAAACGTTTTATACGAGTTCTCGGAAAGACGATCTTTCTCGAAGAATAAACCGTATAGCTTAAAGGATCGATGCTCAAGTTAATCGATCTTTGTTTTATACGAGTCTTTACGAGAAATCCAATCCCTCTAGTTTCTATCGTAAAACATCGAGGATTGATTCCAACCGAATCGAAAGATGTTTATTCCGTAGCCGTGATCGTCCCAAAACTCACGATGATTGATCCCAAACCAAGTCAAGATTGGGATCAGACCGAAACACGATGGGACCGAGACCAGGACGAGGGCCGTCGACCAGCGGCCAGGACGGGGTGCCGCCGGCGCCAGGCCGGACCAGCGTGTACGGGTGCCGACGGCGGCCAGTCGGGTGTGCCGCAGGCGCCAGGTCGGTGTGCCGCCGGCGCCAGGCCGGCCCGCGCGACGGGGGTGCCGCCGGGTGCCAGGTTCGGGTGCCGCCGGCGCCAGGCCGGCACCGCGTCACGGGTGCCGCCGGCGCCAGGTCGGGTTGCCCTCCGGCGCCAGGCGGCCCGAGTCACGGGTGCCGCCGGCGCCAGGTCGGGTGCCGCCGGCGCCAGGCCAGCCCGTGTGATGGGTGCCGCCGGCGCCAGGCCGGGTGCCGGCGGCGCCAGGCCGGCCCGCATCACGGGTGCCGCCGGCGCCATGCCGGGGTGCCGCCGGCGCCAGGCTGAAGATCTCGGCGAGGGCTTCGATTTGATATCTTGATCATTTTCTGGTTCCTCACGGTTTGAGAGAACAACCTCTTCGAAGTTTCGAGTCAGATTCTTTTGTGTTTAGGGTTTTTGTGGTGATCGAATCTCGATTTCCTTGGGCGAGCGGACCGATCTTTCCGGGGACTCTCGTCCGCGCACGCCCAAAGTCTTCCGATCTCACAGAGAGTGGATATTCTAATTTGAGAAAATCTCGTATAACTTCTTTTCAAATTATCCGAGACTTTTTGTTTCAAGAAATACTTTCTAGAGACTTTCAGTCATTGATTCCGTCGTGACCGATTTTGACACCAACAACCCCCCTCAAGACTTGATTCATAAGAATTCTATAGGTAAAGGATTCGAACAGGACTTGGTGGTTACCCCTTCAAGACTTGCTTCGCAATGAATCCTAGGATATAGGTCAAAAAGAAGTGAACAGGACTTGGTGGCTGCAACCATTAAGGCTTGATTCATGGAAGCCTGTCTAATCTCATTCGATGATCTGCAAACAAAAAGCAGACAAGACTAAGAGAGAAAAAGTAGAGAGAGAGGATAGAAACTAACTTTTACCTGCAGATTCAGATACTTATCTAAGCAACCTTGAATCCTGTGATCGAAACTCCCAAGGTAAAGCCCGCACTTTTATCTTTATGCACAGAAATGAAATCAGTAGAGGGGTTAGTCAGGCAGGATTGCTAAGTAGTTGGCTAGATGAACTTGGTTGCTAAGCTAGGATATAGTATAATGTGCTTCTGAAGTTAATAGATTTTGATGTGGCTTGCAACAAAGTTGAGGTGATAATTTAGAGTTAGAGGTTGTTTAAGTCTCACTATTTAGATTCCTCTTCTAGACCTATGTCCTTAGATTTGCTTGAGGACAAGCAAAATGATAAGTCTGGGGGAGTTGATAAGTCATGGATTTTACCCACTTTCAACCATGATTTTTATATGTTTTTGGAAACAAAAGGACACTTTTAGTGTCTTTTATGGGCTTTTACAGGTTCAGGTACTCTTTGGTGAAATATGACCATTTTGGAGCAGAAATTGATACTTTAAGGAGGGTTGTAATGGAACGCTAACTTGAGTTAAATCGACCGATGCTCACCATGATGCATCGACCGACGAGACACTATATTAATCGATCGATAGAAGATTGTGACATTGATCGATGTGAAAGGCCTCCAAGAATTAATGACGAGTTTAATGAGCTAGACATCTCATTAGGATTTCACTTCTACCAAATGAGTCCCTGGCCGCATGTTAGGCTATATTAATAGGGTTTTGTATTATTTTAGAGGCAAGACTTGCCTAGAGAACTTTTAGACATAATTTTGAGAAAAGCTTCTTGCTACCTTGGAGAGAGAGCTTAGGAGTGGAGAGATAGATCCAAACTGCATACAGAGAATATCTTGAACTCCCTTATTTTTCTCTACTCTTTTACTATTTCTCTTTCTATTGTATTTAAAAGTATTATTCAAACCATCATGATTTTGTCTTCCATGAATATGTTTGAGTAGTTTCTCTTGTTAGATTTAGGCTTCTCATTAAGGGTAAACTTGCATTGCAATTGATTTAATGCTAGGGTGTTTAAAATATAGTTCTTCATTCTAGTTGTTCTTAATGCTAAGTATAGGATTGATCACCCTTATCTTAGATCTTAGGATTAATTTGGATGAGTGAAAACTTAGCAAATCCCTGAAACCTAAAGCTGGTATGTTCCAACTTACCTTGAGTGCACGAAAGTAGCCTCTTTGTAAGATTGGAGAACCAATTCAAATCCGATCTTAAAGCTCACTAGAAACGATATCGATCGATAGAGCAATCCGCCTGTCGAGCGATACCGCGAAAGGTGTATCGATCGATAATCAAATAGAATAATCGATCGACACTTTCTTATACTCATCGAACGATAGTTGATGACTTAAGATCTAGTTGAAGATAATCAATCATTGATTTAACCTTAAGGTTTGAGTTCAGAACTATGAATACTAAAAACCCTAGATATCCTGCATGCTAGTTGCACCTGAGAAATAGCCTAAATCTAGCTTTCTTTCCTCTTGCTTAAAACCTAAACCATTCAATCAAGCAATTACTTGCTTACCCCTTTATTTAGTGCTTTAAACTTGTTTGTCTAGCTTTATTTCAAAGACTAAACAATCTATTGTGTAATCCTAGAGTCTCTGTGGATTCGATCCCTAAGTACTACAACTGAACCTCTTATTTGAGAGAGTAAAGTCACTCCTTAGGGTAATTTGAGTGATATCAGGCTACAATCGATCGACACAACTAACAACACGTCGATCGATATGACGAGAAGCACGCATGTGGATGGAATACAGAATTCCACTACAAACTAAAGTAGGGAGCTAGAGCTTATGATACTTATCAGAGAAAGAGGAGAAGCAGGTCTGACACAACAGAAAATCCAGCAACTCAAAGAAGAAGAGGTACCTACACCAAGAAAGAAGTTGACAAGATGATAGCTGAGATCTATGAAGCCTTAGATTATTCAGAGAATGAATACTACAGAAAGTTTAAGGAGATCTACTTCCCCTTCGACAACAGCATTGCTACTCTGAATTCACGAACAGAGAGGATAGACAAGGGGATCAAGGCTATTCAGAGACAACTTTCAACTAGCCCTTCACCCTACACATCGACCGATATGCCACCAAATGCATCGATCGGCGAGAGCATTATGACATCGACTGATCCTAATGCAACAGCATCGATCGATACTGGTACACCATCAATCCGACAAGAAGCCATCACATACAGATTGGATGTGCTATCTCCAATACATGAAGAACAGTCAAAACCATCAATGAACGCTTACGATAAGCTTGAACAGCAGCAGTTCAACATTGAGAACTTTGAGAGGAGGCTACATTTGATGAAAGATGAGTTAGAGGATATGAAAAAGAAATGGACCAGGTCAGATGATGCCACAAGAAGCTTCACTGCAACTCAGTCCACAGCAAAAGAGGATGTTTGCACACCAGCAAACAACTTCTTCCACAAAAACTAATCCATTCAACCTCCAAAGTCAAGCTAAATGACTATAACAAAGCCCTAAATGGGAGGCAACCCACTATTAGGTAATCTCATTTATTTCATGCATTACTAGTATTTATTTTCATTTTATGCAAAAAAAAAGATCCGAGTAGACGTTTTCCATCTCTATCGATCGACGGGACAAAGTCGACATCGATCGACGACACTACATCCGCCCCGATCGACACGCTTCCATCTACATCGATCGATATGGTAGCGGTCAGGTATAACGATTCTTACTTGTTCAGTTTCGCATTTATACTATACTTTTTCATAAACTCCGACTGTTTTACACTAGGGACAGTGTAATTTAAGTATGGGGGGGATTACTAATGATTATCTATTATTTTGTCTACTATTTTGAGTCTTATTTAAAAATTTTATTGAGTCAAGAAAGGGACAATGATCTTATCTAGTTTACTACTTGTCATTTAACCACTTTCTAGACCAGTCTTAGATTCATTGATTGCAGAAGTACTAAAGATACTAAAGTGGATCAGCATGTCTACTATGTTTGCACTTACTAAGAGTGTTTGATGGAACCAAAGCTAATCTCCAACCTAATACTGACATTACCTGCTTGTCTTGGGGCTTGGTATACATTGGATCGGGTTCCTCCTGCAAGTCTGGAAGGTAAAGTCTGTATTTTTCTGGTTCCCTTCTCTTCAAGCATCCTAGATATAAAAGATTGAGATGATTTCCTGGAAGATGCAGAGGGGTAGGAGTGTCTCCTGTGACCCCAGTATTCTAATTTTGAAAGGAATGATCACACATTGTGGAAACGAGGGATATGAGTGTCTCCTGTGACCCCATTATTCGCTACGCTTTGTCTAAATAAAGAGCTCCAAAAAGTAGAGAGTCAATAAGATGAACAAGATGGACTGCATCAGCATCAATGTTCATTGAAATTAAAACTATAAGGATTCAGAAAAGAGAGAAAGAGGGAAGAAAGGAATCAGAGAAGACTACCTTGTGTTCAGAAACTTGTTTGAGTAAGAACCCATGTGTCCTTTGATCGATATTCCCAAGGTAAAGCCTACACTTTTATTTTATGCAAGAAATGAGGTTAGTAGAGGAGATTATCAGACACGATTTGTTGAGTTGTTAACTAGGAAAACTTGGTTGCTATACTAGGATATGGTATAATGTGCTTTTGTAGTTAGAATGATCTTGACTTGGCTTGCACTACTAGGAAGATATGACTGAGATTCTTTAAACTTTTTGAGCCCCTGCTGATTTCAAACCATTTCCAGATAGACTACCAGTTGTTTTTGCCTGAGGACAAGCAAAAGGGTAAGTCTGGGGGAGTTGATATACCATGAATTTGACCCGATTTTTGGCATGGTATATGATAGTTTTAGGATATATTTAATCCATTTTGGAGTCTAGATAGCATATTTACAGGTTCAAGAGCGATCGGAGAAAAGATGATGTTTTTGGAGCATTTTAGAGATTTATCCCGAGATGACCATATCGATCACCCAAGGTCGACACAGAGAGAGACGCATCGATCGACACACCTTCAGTGGTGTCGATCGATATTTAACACATAGAAGCCCGGTTTGGTCACAGCCGACTTGAAGCCCAAGACTTCATCCATTTAACCAAGATACCCCTGACGAGTTTTAACCTAATTTTTGAGTATTTAAGTTTTGCCTAAGTGTTTTGGCAAAGAGAGAGTTGTGTGAGAGTTTTTAGAGTTTGAAGAGGTTGGCCTTCAAAGTTTTACAGAGAGTCTTTTGATTGTTTTTCATACTATTGTTTTGTGAGAGAGAGAGTTACAATTGAGTGCTTTCTTGAACACCTCTATTTTTCATCTATTCTATCTATGCAATTTTATTTAATTGTTATGATGTTTTGCTTGGCCATGTCTGAGTAAAAACTTTTGTCAGATTTAGGATTCAAATAGGTTTTGAGGGATTAGGCCCAAATATGAATACTTGAGCATGTGATATTCATCTTAGAAGATTTCTCTTAATGCTTGTATAGGAGTAGCTAACCTATACATGATGACAGTGGATATTATCCTTGGATCTATCTTCTTTGAACTTAGGAATTTGCTGGAAACAAGTGACAGCTGATTTGGCAAACTCTTTAGGCAAACTGTTATCAACCTTGCACTTAAAGCTTACTAGAGGCGCATCGATCGATACTCCTATAGAGTCATCGATCGACGCGAGGCACTGTCGATCGATACGTGCTACAGCAGGTCGATCGACGCCTTCCTATGTTTCACCAATGGGGGTCTCATCGGTTCTAGTAATAGATAACCTAGGACGACAATTAAAGTTATTGCTATAGTTGGGTTCTATAATATCATGCAAGCATCTCACAGAAGCATTCATAGTATTATAATCCTGATAACCTAAATAGTAATCCTACGTCTATCGCCTTCACCATATCTGATAAACACCCAAATCAATCATTTGAGTAATAGTCTTGCTCACCAGTTTTAAGTTTACCTGTTATTTACTGCTTTGAAATCTTTGACCTTGCTTTGTTACAATAAGATCTAGTGTGTTCCCTAGCTCCCTGTGGATTCGATCCCTAAGTACTACAATTTGACCTCTTATTTGAGAGAGCATAAATCACTCCTTAGGGTAATTTGAGTGGTATCATTCCAGCGGAATGTTCAAACAATATACAAGAAGAAGCATCTACAATACCTGATAGCCCGCGCTGCAAGAGCGTACCGCGTGGAGGACTATTACGTCCATTTCAATGAGATCAAATTGATTGTCATCGCATGCGCCTATCTTACCAGGGTTGGGTTCGAGCATTGGGCAAGGTCTCATTTCACAGGCGCAAGATACAACATAATGACCAGCAACCTCGCAGAATCACTTAACGCGGCGTTGGCAGAAGCAAGAAAGTTTCCAATCGTCGGGTTTATTGAATACATAAGGACAATGGTGATGGGCTGGTTTTCTTCAAGGAGGGCTTCTGCTACAACTAATTGATACGTGCTCAAATTACCCTAGAGCAACCTTACTCTCATCAAAAGAGGTCAAGTTGTAGTACTTAGGGATCGAATCCACAGGGAGCTCGGGAACACACTAGATCTTATTGTAACTAAGCTAGGTTGAAGATTTCAAAACAGTAAATTGCAAGTAAACTTAAAACTGGTGAGCAAAACAATTACTCAATTGATTGATTAGGTGGTTAAACAGATATGATGAAGGCGTTAGACTTAGGATTACTATTCAGGTTATCAGGATTATAACAGTATGAATACCTATGTGAGATGCTTGCATGATATTATAGAACCCAACGGTAACAATAACCGTACCACTGTCGTTTTCTGGGTTATCTATTACTAGAACCAATGATTCACTACTTAGCGCATATCATAATCAGGAAGGCATCGATCAACCTGCTATCGCACGTATCGATCGACATAGCCTCGCGTCAATCGATCGATGTCTCTATAGGAGAATCGATCGATGCGCCTCTAGTAAGCTTTAAGCGTGGGTTGATAACAGTTTACCAGAGATTTGCTAGACCATGCTGTCGCTTGCGCCTAGCAAATTCTGACTCATAGCTGATAGATCCAAGGATAATATCCACTGTCGTCATGTAAAGGTTAGCGAATCCTACACAAGCATTAAGAACAATCTTCTAAGATGAATATCACATGCTCAAGTATTCATATTTGGGGCTAATCCCTCAAAACCTATTTGAATCCTAAATTTAACAAGGGTGTTTACTCAGACATAGCCAAGCAAAGCATCATAACAATTAAATTAAACTGCATAGATAGAATAGATAGAAAATAAATCTGTTCAAGAAAGGTCTCAATAGTAACTCTCTCTCTCTCGCAAATAAATGGTATGAAAACCTTTAGGTAGGAACTAGATCTAAAAAAAAACTTCTCTCTTGCCAAAACACTTAGGCAAGATATAAGTACTAAATAATTAGGTTGAAACTCGTCAGGGGTATCTTGGTATAGATGGAGTCTTGGGCTTCAAGTCGGCTGTGACCAAACTGGGTTTTTGTGTGTTTAATATCGATCGATATCACTGAAGGTGTATCGATCGACGCGTCTCTCTCCGTGTCGACCTTGGGTGGTCAATATGGTCATCTAGGGTGAAATCTCTAAAGTACTCTAAAATACTCCAAAACACCATCTTTCCTCCAATTGCTCCTGAACCTGTAAATATGCTATCTAAACTCCAAAATGGATTAAATATATCCTATAACTCTTATATACTATGAGTAAAATTGGGTCAAATTCATTGTATATCAACTCCCCTAGACTTACCCTTTTGCTTGTCCTCAAGCAAAAACAAATGGTAGTCTTTCTGGAAAAGGTTTGAAAACAGTAGGGACTCAAAAGTTTAAAAATCTCAGTCATATCTTCCTAGTAGTGCAAGCCAAGTCATAAACATCCTAACTACAAAAGCACATTATACCATATCCTAGTATAGCAACCAAGTTCTCCTAGTCAACAACTCAACTAATCATGTCTGACAATCCCCTCTACTAACCTCATTTCTTGCATAAAATAAAAGTGTAGGCTTTACCTTGGGAGTATCGATCAAGGGACACATGGGTTCTTACTCAAGAAAGTTTCTTAACACACAGGCAGTCTTCTCTGATCTCTTTTTTTTTGGTGGGCGTCTTCTCTGATCTCTTTCTTCCATCTTTCTCTCTTCTCTGAACCCTTATAGTTTCAATTTCAATGAACAGTGATGCTGATGCAGTCTATCTTGTTCATCTTATTGACATTCTATTTTTGTATCTATTACTTTGACAAAGTGTAGCGAATAATGGGGTCACAGGAGACACTCCTACCCCTCGTTTCCACAATGTGTGATCATTTCTTTCTGAATTAGAATACTGAGGTCATAGGAGACACTCCTACTCCTCTGCATCTTCCAGGAAATCATCCCAATATTTTATATTTAGGGTGCTTGAAGAGAGAGAGAAAAGGGAACCAGAAACACACAGACTTTTACCTTCAGACTTGCAGGAGGAACAAGATCCAATGTATACCAAGCCCAAAGACAAGCAACTAATGTCATTATTAGGTTGGAGGTAAGCTCTGGTTCCTTCAAACACTCTCAGTAGGTGCAAACATAGTAGACAGGTTGATCCACTTTAGTATCTCTAGTACTTCTGTAATCAGTGAATCTAAGACTAGTCTAGAAAGTGGTTAAATGACAGGTAATAAATCTAGATAAGATCATTGTCCCCTTCTTGACTCAATAAAAACTTTTTAAATAAGACACAAAATAATAGATAATCATTAGTAATCTCCCCAGACTTAAATTACACTGTCCCAAATGTAAAACAGTCGGAGTTTATAAAAACCAAAATGTAAATGCAAAATTAAACAAGTTAGAACGTTATACCTGACTGATACCATATTGATCGATGTAGAAGAAAGAGTGTCAATCGTGGCGGATGCAGTGTCGTCGATCGATGTCGACTTGGTCGCGTCGGTCGATAGAGATGTCAAACGTCAACTCGGGTTTTTTTTTAAATACATGCATAAATATAAAGAGGAAAATAAATACTAGTAATTAATAATAATAATAGTATTACCTAATAGTGGGTTGTCTCCCACTCAGCGCTTTGTTATAGTCATTTAGCTTGACTTTGGAGGTTGAATGGCTTAGTTGGGGTGAAAGCAGTTGTTTACTGGTGTGAAAACATCCTCTTCTTCTGTGGACTGAGTTGCAGTGAAGCTTCTTGTGGCATCATCTGATCTGGTCCATCTCTTTTGTATATCTGCTAACTCATCTGTCAACAATTGTAGCCTCCTCTCAAAGTTCTCAATGTTGAACTGATGCTTTCCAAGCCTATTATAAGCATACGCTGATGGCTCTGACAGTTCCTCATGTATTGAAAATAGCACACCAGTCCGTCTGTGATTGTTTCCTGTTGGACTGATGGTGTATCAGTATCGATCGATGATGTTGCTTCAATGTCGATCGATGTCATAGTGCCCTCGCCGATCGATGCATGTGTTGGCATATCGGCCGATGTGTAGGGTGAAGGGCGAGTTGCAAATTATCTCTGAATAGCCTTGATCTCCTTGTCTATCCCCTGTGTCCATGAATGTAGAGTAGCAATGCTGCTGTCGAAGGGAAAATAGATGTCATCAAACTTCTTGTAGTAATCATCCTCTGAATTTTGTAAGGCTTCATAGATCTCAGCTATCATCTTGTCAACTTCTTCCTTGGTGTAGGTAGCTTTTCTTCGTTGAGTGGCTGGATTCTCTGTTGTATCTGCCCAGCTTCTCTTCTTTTTCTGATAAGTATCATAAGCTCTGGCTCCATACTTGGGTTTGTAATGGAATTCTGTATACCATCCATTGTGCTGGCTTGTATACAAATCGATCGATGCAGTGTCGTCAGTGTCGATCGATGGTGACTGCTTATGCTGTCTGTTGCGGAGCAAATCCAATTCTTTTCGCATTAATTCACCTCTCTTGGTTACCCAATTGATGTTGCTGTTGAGGCTGCAGTAGAACACATAAAGTTTCTCCTTTAAGTTTTCTACTTCCCATTGGTTATCTGTCTTGATGGTGTTGAGTATCTCCTCTTTCATATAAGTGTATTGTGCTTAATTGCTGTCGTCGATCGATGCATAGTTGGTGCTCTCGATCGATTGTTGTTGGATCTCGGCTATTGCTTGTGGATGATCGATCGATGTACGACTAGTCATGTCGATCGATGGAGATGTCTTCTGGTGAAAATCGAGTTGTTCTGAATCGTGTCCATCTCTTGCTGCAATGCATCCATTCGTGTAGCTAGTGCATCCATGTCATCACTCATGGGGTAGTAGGAACTACCAATTCTTTCAAAAGAATATAAATTTTCTTCCAATCTTGTAAAGCGTCTATCGATCGATTACTTGTATCTGGTATCGATCGATCTTGGGTAAGCTGCATCGGTCGATGGTATCCATCTGTCATCAGTCTATGTGTGGTGTGGAAACTCGTTTGATCTTGAAGGTTTCTAAGGATTCCTTGCTGAAACTTCATGTGTTTTCTGCCTCAGTATGGTGATAACGTCGTCTGGAAGGTACTCCATGGTTTTGGTCAGCCATGTAATCTTGTCATTGAGTGGATGGTAGACACTATCAAGTTTGCACTTGAAATAATTCATTGAGTCATATTGAATGGTGTAGATATCATTGAGCCTCTCATCCATTTATGCTCTGCTGTAAGGATCTGGATCTGATGGTGTGGCTTTAGTGAACTCTTCTCGATGCTCTGGTAGGCATAGGAATGAGGGCTCACATAGCGAAGCTCTTTGCAGGATGTCTCTAATGTGAATGGTGGATACTGGAATGACTTTTCCTGTGATGCTTCGTGGACGTCCATACATGTCTCTGTATACTCCATAATTATCCTTTTCTTCCCGGTACTCGGGAGGTACCTTATTGATCGATGCGGAGGTGTTGCCGTCGATCGATTTCACATCTTCTAGTTAATATATGTATTTGAAGTGAGGCTCTTTCCTGCAGGCTATTTCATAGTCTATGTAAGCCATCATCTTCTGATACTCGTGATCGTCACGTTGCTTGAAGAATAGGTTGTCTGGTCCATTGGCCATAGGAAGAATGTCTGCGATGTCTTCTTTGGATACTTGTAGGATACGGCCATTCATAGCTTTTGCATTGCCTTCCGGATCCCTGAAAATACCAAACTCATCAGGTGTTAGATATCCATAATCTAATTTATTATCATTATGTAAATCGGATGGTAAGGGTTGAGTATCGATCGATGTGGAGGAAAGCTCGTCGGTCGATTTCGTGTTGTGTAGCTGATGGGGAAGATTGCAACTGAATTCTTCTCCATATGGCTTAGGGTTGGAAGGTGGCTGATGCATCTTGTCTGCTTCTAGGTTTTGTGAAACTGTTTCTACCCCGTGGCTCCTTTTATAGTAGTACTTATCAACCAAATTTCCAATTTTGAGATTTCCATTTTTCTCAATGTCGGCATGACTCATATCGATCGATGCATCGCTATGGATATCGATCGATTCTTCTTTGTTCTGCCCTCGTCTTGGACGTATATCGATCAATGTAGACGGTGTTGCATCGATCGATTTTGGTAGCATGGTTCCATGTGATCTGGATCCATCTCTAGTGAGAACTCCTTGGTGGTCTGTAGCTGGTTCTTCCTTGCGGTTCTCATTGAATTCTTCCACATGTTGGGAAGGTGTAGTAGCTCCTAGGGTAAAGATTGGATAGCAGTGTGCTGGCCAATCATCTCGTGTCTTTGAAACGGTCGTATCGATCAATGAATAGTAGCTGGTGTCGATCGATTTCCCTTTATCTGATCTTGGGATCTGATTGAAACTGGTGCCGTCCTTGTAAGCTTCTGAATACGGTCTTGTTGGAATGAATGGCTGGGAAACATATCGGGTTAGCTCTTCATCTCTGTGAATGAAAGAGTACTCAATCTCTCTTTCTTCCCAAAAATCTTCATCATACTCAACATCTTCTTTCTCCGCTGGAGGGTGGTATACCTCATCTTCTCTGAGGATGTATGAATATGATATGTTTCTATTGTAGTCCTCATCATACTCTTCTTCTCTGCGGATGAATGAGTATTCAATATCTCTTTCCCTTACCTAATCCTCATCATACTCATCATCTCTTGTCTCTACTGTGTATGTAGGCTGGTAGTAATCTGGTTCCCAACTTCCATCTAAGTAGTCACCTGGAAAGTGATCAACTTCGTACATAGGTGTACTATCAATCGATGTGGAGTGAAAATTGTTGCTTGTATCGATCGATGTGACGACTGACTGGTCGATCGATGTAGGATCAGTAGGATCGATCGATATCTCCGTGTTGGTGTCGATCGATTCCGAGTACTCTGTCTCGTACTCTTCTGCACAGTAGCATGTTGCTACGAGTTTTGCTTCATCTGGAGGCTTTTTTCAGGACGTGTGTGGCTTGACAATCTTGACTGGGTCATAGTGAATCTTTGGGTCGATGAGTGCCAAACATATCTGGCTTGTTTGCAAGTTGCAGACGGATCCCACCGTAGCTAGGAATACTCTTCCAAGTAGTAGAGAAGAATTCCAATTTAACTTAATGTCTAGGACATGGAAGTCAACTGGAATTAGGGCATTACCAATCTGCACCTCAAGGTCTCTGATGCTTCCTAATGAGTTCCTTCTAGAACAATCCACAAAGTAGAATGATTCCTTGGAAGGTTCTACCGTAAGACGTAGTTGGTCTACCATTGATATCACTCAATTTACCCTAAGGAGTGACTTTACTCTCTCAAATAAGAGGTTCAGTTGTAGTACTTAGGGATCGAATCCACAGAGAGCTAGTGTACAAATAAGATGAAATCTTAAAGACTATGCTAGGTTGAAAATAGTTTAAAATAAAGTGCCGGTTTGCTGAGTAAGGATGAGATTACTCAGTTGAAAGGATTTGGTTTTGAAAACAATAAAGAAAAGTAGTTAGATTCGGGGTAAGTATTCAGGAATTCAGGATTATAAATACTATAAAGGCTAACAAGTTGCTTGCATGATATGTCAGAGCTCAACACTTATTAAATGAATCCATCAGCTCTCGCATTATTTAGACCATCTATTACTTAGATGCTAAATGGTGTTGCGGTCGGCTACTTCTGCCGCTGGTATCGCTCGATAGTTCGATAGGAATATCGACCGATACACCTCTAGCTACGTCGATCGATTACTCTATAGGAGTATCGATCGATACGGCTCTAAGCAAGCTTTATGCGCGAGTTGATACAATGCTCACCATGATCTTAGATCAGCTTTCGCATATCTCAAGAGGGTCATAGCATGTTTAGGATGTTATCAGGTATTGCATGTAATAAATCAATGCAATCCAAGTTCATGTTCTAGGTAGCTAAGCTAGAAAAGCATTAATGAACAATTCTAACAATAAATATCACAACTATAGCAATTATAGGTTGGGGCTAATCCCTCATATCCTATTTAAACCCTAAATCTAACAAGTGAATCTACTCAGACATGGCTAAGTAGTTCATAGCAACAAGGTAATAATAATAGGAGTTCATAGATATATTAGAAGAATGAACACTTAAGTTCCAATCACAAATCTCTTTGGATCTTTCCTCTAGATCTAGAATCCTATAACCTTTGTAAATAAAGAACTGAAAGAAAATGAGTAGAAATAGAAGAAACTCTTAAAACTTCTATTACTGTAAAAGATTGTATATGAAAGAGACTTGAATGAAAAGAAAGCTTGTTTTCTAATGCCAAAACACTTAGGCATATAAATCTATGAGTTCATTAGGTTAAAAAACTCGTCTGGGGCATTCTTGTAAAATGTGATATCTTGGGCTTCAAGTTCGGCCATGTCCAACTTGTCTTTCAGCCGCCTCAGTATCGATCGATAGTACAAGGTGTACATCGATCAATTATGGTCTCGATGTATCGTCCTTCGGCTAATGTGTGCCGATCGATTGCACAGAGTGTGCATTGATCGATGTGTAACTCTGACGTCGACCTCTGGTCTTGATCTCGGGTGAACTCTTCTTTAAGCTCCAAAAAGGCACCTAAAACATCACTTTTCTCCAAAAAGTTTCTGAACCTGAAAACATACCTAATAGACTCCAAAACATAGATAATAGTAGTAAAAACACTCATATACCAGGGTTAAAAACGGGTAAAATCCATGGTATATCAACTTCCTCAGACTTAACCTTTTGCTTGTCCTCAAGCAAACATACATGCAGTCTTTATGAAAGAGGTTTTGAAAAGCATGGACTAAATCAAATTCAAACTTAGAATCATAACCTCTACTTTGTTGCAAACCATATCTAAGAGTCTGTCAATCACAGAAGCACATTATGCAATATCCTAGTTAAGCTACCTTGATCATCTAGCCAACAACTTAGCAATCATGTCTGACTAACCCCTCTACTGATTTCATTTCTTGTACATAAAAATAAAAGTGCAGGCTTTACCTTGAGAGTATCGATCACAGGATGCAAGGTTGCTCAAACAAGTATCTGGACCTGCAGGTAAAAATTAGTTCCTATCCTCTCTCTCTACTATTTCTCTCCTAGTCAAGTCTGCTTACATTTGAAAAACATTGACCAAGATTGGACAGGCTTCCATGAATCAAGCCTTAATGGTTGCAGCCACCAAGTCCTGTTCACTTCTTTTTGACCTATATCCTAGGATTCATTGCGAAGAAAGTCTTGAAGGGGGTAACCACCAAGCCCTGTTCGAACCCTTTACCTATAGAATTTTTATGAATCAAGTCTTGAGGGGGGTAACCGCCAAGCCCTGTTCGAATTCCTTCCTAGTTAATATCTAACTATTCCTAGAACATAAATTTAAGATAATTTTCGATTTTTTTTTTTTTTAGAAGAAAAATTAAATATAATTTCGAAAATGAGAGAGACAGGGTGATAAAATTATCTACACAAGGCTTTTACCTTCCAGACTTGTTTGAAGCATCCGATCCCATGTATACCATGCCCCAAGACAAGCAAAGAATTGTCAGGTTAGGTTGGAAATCAGCTTTGGTTCCTCCAGACAATCAATGAAAGTGTTGTCATAGCTGATAGGTGATCAACTTTAGCATCTATAGTACATTCTGCATCAACAAACCTAAGAATGGTGCCTAAAAGATTGGTTAGATAGAAAGTGAAAATTAAAATTATCATTATCCCTTTCTTGACTCAATAAAAACCATTTTGAAAACATTTTTTTTTTTATAAAATCAAAAGGTAAACATCATCAGTAACATCCCCCCCCCCCAGACTTAAATCATACACTGTCTCCAGTGTATAACCAGTCCAGTGAAGGCATAGGTAATAGTAAAGTACACTGATATCAAAAAGTTTAGAACGATATACCTGACCGCGTTGCGTATCGATCGATGTTGAGTCGTCTTCGTCGATCGCTTCGTTTTGGTTCATGTCGATCGATATCGACAATGTCATGTCGGTCGATTTCAGTCGCAATCCTCTAATTGTAACTGCAAAGAAAAACAAATACGAAAAATAAAATCCTAAAGATAAAAATAAAATGAAAAACTACCTAACAGTGGGTTGCCTCCCACTCAGCGCTTTAATTATAGTCACCTAGCTTGACTTTGGATGAGATGAGCTACTGAGATGAAGTCCAGGTACAAGTATCCTCTGTATCTTTCTTCTCACCGAACCATGCGTCAAATAAGCTTCTTGGGGCTTCATATTCTCTGGTTCGTTTCTCCTTTAACTCAATCAACTCATCAGTGATCCTTTGAGTCATTTCTTTATGACTTTCAATGCTGACCGCGTGCCATCCTATCTTCCTGTAGGCATGCTCTGAAAGGTCACTAAGCTTTGCTTGCATTGAATCAAGACGTTGGATCATCTTGTCTTGGATGGAGCTGGTATCGATCGATTCCTTGGTTGAAATATTGGTCGATGGCTGTTGAAGTCCATCGATCGATGCACTGGTTGCTCGGTCGATCGATTCTAAGGGCACAGGTATGCTTGCAAGATGTTTCTGAATAGCTTTGATTTCTTTCTGCATCCCTTCTATGCTAGATTCCATGCTTCCAACCTCGTTAACAAGCGGGAAATACGTTTGGTCTAGACGTCTATCTTGTGAATCATCCACGCTTGTTATTGCTGTGTATACATCATCAGCTAATTTATCAAAATCTGCTCTGGTACAGATCTCTGAAGTCTGTATATCGATCGATGCAACAGCTTGCTTTTCGGTCGATTTTCGCTTCTGCAGATTCTCGTGAAGCTTCTCTGCAAAGAGCTTCATCTGGCCGTCGATTTCAGTCAATCGCCTATCGATCGATGTGAGGTTGAGCTTGCGATCGATGCAATCGATGCAGCCTGATAATCAAGTTGACGTTGGAACTTCTTAGCCTCCTGCTGCGTAGTATCTATGCGTAGTGCGAGTTCCTCCACTTCTTTGTCTACTAAGAAGTGTATATCAGCAATTTTCCTCTCAACTGCTTTCAGACGGGTCAATCCTCCAAAAGGATTGCAAGGTGCAGCGGGGTTCATATCTGCATGTGCTTCATTGATAAGGCGGATAGATCTCCTCATCTCTTCTGTGCAGATTCTAAGATCTGCTAGGTTGTGCAAGATCCCTTCACAGGTTGTGGTTTGTTTGATGCTGAGACGAGCTTCTGCTTTCTTCAATTCTTTCCAGATATCTCCAAGAGACTCATCAACCTCACATTTTGAGTAAGTGGTCGATGGTGTGGGCTCCGTATCGATCGATGTGGATGTTACTCCGTCGATCGATATTGATCTTTTCTGGCTATGGTTTTGTGCGTTGCGAAGATCTTCAAGTTCCAGCTCAAGACGTTGAACCCTCTTGAGTAATCCTTGGTCTGCACTGAACATCCAGTTCATCTCACTGTGAAGCTTGTCTGTGGCCTCTTCCAAACTCTTTTCCATGGAGAGCTTTTCCCATTTGCGTTCTCCAAGTAAACCGGTGAACATCTCGTTGATCTCGTCCTTGGTGTAGGTTTCTTGCACCAATTCTCTTCTTGTAAATGAACTAGCGTGCTCTGGTAGACAGATGTAGGAGCGCACTTCCATTGAAATTCTTTGGAGCAATTTCTTGATGTCGTCTTTAGAAATTCTGATGACGTCACCATCTATTCCTCTAGCAAAACCATTCTCGTCTCTGTAGACCCCATACTCATCTTTCTGCTCCCAAAAGAATTTTCGAACTCCATATCGAAAGGCTCTCTTTCCGAATTTGGGACACTTATCGATCGATGCGACACAATCTGTATCGATCGATTTCTTTTGAAGATATAGATCCTCCCTGTTGAGATGGTTATCCTCAGCTTCCTTTGGCTCGGTTGTTGTGTCTGCCTCCTGGTGCTGGTAATGGTGGTCTGGTCCGTAGCGTTGTTGCTGGAATAGGTTGTGGGATCCATTGGCTAACTGTAGGACGTCTGCAATTTCTTCTTCGGATATGTGGAGTGTTCGTCCATCCATTGAGCGTGCAAAACCTTGTGAATCCCTGAAAATACCAAACTCATCTGGGATTAGATTTCCGAAATTAAGTATATTTGAATGTGTTACCTGGGATGGTTGGTTGTATGAATCGGTCGATTGCACTGGTTCTGAATCGGTCGATGGTTGTTCAAGCCTATCGGTCGATTGTACTTGTCCAGTGTCGATCGATGAGACTTCTTCGGGTTGGGTGATGTATGTTGGTGTGGCGGTCTCGACTGCGAAGCTCTCGTGCTGGTAGTCGCTTGCCCAGCTCCCGATTGAGTAGTCTCCGTCTCGCTTGTTGTTGACTGTGTTGTCGAATGATGCGAGGCAAGTAGTATCGAGCGATGGGTAGAAGGCCCTGTCGATCGATGTCGTGATTCTGAGGTTGTGGTGGAGAAGTCGATCTTCATCTTCTTGAAGGTTTTGACATTCTATAGCTCTCTCCTCCTCGTAATCATCAGTATACTCCTCGATATGAGTAGTATTTGCAGCATATGGTGGGATGTAGTAGTCGTTCTCCCACGTGTTTACTTCGAAATCACCTTCTGGAAACTCCTCCTCGATCTGATTGAATAGTGAATAGATCGATGACCATTTGTGGCTGTCGATCAATGTCTGTTGGTCAGAGATGATCGATGAGACTGTCCTACTATCGATCGATTCTGCGGTCTCTGTCTCGTATTCGCCTTGTGAGTCGTATTCATCTCCACAATAGCAAACAGCTACAAGGTCTTAGTCATCTTGGATCTTTTTAGGGACCTTGATGACTCGTACTGGATCATAGTAGACCGTAGGGTTGATCATGGTTAGGCACAGTTTGTTTGTCTGAAGGTTGCAGACTGCTCCAACTGTGGCTAAGAAGGCTCTTCCAAGTAGCAAAGAAGTAGGTAGGGTTATCTTGACGTCCAAGACATGGAAGTCCACTGGAATTAGGGCTTCTCCTATGGTGACCTCAAGGTTTCTCACAATTCCTCAGAGTTCTGCTGAGAACAATCCACAAAGATGAACGATTCTTCAGTAGGCTCTATCTTCAGACCTAGATGGTCTGCTATCACCTTGGGTAAGATGCTAACTCCAGATCCTGTATCACATAGGGCACGTGGGAAGTTGATCCCATGGACTGAGCAAGGAACAACGAACTTCCCTGGATCACCCTTCTTCTCTAGTTTGATCCTCTTCTTCATACTTTCTCTGACTTGGTTGAACATCCTCTTGATGTCTTCTTCTGTCTCCTTGGTTTCTCTGAAAAACATCCACAATCTGTGTGAAAAGTAGGTTTCTTCAAAGGGTTTCTCTGTAGGTATCCTTATAACTCTCTTTCTGAAACTTGCCAACTCTTTCTCATTAACTCCTCTTTTATGGTGTTTAGGAACCTTCTCTTTCCTTTTTCTCAGAACTCTGCCATCTTTTTCCTTTTCTATCTCTATTGGATCAATAATATCCGTGTGTTTCTTCATTATGGCGGTTGGTGGGTTTCTGGAAGGCTTAGATTGCTCCCGGAGTGCATTAAGTCGTGCAACATCTATCTTGGGAAGTTGCACTCGGCGTGTGATAACTGAATATCGATCCACGGCTTCTGGAGTTTGTCGATCGATTTCTTTATCAATCGGTCGATCGATGGATCATATGTCCTGTCGGTCGACGTGGTAAGGGCTGGGCGGATGTGGGTGTTTTGCTGCAAACTCCTCGTGAGTAAGTATCTTCACGGTATTGAACTCGTTGGTGGATTCTTCAAGATCCATCAGTCGATGCCCGTCTTGTTCCATCGATCGATTGTTGTTGGCGTACGTCGATCGATGTGGTGATCCTGTCATCGATTGATTCCATTGGCGTCAATTCTTCCGATCTGGAAGTCTTCCTCTTGCAGCTTCTCTTGCTTAACCACTCTCCAAAAATCATCCTCTATGATAGCACTGACGTTGTGGCCTGTTGTTTCTTCTCCAGTCCCTTTTCCTAAAGCTTCCTGCTTCATAACAGCTTCTCATGTCTGAATCACTTGAGTCTCTAGTTTCTTCACATGGGTACTCAAAGCATCAAGCTTTGTATTCAAAGTGGTGTAGACAGCGTCGATCTTTCCATTGAAGTTCACCTCTAACTGCTGCTGGCTTTCAAGAACTTTGCTGAGCATGTCTTCTAGCTTCCCTTCTGGGTTGGTGTGGGTGGCTTCATGTAAGATGAGTTTCCATAATTCCTGTTGTTGTTGGGGTTGCTGCTGTTGAAGTTTCCTCTCTGTCCTGTGAAGTTTCTGTTTCCTTGGTTTCCAGACCTCTGAAATCCGGTTCCACTGATCCAGTTGACTTCTGCTTCTGTGTAGTCATCTTCTTCATCAGCTTCTGCATCCTCCACTGAGCAGATTTGCTTTTTTAGCAGTTTCTGAACATTGTCAAGTGTAGCTTGTACCTCATTTATCTGTTCCTTTCCAAGGAACGCTGCAGATCTTGATCTTACAATGTTCTTTCTGCTGTTGCTGGATGCTAGGTTGTCTATCAGCTTCACAGCATCTTCAGGATTTCTCGTGGTGAAGTTGCCTTCACTCGCAGTATCTAGAGCCATCTGATATTTCAGTGCGATGCCTCTGAAGAAAGTGCAGAGCAGCTGCACTTTGTTGAATCCATGGTGTGGGCAGTCTTGCTGGTAAGACTTGAATCTGATCCAGGTATCCTTGAATGACTCTCCAGGCTCCTGATTGAATGTGGTAATTTTCCTCCTTAAGTCTTCAGCGCGCGCATCATCAAAGAAGTTACGCAAAAATGCTTTTTTGATGTCGCTCCAGGATGTAAGAGATCCTGGTGGTAGCTGCTTAAGCCACTGCAAAGCTTCTCCAGATAAAGAGTGTTTGAAGAGCTTACAGAGAAAGTAGTCCACAGGGACTCCATTGGCTTTGATAGAAGATATGAAAACCTCGAACCTCTCCATATGGTCCATGGGATGCTCACTGGACAGCCCATAGTAAGGTATCTGTCCCACAAGGGTGTAGTACTGCGGCTTGAGCTCGAAATCGCCTCTCTAAATAACAGGGGGACGAATGGCTGATCTGTTGGTGTAGAACTGATCTGGACGGTTGTAGTCAGCTAGTGTTCGAGCAGCCTCTTCTACAGGTTAAACGGCTCCTGTAGGTGCAGTTTCTGGCTCAGGGATTACTTCATTCTGAGCGTTGAGTTTCTGACCTGCTTCATTACGAAGGTGACCTTCTTGGTCACGCAAGTCTCCATTCTCATCTCGTGTGAGAATAATAGGCGCAACCATGACTCGCGGAGTAGTATCGATCGATATTAGGTTAGGGGTATCGATCGGTATCGGATGAAAGATGTTGTTCGATGATGAAGTCACTTCGGTCAACGTGAAGGTGCGAGTGTCGGTCGACAAAGACGGTGTCTCGGTCGGCAGGGGTGCGTCGGTATCGGTCGATAGGCAGTTGATGGCATCGATCGATGCGGAACGGATTTCCTTGCGGATTGAACGTTCCAAGCTAGCAGGGTCTTCTGAAAACAAAAGTTGGGATTCCTTGTTGCTTCTGGTGCTGCTGGGCATGTACCTGAAAAGACAAGAAAAAATTTTGTGTCAGAAAACAAATTAAAACAAAATAGACATAACCTAGACCTAATCAGATTAGATCCTATTGTATCAAAGCTCTCCGGCAACGGCGCCAAATTTGATATCACTCAATTTACCCTAAGGAGTGACTTTACTCTCTCAAATAAGAGGTTCAGTTGTAGTACTTAGGGATCGAATCCACAGAGAGCTAGTGTACAAATAAGATGAAATCTTAAAGACTATGCTAGGTTGAAAATAGTTTAAAATAAAGTGCCGGTTTGCTGAGTAAGGATGAGATTACTCAGTTGAAAGGATTTGGTTTTGAAAACAATAAAGAAAAGTAGTTAGATTCGGGGTAAGTATTCAGGAATTCAGGATTATAAATACTATAAAGGCTAACAAGTTGCTTGCATGATATGTCAGAGCTCAACACTTATTAAATGAATCCATCAGCTCTCGCATTATTTAGACCATCTATTACTTAGATGCTAAATGGTGTTGCGGTCGGCTACTTCTGCCGCTGGTATCGCTCGATAGTTCGATAGGAATATCGACCGATACACCTCTAGCTACGTTGATCGATTACTCTATAGGAGTATCGATCGATACGGCTCTAAGCAAGCTTTATGCGCGAGTTGATAAAATGCTCACCATGATCTTAGATCAGCTTTCGCATATCTCAAGAGGGTCATAGCATGTTTAGGATGTTATCAGGTATTGCATGTAATAAATCAATGCAATCCAAGTTCATGTTCTAGGTAGCTAAACTAGAAAAGCATTAATGAACAATCCTAACAATAAATATCACAATTATAGCAATTATAGGTTGGGGCTAATCCATCATATCCTATTTAAACCCTAAATCTAACAAGTGAATCTACTCAGACATGGCTAAGTAGTTCATAGCAACAAGGTAATAATAGGAGTTCATAGATATATTAGAAGAATGAACACTTAAGTTCCAATCACAAATCTCTTTGTATCTTTCCTCTAGATCTAGAATCCTATAACCTTTGTAAATAAAGAACTGAAAGAAAATGAGTAGAAGTAGAAGAAACTCTTAAAACTTCTATTACTGTAAAAAAATGTATATGAAAGAGACTTGAATGAAAAGAAAGCTTGTTTTCTAATGCCAAAAGACTTAGGCATATAAATATATAAGTTCATTAGGTTAAAAAACTCGTCAGGGGCATTCTTGTAAAATGTGATATCTTGGGCTTCAAGTTCGGCCAGGTCCAACTTGTCTTTCAGCCGCCTCAGTATCGATAGATAGTACAAGGTGTACATCGATCGATTATGGTCTCGATGTATCGTCCTTCGGCTAATGTGTGTCGATTGATTGCACAGAGTGTGCATCGATTGATGTGTAACTCTGACGTCGACCTCTGGTCTTGATTTCGGGTGAACTCTTCTTTAAGCTCCAAAAAGGCACCTAAAACATCACTTTTCTCCAAAATGCTTCTGAACCTGAAAACATACCTAATAGACTCCAAAACATAGATAATAGTAGTAAAAACACTCATATACCAGGAGTAAAAACGGGTAAAATCCATGGTATATCAACCATAACCTTTGGTAGGATGCTGACTGATGCTCCTGTATCACATAGTGCATGTGAGAATTCAATGTCTTGTACTAGGCATGAGGTAATGAACTCTCCAGGGCCACTCTTCTTCTTCAATGTGATCTTCTTCCTCGTATCTTCTCTGATCTAATTGAACATCCTCTCAATATCAGCCTCTGTTACTCTTGTCTCTCTGAAGAACATCCAAAATCTGTGTGTGAAGTAAGCTTCTTCAACTCTCTGCTGGAATCCTTAGAACTCTCTTTTTGAACTTTTCCAACTCCTTTGCATTAGCCTCTCTTTTACAGTGCTTGGGAACCTTCTCTTTCCTTTTCCCTAGGGTTCTCTTCGCACTTTCCTTTTCTATCTTCATAGGCTCTGATGTATCCTCAACCTCTTCTGGTGGATTTTCTGTAGGTTTGGGTCGGGATCTGAGTGCATAGAGTTGGGCTACATCTATCTTTGGTAGCTGCACTCGCTGTTTCATGGTTGCACATCGATCGATGTCGGATTGATCATGTCGATCATTGTCCGGTTGATGGTGTCGATCGATATCATCCTCATGAGATCGATCGTTGAATGGGTGGAGTAGGTTTGGGTGTTGTGGGAACCGAAATTCACACTGTCGATTTTCGTTAAATTAGGAAAGTTAGGGATACCCTATTTTCCCAGAGGCCCCGGATATCTGCTAATACCACACGCCAAGCGATCAGAACACGAGAATAACAATGATAAAAATAAGAAATCGAAAAAGAGAGTGAATTAGATCTTATTCCGAATCCGCGTATGAGCGTTACAACAAGGTAATAGCCTTGGCTCGAGAGCTGTCGGCGAGATTCCTAGTTCTAAAACCCTAGACTAAAACCCTAATTGAGTCGCAGCTCGAATAATAAAAATGGAAAATTGCCTAAATGCTCTAAGTTCTAAGTTTTTTTTGCTCTTCCCCTCTGCCTCTCGCCTAGGACTCCTTATATACTCTTCCTTAGGTCGGTGTGTGCTTTTCCCTTCTTCCCTTAGGCCGTCATAACCCGAAAAATGGATATATTCCGTTTTTTCCGATATTCATGATTATCTTCGGAAACTTGACATTTATCCGCGGTAACTTGATATTTATCTTTCCTTGCGAACCAAGCACAAACCGTCATAAGATATATGGGCTTTTAGTTAACGAAATCGTAAATGGGTTTCAAAGCGTGTTTTGAACCTCTTCGGGCCGTTTTCCGATTTGATACGTTTATTACGATTTCTTAGATAAAAACTAACTTTCTGCGGTTTTTATCATAAGTTCCGTTTGATGACTTTGATCGGTATGATACGAGGAATGGTTCATCCGTGGTTCACGGAAAATGACACGGAGATTCGAACGAGAGTGCATCGGTTTGTTTCGTATAAGACCGAGCTTCGGTTCTTGCTCGGTCGCTACGTAGAGACCGAGCTTGGCTCGAGCGCGGTCGCTACGTAGCGACCGAGCTTGGCTCAAATTCGGTCGCTACGTAGCGACCGAGCTTGGCTCGAGCTCGGTCACTACGTAACGACCAAGCAGGTGATGTGCCCGGTCACTACGTAGCGACCGAGCATGGCTCGAGCTCGGTCGCTACGTAACGACCGAGCAGGTGATGTGCTCGGTCGCTACGTAGCGACCGAGCTGGGTTCGAGCTTTGCCGCTACGTAGCGACCGAGCCATGCGAGTTCTTGGACGTCCATGTTCGGCCTGATTCGTAATTTGTTCGTTGGCCGTGGGAAATGAATCTCATTTCGACGTTCGAAATGAGATCTTTTCCGTAAAATCTTTCGTATAAGTCTTTGAGAAGTAATTTATCTAAAGAAAAATTAACTTTCGATTTTTTTACGGAGTCTCTGGATATTAACTTCATCGTGACCGTTTTTGACCCCAACAGTTAGCCCCCCAGCCCGTCAGAATCGAGGATTCTTGACGAGATTCTGGCGTGCGATATGGCGAGTTAGTAATGTTGGATGGAGTTCGTATCCAAAGTTCCGCAGTAAAATAGTAAATTCTGATGCTTACAAGAAGGAGGTAACTCTTCTCATTTTTTCACTCACTCTCTTCTCATAAGAAACTTTGAGAGGTTTTTTTTTCGCTGGTTTACCCCCGAGTTTCGAAATTCCCCCGCCTATGGACGAATCGAGCAGGTCCACGGTGGTCGCCGAAGGATATCGTATGATTAACGGGGTTAGTTTTTTTATACGATTTCCCACATTCTTTGTTTTCCTTTAACAAGCACGCTGGCTACCTCCTGCAGGATTTGAATATGCTTGGCTCAGCGATCGAGACTAGTCACAGGAAGGCCATGGTCTATCGTTTTAAGGCGGAGAAAGCGGAGAAAGATCTAGCGCATTTGCAAAGCGAGATTTTGGAGCGCGAGTCAACACTGACCAGGGATTATGCCAAGGCCATTCGTCAAGCAGAGAGGAAGGGTAGGAGAGAGAGATCGCTGAAGTGATGAAGGGACGTGCGTCCCAATTCATGACTGAATATAGGAACCTCAAAGAAGCTTACTCTTTGGAGGGCGATTTTCGTGAATGTCGCGGTTCAGTTGGTACCCTATGGAAGGCGCAGATGGACGGCTTCATTTTTAAGAACGAAATGGATACCGTAGAGAGCGACATGAACGATTGTTCCCATGCTGAAGCACTCATTCCACCGATTGAGGAGAAGATTCGAGGACTCTTGGATCCTGTCCCGGTTTCCCCTGATACGGAGGAAGTTTCGACTGGGGTTGATGGTGATGGCGAAGAGGTGGATTGCCCTGCGGACGAATTTGGAGCTTCGCTGTCCGGCGGTTTGACTTCGGTCTGTGAGGACCGAAGCTTAGTATTTGTGGGAAGAGGATTCCCGTACCTTTATGTTATGGCCGAGTGTGGCTTTTATTTTCTTAGACTTTGTGTGGGTCTGTTATGACCATTGTATTATTTTTATCGGGACTGGCCGTTGGTGGCTTTGAATCCCTACCGTTCTACGGTTTTAAAATATGATTAAGGTTTACCGAATTGATTTGTTGTTTCTGAAACAAATACGAGTTGTCATCTCGTTTTTATTCCTGAGTTGATATCTCGTTAGTTTGTTTAGTGTGTCGATTTTTCGTAGATACTGTTACGAGTTTTCGCTAAACGTGTAAGATGTGAACGGAGAGACATGTTTTTAGGATCTCGGATATCATGTCTTGAGATGTTAAAGACCAGTGTGCTGGGTTTAGGGCAAGACCTAGGTTTACTCTCGGTTGTAAGGTTTGTGCGGTGATAAGCCGGCTATTGGTTTTCCTGTTGCGATTTTATCCTGATTCGTACCAATTTAAAGTCCGCGATAGGTTCTCCGCTTATTTGACTTGTATGGCGTGAACCGAGCATCTCTTCAGAGACAATTTTTAAGCCAACTGAAAGTGCTTGACCAAAATTTCGGGATTTTTTTATATAGTGCGCTTTTATGCTTGGGTTGGATGTTCGAGGATCATTTTCTAGGAATGATCAGGGTGCGTTTGTTTAGGACGGCTGATGTGTTTGTCGGGGCCAATCGACGAACGGAAAGTAAGTGTTCATTGACACTCTATAGTTGCGTTTGGGTGATTGTTCGTATGGTCTTTGAATTTAAATTTTTACGACGTCTCGCCGTTTATTCTCGAAGATTTGAACGGGTGAGTTTTGACAAAGTTTTGCGAATGTTTTGTGGTTCGGACCGGACACGGTCGTTGCCTCAAGTGTGATGTTTGCAGGGACGTCCGAGATCTTCTTGATTGAAGGAGTCTTTTTTTTTGTTGAATCGTAAGATTTCTCAAAGTTTTGTATTGCAGTAAAAGTTTCGAAAAATCCGGTTACAAAAATGAAAGGGGATTTCTGAAAAATCGCGGGAGTATACGAGTATACGTACCTACTCCCCCATCCTTTTTAGAGAGGGGGATAGCTGAACTCGTCTTCTGACAAGCTGCCTACGTACCTCTTTCGAGGATCAAGCCATCTCGTCGTTCTGATTGTTGTTGCGAGCGTTTTTACTCGCTTGGTGCAGCGGTATCGGTTGCCTTAGCCGCGGTGGTTGTGGCAAGGTCTATTTCTGCTTCCGGGTTTATCTCCTCCGGTTGGGTTGTCGCGTCGGGAGTCTGCTGACTACCTGAACCTGACGATTGAGTTGACATTGCTAGCTCTTCTTCCTCCGAAGTGTTTTCAGACTCGGTCTGAGTTAAATTCGCGCGTTTGGCCTTGACCATCAATGTTGTCGTGATCCGCCGAAGCTTATGTTCCGCCAAGAAACATAGTCGTGATTGTTTCTGGTCTCCCCAAATCGCGGCTACTCCGTTCTGGGTTGGAAATTTTATGCCCAGATGGTATGTCGATATGACCGCTTTCATGGCGTTTATCCAGGGCGTACCCATGATTACGTTGTATATGGCGGGGTGATCGACGACCGCTAAGTCAACGATTTTCGTGACTTCTTTGGCCATGACAGGG
The DNA here is from genome assembly GCA_018703725.1 of Brassica juncea. NCBI lineage: Eukaryota > Viridiplantae > Streptophyta > Magnoliopsida > Brassicales > Brassicaceae > Brassica > Brassica juncea. The sequence goes on along the minus strand of CM031941.1, from coordinate 10,895,834 downwards.
AGCTTGATGGATCCGAGGGTCATAGATGTTACGCCGGAGAAACCAGTAATTGGCTTTGGCGTCGGCTCTATCTCTCCTAGTTTGACGTTCATTTTTTTGAGGGTATCGCGGAAGACGACGTTAACCGTGCTCCCTGTATCGATGAGGATTCTTGCCCCCTCGACATCTCGAATCACGAGATCGATAACCAGGGGATCACAATGAGGTTGATTGATCCCCCTGGCCTCCTCTTCTGCCAGTTTGCGTGTGTTCCTTGTGGGAACCGAAATTTGCACTGTTGATTTTAATGAATAAGATTGCGGAGGAAAGCCAACTTAATCCGACTTTCCTTGAAGGTCCAAATTCTCTGCGTTGCCACACGAAATCGAGAAAGCTAACAGATGACAAAAATAAAAATTGTGATATTTGCTTGAAGGCGTTTTAGTAAATGAAAGATATGAATACAAGGATTCTCCGAAAGACAGAGAAATTTGCGATTAAAGAAAAAGTTAGAGTCGCAGGCAGCCAAACGTCCTAAGCCTTGCTCCGCTAGTCTAACCACCTAAACCCTAATTCTTCTAAGCTAGCAAAGTGCTCTAAGTCTCATTTTCGGATCCCCTTCTCCTCTGCTCTTGCTCTCCTTATATACTCACTTCTAGGTCGGTTTGCCTTAGGATGATGGACTTCGCCTTTGGGCCCCAGTTTATCTCTTCAGGAAATATTCCATTTTCGTCGATCTTCGTAATTATCCTCGAGTTTTCCCTATTTTTTGGTGACTTGATGTTTATCCGATGTTCGGGAAATTGGATAAACCGTCATAGTCTGATTGGGCCTGAATTCTTAAAATCGTAAGTAAGTCCGTGGACTTGTCTTAAGTCGTTGAACGTTTTATACGATTTCTCGGAAAGACTATCTTTCTCGTAAAATAAACCGTATAGCCTAAAGGATTGATGTTCGAGTTAATCGATCTTATTTTACGCGATATCCTCTACGAGAAATCCAACCTTTCTAATTTTTGTCGTAAAACATCGAGGATGATTCCAAAATCGAGTCGAATCGAGAGATGTTAATTTGGTAGCCGTGATCGTATCAAACCCACGAGGATTGATCCAAGCAAGCCAAGACGGGATCAGACCGAGCACGATGGGACCGAGACCAGGACGAGGACCGAGACCAGGACAAGAACCGTCGACCGGCACCAGGGGACCTGCCGCCGGTGCCAGGCCGGCTGCGTCGCGCTCGCCGCCGGCGCCTGGCCGGCTGCATCGCGCTCGCCGCCGGCGCCAGGGGGCTTGCCGCCGGCGCCAGGCCGGCTGCGTCGCGTCTGCCGCTGGCGTCAGGGGGCTTGCCGCCGGTGCCAGGGGGCTTGCCGCCGGCGCCAGGCCGGCAGCGTCGCGCTTGCCGCCGGCGCCTGGCCAGCTCCGTCTCGCCTGCCGCCGTCGCCAGGGATTCTCTGCTGCCCGTGGGTTCTCCGTCGCCCGATCCTTCCCCCGTTGACCGTTTGTGCGGGAAATCTTTGAGTTTGGAAGGATCTTTAGCCGTTGATTTCGAGATAACCGTTTTTGACCCCAACAGTTAGCCTCCCAGCTCGTAAGATCAGAGACGATTTTGCGGGCGAATGATTCGAGTTTTCTGAAAATCGAAATTTTCGGCTAAGGATTCTTTTCCGCAGGAAATCTACGTCATCATCCCCCTTTTTTTATAAATAGCCAGCCATCCCTTCTCATTCTTCACATCTTTTCAAATTCTTTCTTCTTGTCTCTCAAAAAGAAAAGAAAATGTCTTCCTCCCAAGTTGAAAAGAATGATTCTGATGTTGAGATGGGCGAGGCCAGCCAGGCTCCGTCGGTTCCGGCCGTTCAGGACGCTACTCCGTCCCTCATTGATGGGTTTGACTCTTTCAAGGCTAAGCTACCCCGGTGAAGTGCTGCGAAAGGCTCAAAGCGGGCGAGGACTGAGACGCCCGATGTTCCTTCCGCGGCTCCGACTCCTTTGCCTGTTTCTCCGATCTCTTTGCCTGCTCCTTTGGCCCCTTCGCCTGTTCTTCCGGTTTCCAACCCCGAAGTCCCATCCGATGCCCTCCTGCCTGCGGAAGGGGTTATTGTTCCTGAACAGATTCCTGAACAGGTTCCTGATGTTCAGGTCCATCCATCGGGTTCTTCGACTGCTCCGATCGTGATCTACTGGAGAGAGGATGCAATAGAATGTACACCTCCTCCCCCGGCGAAGAGGGAACTCGTCTTGTGACTGCAGCAGCTGGTGCCGCGCCGTTGCCCAAGGGAAGGGCAAGGGCTGGTGCGGCATCCGGAGTGAAAAGGAAGCTGGGTGCTAAAAGCGAGGAGGGCGAACTTTCAGAGCCGTTGGCGCGTCATCGTTCCAAGGTTCGATTTCGATCTATCTGCAATTCTTGCATCGCTTTTTTTTATGATGATACTTACCCCTTCTTTTGCGGACAGTTTGTGTCGCTGATTGACGGAATGCTTGGCGAGTGTGGGTCGGAAGTCATTCGTCTATCAAAGGAGCTGGAGTCATCGCAGGAAGCGCTGAAGCGTACTGAGGCTGCACTGCAGACCGTCGAGGACACCCATGCTGCCCAGACGTCCCAGCTTGAGGTTCGTATCAGCGACCTTGAGCGTGACCTTGGGAAGACCGCGAGTTCGCTACTCAAGGTGAAGAAGGAGAAGAAGAGCAAATCCTCGAAGTCCGCCGCCTTCAGCAGAAGGGCCAGACTCATGAGGAGATGGACGCCCATAGATCCTCGGAGGTTGCCGATGCTCGTGACGACTTCTTTGGTCGTCTGACGAGGATGGCCATCCTGTTTGAGTCCTTGATAGCTATCCATATGAGGGACTTAGCTTTTAAGGGGATCGAGGGGAGTCTGAGTGAGCTCGGGTTGCTTCGGGGTAACGAGGCCCCGTCTTTGGACTCGGAGGAAGCCAGAGTATCGTCCTGTAAAGGAGAGTGGGCGACCTCCGAGGGAGACTTCGATTCGATCCTTGCCGGCCTGCAGGCCGAATGCACCCTTGTGCCGACCTCCGAAGACTCAGAAGATCAGGAGCGCGCGGGAGAGGATTGCGAGGCTGGCGCGGACGAGGCGGGTAGTGGCAGTGCGACCGAGGGAGGCGACGGCGAGGCTATCCCTATCGCGGGTGAGTTTGAGGATGAAGGTGACGCTCCTGGGAGCGTCTAAGTTTATCAATCCCTTCGGGGATTTTGTTTTATATGTGTTTCGGCCGTTAAGAGGCCATGATGTATTTACCGGGACTGGCCGTTGGTGGCTTCGAATCCCTGCCCCTTTTTGGGGTTTTGTTTGAACTTTTGCGGTCTCAATCTATGAAACGTTTTTCGATTATTTATGAACTTCAGTTTTTTCGAAGTATGAGAAAGAGGGTGTGAGTTGTCGTCTCATTCCTAGTTCCCTGATGATCACCGTACCTATTGTTTGCATAAAGCGAGATTTTCCGCGGTTTACCGGTTTACGCGAAAAGTTCGTGAAACGAATAGGCTTAAGTGAAGAGATAAATTTTTGGATCTCGTATACCATACTATGTCTGTGAGATGTCAAGATCCAGCATGGATGGGTTTAGGGCAAGACCTAGGTTTACTCTCGGACTGAGACTTTGCGATGACAAATCGGCTTTCGTTTTGCCTGTTTGCGATTTTAACCTGACTCGTACCGTTTAAAATCCGCGAATTGTTGTCGGCTTATATGATTTTTCTGGGCGTGAGTCGAGCTACTTCCTTTACGAATAGCTAAACCAAAATTTGGATTTCTTGTATAGCGCGCTATGTTTATCCTTGTCGGATGCAAGAGAACCTACCCCTTGAAGGGCGGCTATTTGCCTGTTTAGGACGTTAGAGTTCGTTTGTTGTGATCAGCAACAACGAAATGATACCGTTTGGAGGTGTGAAAAGTTTGAGAAAATGTTTGTTCAATCGTGAAGCGACGTCTCGCGGTGCTGCGAAAAAATTTTCTTTATGCCATAGTAAGGTCTATGGGCTTTGTAGGACAAGTCCGCGAATTATTTCGGGTGAATTTTTGGATGTGGTAATCGCTTGTGGATACTGGATCCGTTGTCATGGCCGTTTCGGCTGATTTGAAAAAGTCGTGAAAAAGTTTCGAAAACTTTTAGAGTCTTCGAAATTTGTGGGAGTATACGAGTATACGTACCCACTCCCCCCCCTTTTTTAAATTGGGGGGATAGCTGAACCCGCCGGTTGGCGAGTTGCCTATGTACCCTTGTCTAGGGATCAAGCCATCTCCTAGTTCTTTTGTACCACGTTTTATCGTTTAGTGGTAGTATTTTTTGAGGTGCATCGCATTCCAAGTTCTCGGGATTTTGACGTCTTGCATGTTTTCGATTTGGTATGAGCCTGGTCGGACTACTTTTATTACTTTGTAAGGTCCTTCCCAGTTCGTCCCCAGTTTTCCCGCGTTTCGTTGGGCGGTGTTTTGGAAGACTTTACGCAAGACTAAAATGCCTTCCTTGAACCTGCGATGGCGTACGTTTGAATTGTAGTATCTGGCGGAAGCGTGCTGGTAATTTTGTATCCTGATGAGCGCTTGGTCGCGATGTTCGTTGATCAGGTCAAGATTATCCAGCAGCATGGCGTTGTTCAGATCTTCCCGTTCGGGGAGAAATTTTCCGCGTACGCCGGGAAATTCTACTTCCGCTGGGATCATACATTCTGTTCTGTAGACCAGGGCAAAGGGAGTTTCTCCAGTTGCCCGCCTAGGAGTCGTTCGGTGAGACCAGAGAACTCCTTCGAGTTCTTCGGCCCATCGACCCTTCTTGGCTTCTAAGCGCTTTTTCAATCCGTCTAGGATAGTTTTGTTTATAGTTTCAGCATGTCCGTTGCATTGCGGATACCTGGGAGTTGACTTTGTAAGTCGTATTTTCCACTTTTCTCAGAATGCTTCGAATCGAGCAGAGATAAACTAAGATCCGTTGTCTGTTACGATTTCGTACGGGACCCCATGTCTAGTTATGATATATTTCCAGACGAAGTTCTCGACTTGTGTGTCTTTGATACTTGCGTAGGATTCTGCTTCTACCCATTTGGAAAAGAAATCCGTGAGGACTAGGAGGAAGCGTTTTTGTTTTGATGGATGCATAGGTCCGACAATGTCCATGGACCATCGCATGAAAGGATAGGGGGACGAGATTGAGGAGAGGATTTCCGCGGGTTGATGGATTGTTGGAGCATGCTTTTGGCATTTCTAGCACTTCCGGGCGAATTTCTCGCACTTCTGGGCGAATTTCTCGCAGTCTTTTATCATGGTTGGCCAATAATAACCGTGGCGTTTGATTTTGACTGCGAGAGATCTTTCGCCAGAATGATTTCCGCATGATCCAGAATGGACGTCTTCCATGATTCTTCTTGCCCTTTCTCATTCTGCGCATGTCATGAGAGTACCGGAGAAACGCCACTTATAAATTTCTCCCTCTATCGTGACATACTGTGCCGCTTAGGTTTTCACTTTACGGGCAACCCATTTTTCGGCGGGTAAGGTTCCATTCACGATATAGGCTCGGATTGGTTCTAACCAAGGGCTGTCGCAGCCATACTCGGTTTGGTCCGCATCCGCTTCCGGTTGATCCTCGACTTCTTCCGCATCTTCAATCTCTCCTCGGATTAGATTGACGACCACTGGTGGTCCGATGCTCGGATGTTTGATGAATTCGACGGGGATTATCCTTTTGAGCCCTGGATCTGAGCTTGAGGTGAGGGCATCCAAGGCGTCGGCATGGACGTTTTCCGAGCGAGGGATTCTGGTCAGGGCGAACTGGTCGAAACTACGAGCCATTTCTTGGACAAGTTTCAGATATGCGTCCATCCTTTCGTCCCTTGCTTCATACTCTCCGCTGTATTGGTTGGCGACTAACTGAGAATCGCAGTAAGCGTGAATATTACGGATTTTTAATCCTTGGGCTAGCCGCAAGCCTGCGACGAGTGCCTCGTATTCTGCCTCATTGTTTGAAGCATGAAAAGCCAATCGGAATGACTGTTCTAGGATTTCCCCGTTAGGAGAGGTGAGTAGAATTCCGATTCCGGACCCTTGTTTGGACGAGGATCCGTCGACGTGGAGGACCCAAGTTGAGTTCGGCACCTCGTTAGTCATGTTTCCAATGGGTAATTCTACCAAGAAATCCGCAAGCACCTGGGACTTTGCACATGTCCTTGGGCGATACTCGACGTCGTATTCACTTAGTTCGATTGCCCATTTCGCGAGCCTACCGGATTGGCTCGGACTGTGCAGGATTATCCGCGGAGGGAATGTGGTGAGAACCACTATAGTATGAGACTGGAAATATGGTCTTAGTTTCCTTTCCGAGGTTATGACGGCGAATACTAATTTTTCCATTAGCGGGTATCGAGTTTCCGCATCCAGCAACGTCTTGCTTACGTAAAAGATTGGCTTTTGTTCGCCGCGTTCTTCTCGTATCAAGACGCCACTGGCTGCTGTTGCGGAAACTGCGATATGGAGGAAAAGAGGTTCACCTTCCACCGGTTTTGCGAGAACTGGTGGACTGGCCAGGTAATGTTTCAACTGTTGGAAAGCCTTTTCACATTGCTTGGACCATTCGAACTTCTTGTTTCCCTTCAATGTTTTGTAAAACGGTAGGAACTTATCCGTGGAGCGCGAGATGAAACGGTTCAAAGCCGCGACTCTTCCGGTTAACCTTTGGACTTCTCGCTTGGTTCTCGGGGAGGCCATCTCTATCAGTGCGTCGATTTGTTTAGGATTGGCCTCAATTCCGCGATACGTTACGAGGTATCCGAGGAATTCTCCCGATGCCACTGCGAATCTGCATTTCTCCGGGTTAAGTTTCATGTTATGCTGGTTGAGTCGTGCAAAACATTCCTCTAGGTGGGTTACATGATCGTGTTCGTCAAGAGTTTTTACGAGCATATCATCGATGTATACTTCCATATTTTTTCCGAGTTGCTCGGCAAACATTTTGTTGACGAGTCGCTGATACGTCGCACCCGCGTTTTTAAGACCGAAAGGCATTACCTTGTAGCAATACGTTCCGCGGTCTCTGATGAATGCAGTTTTTTCGCGGTCGTCGGGATTCATCATGATCTGATTGTATCCGGAAAAAGCGTCCATGAATGATAGAATCTTGTTTCCCGCAGTGGCTTCGACTAGCCGGTCGATGTGTGGGAGCGGGAAGCAGTCCTTTGGACAGGCTTTATTCAGATCCGTGAAATCGACACAGACTCGCCACTTGCCGTTCTTCTTTTTTACCACGACAGGGTTGGCAAGCCAGTCTGGATACCTAACTTCTGTTATCGACCCTACTTTGAGGAGTCTTTCGACTTCCTCGTTGACTGCAGTGGCACGCTCAGGTCCCAGCTTTCGTCTCTTTTGTTTTACGGGTTTGTGAGTCGGGTCGATGTTAAGTTCGTGACATGTTACGCTAATGTCAATTCCCGGCATATCCTCTGCAGCCCAAGTGAATGTACCGAGGTTCTTTTTGAGGCATGCGATGAGCTCTGCTTTTATTGGTTCGCAGAGGTTAGCTCCGATTTCGACGCACCGTTCCGGGAAGGAATCGTCGAGGCAAATCGAGACCACCGGTTCGCAGGTTGGTTCACGCTTCCCTTCTAGGGCCTCAGCTCTTTGGGACTGCCAGAAGGTTTCCGGCGAGTCGTGAATCGTTTGCTTTTTCCGAGAGGTCTCGATTACCGAATTTTTCCGTTTTAGTTCGATAGCGAGGTAGACCTGCGCTGCTCCGTGACTACCATGTATCGTTTCGACCCCGAAAGGTGTCGGGAACTTGAGGCATAGGTGGAATGTTGATGGGATCGCTCTCATGGAATTTAGCCAATGAGTTCCAACTATCGCGTTGTAGGATGTTGGACCATCGATCACCAGGAATTCCGTGTTTTTGGCGACGCTCCCGGCTCTGACCGAGAGGTTTGTCGAACCGAGGGTCATAACTTTTCCCGAGAGTCCGAATACTGGGCTGGGGTCATCTATAAGGATGCTTAGATCGACGCCCATCCTCTCGAGGGTTCTTTTATAGATAATATTAGCCGAGCATCCGGTGTCGACTAATACCCTTGCTACGTCAATATCCTGGATCGTGAGTTCTATTACGAGGAGATTGTTGTGAGGTTTGGCCATGCTGGCCGTTGCTCGATCCTCGAAGGATACGATGTTGCGGGCTGACGAAGTAGCCATACTGAACTTCGATCGATTGGTGGTTTTCGAGTTAGAGAATCCTTCCCCCCCTCCTTCTAGCGCCAAACTGTGGGAACCGAAATTCGCACTGTCGATTTTAATGAATAAGATTGCGGAGGAAAGCCAAGTTAACCCGACTTTCCTTGAAGGTCCGGATTCTCTGCGTTGCCACACGAAATCGAGAAAGTTAACAGATGACAAAAATAAAAATTGTGATATTTGCTCGAAGGCGTTTTATTAAATGGAAGATATGAATACAAGGATTCTCCGAAAGACAGAGAAATTTTTGATTAAAGAAAAAGATAAAGTCGCAGGCAGCCAAACGTCCTAAGCCTTGCTCCGCTAGTCTAACCACCTAAACCCTAATTCTTCTAAGCTAGCAAAGTGCTCTAAGTCTCATTTTCGGATCCCCTTCTCCTCTGCTCTTTCTCTCCTTATATACTCACTTCTAGGTCGGTTTCCCTTAGGATGATTGACTTCGCCTTTGGGCCCAAGTTTATCTCTTCAGGAAATATTCCATTTTCGTCGATCTTCGTAATTATCCTCGAGTTTTCCCCTATTTTTTGGTGACTTGATGTTTATCCGATGTTCGGGAAATTGGATAAACCGTCATAGTCTGATTGGGCCTGAATTCTTAAAATCGTAAGTAACTCCGTGGACTTGTCTTAAGTCATTGAACGTTTTATACGATTTCTCGGAAAGACTATCTTTCTCGTAAAATAAACCGTATAGCCTAAAGGATCGATGTTCGAGTTAATCGATCTTGTTTTACACGATATCCACTACGAGAAATCCAACCTTTCTAATTTTTGTCGTAAAACATCGAGGATGATTCCAATCGAGTCGAATCGAGAGATGTTAATTCCGTAGCCGTGATCGTATCAAACCCACGAGGATTGATCCAAGCAAGCCAAGACGGGATCAGACCGAGCACGATGGGACCGAGACCAGGACGAGGACCAAGACCAGGACGAGAACCGTCGACCGGCGCCAGGCGACCTGCCGCCGGCGCCAGGCCGGCTGCGTCGCGCTCGCCGCCGGCGCCAGGCCGGCTGCTTCGCGTCTGCCGCCGGCGCCAGGGGGCTTGCCGCCGGTGCCAGGCCGGCTGCGTCGCGCTTGCCGCCGGCACCAGGCCGGCTCCGTCTCGCCTGCCGCCGGCGCCCGGGATTCTCTGCCGCCCGTGGGTTCTCCGTCGCCCGATCCTTCCCCCGTTGACCGTTCATGCGGGAAATCTTTGAGTTTGGAAGGATCTTTAGCCGTTGATTTCGAGATAACCGTTTTTGACCCCAACATTTCTGCCTTCCGCTGATATGCTTTGATGGACGAAACCGTGTCGTTGTAGTATTGTCGTTCCCCTTTTCATCTGGTCTTCTTTCGCGCTTATCTCCTGTCTGCCTTTTGGGCGAGGAGTTCCCCACGGTTGGATTTTTATCGGTCCTAGGGGGACGGTCGGTGTCGAGGATCAGATCATTGACGCTGGTTATCTCGGAGAGTTCTCCGGCTAATAGCTTCTTGGTTAGCCTCGCGCCTAAGACCTTGCAGTTGGTCGTCGAATGTCCTCGAGTTTGATGAAACTCGCAGAAGGTGTTTTCGTCGTACCCCTGGTTGCGAGTCCAGGTGTTACCTGAAGTCTTGCCATGTTCGGAGTTGATTGCGTAATTATGCGCGTCCTGGAGTTCTTCTCCCTTATTGTGGACATACTTATCGGTGCGAGGGTTCTTCTTTTTAGATTTTGGATCTGCATCCTTTGAAGAGCTCTTTGTCGGCTTATGTTTCTGCGACAAAACTTTTGTTTCCTCCTCGATTATGATATAGTCCGTTGCCTTATGAAGGGCATCTTGGATCGTCCGTGGTTTGTCGAGGGTTATCCACTTTCTGACCTTCGACTTGTACCAGAGCGTTTTTCTGAGCGCGTCTATGGCTACTTTGTCGCTTATTCCGCTAACCCTCGACATGATCAGCTTGAAACGGCTTGTGAACTCGCGGAGGGGCTCGTCTTCCCGCTGGGATAAACTCCAGAGGTCGACATTGGAGGTCTCTCTATCTATAAACATAGAGTATTGTTTGAGAAATTCCGACGCGAGTTGACGGAAGCTTCTGATGGAGTTTCGCTTCAGACGAGCGAACCATTCGAGTGCTGCTCCTTCTAGGTTTTCGACGAACAGGCGGCAGTAGCCGGCATCTCGTTCGCTTTCCTTAAACCTGGCTCGCCCCATTGTGATATGAAATGTCTGAAGGTGTGCCTTTGGGTCAGTCATACCGTTGTATACTGGTTCTTTTATCTTTCCCGGGATGGACACCTTCATGTCAAAGATGCGGGCTGTGAAGGGCGTCTTACGAGCTCCTTCCAGTAATCTGTCGCTTTCTGGGACGGCACTCGTAGCGTGATGGATCTTAGATTTTACGGCCCTTACTTCCGCAGCAGTCTTGGTTATGTAATCGCGAAGGTCGCGAATATCCGAATTTTCTCCAGCGGCTTTCCGAGCTTGTCGGCGTTTGCTGCGAGTAATCTCGGCTTTTTTTGGCTAACTCTTCTTGTTCGACCCAATAGAAGTTTTCTTCTTCTTCCGTCATGGGTTTTTCAAAAGGAGAGTCTTCTCGAGCCGATCGGCTTCTGGTTCTCCTTGGATAAATGTCAGCATCTTCCTCCGTATCGTTGGAGACGTCGCTGGGATCCAAGTCAACGTGCTCGACTTCAGTGACCTCCGTATCCTTTTCGGATGAAAGAGGGTTCTCAGAGTCCCGTTTTTTGATAGGGGATGCTTCAACAGGGTTTTGTCCTGGAAGACGTTCCCGCGAAGTTCCAGGCTTATCGAGCGGAGTAGCGAAATCGAGTTTTCTCCCACGGAGCTTCGTGGCTCCACGCGGGAGGACTGCGCGGGTCCTTGCCGTTAGGGTTTGCACCTGTTTAGTCAAGGTGTCCACGAGTTTATCTTGCTCTTCCGACCTTTTTTCATAGGCGGAGAACATCTTTTTGAACTCCCCGAGCATCGCGGCGTTAGCCATTGCGTTGGCCGCAGAGACGGCTTCTGCCGGAGTGCTTAAAGTATCTTTGTCTCCTCCGTTAAGAGGAGTCTGTAGGTTGTTTGCGTCGTCAGTTGACATGTCTGGTCGAGCGTCTTGTGGCTGAGAGTTAGATTGATCCGTATGCCCCCCTCCTTCTAGCGCCAAACTGTGGGAACCGAAATTCACACTGTCGATTTCCGTTAAATTAGGAAAGTTATGGATACCCTAATTTCCCAGAGGCCCCAGATATCTGCTAGTACCACACGCCAAGCGATCAGAACACGAGAATAACAACGATAAAAATAAGAAATCGAAAAAGAGAGCGAAGTATATCTTATTCCGAATCCGCCTATGAGCGTTACAACAAGGTAATAGCCTTGGCTCGAGAGCTGTCGGCGAGATTCCTAGTTCTAAAACCCTAAACTAAAACCCCAATTGAGTCGCAGCTCGAATAATGAAACGGAAAAATGCCTAAATGCTCTAAGTTCTAAGTTTTTTTTGCTCTTCCCCTCTGCCTCTCGCCTAGGACTCCTTATATACTCCTCCTTAGGTCGGTGTATGCTTTCCCCTTCTGCCCTTAGGCCGTCATAACCCGAAAATGAATATATTCCATTTTTTCCGATCTTCATGATTATCTTCGGAAACTTGACATTTATCCGCGGAAACTTGATATTTATCTTTCCTTGCGAACCAAGCACAAACCGTCATAAGATTTATGGGCTTTTAGTTAACGAAATCATAAATAGGTTTCAAAGCATGTTTTGAATCTCTTTGGGATGTTTTCCGATTTGATACGTTTATTACGATTTCTTCGATAAAAACTAACTTTCCGCAGTTTTTAGCATAAGTTCCATTTGATGACTTTGATCGGTATGATACGAGGAATGGTTTAGCCGTGGTTCACGGAAAATGATTCGGAGGTTCGAACGAGAGTGCATCGGTTTGTTTCGTATAAGACCGAGGTTCGGTTATTGCTCGGTCGCTACGTAGCGACCGAGAACATTGCCTGCGCGGTCGCTACGTAGCGACTGAGCTTGCCTCGAGCTCGGTCGCTACGTAGTGACCGAGCAGGTGACGTGCTCAGTCACTACGTAGTGACCGAGCTTGCCTCGAGCTCGGTCGCTACGTAGCGACCGACCAGGTGATGTGCTCCGTCGCTACGTAGCGACCGAGCAGGTGATGTGCCAGGTCGCTACGTAGCGACCGAGCTGGGTTCGAGCTTGGTCGCTACGTAGCGACCGAGCCATGAGAGTTCTTGGACGTCCATGTTCGGCCCGATTCGTGATTTGTTCGTTGGCCTTGAGAAATGAATCTCATTTCGACGTTCGAAATGAGATCTTTTCCGCAAAATCTTTCGTATAAGTCTTTGAGAAGTAATTTATCGAAATAAAAATTAACTTTCGATTTTTTACGGAGTCTTTAGATGTTAACTTCGTCGTGATCGTTTTTGACCCCAACAAGTGTCTCGCTGCAAACTCAACGTGTGTCATAATCCGGACTGGTCTGTTCGTACCTGTAGACTTCGTGGACTATGTCGATCGATGTGGTAACTCGAACATCGATCGATAGTCATCTTCCCATGTCGATCGATGACTATCATCTGGCGTCGGTCGACAGCAGTGAGAACTGCCGATACTCATGGAGCTCTCTACCTCAAAGTCTCCCTCTTGAAGTTTCTCATGCTCATTCACTTGCCAGAAATCATCTACTATAATGGCATTGATGTGATGTCTGATGAGATCTTCCTCTTTCCCTTTGATTAAGGCTTCTTGCCTATAAATAGCTTATGCGGTTTGAATCACCTGTGTCTCCAAATTTTTCACATGAGTGCTCAAGGTGTCAAACTTTGCATTCAGGCTATTGTATGCCGCATCTATCTTTCCATTGAAATCAACAGTAAGCTTCTGCTGACCCTCTAGAACTGAATCAAGCATTGCTTCAATCTTGCTTTCCTGAGTAGGTGGTGGTGGATTCTGGTAGAAAGAATTGTTGAGATTCTTGTTGTTGATGTAGTTGCTGTTGCTGAAGGACTTCTGATATTGTGAATTCTGATTGTAGTTGCTCCTCTGACTGTTGCCATAGAAGTTCCTGTTTCCACTCTGATTTCCAATCCTCTGAAATCCTCCCATGTAATTCACTTCTTCATATCTCTCCTCATCAGTCTCTATAGCTTCTACATCTTCTGCAAAGCTAACCTATTTCCTTAGAAGCTTGTTAACACTGTCCAATTTGGCTCTTACATCGTCCAACTGCTCCTTCCCAAGGGTATTGGCCAATTTTCTCCTCTCATAATCAATGTTCTTGGTGCTGTTGCTAGTTGCAAAGTTCTCAATAAGTCTCACAGTCTCTTCTGGATTCCTAGTGTTGAAGTTTCCTTCACTAGCTGTGTCTAGTGCTGTCTGATAGGTCATATTTAACGTCTAAGGAAAGTGCTGAGCAGATGTACTTCATTGAATCTGTGGTGTGGACAATCTCTCTGATAAGACTTGAAACGAACCCAACAATGTCTGAATGGCTCTGTAGGCTTCTGCATGAATGAAGCAATCTTGTTTCTCAAATCTTCTGCGTGTGCCTCATCAAAGAAATTAATCAAGAAAGCATTCTTGATATCATCCCAGGATGTAAGAGATCCTTGTGGTATTTGCTTAAACCATTGCAAAGCTTCTCCAGTAAGAGAGTTCTTGAATAGCTTGCAAAGTAGGTAGTCAGCTGGGACTCCATTGGCTTTGATAGCAGATATGAGATCCTCGTACCTCTCTAGATGGTCCATAGGATGCTCAATGGATGCTCCACTGTAGGGTGTCTGTCCTACAAGTGTGCAGAATTGAGGCTTCACCTCAAAATCAGCCCTCTGTTGTCCGGAGGAAGGATGGCAGATCTGTTGGCATAGTCTTTATCTGGACGGTTGTAGTCAGCCAGTGATCTGTTTCGGTTGGTTTCTTCTGCAGCTTGAGCAGCGGCTGCAGCAGCCTCAGCTTCTAAATCAGGGATTGCAGCCCCCTGATCATTAATTCTCTGACCTGCTGCATTATGCAGGTGACCTTCTTGGTCACGCAGGTTACCTTCGTTGTCTCGCATGAGTATCAATATCGCGACCATGTTTTGTGGCTCAGTATCGATCGATATGCAGATTGAGGTATCGGTCGATGTCGTATGAAAGATGTTGATCGACGGGTACTGAAAAGTATCGGTCGATGTGGATGAAAGAGTATCGGTCGATGTCAGATGAATGAGATCGGTCGATGTTGGTGAGCTGGTATCGATCGACGGTGTCTGAAACTCAGTAGACGGTTGTTGCTGAAAACAGGTCGATGCACAAGCGGGTGTATCGATCGATGTGGAACGAATCTATTTGCGGATTGAACGTTCCAAAGCAGCTGGATCAGTAGACAAAATTTCCTTGTTCCTTTTGTTCTGGTTATGCTAGGCATGCACCTGAAAAGAAAAGAAAAAATTTATCAGTAACAAATAGTAAAGTAAAAGAAAACCTAGACTTAAATAAAATCTAATGGCGATCAAAGCTCCCCGGCAACGGCGCCAAATTTGATACGTGCTCAAATTACCCTAGAGCAACCTTACTCTCAACAAAAGAGGTCAAGTTGTAGTACTTAGGGACCGAATCCGCAGGGAGCTGGGGAACACACTAGATATTATTGTAACTAAGCTAGGTTGAAGATTTCAAAACAGTAAATTGCAAGTAAACTTAAAAATGATGAGCAAGACAATTACTCAATTGATTGATTAGGTGGTTTAACAGATATGATGAAGGCGTTAGACTTAGGATTACTATTCAGGTTATCAGGATTATAATAGTATGAATGCCTATGTGAGATGCTTGCATGATAATATAGAACTCAATGGTAACAATAACCGTACCACTGTCGTTTTCTGGGTTATCTATTACTAGAACCAATGATTCACTACTTAGCGCAGATCATAATCAGGAAGGCATCGATCGACCTGCTGTCGCATGTATCAATCGACATAGCCTCGCGTCAATCGATCGATGGCTCTATAGGAGAATCGATCGATGCGCCTCTAGTAAGCTTTAAGCGCGGGTTGATAACAGTTCACCAGAGATTTGCTAGACCTTGCTGTCGCTTGTGCCTAGCAAATTCTGACTCAAAGAAGATAGATCCAAGGATAATATCCTCTGTCATCATGTATAGGTTAGCTACTCCTACACAAGCATTAAGAACAATCTTCTAAGATGAATATCACATTCTCAAGTATTCATATTTGGGGCTAATTCCTCAAAACCTATTTGAATCCTAAGTCTATCAAGGGTATTTACTCAGACATAGCCAAGCAAAGCATCATAACAATTAAATAAAACTGCATAGATAGAATAGATAGAAAATAAAGGTGTTCAAGAAATCTCTCAATAATAACTCTCTCTCTCACAAAACAATGGTATGATAACCTTTAGGTAGGAACTAAATCTAAAAAAACTTCTCTCTTGCCAAAACACTTAGGCAAGATATAAGTACTGAATAATTAGGTTAAAACTCGTCATGGGATCTTGGTAAATAGATGGAGTCTTGGACTTCAAGTCGGCTGTGACCAAACTGGGCTTCTGTGTGTTTAGTATCGATCGATATCACTGAAGGTGTATCGATCGACGCGTCTCTCTCCGTGTCGGCCTTGGGTGGTCGTTATGGTCATCTCGGGTGAAATCTCTAAGGTACTCCAAAATGCTCCAAAAACACCAGCTTTCCTCCAATTACTTCTGAACCTGTAAATATGCTATCTAAACTCCAAAATGGATTAAATATATCCTAAAACTCTTATATACCATGACTAAAATTGGGTCAAATTCATGGTATATCACTAATGTTAGCACCCTTACACCCCGGTTAGCCGCGTTGGGTGTAACTTTTCTGTGTCAACTGTTTATGCGGTCAGGCATATAATCAACTCGGAGTATGAGATTCGTGACAATGGAGGTTCGTTTCATCGGGTCGATTTAGATGGAAAGAAATATTCGCGCAGAGAGTACGATTTGCTTGGAATCCCTTGTACCCACACTGTGGCAGCTGCGGTTAACAGTGGTTTGAAAGTGGACGTGCTGGTTTTTACAGAGTACAGTAACATGTACTGGTTGTTGGCTTACACGGGTGTGTGAATCCAGTGACAGTTCCTGTTGTTGAAGAGGTTAGGGCAGGTGGTGGAATGAAGCTCCTGCCTCCAACAACTAGAAGGCCGTCAGGAAGACCTCGAAAGTCTCGTATGCCTTCTGCGGGTGAAATCAGGGTGAGACATACTAGAGCAGTTATCATTCCTCTGTTTTGATATCGGCTACTTTTATAGTTAACCGAAATATATTGTGTTAAATTGTAGCGTTCGAGAGTCTCGAAAAGGAAGCGCGTGTGTAGCAGGTGCGGGGGAGCGGATCACAACCGTGCAACCTGCAGGGAGCCTATATAAGTCGTGAAAAATATCTAAGTACTATTAGGAGGTGCAATAGGTGGAAGGATTGGTCTTTTGAAGGTCAGATCGGGTGCAGCCTTGTTTGTTATGTTTAATATTAAAAAAATGTTCCCCTAGGCATTGACTATCGCCAAATATGTAAGGACGATGGAGTTAGGGAACAAGATTGTCCTCCAATGTAAGGATTAAGACAATGAAATATTAAGCTATCTTTGTTAAAAAAAAAATTAGCTGTTACAGTATCTCGTATCTGATAACTGAGATTTGAACTTCCGCATAACCAATATTCACACAATTTTTTATTAGAAGTCCATATAAGAAATGAAATCATGAATGTGGCAGTATCATTCATAACATTGAAGAAAATAAAGCTAATAATTACTAAATATGTGTGCTATTTCTCAATGATGCTGCGAGAAGAGAATATAATCATTAATCTCCAATAGAATGAGGTGATTGCTAAGTTTTTTTAAGAATGACGATAACATAGAAAACGTAATATTGAGAGAAAAAGAATTGCTAATTCCGTTAAATATACTATTAGCAGTTACAAAATTTGGTGTATTTTCAGAAAATGGTTATCTCGTAATCTTATATGATATTGACGGCTTAAGCGCGTTAGCAACATCGAACTACAGTGAAACCTAAACCTATGACATTCATTGCGGACTAGGCCGTCGCGGTAAGAGAAGAATTAACGGTTACACACATTAAAAAAGTTAAGCAAGAAAAGATCGAATATAATAAAAACAGCCTAGACGAAAGGCTGAATAGTGTTCAAAGTAGGAAATTGTGCCACAGTACAATAAAATAGATAGTCCACAAAGTCAATAACGAAACTAAGGAACTGGGTTCTTTCTCCCAAACGGGCTGTTGTATATGTTTACCACAAACTGCTTAGCGGCATCAGGTAGAACCCTGGGTGTGAGTGCTCTGCATGCATCAGCACCAGCGGAAGAATGGACCTCTATGACCAGAGCGGTCATGGCCGCGGCGTCAGTTGGAGACAAGATCTGTGGTATGCTTCTACACCTGCTGATGACAAAGGGTTTAGGGGGGTCTGAACTGCTACTAGCTTTCACTAATTTGGCAAGGTAGGGAAACATATTCCCAATAGGAGTGAGTTCTTTCTTCATCTGCGAATCCGTTTTAAGGGTGGTGTTGCAGTCAAAGATGTGAACAGTAGAGGTCTTGGTATCAACACAAACACCTATCCAGTGCTGCTGGTCGATGTTGAACGGAAAATAGAACTTATCTGCTAGAGATGACCTCGCTCTAATGATAACATCATCTTGGAATTTGACTCTGTGCCTGTCTTTCACCGACTTCTTCACAAACCTGGAGTAGTTCTTCATCAAGGCTGCAGGGAGAGTCTAGTCGAATATAGCAGAGTAGGAGATGATACATTGGTTTGTGAACTGAGATACGCCATGACAACATCCATTCCCTAGAGAGTTTTATTTAGCACAGATGCAAAATTAAAAATCAGCGGGGAGGGTTTGAAGTAGAATACCTTAGGAGCCATTTGATATTTCCTGTGGGCAATGTTAAGAAACTCCCTGGTAGATATTTTGTAGCTATCACCGATAATCATAAATCTGAACATGAAATGTTAATCTTTAGGTAAAAACTTAGCGGGATATAATAGACAGTAGATGGTACATGTATATGTAACAAATGGGTGTGGATCTTCACTCTATGGGGTTAAGCACAGCAGCGAGTTATTCAAACACCCGATCAATGTCTGGACTGACAGAATAAGGCACCCAGATCTTAGGATCCCACTGGAAATCCTGAAGGCCAGCAGGCGTTACGCGGTTTCTTTTACTCTTCCAACCTTCATTTGCCTCGGCCCTAGCATCCTCCAAGGGTATAACATAGCCTAGTGGACACGCAATCATAACTGTGTCCGTACTGCCTTCCTGCGTTACCCCTAGTGAAAAGGTCGGATCTTCAACCTATATTGATTAGTGCAAGGATCATTTTACATAAGTAGTGACGGGATAAGCAGTATCTTCGAACAGAAAAAAATCATAGCTAGGATACCTCGGGGAATGATTGATTGCCTGGATTGTCGGCATGCTCGGGACGTTCAACCGATCTTGTTTCCAATCTCGGCAACTTCCCATTGTGCACCTTAAGAATTGATAACATAGTTTAAACGTCGTTAATAGAAATTTTAACGGTTACCTTAATAAGAAATAGATTGTGCATTGTAGTTGGGACCGAACCAAAACAGGTAGCTAAGAATGCATTACGAACATGTACCTCGTCTGCGTTCTTGTTAAGAAGTGGTGATGCAGACTGATGTGCTCCAAAGCCATGATCAATTCCTGTTGAACTCACCTCCTGCACTTTACATGGAAGGATAAACTGAGAATACTTGCCTGATGTCAAAACAAAATCTGAATAGAACTACGAATTCTGTACCTGTCGAGCATCCGAGGCTGCATTGAGATCATCGAGCACTTTTCTAACCGCATCGTTTGGGCAAATAGGGGGTCGCACAGAGGAAGAAGCTGCTCGTTTTGACCCTCCTCCACCAAGGAATTGATGGGGTCAAAATCGGTCACGACGGAATCAATGACTCAAAGTCTCCGGAAAGTATTTCTCGGAACAAAAAGTCTCGTATAATTTGAAAAGAGGTTATATGGCAAGTTCTCAAATTAGAATATCCAATAAGCAACTCTCGGAAAACAAACGACACAACGGAAGGAGGTCGGAGCTTGGTCTTACCGGGTCAACTTGCCATAGGGCGAGCTCGGACTTCTAAGTTGGCCCTAGGACAAGCTCATTTTGTTCTCCTTTGAGTTTAGATCAAAATGGCCTTCGTTTCATCTCAATCGGAGTTTCTGTTGAGATTTTACGAAAGAAACAAGGCGCCATCCCGAACCAACTCGCCCATGGGCGAGTGGAACCAAGACCAAGGTCCACTCGCCCATGGGCGAGCGTGGCCGTGACCTAGGGCAAGCTCAATTTTTTCTCCTTTGAGTCTAGATAAAAATGGTTTTCGTTTCGTCTCAATCGGAGTTTCCATTCAGTTTTTACGAAAGAAACAAGGCGCTATCTCGAACCCACTCGCCCATGGGCGAGCGCGACCAGCACAAGGTCCGCTCCCCACGGGCGAGCGCGACCATCACAACGGTCCGCTCGCCCATGGGCAAGCGCGACGAGCACAAGGTTCGCTTGCCTACGGGCGAGCGCGACCATCATGAAGGTCCGCTCGCCCATGGGCGAGCGCGACGAGCACAAGGTCCGCTGCCCACGGACGAGCGCGACCATTACGACGGTCCGCTCGCCCATGGGCGAGAGCGACCAGCACAAGGTCCGCTCGCCCATGGGCGAGCGCGACCAGCACAAGGTCCACTCGCCCACGGGCGAGCGTGACCATCACGACGGTCCGCTCGCTCACGGGCGAGCGCGACCATCACGACGGTCCGCTCGCCCACGGGCGTGCGCGACCAGCACAAGGTCTGCTCGCCCACGGGCGAGCGCGACCATCACGACGGTCCGCTCGCCCATGGTCGAGCGCGACCAGCACAAGGTCCGCTCGCCCACGGGCGAGGGCGACCATCACAAGGTCCACTCGCCAACGGGAGAGCGCGAGCATCACGACGGTCCGCTCGCCCAGCGTGACCAGCACAACAGTCTGTTCGCCCATGGGCGAGCGCAACCAGCACAAGGTCCACTCGCCCACGGGCGAGCGCGACCATCACGACAGTCCGCTCGCCCATGGGCGAGCGCGACCAATGCGACGGTCCGCTCGCCCCAGTCCCGGCCTGTCCGACTTGTTTAGACTCCCGTATCTCCCGTATAGTTGTATCATCCGACCTTCGGGACCATGAACCTCTCGTTTTGTCTCGATTAAAGTTATTCTCGAAGTTTTATGACTAAAACCGAGAAAATCGTATAAACGCCCAAAGGCCTAAAACGGTCCGCAAGGATCCAAACTTGTCTAGAGGCCCACCTATGATCTCAGAGGGGATCCAAGCCCATAGGAATTATGACGGTTTATCTTAACTTGGGGAATTTGATAAATGCTAAGTTTCCGAAGATAAATGTCAAGACTCGAGGATAATTACGAAGGTCGACGAAAAATGAAATATTCCCAAAAAATATAAACTTGGGCCCAAAGGAAAAGGAATAAATGGGCTACCGACTTAAAGCAACTATATAAGGAGAGCTAGAGCAGAAGAAAAAAGGATCCGAGATTTGAGACGTAGAGAACTCCCGTTAGCATAGAGAACTTAGAATTTAGGCGGTTAGACTTGCAAGGCAGAAGCTGCTCGTTTTGACCCTCCTCCACCAAGGAATTGTTGGGGTCAAAATCGGTCACGACGGAATCAATGCCTCAAAGTCTCTGGAAAGTATTTCTCGGAACAAAAAGTCTCGTATAATTTGAAAAGAGGTTATATGGCAAGTTCTCAAATTAGAATATCCAATAAGCAACTCTCGGGAAACAAACGACACAACGGAAGGAGGTCGGAGCTTGGTCTTACCGGGTCAACTCGCCATAGGGCAAGCTCGGACTTCTAAGTTGGCCCTAGGACAAGCTAATTTTGTTCTCCTTTGAGTTTAGATCAAAATAGCCTTCGTTTAGTCTCAATCGGAGTTTCTGTTGAGATTTTACGAAAGAAACAAGGCGCCATCCCGAACCCACTCGCCCATGGGAGAGTGGAACCAAGACCAAGGTCCACTCGCCCATGGGCGAGCGTGGCCGTGACCTAGGGCAAGCTCAATTTGTTCTCCTTTGAGTCTAGATAAAAATGGTTTTCGTTTCGTCTCAATCGGAGTTTCCGTTGAGATTTTACGAAAGAAACAAGGCGCTCTCTCGAACCCACTCGCCCATGGGCGAGCGCGACCAGCACAAGGTCCGCTCACCCACGGGCGAGCGCGACCATCACAACGGTCCGCTCGCCCATGGGCAAGCGCGACGAGCACAAGGTTCGCTCGCCTACAGGCGAGCGCGACCATCACGACGGTCCGCTCGCCCATGGGCGAGCGCGACCAGCACAAGGTCCGCTCGCTCATGGGCGAGCGCGACCAGCACAAGTCCGCTCGCCCATGGGCGAGCGCGACCAGCACAAGGTCCGCTCACCCATGGGCGAGCGCGACCAGCACAAGGTCCGCTCGCCCACGGGCGAGCGCGACCATCATAACGGTCCGCTCGCCCATGGGCGAGCGCGACGAGCACAAGGTCTGCTGCCCACGGACGAGCGCGACCATCACGACGGTCCGCTCGCCCATGGGCGAGCGCGACCAGCACAAGGTTTGCTCGCCCACGGGCGAGCGCGACCATCACAAGGTCCACTCTCCCACGGGAGAGCGCGACCAAAACGACGGTCCGCTCGCACAGCGTGACCAGCACAACTGTCCGTTCGCCCATGGGCGAGCGCAACCAGCACAAGGTCCACTTGCCCACGGGCGAGTGTGACCATCACGACAGTCCGCTCCCGGCCTGTCTGACTTGTTTCGACTCCCGTATCTTCCGTATAGTTGTATCATCCGACCTTCGGGACCATGAACCTCTCGTTTTGTCTCGATTAAAGTTATTCTCGAAATTTTACGACTAAAACCGAGAAAATCGTATAAACGCCCAAAGGCCTAAAAACGGTTCGCAAGGATCCAAACTTGTCTAGAGGCCCACCTATGATCTCAGAGGGGATCCAAGCCCATAGGAATTATGACGGTTTATCCTAACTTCGGGAATTTGATAAATGCTAAGTTTCCGAAGATAAATGTCAAGACTCGAGGATAATTACGAAGGTCGACGAAAAATGGAATATTCCCAAAAAATATAAACTTGGGCCCAAAGGCAAAGGAATAAACGGGCTACCGACTTAAAGCAACTATATAAGGAGAGCTGGAGCAGAAGAAAAAAGGATCCGAGATTTGAGACCTAGAGAACTCCCGTTATCATAGAGAACTTAGAATTTAGGCGGTTAGACTAGCAAGGCAGGACCTAGTGTTGGGGTCAAAAACGGTTATCTCGAAATCTACGGCCAAAGATCCTTCCAAACTCAAAAATTTCCCGCACGAACGACTAGCGGGGAAAAGATCGAGCAACGGAAAACCCACAGACGGCAAGATGGCCTGACGCCGGCGGCACGCGGGACGCTGGCTGGCCTGGCGCCGGCGGCACCCCGGCCTGGCGCCGGCGGCACCCCGGCCTGGCGCCGGAGGCACGCGGGACGCGGCCTGGCCTGGCGCCGGCGGCACGCGGGACGCGGGCTGGCCTGGCGCCGGTGGCACCCCGGCCTGGCGCCGGCGACACGCGGGACGCGGGCCGACCTGGCGCCGGCGGCACGCGAGACGCGGGCTGGCCTGGCGCCGGCGGCACCCCGGTCTGGCGCCGGCGGCACGCGGGACGCGGGCTGGCCTGGCGCCGGCGGCACCCCAGCCTGGCGCCGGCGGCACCCCGGCCTGGCGCCGGCGGCACGCGGGACGCGGGCTGGCCTAGCCCCGGCGGCACCCCGGCCTGGCGCCGGCGGCACGCGGGACGCAGGCTGGCCTGGCGCCGGCGGCACCCCGGCCTGGCGCCGGCGGCACCCCGGCCTGGCGCCGGCGGCACCCCGGCCTGGCGCCGGCGGCACCCGTCGCACGGGTCGGCCTGGCGTCGGTCCGCGGCCCTCGTCCTGGTCTCGGTCTTATCGTCGGTTCGATCCCGTCTTAGCTTGTTCGGATCAGCCCTCGTGAGTTTGGTACAATCAAGGCTACGGAATAAACATCTTTCGATTCGGTTGGAATCGTCCTCGATGTTTTACGGTAGGAACTGGAGGGATTGGATTTCTCGTGGAAGAAATCGTATAAAACGTTTAACGACTTAAGACAAGTCCGCATACTTACTTACGATTTTCCAGAATTCAGTCCCAATCAGACTATGACGGTTCATCCGATTTTCCGAAACATCGGATAAACATCAAGTCGCCAAAGGATAGCGGAAAACTCGAGGATGATTGCGAAGATCGACGAAAATGGAACATTTCCTGAAGAGATAAGCTTGGGCCCAAAGGCGAGGCCCATGACCCTAAGGCAAACCGACCTAGAAGTGGGTATATAAGGAGAGCAAGAGCAGAAGAGAAGGGCATCCCGAAAATCCGAGAATTAGACTTAGAGCATCCTGCTAGCTTAGAAAAACTAGGGTTTAGGTGGTTAGACTAGCGGAGCAAGGCTTAGGACGTTTGGCTGCCTGCGACTCTATCTTTTTCTTTAAACCGCAAATCTCTTTGTCTTTCGGAGAATCCTTGTACTCGTTTCTTTTATCTAATAAAACGCCTTCGGGCAAATATTTCAATTCCCATTTTTTGTCTTCTGTTTACTTTATCGATTTCGTGTGGCAACGCGGAGAATCCGGATCTTCAAGGAAAGTCGGGTTTACTTGGCTTTCCTCCGCAATCAAATCTTTATCGGAAATTGACGGTGTGAATTTCGGTTCCCACACCTAGAACGTCTGGCCGCCTCTTGTTCTATTTTTATCTTTTTCGCAGATCTCCGTTCCTCTCGGAAGGATCTGACAATTATTTTACTCTAGAGCTCGGCACTTAGAAACCCTAGGCATTATTCTCGACATGCCTGTTTCTATGATCCACGCTCGTACTAGACGAACTTGCCCAGGCTCTTCGATCTCTTGTTCAATTCTTTCTAACTGAACTACATCCGACTTGATCCTCGAAAGGGGTACGTAGGCAGCCTTCCATAAGGTCCAGTCCCAAATCTTTAAACCTTTTTCGTATCTTTTTCGTCTCTTGTTATCGAGCTGCGACTAGATTTGGTTTAAGGTTTTTAGAAGGCTAGAACTAGGAAAGTTGCCGACATTTCCCGCGGTCTGAATCACCCCGAGGAAGCACAAAGCTCTGACTGTCCCGGCCAGCTTACCATACAGAGAGCTCGGCCCTTCTCGACAAACTCGCCATACGGTCAACTCGGTCCTTCTCGGCCAGTTTTGGAAAAACAGAGTTCAATTGTATAAAATCACTCGAAACCTAAGACGGTTAAAGAAGACTAAACAAAGCCAAAACGAGAGGTCGTATCCCTCACTGCTAAGACGTCTTCCGAAATCTAGAATTTCATAACGCTTCACGAACTCTCGATTTTTCCACTAAGCTTATTTCGGAGAAACTACTCAAAACTCCTTCGGATCAATCCTACGGAAACGAGAAAATTTCTGATGAAGTTTAGTCACAAAAATTACAGCTCACCTCAGCGAGAGTTTCTGATATTAAAATTCGATAACATTTTACAGAACAACTTTCGTAAAATAATACTCGACAGTATTTCACGAGACAGCTTTTGTACAAATAAACTCGACAACATTTTACGAAACAGATTCCGTAAAATTAACTCGACAACATTTTGAAGAATAACTCTCGTAAAATAAAAGTTCGATAACATTTTAAGAAACAACTTCCGTTAGATCAAACTCGGCAATATTTTTCGAAACATCATTCGTAAATTTAAACAAGATCATATGAAACAATAGGGTCTGAGACATGAACATTTCGCTCATAGCTTGACGAACTAAACCCAAATGACATCTTGTCCATTGCTTCCTCTTTCCTAAACGCCCCTCTTGCAGTACAAGAAATATGGGCATTGGTAGCAGTCGACGGTAGCACGAATTCACGAACTGCTACCAAAAGTGGTGAAATCCGATGTTCACCTTTTTCGTAGCGCAACTTCCTCGCTAGGGAAAAAAATGCATTAAACCGGGAAGTAAAATGAATAAAAATTCATTAAACCGGGAAATACACTGTAAAGTGTTGTCGATCGCAAAAGACTTAGTCTTTTTTTTTACCTTTCTTCCTCCGCCTCTCCTTCTCTGTCGACGCATGAAAAACTTGGAGACATCAATCTCTCCGATTTTTCACCGAGATCTTCCTGCATGTGGTCTTTTCGTCGCCGGCGGTCAGTTTCCAGGTGAACCCAGTTTCGATTTCGACTGTATTAACCCTAGATTGACTTTAAGATTTCTGTGATTCTCTGATTTTTTTTTTAATTTCTTTCAGATTAAACGATTTCGAATTAACTGAAGGATAATTGAGCACACAAAGATTAAGGAGGAGACAAGTGAGGTTAGTGATAATCAAATATGTTTTGATTATATATCTTTCAGATTTGAAGTTTGTTTCTTTTGGGGGGGAATTCGATTTGATTGGGGTTTGTGTTTGTTCTCTTTTGTTTTGCAGGGTTGAGGTTTTGATTGTTCCTTTCTGGAGTGAAGTCGAGTCACAATCTGAAGCATCTTATTTAGGTGATTTTTTTCAGCCGAATATAAGTTGTTTCTTGATGATGTGTTTGATTGTCTGAGTTCTAGCTATCTGATTGATTGACGATTGATTAGTTGAATGTTTATTGCTTCTTTATTATGTGAATTACAATGTATAAGTTTGGTATTTGACATACTGTTATGGCTTTGTTTTATTTTTTTGGTTATCGGTTAGAAACTTAGAACATAGAAATGGTCGAAAAGTCATGGGTTCATCTAAACAGGTAAGGAAACAGAATATATATTATAGCTAGTTACTGAGAGTTTCTGTGATTAAGAATATTGTCTCATGTGTCTTAACCGAAGAGCTGATCCTGGTTATGAGAGAGGTGTGTGGGACTTTGTGAGGTCTGCTGGTGCATATTTGGCAGAGTCTGAGAAGATCATTTGCCCATGCATTGACTGTCGCAACGTAGCTCGTCACTCAGCTTCTGTTATCGTGGATCATCTAGTAACAAGGGGAATGGATTTGAGCTACAAGATGCGGGAGGATTGGTATCACCATGGAGATGTAATATCAGGGAGTGATAGTAGAAACAATGCAAGTGAGAAGAAGGAGGAGATTTTTGGGTTATACCAAGCAGCTGCGTTTGATGATGAAGAGTTTCTTAGGCAGGGTAACTTAAGTGAGGTTGCTTAAGGTGAAGATAAGGAAGAGGATGAGTTTCTTGCTAAGCTAGCCGATGCAGAAACACCTCTGTATCCAAGTTGAGCTAACCACAGCAAGCACTCGGCGATTGTTTCTCTATTTAGGATAAAGACATAGAGTGGTTGGTCTGATAGAAGCTTCGATCTTCTGCTTGAGGCTTTGCCATAGATGCTACCCAAGGATATTGTCTTGCACAGGTCCTTGTACGAAGTGAAGAGGTTCTTGAGGTCTTTTGATATGGGTTATGAGAGGATCCATTCATGTGTGAATGACTGCTGTATATTCAGAAAGGAGTTTGAGAAGCTAGACAAATGTCCGAAATGCAATGCTTCAAGATGGAAGATTAACATGCGCACAGGTGATGTGAAGAAAGGTATTCCACAGAAATTTCTTAGGTATTTTCCGATAATCCCAGGGCTGAAGAGGATGTTCAGGTCAGAGGACATGGCGAAGGACTTAAGGTGGCACTTTAGTAATAAGAGCACTGATGGAAAAAGCAGACATCCGGTAGATTATGTTTCATGGGACCAAATGAATGCCAAATACCCGTCCTTTGCCGCTGAAGAGAGGAATCTTCGGCTTGGGCTGTCAACTGATGGGTTCAATCCTTTTAGCATGAACAATGTGAACTATAGTTCTTGGCCTGTTTTGCTTGTCAACTACAACATGTCACCTGAGAAGTGTATGAAGGAGGAGAACATCATGTTGTCGTTGCTGATTCCTGGTCCAACCCAATCTGGAAACAATATTGATGTGTACTTAGAACCGCTTATAGAGGATCTAAACCACCTGTGGGAGAAAGGAGAGGTAACGTATGATGCATTCAGCCACAGCACTTTCACATTAAGAGCCATGCTTCTCTGGACCATTCAGGATTTTCCAGCATATGGCAATCTTGCAGGCTGTAAAGTAAAGGGAAAAATGGGTTGTCCTGTGTGTAGAAAAAACACAGAAAGTATGTGGTTGAGTAACTGCAGGAAGCACGTGTATATGTCCCATCGGAAAGGTCTACCTCCCACACATCCGTATCGAGGAAAGAAAGCATGGTTTGATGGGAAAGCCGAGCATGGGAAAAAGGGAAGGATCCTTAGTGGTCATAACATAAGCCAAATTCTCAGAAATTACAAGAATGATTTTGGAAATATGAAAGTAACTGGAAGGAAGAGGAAGATTAATGATGTGGTTTGATCAGACTCCAATACAAATGATGAATCCAGTGAATCATAGGAAGATGAAGAAGAAGTTGATGAGGAAGAGCTATCTAGATGGAAGAAGCGGTCAATCTTTTTCAAGTTGCCTTACTGGGAGGTATGTTTCTAATCTTGAGTTGTGTCTTGTACTTTCTGAATTGTGCAGTCACCACCTTTCTTTGACACTCTCATCTGTGTTTTTTTTGTCTAGGATATACCGGTTAGACACAACTTAAACGTTATGCACGTGAAGAGAAATGTTGCTGCAAGCCTTATAGCTACATTGTTGCATTGTGGAAAATCAAAAGATGGTCTTAACGCTAGGAGAGATCTGGAACTGCTTGGCATTAGGAAGGATTTACATCCTCAACCCCGTGGGAAAAGAACGTACCTTCCTCCAGCTCCTTCGTCTTTGTCGAGCAAAGAGAAGAAAGTATTCTGCAAGCGGCTATTGGACTTCAGGGGTCCGGATGGGTATTGCTCAAATATATCACGGTGTGTGAAGATAGAAGAATCTAAGATATCAGGATTGAAATCACATGATTACCATGTCTTGATGCAACAGCTTCTCCCGGTTGCTATAAGAGGTATCAACTGAGTCTTTAAACTTTGGTGATGACTACATTTAGAGGTTCTGAGTTTATTCATATGGAGGCCTACTGTAGAGAAGACAAACATGGAGGATTTTCTGAACAGTTATGTAGCATGGCCTGCAAATTGCGTTGTGTTTGAGTCAAATACAACAGATTCTCCTCATCCTCAACAGTCGAATTCTAAAGCAGGGAGTTCATCTTCTAAGAATCAGAAGTCTCCTTTAACTCCAGCAGCTCCGAAGAAACCATTTATTCCAGCATCTCCTCTTCGTAGATCAGAGGTTCTTTCTTTTGTTCAACTAGATTGATTAGTTCTAGGACGATGCTTGAATTCTTGTTTGGTTGTTGCTTTGTGTGATTGCAGCGTAACAAATTCAAGCCAAATCAAAAAAATCAAGCTGCTGGATCTGTCTGGAAACAAGGTGGTTGTCGCTGAAGGACGTTGGTCTTCGAGTCATCCTGACCATCTTGTCCACTTTCAACCCTTTGGCCTTGGTGCATGTAGAGTCTTTGTGGATGTTGTGAAGGTGAAAGATGCAGCTGGGTGGAGGACAACATCTGAGATCGAGTATATGGAAGATGCACTTGGAAGTTGTCTTGCTTGGCCAGAGGATAAAATTTTACCGGTGAGAGTTGTGAACGTTGTTTTCTTCTTCCTCGGGCGTCTTGTTGCATAAGTGTGAAAATTAAAAACTAAAGTTATGTATTTCTTTGCAGGTTTCAAAACAGGCAAAAGGAACCAGGCACTTAAGTTCTTATAAGACACAAAACTTGGTGTTTCTCTCTTTTCAGAACATGGCTATGTGTATTTCAATGACTTGGTGTTTGAATGTTCTTATGCACTCTTTGGATCTATGTATGCTTTCAAATTTGGATCGGATGGTTTTCTTAATGCAAGACATATATATGTTATCATGTGTTCCATTTTATCATTTCAAATTCACAAAGGCCCAATATATTAAATGTCCATATTTGTAGTTTCAGATAATAATTCACTCATTTTGTGGTTTAGGGCAAGGATAGGGTCAAGGTTTCACACTTATGTTGTAATTAGTTTAGGGATTCGTTAGGTATGTTGTAATTAGTGTGTTGAGGTCTTTTTAAACATAATATAACACACACATACAAAAAAAAAAAATTTTGATCACAAACTTCATCATCCACAATATCTTTGTTGTGAAAGGGTTACCATTTAGTGTGTAGTTTTAGGGGTTAGAGTATATTAGTGTAGTTTAAGTGTTTATGGATTTATATGTTCAGAATTGGATGTCTAAATTTAAGTTTATAATTTTAAATTATGGTTTTAATTTTTTTACATTTTAATATATTTTTTATATAATTTTTATGATAATTATAAATAAGTTGAAAGCTAATTTGTCTGGTTTTATTAGAGCCATTGATTGATATAAAGATCAAAGGCCCATAATCAATCCCCTATGTATCCTCGTCCTCTCTTCCTATTGGTTGCTTTTTTAAAAGGCAAGGATTCAAATCTTGTCCGTTGGTTAGTGTTAATCTAACGGTTCAGAATGGTTTTTCTGTTTTATCTTCTTCATTCGCGAACCATACCCACCACAACCTAGAGAGTTATCTGAAACAAATCTCTCTTTTCCACCACGAGTCCACCTCGAACCACCACGAATATCTGTGTATCCATCACGATTCCATCTCAAACAACCAGTATTCTCCCAAGCAACCTCGATTCAATCTCAAACCACCACGACTCACTCGTTTCCCTCTCTCTGTTTTTCCATATCAAAGGTCAGCGCACTCTAAACCCTAGCTTTAACTCATCCGTCTGATTATTAGCTTTCTCACAAAGGTAACAAATCTTACAGATCTCGGAAGATTTGAAGCCTTACAGATCTCGGAAGGAAACTTCAAGTATTCTTCTTCGATTTTAATTGAAAGGTCAGAGACACTCGATTTCCATTTATTATATTCTTCTTCGATTTTCAGACTCATTATATAGATATAACTTATGTTAATTTTTATTTTGAGTTATTCAGAGTTATTATCATAAAGTTTTAACTTGTGTTCAATTTTCTGTCTAGAAACTCTAAAGGAAGCAAGGAAGGGCATCATCTGTGGACTGGCGGCATCTGGAGTGAAACCACAACTCAAACAACGACAGCCAGAACAATAACGAGGACATTCCTCAGGAGGAAATGATGTAGAGGAGATAACGAGAACAGAGTTCAGACGCTCTCAAGGCTACTTGATACGCATTGAGGAACCTGAAGAAGACATCGACCCAACGAGAACAGAGTTCCTGCCCTTAATGAGAACCCTGGCTGCCCTCAACTCAGCCTTTATGAGATGCCCACCACAAGCACAAGGACAGTCCTCACAAACCAAGGGTGGTCGTCATTACTAATGGCAGTGTTCAATAATTTTTGTTTATGTGTGTGTTTCTTTGCTTAATGGATCTTTTCTCAGCATATTGCAATCCTTTTTGTCATCTTTATAATTTGTCTACAATTATTGAAAATTCAATTTTCCTTTCTTTTGTATATTTACATAATTATGCAGTTCTATAACCCACAAAATATATTATTCAGGAATTCAATCCGAGAAATTTGTCAATATAGAAATCATTGGGTATTCAGAATTTGCTATGAAATTAAACGCCATAGCACGAAAAAGATGCTGCAAAATAATATTCAATAACAAAAGAAAATTGCTATTACATGTTCACCCTCTTGAAACAAAAGAGTTATAAAAAACTATTCCATGGCAAGAATTAACTGTCATAATAAAAGTTTGTATGTCTCACAGAAAACGCCATTTAAAATTTACTACAACATAAATATGACGCTATAAAAGACAAATAATATAACTCTGAGAAACGCTGCAATATCTATATTTTTAACAGCACATGAAAATATGCTACGATAGGGGGGGGGGGGGTCTACCATAGCTGCGGCTGTCACGGCGTTCTTCTGAACGCTACGAAAACCATATTATAGCGTTTTCCGGGTGCTACAAATACCCATATTTCTTGTAGTGTTGGCCTGCTTCTCCTCCTTTTGTTTCAACGATTTCGTAAAATTCCTTCGGAAAACCGGAAGTACGAAGAAACGAGGACACGAACTAGGACGTTGATGTCTCTTCCTCATTCCGATATTGTTGTCAGAATTTCGTCGAAAACCAATTCGTATAAAATTCGGTATTAGGCTTTCCGAAGTCACTTGACATTGAATCAAAAGTGGCCATTCCGAAACGCCTAACAAACTCTCGATAAAATTACTAACTCGTCAGAAGACAAGAGGAGACGAAGAAGGAATAAGAGGCAATCCCGAATAATCGATGAGACTAAGGTATGTCCGACTCAGAAAGTTTTATCAGGTTTTAATTCTTCGTAGGAAATGAATGAAAACGTCTTGAAAACTGCCGTAAAATTTAGGGAACCTAGATTCTAGGTGGATAGTCTAGCAAGCTAAGTCTTAGGAAATTTTTCCAGTATTGTTCTATTGTTCCTTGACTGTCCAGGCAGAATATGCAAACCGATCTAATCTCTCGAAAAACCGAGAAACGATCGCAACGCATCCTAAGCAATTCTCATGCAACCAAAGGAAATTTAATATGAACCATTCATCGTATAACTGAAACCTAAAGTGGAAAATCGTTTTTAACGGCCATCAGCCGTAACTCGAAAAACTCTTCTATGCTTGGCCTGTCAATCTCGACGAATGCTATTCGGCCCTCGGCCAGCTATGCCCTTCTATAAAGCCTGAACCTGAATTCGGCATCCCCTTAAAAGACAATTGTAAACTAACATGACCTTAATGTTAACACGAAAGGGTCATGGTCTAATCCTTTACCAAAAACTTCCTTGGCTATACGGCTGAACACAACCTTCATGCCACGCGCAAATAATTGAGCGACCACTGCTCCAGTTGCTTAACTGCTATAACAACAATCCACAATTTGTCATAGAACGCCAAGTGACTATTACGCAAGCAGTTTGTCGTATAATCTAGAATCAGAAATCATACGATAAATTCTTCATAAAAAAAACTCAGTCCTAACAACCATATGGTTAACGGAAGATTTAACCTTATCATCAATCGATTAAGTTCTATACGCCCCGTAAACACAGAATAAAAAGAAACACTTGTGACAAAGCTCCAAGAGTTATACGAGTCATCCTTAAAAATATACAAAACAAATCCCGGAAGGCCAACACTTCACGAAGCACAGTGAAGGTAGACGCTTCTCCCTGGGTCAAATTTACGCGACCCCTCGGTCCTAATTCCTCGATCAAAAATCAAAAAAAAAAATTTCTGCGTCCAAACTGAAACAACTGTTTCTGGCTGCGAACATTCGCAAAACATCTCCAAGCCCGCGAACATTTCAACCACGAAATGCGACACAGGGAAAACTCAACCTTCAGCACTGCGAGACATCGCTAACGCTCGAAGGACATTCTTTTCCTCAAAACATTCCAGACGAAATTCTCGTCTCAGGAACTCAAAACATACAAACACACCTCTAAACGGTAACATGCCTCTAAAACGGTATCATTTCGTTGTTGCTGATCACAACAAACGAACTCTAACGTCCTAAACAGACATTAGCCGCCCTCGAAAGGATAGGCTCTCTTACATCCGACAAGGATAACATAGCGCGCTATACAAGAAATCCGAAATTTTGGTTAGCACCTCCAAACGGTCTTTGAAAGTAGCTCGATTCGTGCCAAGACAAGTCATATAAGCCGATAACAATTTGCGGACTTTAAATCGGTACGAATCAGGTTAAAATCACAAACAGGCAAAACGAAAGCCGACTTGTCATCGCAAAGCCTTAGTCCGAGAGTAAACCTAGGTCTTGCCCTAAACCCAGCCATGCTGGATCTTGACATCTCAAAGGCATAGTATCAACACCCCGATACAAGATCCCAAAATTTGTCTCTTCATTTATATTTGTACGTTTATGAGTCTCCGCAAACCAAAAGACTTCGGGAATTCTCATCTTACACAACGACAGGTATGGTGATCATCTGAGAGACAGGAATGAGACGACAACTCACGCCCTGTCCCTCTAACTTCGAAAAACGGAAGTTCTCTCAATTTATAAAAACCACAATTTTATAAGTTTGAGCAAAATATTTTAAAAGCCCTAAAAAGGGCAGGGATTCGAAGCCGCCAACAGCCAATCCCGAAAGATACATCATGGCCTCACAACGGCCAGAACAAAACAAAATACCATCGACAGCAACATAATCGAAAGTCTCTGCACGACACATAACCAGACCATATAAGTCTCGCTGGAAAACAGATCACAGGGGTCTTAAACTCCAAAACGAACTACGAAAGGCTTGATCCTGCAACAAGGGTACGTAGGCAGCCTTTGAAAGGCGCAGCCCTAATTTTACAATTTTCGACGGAGCTTTTCAACCATTGACTCCGCCTAACTTACCTAACATGTCTTACCGCTCGCAAGAACATCGCAAAAGTTCTAACGAGCTGGGGGCTAACTGTTGGGGTCAAAATTGGTCACGACGGAATCAATGCCTCAAAGTCTCCGGAAAGTATTTCTCGTAACAAAAAGTCTCGTATAATTTGAAAAGAGGTTATATGGAAAGTTCTCAAATTAGAATATCCAATAAGCAACTCTCGGGAAAAAATGACACAACGGAAGAAGGTCGGAGCTTGGTCTTACCGGGTCAACTCACCATAGGTCGAGCTCGGTCTTCTAAGTTGGCCCTAGGACAAGCTCAATTTGTTCTCCTTTGAGTCTAGATCAAAATGGCCTTCGATGCATCTCAATCGAAGTTTCCGTTGAGATTTTACGAAAGAAACAAGGCGCCATCCCGAACCCACTCGCCCATGGGCGAGTGGAACCAAGACCAAGCTCCACTCGCCCATGGGCGAGCGTGGCCGTGACCTAGGGCAAGCTCACTTTGTTCTCCTTTGAGTCTAGATCAAAATGGCCCTCGTTTCGTCTAAATCGGAGTTTCTGTTGAGATTTTACGAAAGAAACAAGGCGCCATCCCGAACCCACTCGCCCATGGGCGAGTGGAACCAAGACCAAGGTCCACTCGCCCATGGGCGAGCGTGGCCCTGACCTAGGGCAAGCTCAGTTTGTTCTCCTTGGAGTTTAGATCAAAATGGCCTTCGTTTTGTCTCAATCAGAGTTTCCGTTGATTACAAAAGAAGCAAGGCGCCATCTCGAACCCACTCGCCCATGGGCGAGCGCGACCAGCACAAGGTCCGCTCGCCCACGGGCGAGAGCGACCAGCACAAGGTCCGCTCGCCCACGGGCGAGAGCGACCAGCACAAGGTCCGCTCGCCCACAGGAGAGCGCGACCATCACGACGGTCCGCTCGCCCATGGGCGAGCGCGACCAGCACATGGTCCGCTCGTCCACGGGCGAGCGCGACCATCACGACGGTCCGCTCACCCAGGGGCGAGCGCAGCGAGCACAAGGTCCGCTCGCCCATGGGCGAGCACGACCAGCACAAGGTCCGCTCGCCCAAGGGCGAGCGCGGCCATCACGACGGTCCGCTCGCCCATGGGCGAGCGCGACCAGCACAAGGTCCGCTCACCCATGGGCGAGCGAGACCAGCACAAGGTCCGCTCGCCCACATACGAGCGCGAACATCACGACTGTCCGCTTGCCCATGGGCGAGCGCGACCAGCAGAAGGTCCGCTCGCCCACGGGCGAGCGCGACCATCACAAGTCCGCTCGCCCACAGGCGAGCGCGACCATCATAAGGTCCGCTCGCTCACGGGCAAGCGCGACCATCACAACGGTCCGCTCGCCCATGGGCGAGCGCGACCAGCACAAGGTCCTCTCGCAAACGGTAGAGCGCGACCATCACGACGGTCCACTCGCCCAGCGTGACCAGCACGACAGTCCGCTCTCCCATGGGCGAGCGCAACCAGCACAAAGTCCGCTCGCCCACGAGCAAATCGCGACCATCACGACAGTCCGCTCGCCCATGGGCGAGCACGACCGATGCGAAGGTCCGTTCGTCCATGGGCGTGCGCATCCCAGTCCCAGCCTGTCCGACTTGTTTCGACTCCCGTATCTTCCGTATAGTTGTATCATCCGACCTTCGGGACCATAAACCTCTCGTTTTGTCTCGATTAAAGTTATTCTCGAAGTTTTACGACTAAAACCGAGAAAATTGTATAAACGCCCAAAGGCCTAAAAACGGTCCGCAAGGATCCATACTTGTCTAGATGCCCACCCACGATCTGAGAGGGGATCCAAGCCCATAGGAATTATGACGGTTTATCCTAACTTGGGGAATACGATAAATGCTAAGTTTCCGAAGATAAATATCAAGACTCGAGGATAATTACGAAGGTCGACGAAAAATGGAATAATCCCAAAAAATATAAACTTGGGCCCAAATGCAGAGGAATAAACGGGCTACCGACTTAGAGCAACTATATAAGGAGAGCTGGAGCAGAAGAAAAAAGGATCCGAGATTTGAGACCTAGAGAACTCCCGTTAGCATAGAGAACTTAGAATTTAGTCGGTTAGACTAGCAAGGCAAGACCTAGAACGTCTGGCCGCCTCTTGTTCTATTTTTATCTTGTTCGCAGATCTCTGTTCCTCCCGGAAGGATCGGACGATTCTTTTACTCTAGAGCTTGGCACTTAGAGACCCTAGGCATAATTCTCGACATGTTTGTTTCTATGACCCACGCTCGTACTAGACGAACTCGCCTAGGCTGTTCGATCTCTTGTTCAGTTCTTTCTAACTGAACTACGTCCGACTTGATCCTCGAAAGGGGTACGTAGACAGCCTTCCATAAGGTCCAGTCCCAAATCTTTAAACTTTTTTCGTATCTTTTTCGTCTCTTGTTATCGAGCTGCGACTCGATTAGGTTTAATGTTTTTAGCAGGCTAGAACTAGGAAAATCGCCGACATTTCCCGCGGCCAAAACTCTTATAATCTTTTGTAATCATCGCAACGCTCTTACGCGAATTTGAAATAAAGATCTATTTTTTCCAAAACTCGTTTTGTTGTCTTTCTCTATTTTCCGCATTTCTTTGGTCACTTGTCGTTGGCTGTCGCAGAGAATTCGGACCTCAAGGAAAGTAGGGTTTTCCTTGCTTTTCTCCATATTTTATTCATTGGTGTGAATTTCGGTTCCCACAGGAATGATCTTCAGAAACATTACCATGATCTCGCGGCTACATTAGGAGATATCGACTTTTTAAGATACAAGAAACGAGGAATTCAAAATATTAGACACACCAAGATTCGTAATAATTATTAACGATGTTAGCATCCACTACAACTAGTTAGCATCTAACGAGGTTGGCATACGATACATCATGTTAGCATTTACTTAATATTGTAACGATTACCGACGTGGTTGGCATTAAATAAAAATTGTTACATTATCAGTCTGGGGTTGCGAAATGTTCACATAGCCGCTAGACGCCATTTGGGGATCAGGTAGATTGCTAGTTGTGTGTTCCTCGACCTGGGGACACAACTGAAAATTATTTCCACACAGAAGACCAAAAGACAAGGAATCAAAAATATGTTAGCTAATAGATAACCTGGGCTGTAGCTTGATCAAAACTTTGCATCACCTCTGTGGGGGTAGGTCCAGGAGTATCTCCATACATAAAGCCATCAACGTGGATATCCCCCGGTGTGTGCTGTGATGGTTGTTCAGAATGTTCAGACAGCGACTCTCCACTAACAGACGCACTTGGGCTGCGAGTCCGATGTGGCGACGATGATGATATGGGATTACGTAGGAAATCGAGTATAGACTGGATGACATTTTCCTGGATATCCTTCATTGCATCCGTCACATTGGTTTTGGCCCTCTCCTCCATAGCTTTGAGAAAGGAGATCGCATCGTGAATCTCTCGAATTTTCCTTTCGAACCCAAGACGCCCCACCACCGACTCCATGTGACCATCAATGGCAGCCATAAACCTGGTCTCAGCACCCAAGAGTTCTTCATTTACTTTAGAAGCAACAATAGTGGCAATAGTGTTTACATGGGACTGGACATCCACATCGTCCTATCAAATCCCGGTCCTGCTTTTCCTTCTCTTGTCTCTCGTTCGCTTCTTTTTCTTTTTGCTTGTCTGCCCTCATACGTGAGATATCAGCCGCCTTGAGACCCCCTTTAAATATCTCCATACTGAAACCGTAGCACTCCTGAATAAGCCTGACAAGAGTATCAACTGCGCGGTCGACAGTCGCGTCATATGTGGGAACCGAAATTCGCACTGTCGATTTTCCGTAAAATATGGAAAGTCAAGTTGACTCAACTTTCCCAGAAACTCGGATTATCTGCGAAGACACACCAAAGCGAAAGAGACACGCAATAACAGAAAAATCTAAAGTAAGTTGCACAGAGGCGTATTATAGATTGATAAGAATAGAGTTACAGGATTTCCGAGAGACAAGACGGACAAAGATTCGTTAGCCAAGTCGGATTTCAGAACAAAGATGAATCGAGACTAAGTAAAATCAAAACGCCTAAAATTCTAAGTTCCTCTAAGCTGGCCGGGTTCTTCTAGGTCTAGGTCTCTCTCCCTTGTGCCGTTAGCTTTAGCTTCCCTTAAATATGCCCTCTAGGTAGGTTTGAGCATTTCTAGGAAACTTCCCTTTTTCTTCTCGATCATCATTATCTTGGAAATTTGACATTTATCCTCCGATTTCGCGAGATTGCATCTTATGTTGCAAGTAAGATTAGCCGTCATACATTGTTGGGCTTAATTCCGAATAGAATCGTAAGTGGTTATGGGCCGTGTTTAGACCTCTTCAGACCTTTTTCCGACTTTAAACGTTTTTACGATTTTTTCGAAAGCGCACTTCTTAGTACGACGTCGATTCAACGAGGAAGTTCATATTTCTCGTAAACGACTGTGGTGTTTAGTGAACCGTCGTCGTTTCTTTGGTCAGAAATATGAACTTTGGCGGTTTTCTTCGTAATATTTCCACGGTAACTCCGATCGAAACAAAACGAGGGACTAACCCATCGAGGTTCGAAAGGACGGCACAAGGTTGGATCCAACTCGCCGAACGGGCAAATTGGATGTCTTCAAGAGAGACAACTCGCCAACCTGGCGAGCAGGACTGGCCCTGCTCGCCCAACGGGCGAGTTGCTTGATTCCGGGAGGTGAAACTCGCCAACCTGGCGAGCAAGACTGGCTCTGTTTGCCCAACGGGCGAGTTGCTCGACTCCGGGAGGTGCAACTCGCCAACCTGGCGAGCAGGACTGGCCCTGCTCGCCCAACGGGCGAGTTGCTCGACTCCGGGAGGTGTAACTCGCCAACCTGGCGAGCAGGACTGGCCCTTCTTGTCCAACGTGCGAGTTTCTGGACTCCGGGAGGTGCAACTCGCCAACCTGGGGAGCACGAATGGCCCTGCTTGCCCAACGGGCGAGTTGCTGGACTCCGGGAGGTGAAACTCGCCAGCCTGGCGAGCAGGACTGGCCCTGCTCGCCCAATGGGCGAGTTGCTCGACTCCGGGAGGTGCAACTCGCCAATCTGGCGAGCAGGACTGGCCCCGCTCGCCCAACGGGCGAGTTGCTGGACTCCGGGAGGTGTAACTCGCCTACCTGGCGAGCAGGACTGGCCCTGCTCGCCCAATGGGCGAGTTGCTGGACTCCGGAAGGTGCAACTCGTCCACGGACGAGTTGCTGGACTCCGGGATCATTACGGGAAAATATGCATATTGTGACAAAATATTTCGTCACAATATGCATATTTTCGTAACAATACAGATATAGTGACAAATTAGTGACAAAATATTGATGGTTACAATATGGTCGTCACAAATGTTTCTTGGTAACAAAAACGTCACATTTTTTTGTGACAAATATATTTGGTAACTAATTTGTCACAAATAGTGATGGTACAAAATAGTAATAATAATGTTACAATTACCAACTAACAAAATTGTCTCAAAAGGGTCATATTTTGTTACCATTTTATTGTCTTAAGTTTGTCACTAAATATGACAAAAATATTGTCACAAAATGTAATAATTAATGACGAAAACATTAT
Source organism: Brassica juncea (assembly GCA_018703725.1). Taxonomy (NCBI): domain Eukaryota; kingdom Viridiplantae; phylum Streptophyta; class Magnoliopsida; order Brassicales; family Brassicaceae; genus Brassica; species Brassica juncea. Next base: position 10,856,529 of record CM031941.1, on the reverse strand, counting down.
CAGATATCCATCACAATTAGTAACACAAAAAATAGTCTCAAATCGCAGTAGTTCATCATAATTGCCAATATTGCAATAAATTAAAATTAAAAATACAAAAAAACAATTTATTTATCTAGGATAATATTTTGTAATACAATAAAACTAAATAATTAGATAACTAAATTTAGAACATAAAGAAAATAAAATAAATACATTTAAATTTTATGATTCTATATGATTTCTCGTATCAACCACCACCACAGCTGTAGCAATAACCATGATCACTGATGCTAAGTTTTCCTCCACCTTCGTACACATTCAACAGATCATTTTCCACTAACGTCGTTCTCTTGACAGAGCTTCACTAATGGCCATAGAGCATGGCCCACTGTGGAGAAATAGGATGGTGATCGACAGAGGCGGATCTATTTGAAAGGAAGGGGTGTCAGCTGACACATGTTAAAAATTATATATGTTGTATGTTAAGCTAAAACAAGGGAATTTCGTCAGTTCCGGTGATGATTTCACTGAGGTTGACACCCCTAAACCTGGGTTCAAACCTGACCTGACACCAGTTTTTTACTTTTTTATTTGGGATTTAAAAGCCCATTAACTTTGACACCACTCAATATGGATCCTAGATCCGCCACTGGTGATCGATCAAACATCTCATATCTGAGCAGTGGTAATCAAGATTAAAAAAAAAGTATGTTAGTTCGATAGAAATAATGAGTTTGTAACATTAACAAAGTCGTACAAAATTTACTTACTGGACTTGGCAAAACTGCAGTTGCACACACCAAAAGAAATCAACTTTCAAGTGCTCTTAGAGTCCATTAACCTGGAGATGAGATTTGGTAGATTCATCTTTGAGGATTAAGAAGAAGAAGCATGTGTTGTTTCAGAAAGCATGAGGAATTTTATCCTCTCTACACATGAATATATAAAACCAAATTGATATTTATGCAGAGAACTATATCAACATTATGTTGTTTAGAGATTACAAGAAACTAAGATATTTCACTTACATATAGGTTCACAATCGAGACGCCTTTCTGGAATTCCAGTGGTCAACCCTACCACCGCCGCCTTCGCTGTACACTCCAAGAAAGACGCCATGGTTAGCAACACAACCACATTCGAAGAAAGAGATAAAATCGAATAATTGACAAAACCGAAAGAAGGAACGCAGAACAAAACAAAAGAGAGAAGAGAGAGCAAACTGAAAGAAGAAGAAACTATCCTAGGGTTTTCAGTGGAGGCGGCCAATTAATAATAAGCCGGGAAGAATAATTTTTGATAGACATGCTTAGGGTGTTGTTAATCCTAGTTATATCTATGTGTCTCATTTAATTATTATTATTTTGGAAATAAATCAAAATATATCATAAAATCTTCAAAACAATATAAATTTAGGTAAGATTTGATTAAGATATTTTCAATTGAAATTGATTATGTAGATGGTGTTAATAATATTTTTTTTGATTGTACGGTTAAGAATTCATAGTTTTAGTGTTTGGATTATATGCATACAGGGGTTAAGGTTTGTATATATAAGATTAAAATCTTAACAATTACAAATTAAAAACGACAAAATTTTATAAGTGTCGAATTGCTGATTTGAATATATGATTATATATATTATATATAGTTTAGGATTTTATAATTTGTGTTTGGGGTTTAGGGTTTCTATTAGTGATGTATATAATGTATCTTTTTCCACAATAATATTGTGGCCAATGCTGGAATATCATTTCAACAATTTGTTTTTATAACCAGTCCAAACATTCAGTTTATTCGAAAGTATATATATATATATATATATATATATATATATATATTTGGTTTGTGGTTTGCACTTTGAAGCTATATAAGCAGCTACAAAATTGAAATAGACCATTTTCCAAACGTGGCTATTAAAAATTTTAAAACTATAACTACGAATTTTTTTGTAGACAACTCGTGGATGTATACAATTTTTTTCTGGTAATGAATATATTTTTATTTTGAATATATATAATAAATGAAGTATTAGTTTATATTTTAAATAAAGTTGTAACTAAGCAAAATATTAAATGAATAAAATTGTCGCTATATACAATTTTGGTCCTTTTAGGTAAATAATTACAACTGAATAAAATTTTACTTGATTAGTAAAAAATTATAATGTATTTGCTATATTTTAGAGTTAAGATTATCACTATTTTTTATCATCACTTTGTTCCAGTTATTCACTAACATTTAGTATTTTTATAGTCACAAACTGAAACTCAATATTTAGTCACAAATTTGTTATAATTGCGACGCTAAACGTCGTCACAACTATGTCACTGCTATTACGTTATTTATTTGTGTCACACTTATGTCATTAATTGTGACAATAATTAGTTACATACTAATCCGTCACAATATTATGACGAATTCGCTACTAATTTGTGACTAAACAAGTTAGTTACAGAATAGTCTCTGAAATGTCACAAATTTGTTACCAATAATTTTGGTCATAAAATTCTGTAACAATATGCTTATTTTCCTGTAGTGGAGGTGCAACTCGCCAACCTGGCGAGCAGGACTGGCCCTGCTCGCCCAACGGGCGAGTTGCTCAACTCCGAGAGGTGCAGCTCGAGGACTGGTCCTGCTCGCCCAATGGGCGAGTTGCTCGACTCCGAGAGGTGCAACTCACCAACCTGGCGAGCAGGACTGGCCCTGCTCGTCTAACGGGCGAGTTGCTGGACTCCGGGAGGTGCAACTCGCCAACCTGGCGAGCAGGACTGGCCCTGCTCCCCCAACGGGCGAGTTGCTGGACTCCGGTAGGTGCAACTCGCCAACCTGTCGAGCAGGACTGGCCCTGCTCGCCCAACGGGCAAGTTGCTCGACCCCAGGAGGTGCAATGCTGGACTCCGGGATGTGCAACTCGCCAACCTGCCGAGCAGAACTGGCCCTGCTCGCCCAACGGGCGAGTTGCTCGACTCCAGAGGTGCAACTCGCCAACCTGGCGAGCATGACTGGCCCTGCTCGCCCAACGGGCGAGTTGCTCGACTCCGGGAGATCTGACTTGCCATTTCGATTAGCTGGACGTTCCTTTCGAGTTTTTTCTGGAACTTTTGTCAAGAATGGACGAAGATGCACTTTTTTTAGAAGTCAATTTGTAGGTAACCGTTTTTGACCCCAACATCGTCCCATGAGAAGTCTTTCCCAAGGGCCCATCCCTCCTGAGGGTCATCAAGTATAGACCTGACTGGTACCTGCGGGAAATGGAAATTAATACTGGTAGTCACTAACTGGCAACAATATATATATCTCCTTATGTTAACAGCCACATAGATTGGTGAATCGCAAAGTAAAAAATTAGCATTCCCGACAGATGATACCGTTTACAGCATCTGCTGAACCTAAATAGATATCTAAGGATGCTTCTACAAATAGTTATTGAGATCGCTAACAACTAAAATTTACATTAGCGGTTACGAAAGCTTGTATACGAATAGTAAATTAGCTAACAATAAAAAAAAAGAGTACCGACTAACCTTGCACTTTAAGTCCAAATCTCTTGCGTGTCCGGGTACAAGCACATATTTTGCCATGGCTAGGGGTTGCTCCATGGAAGAAGCATCTCTCCGTGGGGAATCAGACTCACTTTCAGAGTCGACAACGACAACAGGAACGTTTTGAATTACCTCTTCTCTGAGAGCAGGTACAGCCGCTATCATAACAAGCTGTATAGCATCAACAAAACCCTGTAGAACAAAAGAGTCCTGAGCAAGAGCCATCTCGTCTTTCTTCACCAGCGTCGACATTAAAAGTTATATGCGCCCCCACGGATAGGCTAGGAATTCTTCAAGATCCCGGATCATCTCTACGTGTTCCGGAATGATCTTCGGGAAATGAGACGATGGGAGAAGGACTGACGACGTAATAGCTAGACATGCGAACTTGATTCGAGTGTCGCGGTCCTTCACCGTGTGGTTCTTAAGCATGTCGACGACCATCTCAATTGTGCAGGATTTGAGAGATCCGAACAATTCATTCTAGTAGGGTTTCTCTTTGAGCGGGTTCTTCCTTTTCCGTGAGGCAGGTGGAATCCTTCCGCAGTTCAGACCAGTAACAATAGTGAATTCACGCAGAGAGAATCTAATAGGGAATCCGGCGAATAGAATCCATATCTCATACTTCTTGTTCGTCTTCAGACGCCTAACCAGTATAAAGTGCCCGAAGGCCCCGGAAAACGGAGGATTCTCGTAAATCGATATCACCTTCCCAAATGTGGAGTTGCGAAGGTAGAGGATTTCATCCTGCTCGAGTGCGTCGATTATGAATTCTTTTCTCTTCATCTTGTGGTAGGAGTTCACGCGTTGACCAGATGGTTCATCGCCGAAAGCAAAAATGCGGTTAGGCAAAACATGCTCTACCATCATTCTTTGAGATTTACGGCGGAGAGAGAGTTGGGTTCGCCATTGGATTCTGAATTGAATGATTTCACACATAACCCTAAAATACTGCCATCTATTGCCTTTAATTCGAACGGGTGTGAGTAGCGAAATGTCTCGAGTTTGATTTCCCAAAAAAAAAAAATCAAGACACCTCTCCATTTTCTCCCTCGATACCTGCATTATTCTTGTCTCGGAAGGTTTCAATCAGCTTCCAACAATGATGCCTGACAGAGCTGCTTTGAGGCCTGCGTTTAGGTAAGTAGGGGTGTTTTGGTCAATGGAAACAGTGAATCATCAAATGTGGCAAGTCTCGAATTGGAGCCTTCGTTAGAGGCATAGAGGCCAATTGTCCATTAAATATTCAACCAGTTTTAATCACTAAACAATCTTAAATAAATATTAGTAAATCATTGGTTATATTAAACATATGATGACGAAAAAATACGAAACGTATTTTCAACTATAATATTTGGTGAGTTTTTTTTATTAAAATATAAAAGAATAAATTGGTTTGTTTTGAGAAATTGTTAAGATAATATTTTGCCATATGTATCGTTATAATTTATCTTTTCTATAATTTGATAACATATTACAACATTATTAAATAATATCAATATATTATTACAAACTTGTAAATGTATTTTAGCTTAGAAATGTTCTAAAAGAAACAGTTAGATCGAAAAATATACAATGCTTGAAATGCTCCAAAGTCACATAAATACTTATTAACATAAATATCTACTTTATTATAAATTATTTTAAACTGTTCCAAATATAAGTTATTTTTATTTAAATTTAATTTTTTGGTCTTAATTTATATTTTTATATCTTAAAAGAATCACCCAGTCATAAACAAAATTGTCTTAAAAATGTTATACATATTAAAATTTTATTTATTATTCCTTATGATATATTAAATACTTTTTATTAATATATTAAAACAATAAGATGAAAAGTGGAATTTGTTCAAAATTTAAGAATTAAAGATATAAAAAGATTCTTTTTTTGTAAAAAAAATCCCAAGAACGACACTAACTATAATTTAGAAGGATATTAGTGCAAACAATGAAGAAAAGTTCTCACAATCATAGAAAAAGTTTGGTGAATTCCAAAAATCCATTCAACAATTATTTTTGAAAACATTCAGTTGGAACTATCAATAAAATGGGAATGATCTCAATATTTGTCGCTTTACGGAGATGAATCAGAAACATCACCCATAAATGGTGTTCGTATCGAAGATGTAGAATAATTAACCATTGTTACAAAACACTCAAACTGGTTTAGGGTTTGATAAGTGGTTTACCGTTGAGCTAATTAGCCAAAACATAAATTTAGCTTTTTAAGGGAATATTTTAAGGTTAATATTATATTTTTGAATAATAGAATGATTAATATAGAGGCTGTCATTGATGAAATAAAAATCAATATGACATTTTTTTATTGGAAATCTGTTTTACAGTGCAGAGAACAAGTATGGGAACATCTTATGCGTTTTAGCACAACAAGAAACTTGACAGTGGTTCATGATTGGTGATCTTAATGAGATTACATAACTATAAAAAGGAAGAAGGCTTGAGGTGCTCTGATTTCTCGTCCTTACCTTTCAAACAGATATTAAATTGATTGTTGAATGCTAGAAATTTCATGTTTTAGAGATATGATGTCGTGGATATGTAAAAGAGGTTGATCAACATTCAGATGTTACATGGACCGCACTGTGACACCCCAATCTGGTCTAAGTATAAGTTGACTCGACCAGCCGTGCAACAATCAAACAAGAACACGCACAGCCGATCACTCGTAACTGAAACCAAACTGAGAAGCCACAATGTGTACATAAACGACTAACCCGAAGTTCCCGAAATAAATCCAGGTACCTTAGACCAACAGCCTAAGTACACATATCCTATTAGGTACAACCCGAGGCTTTACAACCTTAAGAGTAATACCCAATAGTTCATCGTCCGGACAAGGACTAATATCATTTGGAACCCGTACTTTAAAAACATTCTTTATATACTATATACTTGTCATTTAAAAGAATCTTACAAAATCTTATAGATTAACCTCGAGGTTTTCGGTCAACAAACCTTATACATAAAGTATATCAAAACGACTGCAAGGATAATAAAACTACCGCTGGCTAATGTCGTTCCTTCCCGTCCTAGAGTAAAGGTCTCCCACCTACTGGTTACCTGCATACCAAATGAGTCATGAGCAACTAGTTTACTCAGTGAGTCTAATCCCACACCCAAACACATGTCAATAGTATCCCGAGCAAGCGACACCATTTGAATGCAGTGGAATTATAATCCATAATTAATATAATTATAAGGCCTCTCAATCCATCCATGTGAATCTATCTTAAACATCACCTCCACGATACCCGCCAATCACTCATACTCTTAATATATATATATATATATGCTAAACCCGGAAAACCACCAAGGCTAACCGAGCCTAACGGGGAATAAATATAACCATCATCTCCATAAGATATTCCAAGATAGAACATCCAACGCTGCATGCAGTTACACGGCCTCCAGGGTGCGACCCCATCATCGTGTCTTCATGACCTTGATCCATATCGCAGGACCAATTCACGGCAATGCGGGACTTTCGGGAGAGTGAGTATACAATAAGACTTCACATGATTCACACTTATTAATAGAATACTTATAGATTAGTACTTGAGAACAAGTACTAAGGCTCGGGATAACCTCAAAGAATTATTATTATTAATTCTTAAGTATTTAAACTAGATAAATACTTCATATATAAATATAGATCAAGTGATAATACTTAATCAATCAACCATAATTACTCCTTAATTAATCCATGATTAATCCTTAATTAATCAATGATTATCCCTTAATTAATCATGATTAATTCTTAATTAATCAACCATATTCAATATGCAATCATGCATACTCGTTCATAATTCATTCATCATCTATCTAGACTCACCTTTAAATCCATGAGATTGGCTAAGGAAGACTAGACTCGAGCTCAAGCTAATCACACTTCACTTCTGGATCACTCTCGGTTCAGAAACATCACAAGGATCCGGCTGATCCGAATAGTCTCCTTGGCCATCGGTTTTACTCAACTAATTAAACTTGACTGGATGTTTCTCTTCAAGCTAACCACGAATTAACCGATCAAAATCAAAGGCTGAAGAACATGGGTGATTCTCTACTTCAGGACGCCAAATCTTCAGCTCTTAAACACTCCATAACTCACTGATTAAATTCACATAAGGGTGAGAAAGGGTCGTCCATGCTCACTTCTCTTCTCTGATTTTTTTCTGAATTTTTGCATGAGTTTTTCTCACAGATTTTTCTCTTTTCTTTCTCTCTTTCTCTCTGAAATTTTCTCTGGTTTTTCTTGTGTAACCGGACGTCCAGAAGAGAGAAGAAGGTATTTTATAGCATGAGGGGTTGCTTCAGCTGAGGGTTTACTTAAACCAACTCCTTTGAAGAAAGATTATCTATATTATTAAAATAGAAGTACACTTAGAAATTAACCTTTAGTTTTCCAACTTATTTACACTACCTTGCCACTGACAATTAATGAATTTATTTTTTAGTTTCCTTTGTCTTTTACAGATTAATAAATGCATGTCTTAAAGATCTATTTTAAACTAACAAAAAATAAAAAATCGTTAGAATATTAAATATTTATATATACGAGTTACCTTAAATAAATATAGTTATAATAAAAGGTAGATTTTTAGTGAACATGAATCATATATTTTCTGCACTTTTTTCTACACATGTCTAAAAATATTGAACATGAATTATATCACATTGTGTGATTATTTTTCATATGTCAGTAATTTCAAATTTCACAATTTTATTATATTAAAATATGATAAAGTAATATATTTGGATAAACCTAAATATACTAATAATTATAGACAAATATCTCACATTTCTCAATCAATATCTAAAAAAAACAAGATATTTTCAAATTCAATGCCAAATTTTGACTACAATTTTAAAATATTATTTCCAAAGACATCCTCCTACATTTATGGCATTTGAATTTTATATTATATTCCTTATAATTTTAAAATGGATGCATTTGTATAAGGGAGTTATTTATTTTTGAATTCGACTGAATTTATTTCTTTGTTTTTTTTCCGCTTGAAAATATTATTGATTATCAATAGCAATAAAATTATTAACTATCCAATAAATAACATTACATGAACATATTTGTCTATTCGCACTACACGATTTTAAAACACTAAAATAAATTTAACACATCTTACTCTTATTATTTTTCTTTCCATAAATGTTTACATGAATCGTAGTTTAATGTTTTTCATTAATATTTAATATTCTTTAGTTATCTGATAGATTTTTTTATAGTTGATATTTTATGTTATAGTTTTAACGGGATAATTTTATCAAACACGTAAAATGTTAATAATTTTTATAGAGTTTTACCGAGTTAACCGGTGTCGATGCTTTTTGGGTTTTTACAGATTTTATCATGTTTTTGAATTTTTTTGTTAAATCCTAACCGGATTACTTACGGATCACCGGATTTACTAGCCATGGTTTTGGGTCGAGAACTAAAACATTTAAACTGCCACTAAATTTGTTATTTTCATCTATTAAACTAAGTTGACATTGTTTCATCTATTCCCTCCATAGCTAATGAATAATTAAAAAAGGAAATTTAATACCCGTGCGGTCGCACGGGTCAAGGTCTAGTTTTGTTTTTATTAAACAAGCAACCAGCTTGTGACTTTCATGTGACTTTAGTGAAGCAAGCAAGCAGGTAGGTGCAGCTCATGTGACTGATTTACTGAGAAAGCAAGCAGAATATCTGGTGAAGGTATTAGACTGGTCGGAATTTAGTTAAGAAACTTAACGACAATTTCGGACAGTTTTCGACTAAAATTTCTCATCCTTCGAATCTCGTCTTGCTTTCAACTAAGCTTGCCTAGCTTAAATAAAATTCGACCAACATTATTAACACTCTACCAGAACTATCAATGAGAGGCCTTTCGACCACAAGACAGTTCCGTCTAGGTATTAATTCACCGGGTCGACTTTATTTTTAAATCTGATCGACCAACTCCAAACTGGTCGAGCGGAGTTTTTCTCGACCAAAAATTAACTGGCTCGTGAGGGTTATTACATTCTTCCCCCCTTAAAAGAATTCGTCCCCGAATTCTCAAAACATAGCTGTACAGACTTTTACTGAACACTGGAGTCTCTGCAAGAAGTTTAAGATAACCAACTCTGAACTTATCCTCATCTGCCCATGTCAAAACAACTGATGGTTCCCCAAATACTTGAACTTTTACAAATTTTTCCTTTTCTCCAATCTTCTGATATGGTGCTCACCTATCTGCAAATGACTTTAGGATAGGCTAAATAGGGTTACAAGTTTTCTGGTCTCAGCAGTTCTATCATACTGGGTCTGATATAAGATTACGCAAAATCGGCTCACCAATAGCATAACTAAAAGAAGTTCCGGTCAACAGATAACAATTTCAACTCTGAACAACTCGGTACAGACCAAATAACAGATTTGCGGATTTCCCCAACTTTTCTAAAACAATTCTTTCTTTTCTGAGCAAACACTTTCACGATAACCAACTCTTCATCGCACATAACTTTCATACACTGCGGTCTACATACTTCCTTTGACATCGTTGAATCTCTGAATACCATTACTTCTGAAACCTTTCTATCTGCTTTCCTCAAGTTCAATAACATGGAAATATGGAACGTCAGGTGATGTGCCATACGTGAAGGTAACATCTTCAGTCTGGTCAATGTCAACTTGATTAACCGTGCAACAATCAAACAAGAACATGCACGATCAATCACGCTAACATGATTCAGAACAAGGGTGCCACTCTCAAATACACACACACACACTTATTCCAGGAATTATTTCCCTTACAGTATTCCATACCCTTCTTATCTATCTGAGATACTCTTCAAAAACTTCTGAACGACTCAATCTCACTAAAGTTTCGCATATCGAAGTCTTGTTCTATTACTTTCTGATTTCCTTCTTCTGTCTAGTAACTGAGGAATCAACAAGTCCTCCTATACCAAACTTGATTTACCAACGAAGTTCTCTTGTATGATGACTTCACACTTTCTCTGTTAATACATCTTCTGATCTCTTAACAACTAGAGCATTCCCATATGCCTTATGGTTATACCTTTTTCCTTGCACTCTTCAATCTTCCTTGGGATTTACTTCACATCTGCTTATTTTAGGTTGAATTTGGGTTCCTTCTCCCACATCTCCACTTTATGAACTTGTACATGACACATTCCTCATACTATTCTTCGAAATTCTCTTCACCCAGTTCCTTCTATGAATTCCTTAGATTCTCATCCTTCAACTAAGTTCCTCAAATACGAATGAATAAGCCATCTTGATTTTCTACTTGCAATCTTGAAGGTTCTCTATTCTCTCCTTATAAGGCAGCAAAATAAATCACTCCCAGTTCCGCTTCATGATTCTTGAGATCCTACTCCATATCATCATTAATATCACTTCCTCTTAAAGCATAAGAAGCAATATTTGCTCTTCCTAAGGCTTCTTTGATCATTGAAAACTTGCATCCTTTCTCCATATTGAAATGATCACTAAATTTGATGTGCAACAGAACTGCCACCAACTCCAACTTGTGCATCAAATAGTTTTCCTTATGCTTCCTTAGCTCCCTTGATGCATAAACGATTACCATATCGTCTTGCAGTAGCATTCACCTAGACCAACACATAATACATCCATGTAGTAGTATATGGCTGGTTAGGCTCATGCAAGTCTAAGATATGCATAGACGTAGATACCCTCTAACTGATTGCATACTTCATCAATACTTTTACTCCATTCCAAGGTAACACCATTCTCAGTCGATCAACTCATTGGTGGATATGGTTTCTAACTCTTGAACAAACTTCTGATGGTAACCAGCCAATCCACAGAACTTCGAATCTCGATAACTGAAATTGAGTACGACCATTATGTAGTAGTAGTGATCTTTTGTAGATATGCAACAACTCCTTGTTCCATTTACTGACTAAGGGATCTAACTTCCAATTTCCGTGCAGAAATATTTACTACAACGTGAAGCGTCCATCAAACGTCCTTGGAATAAAAATGCGCCTTGCGACCGATCTTAACCATTCTTCAATTCTAGAACTTGATACTTGACCCTGATGGTCACGTCCTCGATTTTATACTCTAACATGACCGCAAACTCTGGTTCTTCTTCTTTACCACTGACATGGGTACACTCCACAGAAAATAACTAAGTCGAACGAAACCTTTCTCCAAACAAATCTTCTGACTGCTACTTGAAATCGGCTAAAACCACTTGGATAGATGCCTAGGCTATTGCAGCGAATCAAGGTTCAACCAGAATACTTGACGGGTTACTTCTGGATGTCAACAAATATTCCACTTTCTTAAACATAGCTTCATGTTCCCTAGTTATCTAACTGTCCTCCATACTCTGCTTCATGTTATTTTCTCTCCGCCCAATTATGATGATAATGGAATACGCCACTTCACCGTTTCCCAAAAGGTTCCAAACTCTCCAGACTGATATGAGCGAGGCTCCAACACTTAGTAGAATACCACTGCAGGCCAACGGTAACTGGTCTTCTCTCAAAGACTTCCTTCCTCAACAACATCCTAATTGAGCTCGATAACTAGATAGCCAATCTCACTCTAGATAGAAACAAACCGCTCTAATGGAAGTACTAAGGAATGGGGACGGGATACAAAGGCATACCATAACTCTAAATGGCAGCCAGTACTTCCACGAATAAGAACAGTGTACCTGAATTCACTAAAGTGAATCCTTTCTAAAACAATGACACTACCCGAGAACTACATCTATGTGTTGTTCCCGCATCAAACACAATATGGGCGGAAAATTCCGTCCATAGGCAAGGTCTCATACGACACCTTGATCACTCTTTCACTTATTTATTTAATCATTCATAAATTTTTAAAATGCACACAACACGCAATGAGATAAGAAGCAAACCTGTGATTGGACCTTTTCAGAGGTTTTGACGGTCCAGGCAACTATAAAGTGTAGGCTCTACCCAAATAGCCAAACACTTAGTTAGTGACTAATGGTAAGGAAAGCGAACAATTTTAACAAGCGGTACCCTAGGTATAGGTAAAAAAAATTGGGTAACTTCATGGGCCATGGTAGGATAACCTCTGTACTCATTACTGGCACCACCGAAGCGCGAATGACGTAAGCGATCGAGGATTTTATATACTTGAACAATCATCACCTTACTCTCCTTGCTAGCCGAAACCAAAACAACTCAGGGTCCTCAGTCTTGATCTGATGAAACGTCCAAAAAAAATTATCTCCATCAACTTTCTTGATTCATTACTTGAAACTGACCTTCTATCTGAATAGGTTGATAGTTAAATAATCTGCACGACTTGGTAAACTTCTTCAGTAAAAACGGCTTCTATAGAATTCATGTGATCCTCCACCAACTCCTCATAGCTCTTAAGCTTTATAGCTTGGGTTACTCTGAGATTAATGGCTAAGTCACAATAGTACATCTTCATGATCTTTAGCTCATCCTCCAAACCATAATGGATGAATCAGATTAACTTGACTTCAAAATCTTGGCGGAAACATCTCACTGTTCGAACTCCATATCGGTCCCATGTTTTGGGTAGAAAACACTCCATCTTGAACTCTTGAAAGAAATCTGCCTAACTTGGACTAACATTTCCCAACTGATGCTTGACGCTTAATCACCAATACTGTATCATTCTTGATGATGTATGGTTCCATATCCTTCTTGCAATCTTCTGAACAATGGGCCACGTTAGTTGTTCTTCTCCTAGTGTTGCATTCGAAATCTTCCTCTATACAAAATCTACATCGAATGGTTTAGTACTTGTCGGTGTTGTCCCAACTTCTTTATCTTGTTCACAAACTTCAAGATGTCTTGTTGCAACGGAATGGTGCTGGTGCGTCCATCGTCTTGTACTACTGCTAAACTATCTCCGCCACCAACGTTAAGCTTGAAACAAGTGCTGAATCAATCAGGCTTGTACGTCTCTGGTTCTGGTGCGTTTGGGCATAAGCTGGATTAAAATGACCAGCCGAAAGAATAAGTCATATGAAGTCAGATATTCTGAACCGGATCATCACCAACAACGTCAACTTTGACTTCAATAAAACACGGGCCGAAGATGTAATTGATGTGTCAACTCTGTCTCATATATCTTTGAATATCGATATCCACACTAGAAATTGTAGGAACCACATGAAAGCATGATGATACCAACTCCGAGCATGATGGTAGAAAACCCGAGCACGTCGTTAGCTCACCCGAGCATGATGATAATGGATTGAAGCATGACCGGATTGAACCAAAACATGACGATAACAAACCAAATCATGACAGTAGAAAGCTCAATCATGACTGTAGGAATCTCGATCTTGACAGGATCAAAATTGGTAAGTACACTCCACTCCGCCGAGCTTGTCTTGATGCATCTCGTATGAAAGATAACAGTAAGGTAACTACCCATGACTATCTATCCTAAGATGAAGGAACCAGCCAGCACATCCTAATTATCCTTGCGACTCATTTTGACTCGAAAAACGTTTGAAACAAGTCCCATTCAAGCATCGTATAACCATACTCTGATACCACCTTTGTGACACCCCCGATCTGGTCTAAGTATAAGTTGACTCGACCAGCCGTGCAACAATCAAACAAGAACATGCACAGCTGATCACTCGTAACTGAAACCAAACCGAGAAGCCACAATGTGTACATAAACGACTAACCCGAAGTTCCCGAAATAAATCCAGGTACCTTAGGCCAACCGCCTACGTACACATATCCTATTAGGTACAACCCGAGGCTTTACAACCTTAAGAGTAATACCCAATAGTTGGTTCGTCCGGACAAGGACTAATATCATTTGGAACCCGTACTTTAAAAACATTCTTTATACACTATATACTTGTCATTAAAAAGAATCTTACAAAATCTTATAGATTAACCTCGAGGTTTTCGGTCAACAAACCTTATACATAAAGTATATCAAAACGACTGCAAGGATAATAAAACTACCGCTGGCTAATGCCGTTCCTTCCCGTCCTAGAGTAAAGGTCTCCCACCTACTGGTTACCTGCATATCAAATGAGTCATGAGCAACTAGTTTACTCAGTGAGTCTAATCCCACACCCAAACACATATCAATAATATCCCGAGCAAGCGACACCATTTGAATGCAGTGGAATTATAATCCATAATTAATATAATTATAAGGCCTCTCAATCTATCCATGTGAATCTATCTTAAACATCACCTCCACGATACCCGCCAATCACTCATACTCTTAATATATATATATGCTAAACCCGGAAAACCACCAAGGCTAACCGAGCCTAACGGGGAATAAATATAACCATCATCTCCATCAGATATTCCAAGATAGAACATCTAACGCTGCATGCAGTTACACGGCCTCCAGGGTGAGACCCCATCATCGTGTCTTCATGACCTTGATCCATATCGCAGGACCAATTCACGGCAATGCGGGACTTTCGGGAGAGTGAGTATACAATAAGACTTCACATGATTCACACTTATTAATAGAATACTTATAGATTAGTACTTGAGAACAAGTACTAAAGCTCGGGATAACCTCAACGAATTATTATTATTAATTCTTAAGTATTTAAACTAGATAAATACTTCATATATAAATATAGATCAAGGGATAATACTTGATCAATCAACCATAATTACTCCTTAATTAATCCATGATTAATCCTTAATTAATCAATGATTATCCCTTAATTAATCATGATTAATTCTTAATTAATCAACCATATTCAATATGCAATCATGCATACTCATTCATAATTCATTCATCATCTATCTAGACTCACCTTTAAATCCATGAGATTGGCTAAGGAAGACTAGACTCGAGCTCAAGCTAATCACACTTCACTTCTGGATCACTCTCGGTTCAGAACCATCACAAGGATCCGGCTGATCCGAATACTCTCCCTGGCCATCGGTTTTACTCAACTAATTAAACTTGACTGGATGTCTCTCTTCAAGCTAACCACGAATTAACCGATCAAAATCAAAGGCTGAAGAACATGGGT
Source organism: Brassica juncea (assembly GCA_018703725.1). NCBI lineage: Eukaryota > Viridiplantae > Streptophyta > Magnoliopsida > Brassicales > Brassicaceae > Brassica > Brassica juncea. Next base: position 10,840,950 of record CM031941.1, on the reverse strand, counting down.
GATTCTCTACTTCAGGACGCCAAATATTCAGCTCTTAAACACTCCATAACTCACTGATTAAATTCACATAAGGGTGAGAAAGGATCGTCCATGCTCACTTCTCTTCTCTGATTTTTTTCTGAATTTTTGCATGAGTTTTTCTCACAGATTTTTCTCTTTTCTTTCTCTCTTTCTCTCTGCAATTTTCTCTGGTTTTTCTTGTGCAACCGGACGTCCAGAAGAGAGAAGAAGGTATTTTCTCTGCTTAAACCAAAGCAAGTTGCTGTCCTTTCCCTCCTTTAAAGAAAGATTATTTTGTTTTTATTAAACAAGCAACCAGCTTGTGACTTTCCTGTGACTTTAGTGAAGCAAGCAAGCAGGTAGGTGCAGCTCATGTGACTGATTTACTGAGAAAGCAAGCAGAATATCTGGTGAAAGTATTAGACTGGTCGGAATTTAGTTAAGAAACTTAACGACAATTTCGGACAGTTTTCGACTAAAATTTCTCATCCTTCGAATCTCGTCTTGCTTTCAACTAAGCTTGCCTAGCTTAAATAAAATTCGACCAACATTATTAACACTTTACCAGAACTATCAATGAGAGGCCTTTCGACCACAAGACAGTCCCGTCGAGGTATTAATTCCCCGGGTCGACTTTATTTTTAAATCTGATCGACCAACTGCAAACTGGTCGAGCGGAGTTTTTCTCGACAAAAAATTAACTGGCCCGTGAGGGTTATTTCACGCACAATAGAGAATGAAGACGGGCATGAGTCTTTTTCACATTCTTCAATTCAATATTTACGCATGGAGAGATCAGGCCATCATCATGTCCTAGCGAACATCCTTGTTAAACCAATTAGGCAAAAAATCAAATTTGATAAGCGATTGCTAGATAGTGAGGAGATTAAACAGGTTATCATGGATTTTTGGAACTCGCCAGAACTCCCAATTGATGATGCAAACATTATGGCTCATATCTTGAGTTGCTATAGATCTTTGAGCTAGTAGAGAAGACAAAATGATATAAACCCGAAAAAGTAAATGGAGAAACCTAAAGAAAAAGTTGAGGCCATGTATGTGAATGAAGGCGCATCTTTAGAGAAGTTAGCAACTGCTTTACAGGAAATTTCAGAAGCCCTTAAGACAAAGAAAATGTTCTAGAGGCAAAAGAGCAGAGGTTTTTTTGCTGCAAGAAGAAGACAGAAACTCCAAGATTCTCCATGCATGTAAGAAGCAGAGACGCGTAAAAAAAATCAAACTACGCGATTAATTGACGAATCATGCAATATGGTAGAGAAGAGGAGGGACTGGTAGCAATTGATATTAGTTATTTCAGAGCTATTTTGAGTCTTCAAACCCGAAAGAGATAGATGAAACGTTAGCAAATGTCACTTTGACTATCACAGATTCGATAAGCAAGGATCTTTAGCTCCAGTTACATAATGGAAATTCAAACCTGCCCTTTTCGTGATGCATCCAAAAAAATCGCATGGGCCAGTGGAATAACTACTTTATTTTATCAGGAGTTACGGGATATATTGAAAGAAAATTTCACTCTTATTTTTAAAATTCCTCTTCAATGGTTTTATTATTCAAGGGCTGAATGATACAAAAATATTTCCTACTCCCAAAAAAGATAAGCCTACTAATATGGTGCAATTTCGACCAATCAGTCTGTGCAATTTGATCTACAAGATAATCTCTAAGATCTTATACTAGAGATTAATAAGAGTTTTACCATAATATATTTCAGAAAACCAGCCAAGCAAATCATAGATAATATTATGATTTCTTAGAAGATGTTTCATGTGCTTAGAACATATCACTACAAGAAATATATACATTCTTAGCGCGGAAAATATGCTATCATGGGTGTTTCATAGCGAATTCATAAATGCTATGTATACGGCAGCAATCATAGGTACCCTTTCTATGATAGCATTTTCGTAAACGCTATGAAAAATGGAGATACGATAGCAATATTTGAATGCTATTATTAATTTAAATAACTATTCATATTTCGTGTTATGATATGTTCTTCTACAATAAAACATAAACAATTAAAATTAAAAATAAAATAATTAAAAATGAAATCGAAAATTGTTTTATAATCGAAAAAACAATTTTTTTAGAAATTAAAATTTTTTTACAGATAAATTCCGGTTTACTTTTAAATTGGTTTATAATCGAAAAAATAAAGCTAAACCATTACAACTCCGGTTTACAGTAAACCAAATCTAAAAAAAAACTAAACCTAAAAAAAAACAAAAAAGAGACTCCAGCCACCTCCTCCCCGCACCTTGCCCCTCCTCCAACAGCCATGAGCCTTGCCTCCTCAAGCCGCCACGAGACTTGCCTCCTCCACCTATCTTTACCAAAACCAAAAAAAATCAGATCTATAGTAGAGAAATAGAGAGACTGAAATATATTGATACGAGAGAGAGGGAGAAGCCGACCGTGGTGGTGGTGGGAGGACGGGATGACGACCGTGGTGGTGGTGGGATGGCGACCCTGGTGGTGGTGAGACAAGGAGGAGACGAGGTGGGAGAGAGATGGGAGAGATGAGAGAAAAACAGAGTGTGGAGAGAGATGGGAGAGATGAGAGATATGAGAGAGATTAGAGAGAAGAGGAAGACGAAGAGAGATTCATACAAAAAAAAAAAGAAAAAGAGAAGAGAATGAAGAAGATGTCGAGAGAGAGAGAGAGAGAGAGAGAGAGAGAGAGAGAGAGAGAGAGAGAGAGAGAGAGAGAGAGAGAGAGAGAGAGAGAGAGAGAGAGAGAGAGAGAGAGAGAGAGAGAGAGAGAGAGAGAGAGAGAGAATAAATCTCAACCATCATATCTAATTTAATCTAATAGCTTAGAAGTGTTATCCATGTACCTATAGTTTATAACTTAAGTTTAAAGTTTTAGTTTTTGAACATAATAAATTGATATCTATTTTAAGAATTGATGCTTAAATTTGAAAATATTAGATTAATTTCAAATATATGATTTGGACATAGAATTTAGGTTTAGAGTTTAGGGTTTGAAATATAGTGCCATGGCTTAGTTTTAAAATATAAAATTTATGTTTTGGAGTTTATAATTAATTAAATTTAGTGTTATGATATAAAGTTTGGAGTATAGGGTTTGGGATTTAGAGTGAAATTTGAGAATAAAATTTGAACAATTAGATTTATAATTTATGTGTAAAGATTTAGTGTTTAAGTTGAAAAATATTAGTTTTATTTTGTAGATTTATAATTTATGGTACAGTGCATAGGGTTTAAAGTATATTTGTTGTTTGTGGAATAGAGTTTAGAGTTTTAGAGTTTAGCTATAGGGTTTAGAATTTAAATTTTTAATTTAGGGGTTATAGGAGTTTATATATAAGCTTTGGCTTAGTTTTAAAATATAGTGCCATGGCTTAGTTTTAAAATATAAAATTTATGTTTTGGAGTTTATAATTAATTAAATTTAGTGTTATGATATAAAGTTTGGAGTATAGGGTTTGGGATTTAGATTGAAATTTGAGAATAAAATTTGAACAATTAGATTAATAATTTATGTGTAAAAATTTAGTGTTTAAATTGAAAAATATTAGTTTTATTTTGTAGATTTATAATTTATGGTACAGTGCATAGGGTTTAAAGTATATTTGTGGTTTGTGGAATAGAGTTTAGAGTTTTAGAGTTTAGCTATAGGGTTTAGAATTTAAATTTTTAATTTAGGGGCTATAGGAGTTTATATATAAGCTTTAGATTTATAATTTATGGTACATTACATAGGGTTTAAAGTATATTTGTAGTTTGTGAAATAGGGTTTAGAGTTTAATTTAGATATAGGTTTAGGGTTTCAACTTACCCACTGCATTTTGGGTATGATTTAGGGTTTGATTAAAGATTTAAAAAAATTGTTTAGAAATTTATATTTTAATATTAAGAAGATTAAATTTCGTGTCTAATATTAAGACTTGAAATTATAATATGAAAAGATTAGAGTTTTAAGGATTATCTTTAGAGTTTAGGGTTTAAAATCATGTCTAGGGTTTATGGGTTCAAATAGCATTTCTTAGCGTTAGAAAAATGCTATTATATGTCTTTTACAACATTACTGAATTCACTTAAATAATATCTTTGGCGTTTAAATCTTATTTACCGCTAAGTATTGACGGAATCGGTGATTTCATCTTTCCGCTCATTTAATTTTAAGAATAGTACTAATTAAATACTATCTTACGTTTTGTTCTATCATAGCGTTTATCTAATACTATTATATAATACGGAAAATTTTAAATCATCTATGGCAGCAGTTCAGTAAAACGAGCTATAACAATCTGCTATCAATGACGACTTTTTTATAGTGTATCCATGTGAAATAATCAAGAGAATGTCCACCAAAACAGATTGAGTAAAGCGTATGATAAAATGGAATGGATTATATTAGAACTGTTACACAAAAAGAGGCTTTTGGCAGTCTAGATTGACTGGATAATGTGTTGCATATATAACATCTGTCAAGTATCATGTTCTAATGAATGAACAGCCCATAGGTTATAGTGTCCCTGAGAGGCGATTGCGTTAAAGAGATTCATTGTCTCCTTTGATTTCTATTATATGCATAGATTTGCTTGTTAGCCTTCTTAATCATGCGGAGAATCAATGAAAGTTAATTAGATGGCGTGTGTCATGTGCTAGTCCTCTGATGTTACACCTTATTTTGGTTGATGGTAGCCTTTTCTTCTTTTACGGCAGAGACCATTGAATGTGATACAGTAATAAAAGCAGTTAATGTTATGGAAAAGCCTCGTGTCAGTGAACTTATTTTGACAAGTCTTCTTTTTTAATCTTTGGTAAGAGAGTGTCTCAGAATGTAAAGTAAATGATCAAAATCTCTTTGGGAATCAATAAAAAGGTGGGATGCGATACTACTTAGAAATTCCAAAAGATATTAGTATATCAAAACGTAATTTTTTTTCTCCTCAAAGATAGACTACAACATATAGTTAATGGATGGTCTGCTTGTTGGTTATCAAAAGCAGGGAAGGAGATTTTGATAAAATCCATCGCCCTAGCTCTTCCAGCCTATCTTACGTCCAGCCTCCGGCTCCCATTAGATACCTACGAAACTCTAGTAAGTACTATTGCACGATTATGGTGGAGTTCAAATCCACATAAAAGAGGGATGCATTGAAAAAAATGGGAAAATCTTTGCAGCCCAAAAGAGGAAGGTGGTTTTGGTTTCTGTAACCTTGATTTTAATATGGTATTGCTGGCCAAACAGCTGGGGCATCTGATTCAGTTCCCAGATTCTCTTCTTGCTAGAGTATTGCATGGAAAATATTATAGACTGAGTTTTTCTTTGCGATCAGTTGGTATAGATAGTCGTTCTTATGTATGGATAAGTTTACATGCTAGAATATTACTGACTCTTGGAATCCGTCAGAAATTGCATTTTGGAATTGAGATAAGAGCATGAGAGAATCTATTGATTCCTATGGTTCCTGTGATGCCCGCATGACCTGATGTTCCAGTAGTTCATCCAATAATGAAGGTGAGTGATTTTATTAATAATCAACCTTAAGAGTGAGATGTTGGGATATTAGAGAGCCTAGTTGTACCGAAGGATGTACAGCTTATTCAAAGTTTGGTCGTTAGCCAATATCATCGAGGTTATAAGTTTTGTTGGAGCTACAAAGAGTGGTAAATACACTGTAAAATCAGATTATTGGGTAATGAAAAATATTTTAAACCGTGAACCTGAGCTTAAGGTAGTTGAGCTTAGTATCACCAAGCTCCAAACATTTGCTTGAAAAATCAGTGCTCCTCATAAGATGTATCATCTTATATGAAAAATTGTAACAAGACATTTAACAGTGACAGGAAATCTGACACGTTGTTATATGCGATTTGATAATCATTGCCTTCGACATGGGGACAAAGATGAATCTGTTAATTATGTCATTTTGAATGTCCACCATCTTTACAGACTTCGACATTATCTTATATCTTCTTGCCTATTGCTTTTTCCCATTTGCAGTGTTTATATGAACTTGGACTAGCTTTTTAGGAGGAAAAAAACGATAGTTGGATTGAGATTCTTATCTGTGGATAATCTGGTATTTTTGAAAAAAATCGCAATGATAAATTAAAATAACACCTGATCCTATAGAGCTAGTAAGGCATGCAGAGGGTTAAATCAAGCATGATTTGAATCGAATGCAAAAGATATGGATGAGGGCAAACAATACATCATCATATGACATCTCAAGACTTTAGATTTTATAGCATATGTTTAGTAGACGGTTCATGTACTTCTAAGTCACAATTTAATGGATTTAAAACGATGTGGAAGAAGTCTTCACGATATGAGCAGTTTTTAGAATTAAAGAATTAAATGAAACACGTCTTATCCTTGCACACCAGTTATAATTACTTAACTGATCTATCGAAAGTATTTGATGATTTAAGACTAAACATCATGGCTAAGTTTTTCAGTGGAGTTGAGAGAGTTAGATATTCTAAAAGAACAGATTTTAACATTTTTGTTATAAAATAAAGGGGAAAAAGATATCTTATTCATAAACATATGATCCTTTTATATAGGGAATTACACCGTCATACTAATATGGAAATAGTACAAATTCTAAGTAAGAAAGGAAAAGGAAAACATACATAACCAGCCGGCTAGAACCAAATCATAAACCAACCGGCTACAACCAAATCATAAACCAGCCGGTTATTACATCCACTAATCTAATAGTTTATAACACTCCCCCTTGGATGTCATAACCATCTAGAGCTTGTGATACACTTTGCCAATATTGGTGTTGCCTCATTAAAACCTTACCAGTAAAACCCAATTGAGACAAAACCAGGTGAAGGAAAAAGAGTACAACATGTATCACTCCTCCTGATTTGTATCTCCATGTATGTTCTTCAAGTTGGCGCATGGACAATCCGATAGTTGAGCTTCATAGGCGCCAAGTATTGAACTGGTCCTTTAATTTGGCACGTCCCAAAATGATAGATAAGTTTCATGGACGTGGAGTTGGTGTATACATGGTGAAGAAGTCGGCTGGCATATTATATGACTGAACTTGTAGTACTTTGAGCTTCTTCATCCTTTTCCAAACGTGTATAACATGTTTGAGACCTTGTATGGATCAAATGTTATAACCTGCATTATTATCAAAACCAAGCAAACTTCTCTTTGGGTTTGGTTAGTATAAATCAATCTCAAACATTTAGTTCCTTTGAAGGTAACATAGGATGTATTAATCCTATCCCATTGCCTCATGTTCGGACATGCCAAATTTATCTAAGCAAGGTGCCAATATTACTTATGACAAGGGACGTGTATGTCTTTAGTTCCAATGCCTTATAGTCTAAATATATACATAAAACTATCCGACCTAGTATGGCTTGCCATATCAAGGCGCCAATTATATCAATATAGTGCACTTTTGGTTGGATGTGCATAAGCTTTAATGGTACTTATGTAAGGCCTTTCGTGGACCAAGTACATATGTCTTGTCCAATCTAAGGATCAAAAGGATCCGTGACCAAGCTTAGGGGTCCTCAAGACTATGTCTTTTCTTTAGACTAAGTAGGTCTGAGTCCAAGTCAAAACAGGACCTTACGACCATAGGACTTACAATGGTTTGTGTCCGGACCAATGTACAATTTCTTTGTCCTTCCTGTGACCAAATGGGTCTATGTCCGAGTAAGGGACTTTATAACTATGGGACCATGTAACCATACAATGGGCGAGTCTTATTCATATAAAACGTTTGAGTACCAATGGACCTTATAGGACTTACTCAATGGTCCATGCTAATCATTTTAGCACCTTTCTATTTATGCCTTTGATCACAAGGATTTCATCTTTAAGATACTCAATTTGAAGTTCCAAACAATCTTTGTTTGTCCCAAAACTTAGTCTTTCCTAAATATTTCATTTCAAACTCTTTCTTTAGATATTTATTTGGAAAATGTCTCTCCAAAGGTTCCTAGGATATTCTTAGATCATTAACATATTTTGTACAAGTTTGTTCTCGAGAACTTGTTGCATTTGGCAACTCAATACCCTGTGGGACTTATATATATATTCATTATCCAGTGGACTTATATAAGTAGGCGGTTTTTACATCCATGAACCGCAAGTATAAGTTTCTTTCTTATGTGCCAGACTTATCTAGGTATCTCAACGTTTGTTGCATCCACCACAAGGAGCATATCTCGTTATAATTGATTCCTGATCTTTGTGAGAATCCTTGTGCATATGACCATGCCTTATATCATGCATATGGTCGTGCCTTATATCAAGCATATCTCGCCATGTTCATTTCTTTCACAAAGATTTATTTCTGTCCAACTGGTTTAACATCTAGAGGTGTCCAAACTTATGGGACCAATCCTGTCTTTTCTTAATAAGTTTAACTCCACGTCTTCTTTCCATATGATCTTATTCTTATTGTTGAGTGCGCTCATATATAGACGTGGGTTCATGATCCTCATTCATTTCATAATCTCAAGTGCTATATTGCATGCATAGTATTAGTATATCATTGATGTCGAGTACTCTTTTGTTCCATTGTGTCCTAGACATGACTTAACTTATTGAGGTTTCATTATGACCTTCAGTACCCTGATGCTAGGCGTCCCAAGCATCATTCTAGGCACCTTAGGTACAACCTCATCCATGGCCATGGCTTTTAAGTTTATACATCTTATGATTGATTATGTCTAGGAGTCCCTCATCCACATATTAGTACCTTTCTTTAATATCCGAGGGATCTTATCTTTAGAACTCATTGGTCTATCATATCTTAGACTCAGTAGCAACTTGATTGTGTTCTCTTGAACATCAATTCGAATTTTGCATTCATAGCTGGTATAGATGACTTAGTCATTATATTCGGGTTTGCATTGGAATCTGGCAATTTGTTTAAAATAGCTTTTGTATAATCTTTTGGACTTCTAGATCTCACTCTAGAGTCCGAGGATCTTGCCAAAATAAGGATGTTTGATTCCATGTAATTTTCTTTTACCCAGCTATTTCTTTTTCTCCCCTTAATGTTGGATGTTCGGATTCACTGAAGTGACTATCTGTGTACCTGGCCTTTAAATCAGATCATCCGTGGTTGGCTCAAGGTACTTAAAAACGTGGGGAAATCATATTAAGTCATATCCAACATATATTCCCATCCTCCCATCTTATATCTCTGTGGTGGAGCTATTGGATTCATAAACAGCACATCCATATATCTTAAGATGGGATATGTTATGTCTGGCTCTTGACCCGTTAGTACTTGCGATGGGGTATCTATGTTCACTTAGATCTGTGTGTATGTCCATGTGCCAAGGAGTGGTTTATACTTACCCCCATGGACATACCATACTTAATAAATGATTTGGGATGTGAACATATCAAGACATACAGTCTTTTAGGCGATTTCAATGAACTCTTTTTCTTTGCCATTAGTTTCATCTATGTTTACTTCTTGTCTTTGTCCATTATTTGTGTATGTCCACGTCCATATTTCTGCCATGAGATGTTTTATACTTACCCGATGGACATATAGTGGTTATTAAACATTTGGTACGTGACCTCTTTGACATATAGTCATTTGGACGTTTTGAAGTAACATATTTCCTTTGCCTCTAGTTTCATCCAGATGAGGATTGTCTATCTTTATTTCTTGTGGACTCATTGACACGTCCATATTGTGTATGTCCATGTGTCATGGAGGGCTTAACAATTACCCCCATGGACATGTCATATTTATCGAACGCTTGGACGTGAACTCATTAGCTTTTATCAAGACATGTAGTCTTTGCCACTTTCTTATTTCTTTGGGCGATTTCTCTTAAAGAAATTCTTTGTCCTCTCTTGCCCACAGTTTCAATATGAAACCATCCATTCTTTCATTTAGACAAATGAGTATTGTACCATAATCTCTGATGGTACACGGCCTCTATGTGAATACAATGCACACAGTTTCTATTAAGGATACAATGCACCATCTATTTCTAGATGTGTACCCTTGAGGCCATAGGATATAAGTTTGGCCATGGCATTTGTTTCTTAAGATGTTTTGGCTTGATCCACTATACACCATAATGATATTCACAAAAATGGACGTTTTGTTTTAGAGATAAAAGCTTTCATTCATTCAAAGATAGAAAACAAAGAAATGAAACAAGTTCAAAAGGAAAACGAGAGATCGTGAAAACTAAGTAAAGACACTAAGTGTTTTGATATCGAAGCAACTGGGCTCATTAGGCAATCTGAAGTTTCAAACTCCATAAGATCGTTTTTCTTTTCATATTCCGTTGGATCATTTTTTTTATTATGATCCATCCAATCATCTTTGTCTTGATCCATAAGATCATTTTTATAAACCATATGAGCCTTTTTTTCTTTTACACTTTCTTGATAGAGCTCAATTAGATGATTGGGAGTTCTACTTGTCTTAGCCCAACGGTTACTCGTTCCACACCTATAGCACACTGACTTGGACGTGCCTCTTCTAAATCCAAAATTGGACTGATGGTCACGTCCATAAGGGTTCCATCTTGAACCCCGGCCATGGTTTCTTCTACCACGGCCTTGTCCATGCCATCTGCCACGCTCATAACTTCTTTGGCTATCATGGACATTGTTTGTTTCCTTATTTGACTTTTTCCCTAGGTGTGTATTTGGTAATGGAGTTGATCCCGGAGATCTCATTTCACTATCTTTTATTAGCAACTCATCGTTTTGCTCAGCTTGCAATAAACATGACATGAGAGATGCATAAGTAGTGAAGCCCTTTTTACGGTATCGTTGTTGTAACAACATATTGGTGGAGTCAAAGGTGGAGAATGTCTTCTCCAACATATCTTTATCATTCACTTCCTCACCATATAGCTTCATTTCGAAAAACTATCTTAAGTAGCACCGAGTTATACTCGTCCATGGACTTATAGTCCTGGATTATGAGATTCCTCCAATCATATAGAGCCTTTGGAAGAATCACCATTCTTTGGTGATCAGATCTAATCTTTAGCTCTTTCCAAAGCTCTAAGGGATCAATGGTTAGATATTGATTATTTATATTCGACATCTGAAAACATGTGTTTTACAAGTTGGATCCTTAGAACATGTTCTGAGGAACAAGTTTTAGATTATCCAGAAATTCATCTAGTCGGTTAATGGTCGAGTGGTGCATCCAGACATCTTGTCCGGACTGTTAGCATTGTGTCCGGTTCTTAGAACATGGACCCGGACGTGTATACGGGTATACATCCGGCTCTTAGGGTATAAGAGATAGGGTTAGAACCGGATGATGGATTGAGTAATTTAGGAGTGTGTCCAGTTGTTAGAAACAAGATCGGTCGAGCCATTTTGGGCTTAGTTGAATTTTGCATCCGGACCATATGTCCGAATGGGTGATCAAAGGTTTATGTTTTCAAGTAAGTTTAGACAATGATCATAAAACTCAATCGACCCATACCCTTATAACCTATCGATCATGTATAAAGCAATGCTAACAATCTTATATACTCAATCAATTCTAATCAACCTAATAATGCGATTTATCAAGATTTCTTTTCAAAGATTTTAGTAAGTTGATTGAATTTATAAAAACAATATGAACTCGAAATATCAATCTTAGCAATCGGATTTAATCGGTTTCAATTTTCAAGTATGTGATTTTATCAATTCAAATTCAAATCGGTTTCTAAACAATTGACAATCAATCAATCTATCAACTTAATCTTTTCAATATGGCTGAATCAAAACAATCAAACAATTTCAAACAGATTCAAAACCAATTTTTTTTTTTTTTAATTTTAGGGTTTTAGAATCGGTTTTACATGATATGCGGATTGCATATATGTGGTTTAAGGGTTTGATGTTTTAGGGATTTTGATTTGATTATAGATCAAGGGAGTTTTAAACACACGATATGATCATTGGATCATAGGTTTTGAGATTCAAAAACCGATTAGGGTTTTGATTTTAATTGATCAAATCAATCTCGATTTAGGAAAGAAGAATTCATGCTTCTAGCAACTTAGCAACCATTGATCTATCAACCTAAATAAGCAATCGATCTAATCCAAAACCTAGTTCCTTATTAATTAGGGTTTTGATCGAACTTATATGAGCTTCGATTTACTCAATGGGGATTTGATCTATTATCCTAGATTAGGGTTTATCAATTCATTATTTTTATGGTTCAAATCCTTATCAAGCAACCGTATTCGATGTGGGTTATGTTTTAGGATTTTGAATTACCTTAACCTCAAGTAGGGTTGAATGGATCACCGAGAGAGAAGAACCGCGAGTTGATTGTTGCTGAAGTCGCGAGCTGGAATGAGCTTGAGATCGTCCGTCGCGAACGAAATCGGATTTGGTTTCCAAAGCAAATCGTGCGCACTGTATCTGTGTGTGAGGGCGCGTCAGTGGTCTGATAGACAAGCGGTTTGCAATGACGGATTCGTCTCGGCGAGGGCTTCGATTTGATATATTGATCGTTTTCTGGGTTCTCACGGTCTGAGAGAACGGCCTCTTTGAAGTTCCGAGGCAGATTTCTTTGCGTTTTGGGTTTGATGATTTTTGGGTAAGTTGAAGAATATTTTGTATGAGAGAACGGCCTCTTTGAAGTTCCGAGGCAGATTTCTTTGCGTTTTGGGTTTGATGATTTTTGGGTGAGTTGAAGAATATTTCGTGGGGCTTAGAGCTAGTGACTATCGTGCTGATAACGTGTTATAAAATAAAGGGGAAAAATATATCTTATTCATAAATATATTATCCCTTTATATAGGGAATTACACCGTTATAGTAATATGAAAATAGTACAAATTCTAAGTAAGAAACGAAAAGGAAAACATACATAACCAGCCGGCTATAACCAAATCATAAACCAGCCGGTTATTACATCCACTAATCTAATGGTTTATAACAATTTTCCATTATTTTTGAGCGGAAAGCTACACGGTCGATTCATTAACTAAGATTGCACATGTTTAGTCACAAATTTACTTTGTTGGTTGTTTTATTCTGATCAAAAATTTTAAATTAAATCTTGTTTGCATAATTTTGATCAAAAAAAAAAAAAAATCTTGTTTCAAGAATAGAAAAACATTTTGATGTTAAAAACATAATTTATAGGAAGTAATTCTTATAATTTACTAACAAGTCGCTTTGCTTTATTCTTCTTCTAGATGCAAAGCTCAATCTAACCAGACACAACCAAAACCCTAAATTGCGGCTGTATCTTAGTCTTGTTTACCCAGCCCTAATTTCTCACTGAAATGCTTCCAACTATATCTGAGATTTGAATCGATCACTTTCGATCTGCTCATTTCCTTAGCAGAGATCGAGAGCTTAATGGTCATGGCCAGGTCGAACCATCATAACAGATTTCCTCTTCGAGAACGGGTCTGTTTCTTCTTCCTTTTTTAACTACGAGAATCTGTAATTCTGCGGCTTAGATCCTGGTGCAATCGCTCTATCTAAAATCGATGAAAGGAAGCTTTCTTTAGTCAGAGACACTTTTTGATTTAGGGTTTTAGTTCCACGATCTGTTCTCGAGCTCTATCTCCAAGTTGTTGTGTGGACCAATTTTTGATGTAGACACTTCGTTTTGGACCCTTCGTGGAGAAAGTCCTTGTAATATTAATTTCTTCAGAATCTTTGATTAGTTTATCATGCTAAAGCCTGTTTTCGCTGATTTAGGTTCACAATTTAGTAATTAATGCTCATGTTTCACAGAGGAAGGGGTGGGTTGGATGTTTCAAAGGGTTGTCTTGTTTCGGTTCAAAGAAAGGAGAGAGACGAATCGTGCCTGCTTCACGAATGCCTGAAGGGAATACTGCTCAATCTAATCAACCTCAAACAACAACGGGATTATTGAGTAATCACACTACTACAGCAATGCTTGCTCCACCTTCCTCTCCAGCTTCTTTCTCACACTCTCCTGCTCCTTCCATAGCTCAGTCCCCGAACTGCCTGCTTTCCTTATCTGCTAACTCTCCCGGAGGTCCTTCCTCCGCCATCTTTGCAACTGGGCCTTATGCTCACGAGACACAGTTGGTTTCACCACCGGTTTTCTCAACTTTTACCACTGAGCCATCTACTGCGCCTTTGACACCTCCTCCCGAGTTAGCCCATCTCACCACTCCTTCTTCGCCTGATGTACCCTACGCCCGGTTCTTGACAGGGAAAGCCGATTGTATTTCTGGCAGTCCTGCAAGCAGTTTCAGATCAGGAGATGTTTCATCTTTTCCCGAACGTGAGTTCTCTCCGCGCTGGGATCCTGGGGCTTCTCCAAGAACAGTCAAATGTTCGAGGGGCGACTCTAGTTATGCACAAACACCTGAGACGAACACTACTCCAAAGGCGTCTCAAGGTTCAAATTTCTTCTGCCCTGCAACGTTTGCTCGTTACTATCTTGACCATGATGCTCCGTTTTCTCATGCTGGTGGAAGACTGAGCGTTTCGAAAGATACGGATGTTTACCCAACTAACAGAAATGGTCAACGCATTTCCAAGCAAGATATGGAAGAACTTGAAGCGTACAGAGCTTCCTTTGGTTTCAGCTCAGATGATGTCATCTCTACAAGCCAATATGTGGAGTTAACCCATGTTCAGGATGACTCTTTGAGGCCTCGTAGTACCTTGGATACGTCAAAAGATGAAGGGATTAATTTGTATGGTGCAGGGGAAGCTAGCTTTAACCTGCAAAAAAGTGGTAACTTACAAGACCCGCTCGAGATGCACAATGGTAATATATATCACACACTTGTTGAGTTTAGAAACTTACGGTTTAAGGCATATGGTGGTGATATTTTCCCTGTATGGGGACTCTGTATTGGCTCTCTTGATGCTGAGTTTGTTTGTTATATGAAAGCAGATCATATGCGGAGATCAAGCACGCCGGGTAATAGAGGTCAAGCAAAGACAAGCAGAAAGTACAAGACGGGTCTGTGCAGTTCGGATGCAGAAATCGATTACAGAAGAAGTGGACGATGCTTGGGGGAAGGCAAAGGAGATTTTGCTTGCCATGACTAAGAAACCCTTCTTACTGATCTGTAGAGTTTAGTTTTACTTTCGTTCTTTTGGGTTATGTTCTGTGTGGTTTTTAATTATTGTTTTGTATATTAAATATTTATATACATAAAGTATACGTGTAATGCCTAACAAGTTCTTTTTTTCTATTACTCAAGACTGTTTTGTTTTTGGGTATGTTATCTGACTAGTTATGAATCAAGTTTCGGTCAGGAATTGTATTCAGCAGGTGCGACATGATGACAACGGAAATTGTTCAAAGAGAAGGGAACGGGTTTTCTCTTTATTTTTAGTTGCAAACAAGTTTCGTTTATTGATAATCCAAATACAGTAATCTCTTTGACTCTGATATTATCGATAGAGCAATACAAACAGTAAGTAATCTCTTTGACTATTATCAATTGATAATCCAAATACATTTATTGATAATCCAAATACAATTTTTTAACTTTTTATCTTTAAATATTATTATAGATTAATGATAATCAAATGTATAATCCATTCTATCAAACTGTGTAGAAATGGAATATGTTTGTTTAAACATACTTTTACAATTAAAATATAGTAAAAATTCTATAACTTAATAATATTGAAACTATAATATTTTATTAATCTATAAAATTATTAATTTACAAAAAGTTTCATTTTCTGGATTTCTCTTTTAGTTTAGAATCTATAAATTAATAATGTTGAGCTAAATATTACAAATATTTGTCTGATCTCAAAGAAAGAGAGACTCACAATGATGACGGAACTACGGCCAATAAGTCTTTATAATGTAGGATACAAGATAATTTCGAAGGTATTATGTTAGAGTTTGAAAATCTGTCATCCCTCATTATTTTAGAAACACAATCAGCCTTTTTACCTGTCAAATTGATCTCGGACAATATCCTATAGCACAGAACTGTTTCATGGATTGAGAACTAACAAGCCGTGTCAAAGCAAGTTCATGGTAATAAAAACGGATATAAGTAAAGCATATGATAGGGTGGAGTGGGATTTTATTTCAGGCTTTACTACAAAAGATGGGATTTGATTCACGATAAATTAAATTAAGGATAGAATGTATATCATCATCCAGTATAGAGTTTATTAAATGGTCAACCAAAAGGACAGATAATACCACAGCAAGGTTTGCGACAAGAGGATCCCTTTATCTTCTTATCTATTTATCATGTGTATAGGAAGTCTTAATAGCCAACATTAAAATGGCAGAGAGAGATAAACAATTAAGTGTATAAAAGTTTCAAGGGCGTGTCCAGCAATATCACATTTTCTCTTCGCAAATAATCACAAAGAAGGAATATCAAACAATACCTAGAATTTTAAAGGATTATGACGCAGTTCTGGGTCAGTTGATAAATTTTCAAAAGTCTTTTATCTAGTTTTAACATAAGATTGGTGAGCCCATTCGCCAGGAATTACGAGATATTTTAGGGATAGAGAATATAGGTGTTATTGGGATATATTTGGGAATGTCGGAGAACCTGGGGGGGGGGATTGAAGACACAAGTATTTGGTTTCATACAAGAAATGCTAAATAATCGGGTAAATGGATGAATATTCAAAATTTTTCACTAAGGGAGAGAAGGAGGTTATTATAAAGTCAGTGGTTACAGCTCTACCAAATCATGTGATGTCTTGCTATCACTTACAAAAGACAGTAACGAAGAAGTTAACGAGTGATATGGCACAATTCTGGTGGAGTCTAGGGGAAGCACACAAGGCATGCATTAGAAGTCATGGGACAAATTGTAAGACCCAAACCCGGCCAGCTAGGCCGCGGTCGACGCCTCACGTCGCTCGGTCCACACACTGACCGAACCTCTCAATTTTTCGCACTTTATCTGTACTTTCGCCTAAGGGCGAAGTCTATCTTAGATCTTAGCTTAAGACTACCTTAGTCATTCCCTAGCCTAGATCCTTTAAACTTATGCACAGCAGAATATTCTCTACTTAACCATTGGTCTAAAACCAATCTAACACTTGTCAGGTCGAATCACCTTAGCCATGGTCAGTGTACACAACTACTACCAGCCCCAAGGTTGATCCTGAACCTAATTCAAGTCATACAATCCGAGGTTCCATTCCCCTAAACACTTCTATCTAGATCTAAGCAAGAATTGTTAGATCTTACCTTTGCCGCATCCACGGAGCATGTTAGCTCATTGTCTCAGCTGTCTTAGCTAGCTCATCCAGCTAGCTGAGCTGAACCGCTTCACTTGAGGTTCCCTACTCTCTTCCAGCTGATCGAGCTGTGAGGTACCTTTGCCCAGCTTCCCGTCCACTCGTCCAACTCTCTTATACCTTCATAAACTCTTTCCTTTGGTACTTTGTCATTCAGCCAACCATCCCCACAGACCAAGTACCTTTGGGAAGTCTTCAGCTGCAAAAACGACCTCAAGCAAACATGCTCCAAAAATTAATTAAAATTCATGAAAACTCCTGATAAATCTCAACTAAGAGATTCCCATAATCAGAATCCAATGAATCGACCCAGACCATATGGATTCTGATCATGATCTGTCCAACCGGTCAAAGTTGACATCATCAAATCAATTCCTAAAAACTAAATAAAATTCATGATAATTCATGACAAATCCTCAAAGTAGGATTCCCATCATCAGAATCCGACCCAGAGGTCCAGATCATGTGAAACCCGACTTTGGGCAGTCCGGCCGATGGCCAAGGACTATCTCACCTCCTGAACCGGCCAAGGCCAAGGTTCGGTGCCTCCATGTCTAAACAACAGAGCATTGGATTAATAAGGCCCACCATATCCTGAGTCAATCAACCAACCACCCCACATGACTCAGAGCTGATGAGTCTTCATACTTGCCTAATCGGCCATGGAACTATGTCCCACTCGAACCGATCAGTCTTGCTCATACATCTGATGCATCCTTTGATCAACTAGCTCAGACACCTTGATCCATCAACCAAGGATCAGGTCGTCCTTACTCTCCCATGATAAAATAACACACAGCCTTCCTAGCATAATCACACCAGCTCAATACTTATGGTCCACGCCACTTAGTATTAGCCCCACTCTTCTCCATGGCTCTTAGCCAATCCTTTGCACATAGCTTACCAACACCAAGGTTGATAACTAGAATTCCCTATGATCCCATTACCTCATTGCCACGGCCTGAATCCATTGGTAATGAAAAACCATATATCCGGTTCACTCATGAACCACCATGAATCACTAACCGATGCATAGCCTCTAATTACCATCCCACCTAGATGAATTAGATCCACTATGATCCGCCCCTCTCCTGAAGGTCCTGTATCCCTGCAATATATCATAATATATGGTGTCCAAGGGCGTGCCATACTTGGCCTCATTCGCACCTCAAGAGACATAAACATAAATCGGAAAGTAAACATAAATCTGTTACCTTATACTTGATCTTATTAGATCATGTGCTTCCCATATCAGGTTCGGCCAAGCCCCACCAAGGCATTCCTCTATCAAGCGTTATCATATACTTCCAGTATTGATAAGATCTCTCCGAGGGTCGCACCAATATCCTTTCCCTTGATCCTCCATGAAACCGCTTCTTCACTGCATCCACCTTCAAGGCTGTTTGTGCCTTTGAGAGTGGAGTCCGGCATTCTCCATTCTCTTCTGACCATTTGCGTGTGACCCCAAGACACATAGGAAGCCTAGGGTGTGTTCATCCAGGATCAAACACCACCCAAGGGTCGTGCATCACTTCCCCCTTCAATGCTCATGAAACTGCCTTTCTACACACATCTACCTTCAAGACTGTCTAAACCATTAGAAATGAGATCCGGTCTCCTACCTTCTCTCCAGGATATCTGCGTGTGTACTATGGATGTATAGGAAGTCCATATCGTGGCAAACATCAATAAAAACTCACCAGAGGTCATTTATAACCTTCTCTATGATTGCCCATCAAAACTGCCTCTTTACTACCTTTGAATGCATCTCTGTCTTCGATTGTTGAATCCGACCATCTCTCATTTTCTCTCTGTATTTCTTTGTGTTTCAGGGTGTAGGAATAAGCCCTGGCGTGCCTGAATAGGCACGACCTTGCCTTGTATTTATAGAAGAAGGGGCAGTTACCTTTCCAAAAGTTGCACCCTTTCGGTTTCATTTCTGCCTTTGATTTCATCAATGGTCCAGATCACATCCATTCGCCTATGGCAGTTACCAGGATGTCCTGGGCTTGTCAAACAATTCCTGGACATGTCCAAAACAAGTCCAAACTGAATGTCAAGCCACCGGCCCAACCCCAAGAACCCACCGGCGCATCGCCATCATTGACCAACCAATCGGCCCGGTAACTGCCCGAACCCGACCCAATGGTCCGAGCTTCCAACACTCCATCTAGCTGAGTTGAGCTGATCCCCAGCTGACCCAGCTGACTGAGCTAGTAATCCAGCTACTAGAGCGGAACTACACTTAAGTGAGGTACACTGAGCTGCACTATACTTCACCTAGCTGGTCGAGCTTGCTTACCGCATCGCCCAGCTGCCATACACTTTATACAGCTCCTTTATACTTGTCTCCTTCTTGATTTAGCTATGTATCAGCTTCATGATGCCCTTAACCTTCATTTCAGGCCATGGTACACTTGTCTTTAGGTCATATGACCTAACTGGTGCATGTCCTCGCCCCACGGCCTATCCCAACGACCCTAGCCAGGATCGGGGATGCTACAAGTCTCCCCCACTTGCGATGGATTCGTCCTCGAATCCAGTGGTGCTGGCGTCTTATCTCATGACAAAGGTTCCATCGAACTCTTTTGCATCCTGCACATGGAACATTTTCAATTGGTTCTTACTAACCAATTTATTTTACCTTTTCCTCCTTGTTCATTTTCACTGATCACACCTTTGATCAATCATATGAACAAGTCTCCCCCACTTGGACAGAACGCCCTTGAATCCGAACCAAGTGGTCTTTTCTGCCTTCTGAACATGGCACCATAGCAGACCGGTGTCACCAGACCCAACTTTCTAGGTTGCAGTCTTAGTATTCACCAAGTCTATTCTTCTCTGACCCTAGTCCACTACTAGATCATATTCAGTCCCTAAGAACTTACTGCATACCCGAGTCTTAGTAGATTTATCCAATCTCTAAGCCACTTGATGTATCAGTCAAGTCTTAATGAACTCGTTCCAATCTTTAGGCCGCTCGTTGTACCACGAGTCCTAACAGATTGTTCTGTTTCTTTATGTCCTCTACAGACATCAAGGGTTCATGATCCCAGCCACATCGTACTGGTTCATCCCTTAACCGACCACAGCCTTTTCCAGCTTGGCCGTATTGCGATCTTAGTCCCTACTAGACTAAACCGCCTTATACTTGACTTCTGTCCATTACCAGACATTGTCATAGTTTGATCCTCGTCCACTCATGGACTTGATCACATTCCGGTCCAGGTCCACTCTGGGACTCGACCGTCATATTCCAACCATAGGTCCATATCCGACTAGGTTGTGCTGCGACCCTCGTCCATCACTGGACTTGGTTGACTTCAACTCAGCCATTTCAGATGGTTCCATACAATACGGACTTTTGGACCTTGGGATCGTTCCCGGTTCTATTTCGATCATGAATGGGTCAGCCCTGTCAGGGGGCACACCCTGCAGCGCCCGAAACACATCCTTGAACTCTTGAACCAACCTAATCCCGTCCGGGCCACCACCCCCTTCGACCTCCTTAGTGTAAATGTTTGCCAACCAGGCCTCAGAACCATTCCCAGCATCTTGTCCACCAGGACCGCTGAGACCACTAAGCATCCAGAGGTCGGACAAATATCAAGGAACCTGATCGGGGGTCCACACCCACTCTCAAACTGCACACGCCCACAGTGGCAGTCTAAGGTGGCCCGATTCTGTCCTAACCATTACCCTGGAACCTGATCGGGGGTCTACACCCACTATCAAACTGCACCCTTCCCGGGTGACAGTCTAAGGTGGCCCGATTCTTTCCAAGCCAATCCATGACCAAGATCACTTCATGATTCTTGAGGCATACCACAAACAGATCCACGGGCGGCGCCCTTCCTTGGATCATCACTGGGATGTCCCTAACCAGGCCTCGTGAATGCTTTACTCGGCCTTCGGCTGCACTCACTAATACCGGGATCATCCCTTTCCCCAATAAAAACAATCCCTTTCCGATCATATCTGGACTCACGAACGGTGTGTAGCTCCAGTATCGAAAAGTACGTGTGTTTCCACACCACCGATCATTAAGTACTTAGATGAGTAGGATATCGTTTTAATCACATATTTGGAAAACGTCCCGTACCATTCTCCAATGTGTCACACTCCTGCGCAAGAGTGTTCATAATATACTGTGGGAACCAGAATTCATACCGTCGAGTTTTGTTAATCGGAGGAAAGCCAAGTTAACCTAGCCTTCCCTGAATGTCCCGGTTATCTGCTGGGCCACACACAACACAATCAATATGGTAGAAAATAAGAAATAGTAAATCGTAAAAGAGAGAACAAAAAGATCTTATTTCCGAATTCGCGTTTGAGCGTGAACAACAGGCAGGATCCTAGGCCACGAGAGCTGTCGGTACGTTCGCTAGTCTATCCACCTAAGTTCTAACCTAGTTGAGTCGCAGCTCGATAGTAAAAATAGAAAAATGCTGAAGTTGCTCTAAATGCTAAGTTTACTCTCAGAAAGCTCTCTCCTCCTCCTCCTCCTCGCCCCAAGCTCTCCTTATATACTCCCTTCTAGGTCGGTTTACTCTCTTTGGGCCAGATTTGTCGCGAGGCGGGCTTTTCCATTTTTCGTCGTCTCTCGTGATTATCTTCGGAAACCTGACATTTATCTTCGGAACTTCATATTTATCTTTCGGAAACTTGACATTTATCCTTTCCTGCAAAATAAAAATAGACCGTCATACCAGCCTTGGGCTTAGTCTCGTTTCAAAATCGTAAGTGGGCCGTCTAGCCGTGATCCGGGCCACTTAGGGCCGTTTTCGGACTGTAGACGTTTTTTCTACGATTTCTTGTGAGAGATCACTCTCGGCTTTGACGTTGGTCTTTACGGATGGATTCCTGCTCTTCGTATAGTTAGGACGTCCGGTGTTCAAGCTGACCACGTCCGTCGTATACGATTAGTGAGAACCCATCTCGACGGTTTGAATCTTTCATAACTTTTTCCGAAATCCTTCTTCGATAATCTCGAGTGAGATGGAACATGAGTGTTGTGTCCATGGACCTGATGATCGAGCTATCGAAACTTGGACGAGGAGGCACGGTTTCGGGACGGGACAGTCCTTGCTATAGGATGGGACGGCCTTGGCACGAGCCGTCCTCGCCACGGGCGAGATGACCTCGGCGCAACCCGTCCTCGCCCACGGGCGAGGTGGCCTCGGCCCGGCCGGTCCTAGCCCACGGGCGAGGTAGCCTTGGTATGCCTCGTCCGTGCCGACGGGCGAGGTGGCCTTGGCCCGGCCGGTCCTCGCCCACGGGCGAGGTGGCCTCGGTAAGCCTCGTCCTCGCCCACGGGCGAGGTGGCCTAGGCCCGGCCGGTCCTCGCCCTCGGGCGAGGTGGCCTCGGTGCGCTTCGTCCTCGCCCACGAGCGAGGTGGCCTCAGCCCGGCTGGTCCTCGCCCACGGGCGAGGTGACCTCGGAGCTGCTCGTCCTCGCCCACGGGCGAGGTGGCCTCAGCCCGGCCCGTCCTCGCCCATGGGCGAGGTTGCCTCAGCCCAGCCCGTCCTCGCCCACGGGCGAGGTGGCCTTGGTGCGGCTCGTCCTCGCCCACGGGCGAGGTGGCCTCGGCCCGGCCGGTCCTCGCCCACGGGCGAGGTGGCCTCGATGCGACTCGTCATCGCCCACGGGCGAGGTGGCGTCGGCCCGGCCGGTCCTCGCCCATGGGCGAGGTGGCCTCGGTGCTGCTCGTCCTCGCCCACGGGCGAGGTGGCCTCGGCCCGACCGGTCCTTTCCCACGAGCGAGGTGGCCTCGGCCCAACCGGTCCTCGCCCACGGGCGAGGTGGTATGTCCGTCCGATTCATACTTGCTTTTGTTTGAGATCTCATCTGGACTTAATGAATTCTTGATATTCTTTAACTCGTGTTCGCGGAAAACCGTCTTTTATTCTTTCAACCTTATTCAGGGAACGTTTGGTTTTCAAAGATTAAACCGGAGTTGGTTTTCCGAGAGCTTTCGGGCATCGATTCCGTCGTGATCACTTTTGACCCCAACAGTTAGACCCCCAGCTAGCTACGATCCGTGGACCTGAGTGTTAGGTCCTAGCTTGCGGTATGACTCATCTAGGTAGAGTTAGACGTAATCGTTGGCCGAAAGTTCGAGAGTGAATAGTAACTTTTTCTTCTTATATATGGGTGGAGTAAGTTTTTGCTCATTTTACTCCACAAGAAAAATCTCTTCAAAGTGAAATCTTCTCTCATACTCTCTCCCTTTACTTTTGTGTTTGAGATGACTTCAAGGAGGAGATCCTCGAGGAAACAGACTTCCCCCCAATCCTCTTCGGACAATATTCGCGTTGAAGAGGAGATTGTTCCCAAAGAGGAATTCGAAGTCGAGCAAGATGAGAAAGAGGCGTTCTTGGAGGCTTTGTGTAGCAGGCTACCTCATCCGCCGGAAGTCTTTTACCCTATCAGGCCTGCGACGCAGCCCAATACTAACCTTTCGGGCAGAACCTCCCTGTGTATCTTAAAACTCTCCGAGAGTTCTTCAGAGTTCCGAAGGAGGTGATATTCCGGATTCCTGCCCCCGGGGAGAGTGCGGAGGATCCTCCGAAGGGATTTTTCACATGCTACGAATCTTTCCTGACACGCTGTCATTTGTGGTTCCCGATCCTTGAGGCTATCGTTCGCGCACTGGACCGTTTCGAGCTGTCGATCAATCAGCTGAACATTGCGGCGCTGCAGCACCTTCTCGGCGTGTTGATCTTGAGTTACGAGCTCGGAATGGACCTCAGCCCCAAAGACTTTGAAGGATTGTGGTCGGCACGGAAGACCCCGATTGGCCACTCGTACCGCTTGGCTCCCAAGAAACACATGTCGATAATCCGGGGACATGCCTCTCATATGAAGGGATAGTTCGAGTGTTTCTTCTACGTCCGAATTGATGGTGCTTCCGTCGAAGAAAGCTGTCTCCCTTTGTTTCGTAGCGAATGGAACTTCCGTCACGGTACCATGTTTCGAAATTTGGTTTTTACAGATTCTCGGAATCATCTGACGCCGTTTTTTTTTTACTTTGCAGCGAACAGCATTCTCCCGGCGACCCCTAGGGATCTGTGTGCTAAGCGCGATCTTCTCCACAACGGTCCTTTCTTTTGGGACTCCTTCACCCTGGACAGGATCCGCGACGCGGTGGCGCTTCATCGATCGCGAGGAATCGGACGAACCTTAGGCGTGTCGGACGATGACAAAGCAAATCCCGACGTAGTCCCTGTTCAGGGGGAGAGGCCTCGGGAAGATGAGGGAACCGCTTTCGATTATAGGAATTTCGTGTCGGAGGACCTTCCGCTACCCGGATGGGCTCCAGGGTTTGCCCCGGGTGATGGAAGCGGGACTAGCGAGGCTCCTCTTCCGGACGACTTCTTTTCTAACCTTCCTCGTGGTTTCACTTCTCCCCCCTCGCTGGAAGAAGCATCGAGAGTAAGAGTGATCGCGGAAGGTTCTCGACTAATCAACGAGGTTTGGTTCCCGATAATCTTTTGTTCATTAAGCACTGGTTTGCGGTTTCCGGAATTGATCTCTGGTCTTTGCAGGCAATGCGGGTTTTCAACGCGGCGCTCGATGGAGGTTTCAGGGAGGCGCGTCTTTCGCATTTCAAAGCCGAGGAGATCGAGAGGAAATTTGTCCGTCTCCAGAATAAAGTTGCGGAAAAAGATCGTAAGCAGGCTGAGTCCAATGCCCGAGCTCTCCGTCGTGCGGAGAGGAGAGGGAAAAAAGTGGTTGCTGCTGAGCTAGCAAGGAGGGCCTCGCTGTTCGATGCTGAGTTCAAGAGTTTCAAGGATGCTCAGGATTCCGTGGGTGACTTCCGCGAGTGTCGCGGCTCGGTTGGTACCCTTTGGAAATCGCAGGATTCCGACTTCTCCTTTCTCTCCGAGGTAGCCGAGATGTCCGGCCTTATAGAAGGGTTTGCCCATGCTGAGTCGATGGTTCCTCTGATCGAGGGGAGGATCCGGGAACTCTGGGATCCAATTGTGGTTTCGGAGGACACAGCGGAGGCGGAAGCCGGTGCTGCGGACGAGGAGGGAGAGGTCGATCAGCCCGTGAGCTCGTTTGGCACTTCGATGTCCGTGTATCTTGACCTTGACCTTTGAGGATCGTCAGGATAGATTTCCTTTATCTTTATCTGTATTGTTGAGTTTTTAGGCCGAGTGTGGCCGTTTATATGAGTGTGCTATGGCCTTACGGGGCCATTTGACTTTATTTGTGGGACTGGCCATTGGTGGCTTTGAATCCCGGCCGATTCACGGCTTTTATATATATGACGAATATTTTTATCATCCCGCGATGTTTAGTTTATACTCCTGTCAAGTGTTTGAGGGAAAGATACGAGTAGTCACTTCGTATCTTAACTCTTAGTTTGTCGTCCTGTTAGTTTGCTCTTATAAGGACGAAGGTATTCGGAAACGTTTAGGAGTTTCACAAAGTTTCGTGAGCGTTTGGATGTGGACGATGAGACATGTTTTACGATCTCGTATCAGTTTTGATATCATGCCTTGAGATGTTAACGGGCCAGTAGGACTGGGCTTAGGGCAAGACCTAGGTTTACTTTCGGCTCTGAGGCTGTGAGACGACTAATCGGCTTTCGTTTTGCCTGTTGGCGATTTCTACCTGGCTCTTTCCGATTCAAAGTTCGCGACTGGCGCCGGCTTATATGACTTGTGTGGAAAGAACCGAGCACTCTCCAGAGACCGTCTAAAGTGCTGACCAAAATTTCGGATTTCTTGTATAGCGCACTATGACATCCCTGATGGATATAAGAGGACCTTTCAATTTTACGGAAGGTCTGACTACGAGTTTTTTTTTCAAAGAACGTTTTGGGTTTGTCCGTCGGGGCCAATCGACGGGCATATATTTTTTGAAAGTCGCGAAAGGACTGTGTGTTCGGATGATACTTTTTGAGGAATTTTTGCGACGTCTCGCTTCCCCGAAGGTATGTCTGGTTACGATCTTCGTTTTTAGAGAAGATGTACTATATTTTTTGGCTAGTTCGTATGAACTATCATTTTTAGTTATCATCCAAGAGCTGCTTGGATGGATACGTGTTTCTGCGAACCCTTATTCTTGGCGAACTCAGATTGTTATGGCTTCCCGCAAGTGATTCGTGAGACGTTGTGGAAATTTTTTTATTAAATTCCGAAAATATAGAGTACATGCATGAATATTTCGGATATGGGAGTATAGGAGTATACGTACCCACTCCCCCCCCCCCCCCCCCCCCCCCCCCCCCCCCCCCCCCCCCCCCCCCCCCCCCTTTTTAGTGAGGGGGATAGCTGAACTTGTCAACTAAGACAAGCTGCCTACGTACCTCTTTCGAGGATCAAGCCATCTCGTAGTTCTGATTGTTGTCGCGGGCGTTCCTACTCGTTGGATGGGGCCGTTTCTGTTACTTCAGCCGTTGAGGCTTCAGTTAAGTCGGCGGCCGTTTCGTGAGTCGGGTTTTCCGCTGGTAGGGCGATGGACTCCGGGATCGCGTCGCTGTCCGGAGCCGTTGCCTGGTCGAGTGATTCCGAATTGCTTTTTGTGGAGCCTTCGGGAATACTCTGAGTTTTCTTGACTCGCTTCGGGCTGACCACAGGGGTGTTCCGAGTTTGTCGTAGCTTATGATCGGCCAAGAAGCAGAGCCTAGACTGTTTCTGGCATCCCCAGGTTACTGCTGTTCCGTTTGGTGTTGGGAACTTGATGCCAAGGTGGTAAGTCGACGGTACCGCTTTGATTGTGTTGATCCATGGGGTTCCCATGATGACATTATAGATGGCCGGGTTATCGACTACGGCGAAGTCAACGATTTTCGTTACTTCCCTTGCCATGACCGGAAGTTTGATCGATCCGAGGGTCATTGATGTCGTGCCCGACAAACCGGTCAGGGGTTTTGGTTCTGGGACGGCTTCCCCGAGTTTGATGTTCATTCTCCGGAGAGTGTCACGGAAGATGACGTTGACCGTGCTTCTTGTGTCGGTGAGGACCCTTCCTACTTCGAGGTCTCGGATCACCAAATCGATGACCAGCGGGTCGCAGTGAGGTTTATCGAGTCCAATGGTTTCCTTCTCCTCGAAAACGATCGTATCATTTGGAGCGTCGTCGGTCGGGGACCGAGTTTTCCAGTTAGAACACGTTTCCGCCTTTCTTCCGTAGGCCTTGATCGATGAAACTGAGACGTGGAGAACTGCGATTCTCCGACGATCATGTTTACCCTGCGACGGGTACTATTGTTTCCATGGTCATCCTGCCTTCTTCCGCGTTTCTCGCCAGACTAGTTTGCGCCGCTCTCGGGAGACTCCTTGTCCGGTCTGGGAGGGCAATTGATGAAAGGACTTTTCTAAGGTCCTAATCAAATGTTGTAGAATACAAGATGTCAATCCAATTCTAAGAGATTCTAATGCAAAGGGAATGCAAGCCTATGCTTAATCTAAGTGCAACCATGATAAGAAGATGATTATGAAACTAAGACAATATTAAAAATGCAATAAAAGAGTGAATTTTCTTTCTCAATGAGGCAAGGGGATTCTTGGGACAAGGGAATTGACTTTGGGTGATCAAGGTTCAATCCAAGATGCCAACTTTTCAATCAATCTAATTCCTTATGCCTAGACAACAAAACTAAGCAAGCTCTATCCCTAGATGAATGCTCTTTTGCAATGATCACCCAAGTACACCAAATCCCTTTGGCTGTAATGATCAAAGCAAACATGGAGAATGAGTCTAATAGCAATCCTAGCTTCTTTGACAACTAAGCCCTTAGGCAAAGCAAGCTAAAAGCATAGATGAGTTGGTTCAGGCATTTCATAGAACACCTTCCGGACATGAAATGCCTATAGCTCTATGTTTGAGAGGCCAACTCAAATATAGCATGAAGAACACCAAATCAATGCAAGGAAAGGATAGATCTAACACTAATCACCTTGGATCTACACTTAATCACCCTTAGTCTCCCAAGCCCATGAACCCTAGATAGATCTACTCACTAAGAGCCATGGAAAACCTCAAAATCAATGATGATTCAAGGCTAAACATGATTGTTGGGGTCAAAATCGGTCAACGACGAAATCGTCACCCGAAAGTCCTTGGAGGAAAACTAAGTGACGATCGAAACCGAGAAATGGGTCGTCACTCGACAAACTTACGGGAAGGCACGAACGGACCGTGAGCCCCGAGGATCGACGATGTCGATCAACAGCGGCATCAGCGGACGCGGGACACGACACGGGCGGTAGGGCGCCTGGCGCCGGCGGCAGACCGACCACGCCGCGCCTGGCACCGGCGGCAGACCGACCACACCGCGCCTGGCGCCGGCGGCAGGCTCGTCCTCTCCCGTCTGGCGCCGGCGGCAGGCCCATCGTCTCCCGTTTGGCGCCCGCGGCAAGGGTCCTGGCGCCCATCCGTGCAGTCGTCTCGTGATCTCGGGCAACGGCAACATCTTCGTCCCTTAAACCCATGTTCGGATTGTTCGAGAAACACGACGATTCTTCCGCAAAGCCTTCTCGATTGTTTAACAAAGTTCATATTTTAAAATATAAGTTCGAAGCCTCATTACTCAAACCCTCGAAGACGGGAAGACTACAAATCCAAGTCCATCTCGATCCCGATACTCGAGAAATCTCGGAAGAACATAAAAGGTTCGAATGATGAATGGATTTCGATTCATCGTATAAAACGATCACGGTTATTCTAAACACCAATCATATCGACTATACGAGGAATTAGGATTCCTTCGGAAATGCCGAAACCTTCGAAGACTATTTTCTCGAAAAACCGTAAAAACGCCTAACAAGCCCGACATGACCAAAACGGCCCACTTACGATTTTCCGAAAAGGAAGGATAACTATGACGGTTTATCCTTATCCTCACATAAGAAATAGATGTCAAGTTTCCAGAAGATAAATGTCAAGTTTTCCTAAGATAAATGTCAAGTTTCCCGATAAACACGAAGACGGACGAAAATGGAAAAAGCCCGATTCAGCCTGAAGGAAGATAGACCGTCTTAAGAGGAGTATATAAGGAGAGCTTTGGGCGAGGAGAAAATCATCACAAAATTTCCAGAGCAATTTAGCACTTAGAGCAAATTCAGCATTTCTTTTCTGTTTTCACTAGCGAGCTGCGACTCAACTAGGTTAGATTTAGGTGGCCGGACTAGCAGAATTTTTGACAGCTCTTGTAGCCGATTTCTTTACCTGTTGTTCACGCTCAAACGCGAATTCGGAAATAAGATCTCTTTCGCTCTATTTTACGATTTTTATTTTACAACTTAAATTCGCATTGATTGTGTCGTGTGTGGCCCAGCAGATATTCGGGACCTTCAGGGAAGGTTAAGTTTACTTGGCTTTCCTCCAAATCAAACGAAAACTCGACAGTGCGAATTTCGGTTCCCACAGTTTGGCTCTAGAAGGAGGGGGGGGGGGGGGTTACGGATCTATCTATCTCGCAACTGCACACGCTCGATCATGTCTACTGACGCCACCAAAGACCAGCCAGCGCTAGACGGAACACCCGTCAATGCCAACGTTGAGAAGACTCCAACTGGAGATACGTCCACAGTCACTGCTGATGCAAACACTGAGACGCTCAGACAGATGAAGGAACTGTTCACCTCCGCCCAGAAGCGGGCGGAACAACAGGACAAGCTGATAACCTCGCTCGCAAAATAGGTCGGCACCCTAACTGCGAGGAGCAAGCTGCCGCGCGGATCCACCAAGGCACGGCGCGGCAGAAGACTCGACTTCGGATCTCCCGGAGAACGAGAAACAGATGCCCCGAAAGAGTCCACTCCCGAGGAAACGGCTCCAAAAGGACAGCGAACAACCTCGCAAAACCTTCCACCCCCGGCTACGGGAAACAAGGAAAGCGACGTCGAGCGCATCGATCTGGATATCAGCGACCAATCGGATCCTTCCGATGAAGACGCTGACATCCACCCTAGAAGGACCCGAAGTCAGTCTGCCCGACAGACGGTGTCCTTCGAAAAACCCATGACAGAAGAGGAAGAAGACCTCTACTGGATGGAACAGGAAGAACTGGCGGAAGATCAAACTCGGATCCATCGTAACCAGCAACGACAAGCTCGGAAAAACGCAGGTAGCAATAGCGAGATCCATTGTAATCACAAATTCACCAGGCAACTAGTGCCGCTCCCGAGATCGATAGACTTCTCGAGGAAGCACGAAAAACGCCGTTCACTGCTCGGATCACAGAGACACGCATCTCAGACCCTGGGAAGATCAAGATTCCCGTCTACGATGGAACCACAGATCCGAAGGCACACTTACAGTCCTTCCAGATCGCGATGGGAAGATGCAAACTCCCGGAGCGTGAACGAGACGCCGGTCACTGCCTTCTCTTAGTGGAAAATCTCAGGGGCGCAGCGCTCGAATGGTTCTCTCGGCTCAAAAGAAACTCCATCGGAAGTTTCCGCCAACTAGCCTCGGCATTTCTCAAACAGTACTCCATGTTCCTGGACAGAGAGACTTCCGACGTGGACTTGTGGAGTCTGGCTCAAAAGTAAGACGAATCACTTCGCGACTTCATGAGAAGGTTCAAGCTAGTGATGGCCAAAGTGACGGGTATCAGCGACAAAGTCGCAATCGACGCCCTGAGGAAAACTCTCTGGTACAAGTCAAAGTTCCGAAAGTGGATATTGCTGGAGAAACCACGGACGATCCAGGATACCCTCCACAAGGCAACGGACTTCATCGTCATGGAGGAAGAGATGAGAGTCCTGTCGCATAAGCATGGACCGCAGAAAACATCCTCAAAGAAGAAACCCTCTCGTAACGACAAGTACGTCCATCACGAAGGGGAAGATGCCCAAGGCGAGCATAACTACGCCATCAACTCGGAGCAAGGCAAAACCTCCGGAAACACCTGGACCAGGAACCAGTACAAGGATAATTCCTACTGCGAGTTCCACGAAACCAAAGGTCACTCCACCGCGAACTGCAAGGTTCTCGGCGCCAAGCTCGCCGCAAAGCTCCTCGCCGGCGAACTGTCAAAGGTCAAGAGTATAAAGGACTTGCTCCTGGAGTCCGACCGCCCAAAGACCAACAAAACTGTCTCCGAGGACCACGCGACCGAAAGTCAATCGGGTGAAAAGCGCAGAAGGAGACAGGACGACCAAGGGAACAACAGCAGCCGCCAGAGGGTAAATATGATCATCGGAGGATCGCAGTTCTACCAAGACTCTGTCTCGTCGATAAAAGCCTATGGGCGAAAAGCCGAGACGAGTTCCAACTGGATTCATGATAGCGATATTCCCAACCACGCGATCGTTTTCGAGGAACAGGAAACTGTCGGAATCGACAAACCTCATTGCGATCCTTTGGTTATCGACCTGGTAATCCAGGATCTCGAAGTCGGCCGCATCCTCGTCGATACAGGAAGTACGGTCAACGTCATCTTCCGCGACACCCTCTACAGGATGAAGATCCCACTTGGGGAAGTCGTCCCTGAGCCAAAACCTTTGACTGGGTTTTCGGGCGTCACCTCCATGACACTCGGGAGAATAAGCTCCCAGTCATGGCAAAGGAAGTCACAAAGATCGTCGAGTTCGCAGTAGTCGACAACCCGGCCATCTACAATGCCATCAACTCCATGAAGGCAGTACCGTCCACATATCACCTCGGCATCTAATTTCCGACTCCAACCAGAACCGGAGTAATCTGGGGTAGTCAGAAACAGTCGAGACTCTGTTACCTAGCCGAGTTCAAACTGCGAAAAGATCGGAACGCCCCTGGGGCCAACCCGAAACGAGCAAAGGAATCACACAACATTCCTGAAGACTCGAAAAAAGATGATCCAGAATCATCCGAACAGGCAACGATTCAAGACAGCGACAAAGTCTCTGAGTCCATCACCGTAAAAGCAGACAGCTGGACCCCCGCACAAACCACCGATCCGACTAGCACGATCGGAACGGCGACGCACGGGGAGTAAAAATGTCTGCAGCAACTATCAGAACTACGAGATGGCTTGATCCTCGAAAGAGGTACGTAGGCAGCTCGTCGAAACCGGGCGAGTTCAGCTATCCCCCTCACCAAAAAGGGGGGGGGGGGAGTGGGTACGAATACTCCTATACTCCCACAAAAACGCGAAATATCCGCACATGTACTCGAATTTTTCGAAATTTTTCCAATAAAATTCTTTCTATCTATTTTTTATGCTCACTTAATATAGTAAACGCGTAAACACTTCGGAAAAACGAAAATCATATCTTCAAAAGAAACGCGAGACGTCGCAACTTCTGAAAAAGATAACAAAACTCGTATCATCCGCTAAAACAGTCCACCTGCGACTTAAAAATAACTTAAGCCCGTCGATTGGCCCCGACGGACGCACACAGAAACGTTTCACTCAATACAAACTCGTAGTCAGACCTATAAGGTCCTCTTACATCCGACAAGGATATCATAGCGCGCTATACAAGAAACCCAAAATTTTGGTTTAGTGTCTCGGATAATCTCCGAAGATAGCTCGATTCTTTTAACACAAGTCATATAAGCCGGCGACTAGTCGCGGACTTTAAACGAAAAGAATCTGGAAGAAATCACTAACAGGCAAAACGAAAGCCGATCAGTCATCGCACAGCCTTAAAGCTGAGAGTAAGCCTAGGTCTTGCCCTAAACCCAGTCTTGCTGGATCTTGACATCTCACAGACATAATATCGTATACCAGATCCCAAAACATGTCTCTTATCGCTTACACCTAAAACGCTCGCTAAAAAGTAGCATACGGACCAAGCGACAAAAAAGAGTTAGGATACGAAGTGACTACTCACATTCTTTCCTCTACACTTGACGAAAGTATAAATCAAAACAAAAGACGAAATCTCGCAAATTTTTATATTTTCATAAGGCCGCAGAAACGGCAGGGATTCAAAGCCACCAACGGCCAGTCCCGAAATATACAAAGGTTACACGACCTCCTACGGTCGCGGCATATACAAATAAACAGGCCTCACACGGCCACACAAACAGTTATCAAGCTAAAGGGATATAATCCCGACAACTATCCTCAGTAATCAAGATCAAGGTATTCGGACGTGAAGATCCCGAATGAAGTAACAGGCTGGTCAACTTCTTCATTCACGCCTTCTGCGTTTCCACCTGCTTCGGCCTCCACCGTGTCCTCCGAAACCTCGATGGGGTCCCAAAGCTTCCTGACCCTTCCTTCGATCGAAGGAACTAAGGATTCAGCGTGAGCGCATTCACTCATAAAGCCTTTCATCTCAGCAATCTCGGAATCAAAGGAGAAATCCGGGTTCTGAGACTTGTAAAGATTTGCGACCGAGCCCCGGCACTCGTGGAAATCGCCAACAAACTCCTGAGCATATTTGAAACATTGAAACTCAGCAGCAAACGATTCCGCCCGTCTCGCCACCTCGGCTGCGACCATCCTCCTTCCTCTCCTTTCCGCCCGAACAAAGGCTCGAGCATGAAGCTCAGCTTGTTTTCCGTTCTGCGCCTCTACCTCTTGTCGGAATCGGAAGAGCTCTCGCTCAGCTTCTTTGGTCTTGAAATTAGCAATCCTAGACTTGCGGAAACTTGAGTCAAGCGCATCGCCAAACACTCTTAGTCCCTGCATAAATTCAAGATCAATGAATATACATATATACAGATTCAAAAATACAGTTAAGAAGTTCAAGGGGCAAAACCTCGTTGATCCGCTGGAAAACCTCGGTAAAAACCTGTTGCTTCTCCTCATCCTCCAGCGACTCGTCAGTAATGAACTCCGGAGGAAGGCCGTCAAAGAAATTGTTGGGGCGTGGAAAATCGCTGGCTCCGCCTTTTTCCGTTGGAACGAAACTAGGGTTTTCCCCTAACGATGAAGAGTCTTCTGAAACTTCCCCACAGTCGATTTCTTTCCCTTTACGAGATCTCTGTCTACGTCTCCGAGTAGGAGCTTCGATAACCGGTTCGGCATCGCATGTCAGGACAGGGTCTCGGGACCGGTAAAGCTTTACCGCATCTCGAATCCGTCCAAGGGTGAACGACTTCCAGAAAAACGGCTTTTGCCGAAGGAGATCCCTCTTGACAAAAAGATCACCATGCGTATGCGCAACAATCCCGTTCACTACAAGCGAAACTTTTTCATTAAAAACTCGCACTTCCGGAATGGTGAAATAGACAACAAGTTTTTATCATATTACCTCGGTTGAAGTTCCATGCGTGCGGAAATAGATGGAGGCAGCTCTCCTCGAGAGACTCACCATCTATTCGGACATAGAAGAAACGCTCCTGCCACAACTTAGGGTTCGAAGTAGTCCCCTGAATTATGGTCATATCCTTCTTTGGCACCATGGTGTAGTAACCATCACTCCCCGTTAGCCGAGTGCTCCAAAGACCTTCGAAATCAGCGGGACTAAGATCGATCCCGAGCTCATAACTTGCGATCAACACGCCAACCCAACTCTCTAAGGCAGAAACACTGAGCTGGCTGATCGAAATTTCGAAGCGACGAAGCGCACGAACAATGGTACCGGGGATCGGGAACCACATGCGGCAGTACGTAAGGAAGGCCTCGTAGCATGTAAAGAAACCTTCCGGAGGATTCCTCGCACTCTCATTTCCGATAGGAATTCGGTATTTAACTCCATCAGGAATCTGGTAAAAATCCCGAAGAGTCCTGAGATATTTACGTGAAACCAAGCTCGGCGTAAAGGAAGCACCCGGCAGCCTCGAAGGTCTCTTCGGAACAGGGACATCTGGCAGAGGTGGAGCCGAGCCCACAAGAGCTCGGTAATACGCGTTCTTCGCCTCCTCATCGACTAACTCTTCTTGCTTCGGATTCACCGTCACGTGGGCAGGAGAGTCATCCGAGGATGAATGGGAAGAAGAATTTCTCTTGGAGGATCTTGAAGACATTGTTCTTAAAGAAAAAAAAAAGAGAGAAAGGATTTTTGAGAGAGATGAATTTTTTATGATGAAGTAAGAATGAATGAGATTTCTTACTCCATCCTTATAAAGGAGGTAAAATCACTATTTACCCCGACTTTCGGCAAACGATTACGTCTCTACACCTTCCCATACGGCTATACCGCAAACTAGGACCCGAAAGGCACTGCGGTTCCTAGCTAGCTGGGGGCTAACTGTTGGGGTCAAAATCGGTCAACGACAAAATCGTCACCCGAAAGTCCTCGGAAGAAAACTAAGTGACGATCGAAACCGAGAAACGGGTCGTCACTCGACGAACTTACGGGAAGGCACGAACGGACCGTGAGCCCCGGGGATCGACGAAGGCAAGCAACAGCGGCATCGGCGGACGCGGGACACGGCACGGGCGATAGGGCGCCTGGCGCCGGCGGCAGACCGACCACACCGCGCCTGGAGCTGGCGGCAGACCGACCACACTGTTCCTGGCGCCGGCGGCAGGGCGCCTGGAGCCGGCGGCAAGGCGCCTGGAGCCGGCGGCAGGCTCGTCCTCTTCCGTCTGGTGCCGGCGGCAGGCCCATCGTCTCCCGTCTGGCGCCGGCGACAAGGGTCCTGGCGCGCATCCGTGCAGTCGTCTCGTGATATCGGGCAACGGCAACATCTTGGTCCCTTAAACCCATGTTCGGATTGTTCGAGAAACACGACGATTCTTCCGCAAAGCCTTCTTGATTGTTTAACAAAGTTCATATTTTAAAATCTAAGTTCGAAGCCTCATTACTCAAACCCTTGAAGACGGGAAGTCTACGAATCCAAGTCCATCTCGATCCCGGTACTCAGGAAATCTCGGAAGACCATAAAAGGTTTGAATGATGAATGGATTTTGATTCATCGTATAAAACGATCACGGTTATTCTAAACACCAGTCATCTCGACTATACGAGGAATTGGGATTCCTTCGGAAATGCTGAAACCTTCGAAGACTATTTTCTCGAAAAACCGTAAAAACGCCTAAAAAGCCCGACATGACCAAAACGGCCCACTTACGATTTTCCAAAAAGGAAGGATAACTATGACGGTTTATCCATATCCTTACATAAGAGATAAATGTCAAGTTTCCAGAAGATAAATGTCAAGTTTTCCGAAGATAAATGTCAAGTTTCCCGATAAACACGAAGACGGACGAAAATGGAAAAAGCCCGATTCAGCCGAAGGAAGATAGACCGTCTTAAGAGGAGTATATAAGGAGAGCTTTGGGCGAGGAGCAAATCATCACAAAATTTCCAGAGCAATTTAGCACTTAGAGCAAATTCAGCATTTCTTTTCTGTTTTCACTAGCGAGCTGCGACTCAACTAGGTTAGATTTAGGTGGCCGGACTAGCGGACTTTTCGACAGCTCTTGTAGCCGATTTCTTTACCTGTTGTTCACGCTCAAACGCGAATTCGGAAATAAGATCTCTTTCGCTCTATTTTACGATTTTTATTTTACAACTTAAATTCGCATTGATTTTGTCGTGTATGGCCCAGCAGATATCCGGGACCTTCAGAGAAGGTTAAGTTTACTTGGCTTTCCTCCAAATCAAACGAAAACTCGACAGTTCGAATTTCGGTTCCCACAATGATTAGAGAAGAAGATAATCTATTAAACACAAAAGAAATGAGATAAAAAGGATCAAAGATCCAAACTTTCTTCAAGATCTTATTATGTTTTTTGAGAGAAAAGAAGTTAAGTTCCTCAAAGGGAATACAAGAGTATTTATATGGGGCTTGGAAAACCCTTAAAACATAAAGGCAAAGTCCAAAAGGTCCTTGGTGCCAAGTGATTTTCGACCAATCAGAAACAAGGAGAAAGGAAGAAGCTAAGCCACCCGGGTCAGGCTGTGCTGGTCCATGGCCGGGTGTGACCAGCCGGGTGCTCTCCTTCGTCCAGACCGTCCAGCCGTGCGGGTAGGAGCAGTCGGGTGTGCATGGTCGGGTTGTCTTGTACGCGGGCGAGTGGCAGGTCGGGTGGTTGAAGCCGGGTGTGTCCAGGTCGTCCATCGTCCAGCAAGTGCGCGGGCAGGAACGGCCGGGTGGGACGTCCGGGTGTCCTGCTCGTCCATCGTCCAGCAAGCCGTGCGGGTGTCTCTGCCCGGGTGTCTCCAGGCCGCGTACGTTCTTGGAGTCCAGCATCATCAGGACGTGCGGGTCCTTGTCCGCGGGCTGTCCTGGCCGGGTACGGAGCTCGTCCAAGCATGCTCGGGTGATCGACCTCGGGTGTGCTCACCCGGGTGGGACTGATATGCCTTCAGTATTTTGATCATAACTCCTCCAATATAGCTCCAATTGACTTGAAACCACTTCCATTGGAAAGATAACTCAAAATTATGTGCCTCCACCTAAGGCCTCCATCCATGTTCATCTTTAAACCCCTCTTTTTCATCACAAAACTCCCAAACATCTCCAATATCTCTAAAGTATACTCTAATACCTGATAGAGACTTATGAATGCAAAATGAGCCTAAAGATGCCTAATGACTAATCTAAATGAGTAAAAATGCACAAGATATGATAGCTAAAAACATGTAAATATGCAAGACATCAACTCCCCCACACTAGACCTTTGCTTGTCCTCAAGTAAACTTTTAAAACACAAGGGGGATGGATGCAAGGAGGGGAGCAAAGCCAAAAGAAACAATCATAACACTCAACTTGACATCCTAAAGAAACATACCAAATAGCATGAGCAAAACTCTCTTATATGCTCTAGCTTCACAAGGCCTATCAATTACTCTTATGCCTCTACACAAGATGCAATGCCTATCAACCAACATGTTCTCTTAACCAGCCCTCACATTGATTCACACACACACACACACACAAGGTGAAGTCTCACAAATGGGCACATGATCTCAATCATTTGGCTAGGTGATCAAATGGTCTAACATGGATGAAAAGGAAGGTTCAATGCATCATTTCAAGGTGGCAATCACTCAAAAATCAAGGAGCTTGATCATTATGCAAAATTTATCTAAGACTAGGAGCAATTCATGCATACATTGATCCATCCTCATCATCCTACCCAATTCTCTAGTGATTACAAGATCTACACCCTTTTTATTCATCCCATAACCCAAAATGAAAACATACTCACATCACTCACCCAATGAACATTTTCTTTCTCATGATTCAACCTCTAAGGACCTCTATTCACTTTCTAAGCTCTCACTCTTAAGTTTTTCCTTCTCCACTATATTATTGAATCTTTCTTTTTCTTTTTCTTTTCTTTTTTTTTTATTTTTTTTTATTTTTTATATATAGACATGAGGGGGAAGGTCAAAAACATCAATCAAGAGCTTTTCATTTTTCATTTCTAGGTCCCTAGGGTTTTTCTTTCTCAAAACTTTCTTTGTTCATCAATCTCAACATTGTCACATCCCAAACCCAAAATGTAAACCATTAGGTAACAAACACTTCACTTACCATCCTAGAAGCTAGCTCAAGTGATGGCCCTATGCTAGCAAGAGATGAGAACAAATCCATGTCGCTCCAAATACTCTCAAGATTTTACACATGACAAGCTATCAAAAGAGGCCTCACTCAAGCAAATCAATGTAGGCTTCAAAGAATGGATAGGGTTCAAGGGTAAGGGAGTGCCATTTTGGTTAACAAAGGGTGGTACAATGGAAAAAGATAACCCAAATTTGTATGAGATCCATGATCAAGTATGCAAATGCCCATATGCAAGAGAAATTAAGTTCATTCAAGTCTAA
Source organism: Brassica juncea (assembly GCA_018703725.1). NCBI lineage: Eukaryota > Viridiplantae > Streptophyta > Magnoliopsida > Brassicales > Brassicaceae > Brassica > Brassica juncea. The sequence goes on along the minus strand of CM031941.1, from coordinate 10,802,114 downwards.
ATTCAGGATGGAGCTGGTCTTAAGAACAATGCCAATATCAAGCAAGCAAGCAAGTTTCAAGAAGAGTTTTCAAGGCTCAAGGCATGCAAGCTTTTCAAGATATGCTTAAGCTACCTGATATGTTTAACTAGGGTGCCAAATTCAGTGCAAACAAGTGTTCTTTACAAGGCAATGCCCCACATACAAATGAAATGCAACCTATATGCTCTAGACTCAATCTTAAGGATGCAGGTGATGCAATCTACATGATTCCAAAATTTTAATTTTTTTTTTTGGATTTTCTATGCAAATATGAATGTACAATGCAATGCATGAGACTCAAAATCACAAAGCAAACATGATCAAATATCCGGTACCTCCCCCACACTTAAATCACACAGTCTCTGTGTGAGTAAGAGGGAAAGAGATACCCCCACAAGACAAAAGCAAATGTAAATACAAGAAGGGTTGGAGTGATACCACATATGGAGATTTGGGCGTGGTGCTTGTGTTAGGACTAGGAGTTGGCTTGGTTCATAGCCACTAGAGGAGGTTGCTACATGGCAATCATAAGGCTTAGGTGGTTTACCACCTTTCTTCTCTCCTTTAGTGCTTGGCTAAACCTGAAAATCTTGACTACTTTTATTAGAAACATAAAAGGAAATTTGAAATTGCAAAGCTATATACAAGGATAACCATGGGACTTCCTCCCAAGTGAGCTTGTTTTGAGTCACTAGCTTGACTACCTTTTCTCTTGAACTAGTGAGAAGGAGGATCCTTCCCACCTTCAAGAGTGATGGTGAGGACCTGAGAGAGAAGCTCTTGAAGCTTGATTGGGTCATCTTGGAGCTGAGGAGTTATGATGGCTCTAGCACTTGAGAATGGTGTGGATCTGCCCTTGTGCTTGATCTTGTACTCAATGACTCCATCTTTGAGCTTCTTTGGATGGAGAGTAAGAGTGTGTGGGAGCAAATCAAGAGGTGGAGGATGAGGCTCTTTCACCATCTTCTTCTTGCCATGAGTGGCCTTTGAGACTCCACTCATCCCCTCTGTTTTAGCACTTTCCAAGTGCTCATCACACAATTCTTTTGAAAACTCTCCATCAAGACCTTCTTTCTTACCAACAACCTCTTCATCTTGGGGCTTCTCAACAGCTTGTGCATCACAAGTGATTGTCCCACAATAGTCTGATTCCATTGGAGGTTGGAGAGGATAGGAGACAGCTTTGTTGACATGCATGAGGGTGACCTTCTTGTTGGGAAAGTCAATGCAAGCGCCAACTGTTGTGAGGAAAGGAGTGCCAAGGATCAAAGGGACTCTCTCTTCAGATGCCATCTTCAAAACAGTGAGGTCAATAGGTATGGTGCAGGATCCAATCTTCAAGGGGAAGTCCTTGATTATGCCAAGTGGGGTTGTAGAAGAGGAATCCCCAAAGGTGAGAGGAGGAGTATCTGGTTCCATGCTTTCAATCCCAAGACCCTTCACCATATCCAAGGAGATGACATTCACACTAGCACCACTATCAACAAGAGGATCATCCATAGTTAGTTTACCAAGAGAGCAAGACAAGGTGAACTTCCCTTGAGACTCAAGCTTAGGGAGGGACTTTGGAGGGATTGGTGGATCAATCGAAGTGAGATGTCCAAAAGCTCAGCCACTTCAGCCTGGTGGGTGAGAATGTCCTGTATGAGCATCATTTGGACATGAGAAGCATGCATATTGGTGATCTCTGGAAGCTTGACTCCAATATCACTTAGGTCTTTTCTGAATTTGGAGACCACTTTTTCTGAGTTTTGGTGAGGAACCTTTTAGGGAAAGGGAGCTTATCATAGGGTGATAGCTCAACCTCATTGTCTTCTTCCTTCACTTCTTTCAGCTTGAGGTTAGAACTCTTCTCAAATTGTGTCTCAACCGTAGGCTCATCAATCTTCAGAATCTTTCCTTGAACCTTCTTATCAGCTCTCTTCACAACTCTAGCTTCAGCTGTGGCCACAACCAGTTTCTTATCATTTTCAATCTGATTTCCAAGCACTAGCCTCTCAATCTCATCAACATCATTCTTATGATCACTCAACTCAATCCTTGAAGAAGTGGAGAGGATAACATTGCAAGTCTCCTTAGGGTTCTTCTCTGGTTTTTCTGGTAGAGATCCCATTGGATTCTTGGAGGATGAAGACATGGAGGCAACTTGGCTCTCCAAAGCTTTGAGGTGAGAGGCAAGTTGCATGTACTTGTTGTTGAGATCAGAATAAGTTCCATCAATCTTGGCATGGATATTCTTGAACTCATCTCCAATGCTCCTAGCATTCTTCTCTTGAGCTTCTAAAATTTGCTTGAACATGAACTCCATATTTGAGCTTGGAGCTTGGGAAGAACTTCCTTGAGGCTGAGATGACTGATTTGTTTGGTAGCCTCCTTGTTGATTGTTGTAGTGAGGTTTTGGCTGATAGTTGTTTTGGTATTAGAAGTTTGGCTCCTTCCTATACCATGTGCCATTAGCATTGATGAAGCACAACTACTCTTGGCCTTCTAAACCATCAACCTCATTGATTGTAGGAGGAACCTCTTGACTAGGAGCACCCACAAAATTCAGCTGTTCTTGTTTAGCTTGGGTGGAGAGAATCAAATCTATCTTTTCTTGCAAGGTCTTGATTCCTTCCTTGTGTGCTGGTCATCACTCCTATTGGCTCTATCATGCTCCTCACTATAAACTGAGTCACTCTTGGCCATGTTCTCTACTAGTTCTTCAGCATCCTCTTCAGTTCTTCCCAAGAAGAAACCATTGCTAGCAGTATCAAGCCTATTTCTGCACTGTGGTAGAGCTCCTCTATAGAAGGTGCTAAGCAAGCTCTCTTTGGTGAAGCCATGATGTGGACACTGAGACCAATAGCCCTTGAACCTCTCCCATGCTTCACTGAAGCTCTCAAGATTCTTTTGTTGAAAACCAGAGATTTCATTTCTGATCTTAGCTGTCCTTGAGGAAGAGAAAAACTTCTCTAGGAATACCCTCTTGCAATCATTCCAAGTGATGATAGAGTCACTTGGGAGAGCCTTCTCCCACTGATGAGCTTTGTCTCCTAGAGAGAAAGGAAACAGCCTGAGTTTGAAAGCATCTTCAGAGACTCCATTGGTCTTGGACAAACCACAATACTTGTCAAATTGATCCAAGTGATCTAGTGGATCCTCCACAGCCAAGCCATGAAACTTGTTGTTCTCTATCACATTGAGCAGCCCTGATTTGATCTCAAAGTTGTTGTTCTCCACAGCTGGTGCTCTGATTCCCAACCTATGACCATGAATGTGAGGTTGGTCATAGGCTCTAATGGCTCTTGCTTGGCGTGGTTGGTGATGTGGCTGGCGTGGTGGTCTAGGATTGTCAGCTCTTGGACCATTGCCCCCAAGGACATCACCATCTTGAGGCAGATTCTCCATCTCAAACCCCAACCTTAGAAGATTAGCCTGTTGCTCTACTTCTCTTCTTTGTCTTGCTATCTCCCTCTCAAGTGCAGCAATCTCTTCAACAGTAGGAACCAAGTTAGATGCCCCTCTGCTTCTTGTGATCATACACCTGAAAAAAAGAGATAGAAGAAGCAAGAGAATCAATATCACAAGAAAATAAAAATGACTTAGTCTCAAGCAAGTAACTAAATCCCAATGTCAAAATCAACTTAGAACTTGGCAACGGCGCCAATTTGATGAAAGGACTTTTCTAAGGTCCTAATCAAATGTTGTAGAATACAAGATGTCAATCCATTTCTAAGAGATTCTAATGCAAAGGGAATGCAAGCCTATGCTTAATCTAAGTGCAACCATGATAAGAAGATGATTATGAAACTAAGACAATATTAAAAATGCAATAAAAGAGTGAACTTTCTTTCTCAATGAGACAAGGGGATTCTTGGGACAAGGGAATTGACTTTGGGTGATCAAGTTTCAATCCAAGATGCCAACTTTTCAATCAATCTAATTCCTTATGCCTAGACAACAAAACTAAGCAAGCTCTATCCCTAAATGAATGCTCTTTTTCAATGATCACCCAAGTACACCAAATCCCTTTGGCTGTAATGATCAAAGCAAACATGGAGAATGAGTCTAATAGCAATCCTAGCTTCTTTGACAACTAATCCCTTTGGCAAAGCAAGCTAAAAGCATAGATGAGTTGGTTCAGGCATTTCATAGAACACCTTTCGGGCATGAAATGCCTATAGCTCTATGTTTGAGAGGCCAACTCAAATATAGCATGAAGAACACCAAATCAATGCAAGGAAAGAATAGATCTAACATTAAGCACCTTGGATCTACACTTAATCACCCTCAGTCTCCCAAGCCCATGAACCCTAGATAGATCTACTCACTAATAGCCATGGAAAACCTCAAAATCAATGATGATTCAAGGCTAAACATGATTAGAGAAGAAGATAATCTATTAAACACAAAAGAAATGAGATAAAAATGATCAAAGATCCAAACTTTCTTCAAGATCTTATTATGTTTTTTGAGGGAAAAGAAGTTAAGTCCCTCAAAGGAAATACAAGAGTATTTATATGGGGCTTGGAAAACCCTTAAAACATAAAGGAAAAGTCCAAAAGGTCCTTGGTGCCAAGTGATTTTCGACCAATCAGAAACAAGTAGAAAGGAAGAAGCTAAGCCACCCGGGTCAGGCTGTGCTGGTCCATGGCCGGGTGTGACCAGCCGGGTGCTCTCCTTCGTCCAGACCGTCCAGCCGTGCGGGTGGGAGCAGTCGGGTGTGCATGGTCGGGTTGTCTTGTACGCGGGCGAGTGGCAGGTCGGGTGGTTGAAGCCGGGTGTGTCCAGGTCGTCCATCGTCCAGCAAGTGCGCGGGCAGGAACGGCCGGGTGGGACGTCCGGGTGTCCTGCTCGTCCATCGTCCAGCAAGCCGTGCGGGTGTCTCTTCCCGGGTGTCTCCAGGCCGCGTACGTTCTTGGCATCCAGCATCATCAGGACGTGCGGGTCCTTGTCCCCGGGTGGTCCTGGCCGGGTACGGAGCTCGTCGAAGCATGCTCGGGTGATCGACCTTGGGTGTGCTCACCCGGGTGGGACTGATATGCCTTCAGTGATTTGATCATAACTCCTCCAATATAGCTCCAATTGACTTGAAACCACTTCCATTGGAAAGATAACTTAAAATTATGTGTCTCCACCAAATATTAGCATCATAAGATTTCTCTAAGGCTTCCGTCCATGTTCATCTTTAAACCCCTCTTTTTCATCACAAAACTCCCAAACATCTCCAATATCTCTAAAGTATACTCCAATACCTGATAGAGACTTATGAATGCAAAATGAGCCTAAAGATGCCTAATCTAAATGAGTAAAAATGCACAAGATATGATAGCTAAAAACATGTAAATATGCAAGACATCCTGCCTTCTTCCGCGTTTCTCGCCAGACTGGTTTGCGCCGCTCTCGGGAGACTCCTTGTCCGGTCTGGGAGGGCGATCGGACTCCAAAAGGAGGTCTTTTATTCCCGTGACCTTTGACAATTCGCCTGCAAGGAGTTTTGCGGCGAGCCTTGCTCCGAGAACTTTGCAGTTCGCGGTGGAATGCCCTCTGGTCTGGTGGAACTCGCAGTAGGAGTTGTCCTTGAACTGGTTCCTTGTCCAGGTGTTTCTGGAGGTTTTCCCTTGTTCGGAGTTGATGGCATGGTTGTGCTTGCCTTGGACGCCTTCTTCCTCGTGATGGGCATACTTGTCGTTACGAGAGCTTTTCGCCTGGCGGACACCTTCTGCGTGTTGTACTTCTGTGAGAGGAGCTTCATCTCCTCTTCCATGTTGATGAAGTCCGTTGCCTTGTGAAGGGCGTCCTGGATTGTTCTCGGTTTTTCCAGGGAGATCCATTGCCGGAGCTTCTACCTGTACCAGAGAGTTTTCCGCAGAGCATCGATTGCCACTTTGTCGCTTATCCCGGTGACTCTTGCCATCACTAGCTTGAACCTGCTCATGAACTCGCGGAGCGGTTCGTCTTCTCTTTGGGACAGACTCCATAGGTCAACGTCTGAGGTTTCTCTGTCCATGAACATGGAGTATTGCTTGAGAAACTCTGAAGCGAGCTGGCGGAAACTTTGGATAGAGTTCCGTTTCAGACAAGAAAACCATTCGAGCGCGGCTCCTTTGAGGTTCTCGACAAAGAGGAGGCAGTAGCCAGCGTCTCGTTTGCTTTCCTTGAGTTTGCAACGTCCCATCGCAATCTGGAAAGACTGCAGATGTGCCTTCGGGTCGGTGGTGCCGTCGTAGACAGGAATTTGATCTTCCCTGGGTCCGAGACGTCGGTCTCCGTAATCCGGGCAGTGAACGGGGTTTTGCGTGCTTCCTCGAGAAGTCTGTCGATCTCGGGCGCAGCGCTCGTCTCGTGGTGGATTTGTGATTTCACCGCTTTTACCTCTCCCGTGGTTTTTGTGATATACTCGCGGAGATCATGGATCTCGTGAGGGTTTGTGGCGGCCTTCCGAGCCTGTCGGTGCTGGTTACGATGGATCCGAGCCTGATTCTCGGCCGCTCTTCCTGCTCTACCCAGTAGAGGTTTTCTTCTTCCTCCGTCATGGGTTTTTCGAATGACGCATGCTGCCGAGCTGACTGGCTTCGCGTTCTTCGTTGGTGGATGTCGGCGCCCTCGTCTGAGTGGTCAGACTGGTCGCTTATGTCTAGGTCGATCCGCTCGACATCGTTCTCTTCGTTTTCCCCAGCGGGAGGTGGAAGGTTCTCCGTAGTTGGCTGTGCACCTGTCTGGAGTGTTTCATCAGGGTTTTGGCCTGAGGAAGTCTTGTCCGCGTGTGCTGCTCGATTGCCGAGAGTCTCGAAATCGAGTCTTCTACCGCTGCGGGATCTTGTGATCCCGCGCGGGACTTTGCTCTTGGCCTTCGCCGTTAAAGTTTCCACCTGTTTTGCGAGAGAGGCCACGAGTTTTCCTTGTTTGTCCGACTTTTTCTGAGTGGAAGCGAACATTTCCTTCATCTGGTCTAGTATCGCGGTGTCGGCAGCAACCGTTGATACGTTTCCAGCTGGAGTTTTATCAGCGTTGGCATCGACGGTAGTCCCGTCATGCGTTTGCGGGTTTTTGTCAGCGTTGGTTGTCATATTGTACTGAGCGTGTGTGGTTGCGAGAGAGATAGATCCGTACCCCCCTCCTTGTAGCGCCAAACTGTGGGAACCAGAATTCACACCGTCGAGTTTTGTTAATCGGAGGAAAGACAAGTTAACGAAGCCTTCCCTGAAGGTCCCGGTTATCTGCTGGGCCACACACAACACAATCAATATGGTAGAAAATATGAAATAGTAAATCATAAAAGAGAGAACAAAAAGATCTTATTTCCGAATTCGCGTTTGAGCGTGAACAACAGGCAGGATCCTAGGCCACGAGAGCTGTCGGTACGTTCGCTAGTCTAGCCACCTAAGTTCTAACCTAGTTGAGTCGCAGCTCGATAGTAAAAACAGAAAAATGCTTAAGTTGCTCGAAATGCTGAGTTTACTCTCAGAAAGCTCTCTCCTCCTCCTCCTCCTCGCCCCAAGCTCTCCTTATATACTCCCTTCTAGGTCGGTTTACTCTCTTTGGGCCAGACTTTTGCGAGGCGGGCTTTTCCATTTTTCGTCGTCTCTCGTGATTATCTTCGGAAACCTGACATTTATTTTTCGGAACTTCATATTTATCTTTCGGAAACTTGACATTTATCCTTTCCTGCAAAATAAAAACAGACCGTCATACCAGCCTTGTGCTTAGTCTCGTTTCAAAATCGTAAGTGGGCCGTCTAGCCGTGATCCGGGCCACTTAGGGCTGTTTTTGGACTTTTAGACGTTTTTTCTACGATTTCTCGTAAGAGATCGCTCTCGGCTTTGACGTTGGTCTTTTCGGATGGATTCCTGCTCTTCGTATAGTTAGGACGTCCGGTGTTCAAGCTGACCACGCCCGTCGTATACGATTAGTGAGAACCCATCTCGACGGTTTGAATCTTTCATAAGTTTTTCCAAAATCCTTCTTCGATAATCCCGAGTGAGATGGAACATGAGTGTTGTGTCCATGGACCTGATGATCGAGCTATGGGAACTTGGACGAGGAGGAACGATTTCGGGATGGGACAGTCCTTGCTTTAGGACGGGACGGCCTTGGCACGAGCCATCCTCGCCCACGGGCGAGATGACCTCGGCGCGACCCGTCCTCGCCCACGGGCGAGGTGGCCTTGGCCCGGCCGGTCCTCGCCCACGGGCGAGGTGGCCTTGGCCTGGCCCGTCCTCGCCCACGGGCGAGGTGGCCTTGGCCCGGCCCATCCTCGCACACGGGCGAAGTGGCCTCGGTGCGGCTCGTCCTCGCCCACGGGCGAGGTGGCCTTGGCCCGGCCGGTCCTCGCCCACGGGCGAGGTGGCCTCTGTGCAGCTCGTCCTCGCCCACGGGCGAGGCGGCCTCGGCCCGGCCGGTCCTCGCCCACGGGCGAGGTGTCCTCGGCCCGACCGGTCCTCGCCCAAGGGCGAGGTGGTCTGTCCGTCCGATCCATACTTGCTTTTGTTTGAGACCTCATCCGGACTGAATGAATTCTTGATATTCTTTAAATCGTGTTCGCGGAAAACTGTCTTTTATTCTTTCAACCTTATTCCGGGAATGTTTGGTTTTCAAAGATTAAACGAGAGTTGGTTTTCCGAGAGCTTTCGGGCATCGATTCCGTCGTGACCTGTTTTTACCCCAACATATACCTTTATCCCCATCATACTAAGATACTTAACATCATGTTCCTAATCTATTCAACTTGATCTATGGAATCCTACCTTGGCTTATACCGAGTCCAAGCTGATCCATCTGATCCCAAGCTACTTGTATACTAGCCATGTAGCGTCTCCCTTAAACCAACCTGAACACCACATATGCTCACTTGTTTTGAATGGCCACCAAGGATAACATTTACCTCCAAGAGAGTGCTGCATGTTTCTTTCAACCTAAGCCATTCTCTGGTTCATGTTACTTCCCTGGTCCAGGTCATCCATACAAAGATCTTGCATTGCGTTCATCCCTCCACCCCGTCTCTTTCTCTAAATAACTAGATCAGCCAACCTTTTACTTTAGGATCTTGCGCTTGGAGAGTCCATCTTGGCTAAGCCTGTTCACCTTGCAACTTCCCCGTTCACAAGCATGATACCCTAACTTACCTCAACTCTCACTTGGCTCACCCTAGTAAGGCTCCATGGTCATCTTAGCTTTCAGAAATAATTTTGGTTAGAGATATATAATTTTGAGCAGCAACTTGAGCTGAAGTTACAAACCAATCAGCTCCTCCACTCATCTGCCTCAATAGGATCCACACTACCTGAGAAATGCTTAGTTCTCATTCGAGCTATGTGCTCCAACACACTCAGGTAGTCCATTCCCAGGCTGCCCTAGATGGTGGATCGATTTAACCCACCTCAGCTACTGGCACAGCTCGACCATTAGCTGCCGGTGCAGCTGTCTGACCCACTGGTTAGTCCTCTTATTGTCTGCACAATGTTCGGATCAGACCGGTTCCAATCATAAGAGGATTCATCTTCCCCTTCCAGCTCTAGCTGAAGCTCAGCTCCTCCCACTCAAACCTCAGTATGGTTGAGCTGGCCGATAGTCAATCCAGCTTCATTGTTAACCTTCTCCAGCTGAGTCGGCAACAAACTGGTGGATTAACCCCATCAGCATCCACTTGTCCAGATGTGTGGGTGGACAACCACAACCCAACCATCCTAGAATCTAGCATGGTCTGATACCAACTTGTAAGACCCAAACCCGGCCAGCTAGGCCGCGGTCGACGCCTCACGTCGCTCGGTCCACACACTGACCGAACCTCTCAATTTTTCGCACTTTATCTATACTTTCGCCTAAGGGCGAAGTCTATCTTAGATATTAGCTTAAGACTACCTTAGTCATTCCATAGCCTAGATCCTTTCAACTTACGCACAGCGGAATATTTTCTACTTAACCATTGGTCTAAAACCAATCTAACACTTGTCAGGTCGAATCACTTTAGCCATGGTCAGTATACACAACTACTACCAGCCCCAAGGTTGATCCTGAACCTAATCCAAGTCATACAAATCCGAGGTTCCATTCCCCTAAACCATTCTATCTAGATCTAAGTAAGAATTGTTAGATCTTACCTTTGCCACATCCACGGATCTTGTTAGCTCATTGTCTCAGCTGTCTTAGCTAGCTCATCCAGCCAGCTGAGCTGAACCACTTCACTTGAGGTTCCCTACTCTCTTCCAGCTGATCGAGCTGTGAGGTACCTTTTCCCAGCTTCCCGTCCACTCGTCCAACTCTCTTATTCCTGTATAAACTCTTCCTTTTGGTACTTAGTCATTCAGCCAACCATCCCCACATACCAAGTACCTTTGGGAAGTCTTCACCTGCAAAAACGACCTCAAGCAAACATGCTCCAAAAATTAATTAAAATTCATGAAAACTCCTGAAAAATCTCAACTAAGAGATTCCCATAATCAGAATCCAATGAATCGACCCAGACCATATGGATTCTGATCATGATCAGTCAACCCGGTCAAAGTTGACATCATCAAATCAATTCCTAAAAACTAAATAAAATTCATAATAATTCATGATAAATCCCCAAAGTAGGATTCTCATCATCAGAATCCGACCCAGAGGTCCAGATCAGGTGAAACCCGACTTTGGACAGTCCGGCCGATGGCCAAGGACTATCTCACCTCCTGAACCGGCCAAGGCCAAGGTTTGGTGCCTCCATGTCAAAACAACATAGCAGTGGATTAATAAGGCCCACCATATCCTGAGTCAATCAACCAACCACCCCATATGACTCAGAGCTGATGAGTCTTCATACTTGCCTAACCGGCCATGGAACTATGTCCCACTCGAACCGATCAGTCTTGCTCATACATCTGATGCATCCTTTGATCAACTAGCTCAGACACCTTGATCCATCAACCAAGGATCAGGTCGTCCTTACTCTCCCATGATCAAATAACACACGGCCTTCCTAGCATAATCACACCAGATCAATACTTGTCATGTCCCCGTTCCTTGAACTTGACATGGGACATAGACGTTTCATGAGAAATTGGATTGCTTGGGATCAGATCATGAGAATTGATCGTGAACAAGCTGTAGTGAAGTGTATGATCAAAATGGATCATGAGAAAACTAAGTCTAGGTCTCGAAATAGACCAAAGGAATTAGAAGGATTGAATAAGATGAAGAAAGCTAGCTGGACGCAGTGTATAACAGCTAGAAGATACAAGGAAGAAGCTCAACCAGCTGAACGGAGCTCGGTTGGAGCTCAGGTAGAGTGTGTCAGCTCCCTGAGAGTGTGTCAGCTCCATGAGCTCGATGGACTAGCTCACTCAAATGGGTCAGTTGGGTATCAGATCAACTCAGCTGGACTGAATGTTCAAGTCTCGGGCAGTTGGACCAGGTCCGAAAAGTGACCGGGCCATGTGGACGACCCATGTGTACCGACGGGCCGATGGGCTCTTGTGGTTGGGAAATGGGCATGGGCAGTCACTTTAGGCTTGTTTTGGACATATCAAGGAGTGGTTGGGAAGGTCCAGGATGTCTGGTAACTGACATAGACTTAGGAGTTATTTATAAAAAAGGAGTAACGACCCAAGAGCAGTTATGGACAGTTATGGGCAATGGTTGAGATATAACCACCCCTTCTTCTAGAAAAAGGCAGGCAAGTCCGTGCCTTTAAAGGCACGCCAGAGATCCTTCTTTCTCCCTGAAACACAAAAAAAAAAACAGAGAGAAAAGGTTAGAAGGTCGGATTATACAATCCAAACCAGAGAGAGATGTGAAGGCAGCAAAGAGGCAGTTTTTGTGGGCAATCATGGGGAGGGTTATGAACGACCCTCTGGTGAGTTTTGATTGTTTTTTGCCACGCCATTGGCCTACTCTACATTCATAAAACACACGAAAATAGCCTGGAGAGATGATAGGAGGCCAGATTGAACTTCTAAGGACTGAGACAACCTTGAAGGCAGATGTGTGTAGAAAGGCAGTTTCATGGGCACTGAAGGGGGAAGTGATGCACGACCTTTGGGTGGTGTTTGATCATGGATTATCACTCCCTAGTCTTCCTTTATGTCTTGAGATCACACGAAAATGGCTGGGGAGAAGGTAGAAGGCCGGACTCCACTCGCAACGGCATGAACAGCCTTGAAGGCGGATGCCGTGCAGAAACTGGTTTCATGGAAGTTCCATGGAAGAGATGATGGGTACGACCAATGATTGGATCTTATCAATACTGTAAGTATGTGATAACGTATTGATGGAGGAGTTATTGGAGGAGCATGGTCATCCCTGATAAGGTGAGAGGTGCGGCCAAGAACCAGTGGACATAAACGACGGTTGGTCCGTCTGTGGTTATGGTTCTGTCTGGTTCGGATGGTTACACCTTACTCTGATCTTATACTTTTTTATTCATATATTTCTTGTTGTGGTGTGGAATTTCGATTTTTCAGATAAGGAAGTGTTGATCTTAGGCCTTGGCCGGATCAGAGAACAGTCGAAAGGCCATGGTTTGGCCGGACTGATCTTGGTCGGATTCTATGGGCTCCGGTTGGATTCATTGAATTCAGACCATGGATTCCTCTTAATGGGGATTTATCATGAATTATAATGAATTTTATTAGGTTTTATCTAATTGATTTGATGATGGTCAGTTATGGCCGGTTTGACTGATTGTGGCCGAGATCTATAGGATCAAGGCCGGTTCTGTGAAATCTGATTGTGGATTACTCTTAGTTGGGAATTATCATGAATTGTCATGAATTTTAATTAGTTTTTGGAGCAGGTTTGCTTGACATCGAAATTGCACCTGAGGGTATATTGGGATCAGATCCTTGTGTTAGGTTATCTGATCATATGCTTGTGTGCTGAGATATGTTTGTCACTTATGATATTGATCATAAGGAACGTTATTGATCAACCTTGGTGTTGGTAAGCTATGTGCAAACCATTGGCTGAGAGCCATGAAGAAGATTACTGTCATTACTAGGTGGTGTAGACCACTAGTATTGTGTTGGGTGTACTTGTGCAAGGGAGGCCGTGTGTGATCTGATCTTGGGCAAGACTGGACGACCTGATCCTGGGATGATGGATCAAGGTGTCTGCTCTGATTGATCAAAGGATGCACCGGTTGTAAGAGCAAGACTGATCGGGTCCATTGGGACATGGTTCCTTGGCCGGTCTGATAAGTTTGATGACTCATCAGTTCTGAGTCATGTGGGGTGGTTGGTTTAATGACTTAGGGTTTGATGGGCATTATTAGTCCTTGTGAGGACTTGGTATGATTAGTCCATGAGAGGACTTGGTATTACTAGTCCAAGAGAGGACTTGATATTATATCCTACAAAGTATAAGGATGTTGGATGATGCATGGGCTGGGATGAGCCAGATGCATATCAATTACCATTGAAGACTTTCCAAAGGTTACTTGGTCTGTGGGGATGGTTGGTTGAATGACTAAGTACCCAAGGGAGAGTTTATGCAGGTATAAGCAAGCTAAGTCAGCTGAGACAAAGAGCTAACAAGCTCCGTGGATGTGGCAAAGGTATGATCTAGCAATGTTGCTTAGATCTAGACACTACAAGAAAAACGGGTTTTGATAGCAATCACGGATAGCGTTTTTTGCCTTTCTGCTATGGTTGACATACCTGTTAATTTTAGATAGCGTTCGCGTATTTTAAAATGCTATGATAAAATTATATATCTAGAAACGTTATGATAGCTTATTTTTAATAGCAAAAAATTAAAATGATATGATTAGCTTTTGAATCCCTAAACCCTAAACAAGTTTTTAAACCTTATACTCTAGATATAAATCTCAAACTATAACATACTTATACTATAACTTCAAATATTAAACTTAAACTAAAAATTTGTACTTTTAATTTAAATATATAACTTTCAAACACACAAAAACTTAATTCTTCAATCAAACTCTATACCCTAAACCCTAATACCAAGCATATATATTAAAACCATACATTTACTAAATATAAATTTCAAATTTAAGTTTTTATTTAACAAATTTCAAATCTAAATCTTAATCACAAAATCTTTATATAAAAACTTAACACTTATACTCTCAAACTATAAACCTTTAAATCATAAACATAACCTTTTATACAATCTAATCACACAAACCCTATCATGCAGTTTTTAAACAAGTGTATAATCACAAAATTCTAATCAAAATTTCTATTTCAAATGTTAACTTATAATATATAATTTTTAAATTTCATAATTTTTTAAAACAATTAAAAAGAAATGTAAAACCAATTTTTATTGTCTTTTCTTTATGGCCACTGGTTGATCATAATCTGAAGGTTAAAAATTCATCTTTTTCTATCTTCAACCTTTTATCTGATTGGCTAATTTTTCTTTGTCAAGGATCACATTCTTAGCCATTGATTTTCTTTGATCCTAAGGTCTAAAATCATTCTCTCTCTTTTCTCATTCTCCACAGATCTGAGATTTTATTTTTTTCATCTCTCACTTCTCAAACACAATTCACGTAACCCAAACATCTCATCTCTCTGTAAAACTTCCCTCATCTCTTCTCTCAGACACACACACGAAGGTGGAGCCAAGCCCAGCGACCCCGGATCTGAAGATGATGGACCACGGCCATCTCTCCATGCGAACACAGAAAGGAGAGACCAAAAACAGAAAGAGAGAAATCTAGAGCCCTCTATCTCGTCGAGCGAATCGCTATAGAGAGAGGAGCAGAAGCGTAGCAGGGAGAGAGAGAGAGGAGATAGAGCGAGAGCGAGAGAGAAGTATCTCTCTCTCTCTAGTTTATCTCGAGAGCGTCTCTATCTCTCTCTCTCTCTCTCTCTCCTTCTCTCTGATCTCTTCTCTCTCTCTCTCTCTCTCTCTTCTCTCTCTCTATCTCTCTCTCTCTCTTCTCTCTCTCTCCTCTCCTATCTCTCTCCTCTCTCTTCTCTCTTGTTAAAAGTGTGGTGGATTGTTAGCAGAGGTGGTGGTCATTTGGTATGCGGCTAAGAGGCAACGGAGAATCAGGTGGTGGTTAGCAGAGTGGTGGTCATGGGATTGCGGCGACGAGGAAACGAAGAAGCTGGTGGTCGCGAGCATATCGGTGGTCATGGGGTGGCGAGGAGGCGATATAGAAGCTGTTGGTCGTGAAACGAGGTGGTGGGGAGGCGGCGCCAAGAATAGATTAGGTCTAGTAAGATTAGGTTTAGTTTGTAAAACACCTGGTTTAGTGACCTGGTTTAGTGTAAACCGATTCTTATTTTCTATCCAATGTAATTTATAATGTTTAATAAAAAAAGTTCATTATACTTTTATCTTTTATTTTAAATACATAAAAGCCAAAATAAATAATTTTAAAATAAATAATTTTTAAAATAAATAATTTTAATATAAATTAATTTAATATAAATTATAACAAAAAGAAAACGTTATTAAAGAATATTTAATTGCATTAGAAAAAACGCTATTGTATTTAACAATAAGATAGCATTACGAAAAACCGCTATCTAATGTGCCTGACCTACTATCACGGGCGATGATACAGCGTTCCTTAAACCGCTGTTGAATCGTTAGATAGCGTTTTTCGTCCGCTAGTAAAGCCCATTTTTCTTGTAGTGCTAGTCCAGGGGATTTTATTGTTAGATGATCCCGCTGTTGCTGAAGCTCGTCGAATAATAGAAAATGTTGAGTGGATTTACACTGTTTTGCATGTTCGTCCTTTCTGTTCAAGAGTGGTTAGGGAATGCATTTCCAACCTATACAGTGCCGATGACGGAGTCTATATTAGGGTTTGCCAGTTTGATTCGACCGTGGTGATAAGTCAACTGTTTATGACTCCATTTGTCGAACGCTCTCACGTTTGGGAGAGTGATGATCTCTCGGAGGCAATTATATTCTTGACAGATGGGCGCTGTCGACACTGGGAGACTTTCTCCTTAACTTATCTCCTCCCACAGTATCATTACCTCTACAAACTATGTTCGCTTAACTGGCTGCCTGGTTTTCATGAAGATTCAATGATCAAAAGCGTCTTCGGTTTCTCTTCGCACTCGTCATAAAGAAGCCTATTGACTTCGGTCGTTTGGTTTACGACCAAGTCCTCGAAATGGCTCGTTCTTCTTATGTTGACAAGAAAATAACTCTCCCTAATTTTATCTACCAAACTCTCATTCTTCAGAGGGCTATTGCTTCTCTTCCGGGTGACGAACCCCTTATTGGACATCCACTGTGGATTAGGGGAGATGAAGTGGACACTCACATTCGAAGGGGTAGAAGAGGTCGTACACATCTCGGTTAGGACAGGCAGTTTACATGAAACCTGTTGAAGTCTTTCACCAGGAAGTCTTGCTATTTTGAAATATTATCACAACATCTAGCTTTTTCTGTTTTATGTACTACTTTGTCGCAACCGTTTTTTTTAGTACTACTTTGTCGCCAAGAATTTTATGTATCTTTATTGTGTCGCAACCGCTGTTTAATATTATTATAGCTACAACTTTATCGTCTTCATTATATATGTACACCTTTCAGTTGATAAAATACCAAATAGGTGTACAGCTTTATCGTCTTTTATATATCTTCATTTAATTCTGAACCGATAATATTAATTCTTGGGAGGTCTGCCATTAAGTTTCATGTACTCGGCTATGTTTCAAATATTGGCGGAAAAATTACTTTTGTATTAAACTCACACAACAGCTAACAAAGCCAATTCTCTATTTAAATCGGTTGTGTATCATTCTTCAATAAACTCATTGCACATCGCATACACTTTCCAAGACACTTCACAATATTATGGCTAATCCGCAACTCCCAAATATTCCTGATGAAATTATGTCCAAAATAATTGAGCTTCTTGGAGAGGAATCAGCATTGTACCTTGGAGCTTTCATGCGGGCTGGAAAACGCGGATACGAACTAGTCCATCAACCATCAATCTTAAAGAGGTGCAACGTCAGTCCTATGGTGAACGTAAGCCCCTGTCAAATCGGAAAGAGTGGTAATTTTCGAAACTTTTTCCTCAAGTGCGTCGAGTTTGGCAACATAGACGCGGTGTACTATGAAGGTCTCCACTGATCAACAACTTTGGGGTTGAGGAGGGAATCAATGTCTTGCAGCAAAATATACCTACGCATATATTATCAACCTTAACTGTGGGCATATTCTACGTATGCCTTGGTAAAGAGATGGACACAATCACTGTGTTAGAGCAGTTGGCAGCGAATGGCGTTGACCTCAAATCAGAGGCAGTATTTGAGATAGGAGATGAGCTAGAGTCGAGATTGTTGTCGTTCCATGCGCCATTTTTTCAATACATACCGTAGAACCCTTAAATTTCCTGAGGGCGACTTTCTCGCCTCTTTTTCAAGTCTCTATGCCCATACTAACCCTGTACATGATGAATACTTGTGCAAAAACTGCTGGCTTCATTGGTTATGTCTCAAAATTTTGCACATGTTGTAAAAGTACCTGTTCGGAAGTTTTAAAACGTTTTTACAAATATACAACTATCGTACACCATCTATTCGATGTACACCAGGTAATAAATGTGTACGAGAGTGGGTGGTGTACTTAAACACCGTCGTACACCATAAAATGAAAGGGTATTGTCATTTTAAGGTTTGTTAGTACTGTATTGTTATTTTAAGGTTTCAAAGTGTTGTCTCTCGCTATTTTAACAAGTACACAACTAAGTAACATATAAGGTGTACATATACCAAAGAGCCTTGTATAAGGTGGACATGAGCGAAACGTACACCTTATATTTAGAGCACAAACATAGGGGTGTACGGTGTACATACAACATCTAAGATTTTAAGGATTTTAAATAGATTGTAATTCGGTCCATAGTTGAGAAAATAAAAGGATCCGATCCGTAAGGATGGATACATACGAAAAGACGTACACCAAATAGACAATAGAACCAAACATACTAGACGGTATCCTCGTCACTCATCTCGTTCTCGTCAACTTCAACTTGCGTATCTCCTTTGTACGACCACTCGTCGGCGCTCTCTTCCTCGTCTTCACTCTCTTCCTCATCTTCATTTTCTGGTTTCTCCCAAGGGTACTCGTCTTTCGGGTCCGAGAATACCATCCTTTTCCTCTTACGTTGTGAAGGGCTTTTTTCTGCACTTTTCTCCATCTCCAGTATCTCTTCGACTTCGGCTGCTTCTTCAAAGAGTTCTCCAAGCGTTGAAAACTCTGTTGACTCCAAACCCTCATGGATGTCTTCCTTTAATCTGTCACGAGCGAGTTGTTTCAAATACTAGTCGTCTTGTCTAGTAACGATCTCATGACTGAGGAAAAATTCCTCGTATTCAGCTACGCTCATGGAACCTTGGTTGATGCCTAAAACCATGTTTAGATTTCTACTGTTTGTGGAGATGAAGATGAAATTATTTTAATCCTCAGATCTCTTTTTAAACAATAAAATGCCGTAATTAAAATTTCCCTAAACAGTAGGTGAAGGCGTGGCGACTATGCAACTTCTCGATAGTAGTTAACGCTTACGCAAAATGATTGCGTTGTAGAAATGTTGAGTGGAGATGTCAGAAATAAAACGTGTTCTTGTCATTAATGTCATTGTTTATTAATAACACGCGTTCTTGTAGAAATGTTCCGTAATTGTTTATTAATTTTCAAACACCACACATTAAAGTTATTCACCACACATTAATGTCAATTTGAATAGAAATTTAATATAGTCGAAATGTGTCATGTCAATGAGAAAACCAATTTATTTGAAGATTAAAAGTCAGGTTACCATAACCAGTGTTATAACCAATGTTATTTGAAACATTACTATTTTGAACATGCATTTTAAACATTATTATAACCAATGTTATTTGAAACATTACTATTTATAAGAAAAAAACATTTTAAACATTACTATTTTTAAGGTACATCCTATATAGGTGTACGTACACCCTATCTACGTGTACGTACACCCGTAATACACATGATGTACACCTCTTCATATTTCATAATGTTTATCTTTTTTTATGCTATTGAAAAATAGGTAGAGTTTAATAAAGCACGAGAAAGGTAAAATATTTCGAGCATTAGCGAATGTTTACTGCTAATGAATTACAACAACGAAGTATTACGGCCAACTATCGAAGGCCAGAAAACCGGTACAACAGCTAAAATCCCGTAGAAAAAGACCAACCTCTTTAATCCAGAAACATCGGTTACACATGTCTTCAGCCTTGCTGACCTCAGTGTACCAAATATCCCAATCCGGGTCCACAACAGGTGAACACGGGCAGTTATAAAACAAGGGGTACATTGTTGACATGAACAAATTCTTCTTTGTTAAGAATCCATCGTTAATTACGTTCTCCCTAACCGGATCTTCATTTCTAACCAACAATCCAATTCTACCAACGGATTCTCTTGTAAAACGAGCAAAGCACTCCTCATCCTCCTAGTATAGTTTGCGAGTCATTGCATAGGTATACAACGCTCGGTCGAATCCTACATCCGCCGCTCTCTTTATGAATGCAAGTCCTTCTTCATGACGGTCTAACCGGTGTAAATACTCTACACCCTTGATGTATAGAGTACTTGGGTTTCCAACGTTGTAGCATCTTCTCAACAACGTATTCCACAAGCCGACGTATCAAGGGTATTTAAACAGATCAAACAATGCATACACTTCACGCCTGTCTGCCAACGCACGCATTGACTTACAAGTAGATCGGAGTCTATAGAGATCTACGAAGGAGTTATTTGCCACGCGTCCAACCACTAATGCTTGGATATCTGAAGGGAGGTCGAGTATCGGGAATTCTGCCATTATAGCGACAAAATGTTTTTCGTTTGCTGGAAATTATGTTCGAAAATCTGAGTATTTATAAGGACTTCAGCCATAAGTAACCGACACTAACGAAGGGACGTCTATTTCGCATAGGTGTCTTCTAGATAAAGGAGAACGGTTGACATTGAAAAAACGGTTTCCAAATGGACTTAAACTTACGACATTTGGAAATGTATATAAATGATGGTAATACAGTACCAAATCATCAGTTGAATATCCTTTCAAACCGAAAATGGCTTCAAATCTTTCTTCGAAGGGTTCAATGAGTGTAAAAGAATACGAGGAATATTTTCTTAACCATCAAGTCTGCAAAACTATGAGTGAAAAAAGCTTGATCTGCATGTACCTTGCTGGCCTCAACGAAAAAATACGCAACAGTTTGAAGGATTCGGAATTCTCAACTCTCGAAAAACTGATGAAATATGCTCGGTTGGCTGAACTTCCAATTCAGCAAGGTTCTATGACCGTTCAAGAATACAAGGAGTTCTTAGTTAACCATGAGGAATACAAAAAAGCATGACTCAAACACATTGATCTCCATGTTTCATTCTGGTCTTAACAAGGACATCCGGGAGGCTTTCAAGCAAAAAGAGTTCTCCTCCTTCGAAGAACTTATCGAATGTGCACTGCTGGCAGAAAATCCAATCGAGCAAAAATCATCGACCGTCGATGAATACGTCGATTTCTTCATCAATCATGATGTCTACAAAAAACATAACGCAACCACATTGATGTCCATGTTCCGTGACGGTCTGAAGGAGGAGATCAGGGAGGCGTTAGAAAAAACGGAGTTCTCCACTCTTGAGGAACTCATTTGTTGGGGTCGAAAACAGTTATCTCAAAATAAACGGCTAAGATAATTTTCTGTCTGCGAACTTTCCGCAAAAAGGATCAACAAAGGTTGGATCGGAAAAGAATAGGCATGACCAAGGTCCCGGGCGCTGGCTCGCCCATGCGGGCACCGGGTGCTGGCTCGCCCGTGCTGGCACCGGGTGCCGGCTCGCCCGTGCTGGCACCGGGCGCCGGGCGCCGGCACCCCCGTGCTGGCACCGGGCGCCGGGCGCCAGCTCGTCCAGGCGCCGGGCGCCAGCTCAATCGTGCTGGCCCCGAGCGCCGGGCGCCAGCTCGTCCAAGCGCCGGGCGCCAGCTCGTCCAGGCGCCGGGCGCCAGCTCGCCCGTGCTGGCCCCGGGCGCCGGGCGCCAGCTCGTCCAGGCGCCGGGGGCCAGCTCGGCCGTGCTGGCCCCGGGCGCCGGGCGCCAGCTCGTCCAGGCGCCAGGCGCCAGCTCGCCCGTGCTGGCCCCAGGTGCCGGACGCCAGCTCGTCCAGGCGCCGGACGCCTGCTCGTCTAGGCGCCGGGCGCCAGCTCGTCCAGGCGCCGGGTGACAGCTCGTCCGTGCTGGTCCCGAGCGCCAGTACATCCAGTCTGTTCCCAGCCCGTCCGATTTAGATCGCAACTTGTGGCTTCCGTGAATTCATAGCACCTTAGATACGAAGCTAACGTTCCTCGATTTAACTCGATTGGAGTTATCCTTGAAGTGTTACAACTAGAGCTAGGAAGTTTATTGCTTCCGCGAAGTGTATCGTGTAAAACAAGGACGGTCAACTCGAACATCGATTCTTTAGGCTATATGATTTATTTTGCGGAAAAGATAATCTTCCGAGAAATCGTATGAACGTCCGAGGACTTGAACCTTGTCCACGGGCTCACTTACGATTTTGGAGACCCAAGCCCAGTAAGAGCTACGACGGTTTATCCTAACTTATTTTGAAGACCCAAGCCCAGTAAGTTTCCGCAGATAAATGTCAATTTTCGAGGATAGCAACGAAGATCGACGGAAAATGGAATATTTCCAAAAAAGATAAACTCAGGCCCAAAGGCGAAAGGTTAAACGGGCCACCGACCTAAAGTGACTATATAAGGAGGGTTGGGGCAGAAGAGAAGAGGATCCGAGATTTTAGACTTAGAGAACTCCTGCTAGCTTAGAGAACTTAGGACTTAGGTGGTTAGACTAGTACGGCAAGGCTTAGACGTCTTGACCGCCTCTTGTTCTGTTGTTTCGATAAGTTAGCATATTTCTACTCCTCTCGGAGAAATCTTGTACTCTTACTTTTAATAAAACGCCTCTGAGCGACCATTTATCTTTTATCTTGCTATCTATCTTTTATCAATTCGAAATGTGATTACGCAGAGAATTCGGACCTTCAAGGAAGATCGGGTTAACTCGGTTTTCCTCCATAATCGTTTATCGGAAATTGACGGTGTGAATTTCGGTTCCCACAGTTTGGCGCTAGAAAGAGGGGGGGACGAATTCTCTAACTCGAAAGTCACTAAGCAATAAAAGATACAGGATGTCCACTCTTGTAGCCAGCGATGTTGTTTCTTTCAAGGATCAGGCAACGGCCGACCAGGCCAAACCCTACAACGATCTCCTTGTAATCGAACTAACGATCCAGGACATCGGCGTAGCAAGAGTGTTAGTCGACACCGGATGCTCGACCAACATTATCTACAAAAGTACCCTCGGGAGAATGGAGGTCGTCCTGTGCGCCGTCACATAAGAACCTAATCTAATATTCGGACTCTCGGGAGATGCTACTATGACTCTCGGCTCGATCAGCCTCTTGGTTAAAGCCACGAGTGTCGCCAAAATCACAAAATTCTTAGTCGTCGACCGTCCAACATCGTATAACGCGATCATCGGTACTCCATTGGTTAATTCCATGCGAGCGATCCCCTCGACTTTCCATCTGTGTCTAAAGTTTCCAACACCTCGCGGAATCGAAATAATACAAGGAAATCGCAGGATGGCGCAAGTATGTTTCGCCGCCGAGCTGAAAAGAAAAAACTCAGCAGTCGATGCCTCCCAAAGCAAGAAGGTAAAGACTACTCCCGATGGGAATGCCCCAGAACAAGACTCGAACGTCTTCTGGCAATCTCAGAGGATCGAAGCCCTAGACGGGAAGCGCGAACCAACTTGCGAAACAGTGATCTCGGTCTGCATAGACGAATCGTTCCCGGAACGATGCGTCGAGATCGGAGCCAACCTCCGCGAACCTTTGAGAACGGAGCTCATAGCCTGTCTCAAAAATAACCTTAGCACGTTCGCTTGGGCCGCGGAGGATATGCCAGGAATCGACATCGGCATAACCTGCCACGAGCTCAACATTGACCCAACCTACAAACCCGTCAAGCAAAAAAGGCGGAAGCTAGGACCAGAGCGTGCGACTGCGGTTAACGAGGAGGTTGAAAAACTCCTTAAAGTAGGGTCAATAACGGAAGTCAGGTTCCCAGACTGGCTCGCTAACCCAGTCGTGGTCAAGAAGAAAAACGGCAAATGGCGAGTCTGCGTTGACTTCACCGATCTCAACAAGGCCTATCCAAAAGATTGCTTTCCACTCCCGCATATCGACCGACTTGTTGAAGCAACAGCAGGAAACAAACTTTTATCATTTATGGACGCCTTCTCCGGGTACAATCAAATTATGATGAACCCACACGATCGCGAGAAGACCGCGTTCATCACTGACCGCGGGACGCATTGCTACAAAGTAATGCCCTTCGGCCTCAAGAACGCAGGCGCTACTTACCAGCGAATCGTCAACCGAATGTTTTCCGAGCAGCTCGGAAAAACTATGGAGGTATAAATCGATGACATGCTCGTAAAGTCCCTTGACAAACACGACCACGTTTCCCATTTGGAAGAGTGTTTCGCAATGTTGAATTTTCACAACATGAAATTAAACCCGACTAAATGTAGATTCGCCGTGGCATCGGGAGAATTCCTCGGCTACCTAGTCACATGTCGTGGAATCGAGGCTAACCCCAAACAGATAAACCGTTAATAGAAATGGTCTCGCCCAAAACCAAAAGGGAAGTCCAAAGGCTGACAGGAAGAGTCGCCGCCTTAAACCGTTTTATCTCGCGCTCAACGGACAAATGCCTTCCTGTCTACGACACGTTAAAAGGAAACAAGAAATTCGAGTGGACAAAGGAGTGCGAAAAAGCTTTCCAACAGCTAAAGCATTACCTGGCCACTCCTCCCGTTCTCGCAAAACCAGTGGAGGGAGAACCCTTGTTCCTTTATATCGCAGTATCCACAACAGCGGTAAGCAGTGTTTTGATAAGAGAAGAACGCGGTGAGCAGAAACCGATCTTCTACATAAGCAAAAGTTGCTGGACGCAGAGATCCGGTATCCTCTGATGGAAAAGCTAGCTTTTGCAGTCGTAACATCAGCAAGAAAACTCCGGCCGTATTTTCAGTCGCACACCATTGTGATCCTCACCACCTTTCCCTTGCGAACGATTTTTCACAGTCCGAGTCAGTCAGGAAGACTCGCAAAATGGGCAATCGAACTAAGTGAGTACGACGTAGAGTACCGCCCAAGAACCTGCGCAAAGTCTCAAGTATTGGCAGACTTCTTGGTGGAACTGCCCATGGGAGATATGACAAACGCGGAACCAAACTCAACTTGGATCCTTCATGTCGACGGATCATCGTCAAAACAAGGGTCCGGGATCGGAATCCGGCTCACGTCTCCGACTGGCGAAATCTTGGAACAGTCGTTCCGATTGGAGTTCCATGCGTCAAACAACGAGGCCGAATATGAGGCACTCGTTGCAGGCCTACGACTAGCCGAAAGGCTGAAATCCGCAATATTCACGCTTATTGTGACTCTCAGTTAGTCGAAAAATCAGTACAGCGGGGAATACGAAACAAGGGACGAAAGAATTGACGCATATCTTAAACTCGTCCAAGATCTATCCCGAAACTTCGACCACTTTGCCCTGACAAGGATTCTTTGCTCAGAAAACACTCAGGCGGATGCCTTGGCCGCACTCGCGTCAAGTTCAGATCCTGGACTAAGTCGGGTAATTTCCGTCGAATTCATTGAACATCCAAGCATTGGACCACCAGTGATCGCCAATCTTATTCGAGCACAAATCAAAAACGCGGAAGAAATGGACGACCCACCGGAAGAAAACGTGGATCTGTCGGAATACGGTTGCGACAGCCCTTGGCTGGAACCAATCCGAGCATACATAATCGACGGAACGCTTCCCACCGAAAAGTGGGCAGCCCGCAAAATCAAGACCCAGGCCGCGCGGTACGTAACAATAGAAGGAGAGATCTACAAATGGAGATTCTCCGGCCCATTCATGACCTGCGCCGAAGGCGAAAAAGCGAGAAGAGTAATGGAGGAGGTCCATTCCGGGTCGTGCGGAAACCATTCCGGCAGAAGATCTCTCGCAGTCAAAATAAAACGCCACGGTTATTACTGGCCAACTATGATCAAAGACTGCGAGAAGTTCGCTCGAAAGTGCGAAAAATGCCAAAGGCACGCACCGACGATCCGTCAGCCCGCGGAAGTCCTCTCGTCCATCTCATCCACGTATCCCTTTATGCGATGGTCCATGGACATCGTCGGGACATTGCATAACTCGAAGCAGAAACGTTTTCTCCTGGTCCTCACGGATTTGTTCTCAAAGTGGGTAGAGGCAGATTCCTACGCAAGTATCAAAGACGTACAAGTCGTGAACTTCGTATGGAAGAACATAATCACCAGACACGGGGTCCCTTACGAAATCGTGACAGACAACGGGTCTCAGTTCATCTCTACCCGGTTCGAGGCATTCTGCGAGAAGTGGAAGATACGACTTACTAAGTCGACTCCCAGATATCCGCAGTGCAACGGCCAGGCAGAAACCATCAACAAGACTGTCCTTGACGGACTAAAAAAGCGCCTGGGCGCCAAAAAGGGGCGATGGGCAGAGGAGCTCGAAGGAGTCCTTTGGTCGCATCGTACAACCCCGAGATGGGCTACGGGGGAAACCCCATTCGCCCTCGTTTACGGAGCGGAATGCATGATCCCCGCGGAAGTAGAATTCCCCGAAGTACGGAGAAGATTCCTCCCCGAACGAGAAGATTTAAACGACGCTATGATGCTGGACAATCTCGATCTTATCAATGAACGCGCGACCAGGCGCTCATCCGAATCCAAAATTACCAGCACGCTGCCGCAAGGTTCTACAACTCGAACGAACGCCATCGCAGGTTCATAGAAGGCTATTTAGTCTTACGCAAAGTCTTCCAAAACACTGCCGAACGAAACGCAGGAAAACTGGGAGCAAATTGGGAAGGACCATACAAAGTAATAAAAGTGGTCCGACCAGGTTCGTACCAAATCGCGAACATCATGCAAGACGTAAAAATCCCAAGAACTTGGAACGCGATGCATCTTAAAAAATACTATCACTAACAATGACGTGATACAAAGAACTACGAGATGGCTTGATCCCCGAAAATGGTACGTAGGCAACTCGCTAACCGGCGGGTTCAGCTATCCCCCCCCCCCGATTAAAAGGGGGGGGGGGGGGGGAGTGGGGTGTGTATACTCGTATACTCCCACAAATTCCAAAAATTCTGAAACTTTCGAAACTCTTTATAGACAACACATTTCGCCAACTACTAAACGGCAACGACAACGGATCTAGTATCCACTAAGCGATTATCACATCCCAAAAACAAATCCCGGAAGGCCAACACTTCACGAAGCAAAGTGAATGTAGACGTTTCTCCCTGGGTCAAATTTACGCGACCCCTTGGTCCCGCGTCCAAACGAAAACAACTTTTTTCTAGCTCAAACATTCGCAAAACATCCCCAAGCCCGCAAGCGTTTCAACCACGAAATGCGGCACAAGGAAAAATCGACCTTCAGCACTGCGAGACGTCGCTAACGCTCGAAGGACATTCTTTTCCGCAAAACGTTCCAGACGATATCTTCGTCTCTAGAACTCAAAACATACAAATGTACCTCAAAACGGTATCATTTCGTTGTTGCTGATCACAACAAACGAACTCTAACGTCCTAAACAGACAATAAGCCACCCTCTAAGGTAGGCTCTCTTACATCCGACAAGGATAACATAGCGCGCTATACAAGAAGTCCAAAATTTTTGTTAGCTCTTCCAAACAGAAGTAGCCCGATTCGCACCTAAACAAATCATATAAGCCGATAATAATTTGCGGATTTTAAAACGGTACGAGTTAGGTTAAAATCGCAAACAGGCAAAACGAAAGCCGACTTGTCATCGCAAAGCCTTAGTCCGAGAGTAAACCTAAGTCTTTCCCTAAATCCAGCCATGCTGGATCCTGATCCTCCGAGCCCTCCGAATCCGGTACCAGGGTGCATCGGACTTCAGACCAGCGAGAATCGAGTCAAAGTTCCCTTCGGAAGCCGCCCACTCTTCTTTGCAAGATAACAGCCTGGCTTCCTCAGAATCCAGAGTTAGGGCCTCGTTGCTCCTAAACAGCTGAAGCTCGCCCAAGCTCCCTTCGATTCCCGCCAAAGCTAAGTCCCTGTTACGGACAGCTATCAGAGAGTCGAACAAACTGGCCATCTTCGTCAAACGAGCAAAGAAGTTGCCGCGGGGATCAACAGTCTCTGCCGACTTGCGAGAACTCGTCTCTTCATAGTTCTGGATCGTCTGTTGGAGACGACGGACTTCCGAGGATTTCTGTTTCTTCTCTTTCTTCACTTTGAGCAACGAACTCGCGGTCTTCCCGAGGTCACGTTCGAGGTCGCCGATTCGAACTTCAAGCTGAGACGTCTGGGCAGCATGGGTGTTTTTGATGGTCTGCAATGCAGCCTCGGCACGCTTCAACGCTTCCTACGACGACTCCAACTCCTTCGACAAACGCGCAACCTCCGATCCGCATTCACCAAGCATCCCATCAATCAGCGACACAAACTGTCCGCAAAAGAAAGGGTAAGGATCGTCGCTAAAAGAAAGAAAAGAAGAATTACGGATAAATCAAAATCAAAACCTTGGAACGATGTTGCGACAACAATCCTGAAGGCTCGCCCGCTTCGCTCTTAGCGCACCTCTTTCTCTTCGCCCCGGTCGCGGCACCGGCCCTCGAACGCCCCTTGGGCAATGGTGCAGCACTGGGTGCTGGGAGTCCCAAAACGATCTTCGAAGCCGGAGGTGCGGACTCGACCACATCATCCCGACAAGAAATTATGATCGGAGCGGTAGAGGAGCCTGAAGGACGATCCTGGACATCGGGAATCTGCTCGGGGACGACCGCCCTTCCCACGGGCAAGGGGGCATCGGATGGAACCTCAGGACAAGGGATTGGGGACGAAGGCGCAGGCGGAGAAGGAGCGCTAGGCGCTTCGGTTCTCACTCGGTTCGAGCCTTTCGTAGCACTGCGCCGCGACAGTCTTTCCTTGAAAGAGTCAAAACCAGCAATGAGAGACGGAGTGGCTTCGTGAACAGCTAAAACCGGTGACGCCTGACTGGCCTCACCCATCTCGACGTCAGAATCTTTCTTTTCAACTGGAGGGGAAGACATCTTCTTTGAGAGAGCAAAAGAGAAAGAAGTTGAGAAAAGGAGGAGTGTGTGAAGAATGAAGAGTAATGAGCTACTACTTATAAAGAATATGGGAATTTTTGCAATAAAATACTCTTAGCCAAAAATTTCGATTTTCAAACTTAAGTCATTCGCCCGCAAAATCGTCTCCGAGTCTAGGCGCCGGGCGCCAGCTCGTCCAGGCGTCGGGCGCCAGCTCGCCCGTGCTGGCCCTGGGCGCCGGGCGCCAGCTCGGCCGTGCTGGCCCCGGGTGCCGGGCGCCAGCTCGTCCAGGCGTCGGGCGCCAGCTCGTCCAGGCGCCGGGCGCCAGCTCATCCAGGCGCCGGGCGCCAGCTCGGCCGTGCTAGCCCCGGGCGCCGGGCACCAGCTCGTCCAGGCGCCGGGCGCCAGCTCGTCCAGGCGCAAGGCGCCAGCACGCCCGTGCTGGCCCCGGTCCCCGGGCGCCAACTCGTCCAGGCGCCGGGCGCCATCTCGTCCGTGCTGGTCCCGAGCGCCAGTACATCCAGTCTGTTCCTAGCCCGTCCGATTTAGATCGCAACTTGTGGCTTCCGTGAAGTCATAGCACCTTAGCTGCGGACCTAACGTTCCTCAATTTAACTCGATTGGAGTTATCCTCGAAGTGTTACAACTAGAGCTAGGAAGGTTAGTTCTTCCGCGAAGTGTATGGTGTAAAACAAGGACGGTCAACTTGAACATCGATTCTTTAGGCTATACGATTTATTTTGCGGAAAAGATAATCTTCCGAGAAATCGTATGAACGTCCGAGGACTTGAAACTTGTCCACGGGCTCACTTACGATTTTGGAGACCCAAGCCCAGTAAGAGCTACGACGGTTTATCCTAACTTATTACAGTAGGATAAATGTTAAGTTTCCGCAGATAAATGTCAATGTTCAAGGATAGCAACGAAGATCGATGGAAAATGAAATATTTCCAAAAAAGATAAACTCAGGCCCAAAGGCGAAAGGTTAAACGGGCCACCAACCTAAAGTGACTATATAAGGAGGGTTGGGGCAGAAGAGAAGATGATCCGAGATTTTAGACTTAGACAACTCCTGCTAGCTTAGAGAACTTAGGACTTAGGTGGTTAGACTAGTACGGCAAGGCTTAGACGTCTTGACCGCCTCTTGTTCTGTTGTTTCGATAAGTTAGCATATTTCTACTCCTCTCAGAGAAATCTTGTACTCTTACTTCTAATAAAACGCCTATGAGCGACCATTTATCTTTTATCTTGCTATCTATCTTTTATCAATTCGAAAAGTGATTACGCAGAGAATTCGGACCTTCAAGAATGATCGGGTTAACTCGGTTTTCCTCCATAATCGTTTATCGGAAATTAACGGTGTGAATTTCGGTTCCCACATCATTGAAAGTGCCCAAGAAGCTGAAGAACTACTAGTAACTTCATCCAACACATCAGACGAGGCGGTCCGTTAAATGGATCCAGAGCTGCGGGATATATTTGGCTTCTCTTATGGCAATGATGAGAAAGAGGATATTTATGATCCTAATTGGTGTATGGATGAATCTGAAGATCACTGTGTTGAAGAGGATTTAACGGAAGATACCCTTTCGTCGGGGGAGTTAAGGGAGACTGAGTATCGCGACAAGGATCCTGCTGAATAGCCAGAAAATGATAGCCAAACCGGATCTGACAATGATTATAACAAATTAAAACATGTGTTATTTGCATTCTGTTTGTTTCGTAAACCACATTAAAGACTTCATGTTACAACTATTTCATTACTATTGTGTTATTTATATTTTATGGTATCCTGTTAATGAACTCATAGGATGCTTCTCTGGATGGAACTGGATAGATCCTTGCATAAACGAATCAAAGACTCAAGTTTAACAAGGCTGTGGATCGATTGGTGACACAAGAGGCTGCGGAAAGGCTCCTTGATACTCCTAGGCAATAGATCGGATATGACACACCAAACTAAGGCCCTTGATACTGGATATTACACACCAGCAGACTGGATATTACACACCAGACACTCACAATCTCGACAAGCAAGAAGAGAGAAAAGAACTCAAAGGTTTTCAATAAAAAGATGCTTAGATAGATATGAGGGTTTGTGGAAACTTATAAAGGAAATGATTTGAACAAACTCAAGCTTTTCGAAATCTAAAAGCATTAATGGGAACAGGCTCCCTTGGTACTCAAACATAAAGAGTTTTCGAAAACAAAACATGAAAATAGAAACCTTAGTCTAAAATATAACATAAGATAGATTATGCATCTGAGATGCACCCATGGTACATCATCTAGGAGATGTGTAAGTGAACTTGATGCCTCATTAAAAACCTTAGTTGGAAAACCCAGTGGGACAAAACCAACCAAGGGAAAAAGAGTACACACAAGCCACCTGCCTAGATGATGATCAGCTTGAAGTTGGAATGGCTTGGATGGTGATGAGTGTGTCTTGGGTGATCAAGCCTCGACCAAGACCTTCTTCTTGTTACAAAATCCTCTTGAGCAATCCTCCAATAGTCTCCTTGAGTTTCTTGGTTCTGGAACGAGTCATAGGTCCAAAAGGAATGGCTAAGGCATCCTCTCTAGCTGAATGGTCCATGTCTTTATCATCCTTCTCCTTTGGCCGGTCCATGTCCTCATCCATCTCTTGTGACTTGTCCATGGTCACATCATCCCCTCCCTCTTGAAAAGGATTTGTCCTCAAATCTGGTTCATCTTCCACAAAAGAAATCAAGTCAGAAACAATAAAGCTATTACTCACATCATACTTCCCTTGGAGATCCAGCTTGTAGGCATTGTTGCTGATCTTCCTTATGACCTCAAAAGGTC
This sequence comes from Brassica juncea, assembly GCA_018703725.1. Taxonomy (NCBI): domain Eukaryota; kingdom Viridiplantae; phylum Streptophyta; class Magnoliopsida; order Brassicales; family Brassicaceae; genus Brassica; species Brassica juncea. The sequence goes on along the minus strand of CM031941.1, from coordinate 10,771,129 downwards.
CATCTATCCGCGGCATGAGCTTTGATTTCCTCTCATCAGGAAATCTCTCTTTCCTTAGGTAAACCCAAACCTGATCACCCACTTCAAAGACCATCTCACGCCTTCCTTTGTTAGCATGCTTGACATACTACTTGGTTTTCTCTTCAATATTGAGCCTTGCTTTGCTCGTAGAGTTGCTTCACCTCCAAAGGAGAGGTGGGATTGAACCCATAAACAATCTCAAAAGGAGAAAATTTAGAAGCAGAATGCACATCATGATTATATGCAAATTCACAATGGGGCAAGTAGTTTTCCCATGATTTCAAATTCTTTTTTGTGAAAGCACGCAAGAGTGTTCCTAGTGTTCTATTAACTACCTCAGTCTGTCCATCAGTTTGTGGATGACAAGTAGTAGAAAACAAAAGCTTAGTACCTAGTTTAGACCAAAGAGTCTTCCAAAAATAACTAAGAAACTTAGTATCTCTATCAGAAACTATAGTCTTAGGCATGCCATGTAAACGCACAATTTCTTTAAAGAACAAGTTAGCAACATGCAATGCATCATCAGTTTTGTGACAGGCTATGAAATGTGCCATCTTAGAGAATCTATCCACAACAACAAAGATCGAGTCCTTTCCAGTTCTAGTCCTAGGCAGTCCAACAATGAAATCCATAGAATGTCATTCCAAGGATGGTAAGGAATGGGCAAAGGAGTATACAAACCGTGGCTTTGGACTTTGGACTTAGCTTGTTTACATGTTGCACATCTTTCACAGATTCTCTCCACATCTCTTTTCATGTGTGGTCAAAAGAAATGATCCTGCAAAAAACTTTAAGAGTCTTGACAATACCAAAATGTCCATAAGGCTTCCTCCATGGGATTCCCTAACAAACAAGTCTCTCAAAGAACAGTTAGGCACACACAAACGGTTATCATAAAAAAGAAAACCACCCTACCTAAAGTAGTGGCCAGCAGCATGCTTCTCACACGATTTATATGCATCTTTAAAGTCTGAATCATTCTCATACATATCTTTAAGCTGCTCAAAACCTAATAGCTTAGCATCAAGAGTGTTTAAGAGGACATACCTTCGAGATAGTGCATCAGCCACTATGTTCTCCTTACCTTGTTTGTACTTGATTACATAAGGAAAGGTTTCTATGAACTCTATCCATCTGGCATGTCTCTTGCTCAGCTTGTTCTGACCCTTAAGGTACTCGAGAGATTCATGGTCTGTGTGTATGACAAACTCCTTAGGCCACAGATAATGCTGCCATGTTTGCAAAGCTCTCACCAAAGCATACAGCTCTTTGTCATATGTGGCATAGTTGAGAGTTTCTCCTCTAAGCTTCTCACTAAAGTATGCTATAGGTCTCTTCTCCTGCATTAACACAGCACCATTACCAATTCCTGAAGCATCACATTCAATTTCAAAAGTTTTATTAAAATCAGGAAGCATAAGAAGAGGTGATTGAGTAAGCTTCTCTTTAAGGCATTGAAAGGCTTTCTCCTGAGCTTCTCCCCACTTGAATCCGACATCTTTCTTGATTACTTCAGTCAAGGGAGCTGCTATAGTACTGAAATCTTTCACAAAGCGCCGGTAGAATCCAGCTAGGCCATGGAAACTCCTCACTTCACTCGCAGTAGTTAGACTTTCCTTGATAGCTTTGATCTTCTCCTGATCCCCCTTTACGCCATCTGCACTTACAACAAAGCCTAAAAAGACAAAGTTATCTGTACAAAAGGTACATTTCTTCAAATTGGCATAAAGCTTTTCTTTCCTCAAGACATCAAGAACAGACCTAAGATGCTCTAGATGATCATCAAGACACTTGCTATATACTAAGATGTCATCAAAATATACTACAACAAAGATGCCAATAAATCATCAAGACACTTGCTATATACTAAGATGTCATTGATCTAAGCACATGATTCATCAATCTCATGAATGTACTAGGTGCATTGGTTAATCCAAATGGCATAACTAACCACTCATACAGGCCATGCTTAGTCTTAAATGCAGTTTTCCACTCATCTCCCTCTTTCATTCTTATTTGATGATAGCCACTTTTCAAGTCTACCTTAGAAAAGATGTTAGAACCATGCAATTCATCAAGCATATCATCTAATCTAGGGATGGGATGACGATACTTCACCGTGATATTGTTGATTGCTCTACAATCAACACACATGCGCCAGCTTCCATCCTTCTTAGGCACCAGTAGAACAGGTACAACACAAGGGCTCATAATTTCACGGATGTGTCCTTTCTCCATCAGTTCCTCCACTTGTCTTTGTAGCTCTTTAGTTTCAACCGGATTAGTTCTGTATGCTTGCCTATTAGGCAGTGCTGATCCCGTAACAAAGTCGATTTGGTGCTCAATCCCTCTTACTGGAGGCAGGCCAATGGGATTATCTTCTGGAAACACATCTTGGTATTCCTGCAAAAGAGCAACAAGTTCACTCGGATACACCGGTGCAAGGTCAGTTATATTCAAGAGTGTTTCTTTAAAAACAAGTAGAAGGACAGGTTGTTTAAAGTAGAGAGTTCTTTTGATATCACCCTGGGTGGCATAGAAGTTGTGTTGCTTGCTTTGATCAGACTTGAGGTCAATCTCTTTCTTCTTCTGGAGTTGAAGTTGATCCTGATGAACCTCCTTAGGAGTTAGTGGCACAAGGACAGTCTTTCTTCCTTTAAACTCAAAGTTGTGCTTGTTTGCATATCCATCATGCATCACACGTCTATCTGATTGCCACAGCCTTCCAAGAAGAATATAACCAGCTTCCATAGGTAAGACATCACATAGTACTTCATCTTCATACCGTCCAATGGCTAAGGGAACCATAACCTGATTAGACACTCTCATTTCACCTTCTTCATTAAGCCACTGTAGCCAGTATGGTTTGGGATGCTTCTGAACCTTTAACCCCAGCTTCTTTACCATAGTCTCACTTGCAACATTAACACAGCTGTCTCCATCAACTATAAGACTACAGACCTTTCCTTGCACAATACATCAAGTGTAGAATAGATTCTCTCTTCGCTCCAGGTCCTCGGTTTTACTTTGTAGATTCAAGTTTCTCCTAGCAACCAACAACCTTCCAGTAACCAGGTTGGCTATATATTCCTGTTCTGAGCTGTAATCTCCTTCCTTCTCAGACTCATAGTCTGCAGATTCATATACTCCATTGTCAAGAAGGATCATCAAACGTTTGTTGGTACACTCAGTAGCATAGTGTCCTCTTCCTTGACACTTAAAACACTTGACATCCCTTGATCTTGCAGTAGAAGACTCTGCCTTTCCTTTGTCCTTGCTGTAGGTACTGGTAATTTTGGCCTCTTCTTTCTGATATGGCTTACTCTCCTTCTGATAACTCGGTTTGTCCTCCTTAGTACTTTGATACTTAGTCCCATAGCTAGTTCGAGAGTGCCCCTTTCTTTTGACTTGTTGTTCAACTAGGATAGCCTTGTGTAGCATCTCTTCCATCTCCAAGTAGTGCTGCATCTCCACACTCTCTTGTATCTCACAGTTAAGTCCTCCAAGAAACCGTGCCATAGTAGCTTCTCTATCCTCTGATATGCAAGCTCTCAGCATCAACAGCTCCATTTCTTGAAAATATTCTTCTACAGTCCTAGAGCCTTGTGTGAGCTTTCTTAGCTTCTGATGGAGATCTCTATGGTAGTGGCTAGGAACAAATCTCTTGCGCATAAGGGCCTTCATCTCTGCCCAAGTCTCAACAGGAAACTCACCATTGCGCCTCCTATTTGTAACTAGCTGATCCCACCAGCTCAGAGCATAGTCATAGAACTCAGTAGCATCAACTTGAATCTTCTTAGTTTCTGTATAGTGCTGACAATTGAAAACTAGCTCAATCTTCTTCTCCCATTCTAGATAAGCATCAGGGTCGGCCTTGCCATGGAAAGGAGGTATCTTAACCTTCAAACCAGCAAGCTCATCTCTCTGATACCCACGTCTTTCATGATCTCGTCTAGCTCTCCTGCTGCTATGTGTAGAGGTGGAGCTATACCATTCTCTGTCCCGTTCATAGTTGTTATCAGTTTCTTGTGACTCAGCATGCTCTTGTTGGCCACGCCTGTTCCTTCTTGGTTCACGCCTCTGATCAGCTGTTTAGTCTTGTCTATCAGATAGCTTCTGATCTAGTTTCTCTTTCATTAACTTATCCATGGCTGCGATTACATCCTTGGTAATGGCTTCTTGTAAAAGTTTGTTCCTTCTCATAAACGTTGCATCATCCTCCTCGGATCCCATTGGTTCCTGATACACAAGAAGACTTGAACAAGTAAGTAGTTCAACAATTCAAAACAAGACAAACTCAAATAAGGAAACACAAAAAATTCAATCAAGCGGCAAAGATTACTTGATCTAAACGAAACAAGTTTGAATTTTGATCACTTTCAAACAACACAGATCAGAATCAACAGATGATGATATGATATTCAAAAGTCACTGATCAATGATAGAAGAACAGATCAGATCACACTAACACAATCAAACTTGCAGATCTATCAATCAGGTAACGTAATCAACAAGAATACGAAGGGTTTTATTTGAAACTTTGATCGAAACACTGAGATCTATCAGATTTAAACCACAAAACAATAGATCTAGCAATCCTGAATATGAAAACAATCAGATCTAGTGAGAAACAACACAAGAGAACTGATTGATCAATGGTGTAACAAAGTTAAGAACAGATCTTATGAAAATAACAAAGAGAAATCGAAACTCCCCTTCCAGAGTGCTCTGATACAACTTAATGAAATCCTAGGATGCTTCTCTGGATGGAACTGGATATATCCTTGCATAAAGGAATCAAAGACTCAAGTTTATCAAGGCTGTGGATCGATTGGTGACACAAGAGGCTGCGGAAAGGCTCCTTGATACTCCTAGGCAATAGATCGGATATGACACACCAAGTTAAGGCCCTTGATACTGGATATTACACACCAGCAGACTGGATATTACACACCAGACACTCACAATCTTGACAAGCAAGAAGAGAGAAAGGAACTCAAAGGTTTTCAATAAAAAGATGCTTAGATAGATATGAGGGTGTGCGGAGATTTATAAAGGAAAAGACTTGAACAAATATTGGGGTCAAAAACGGTTATCTCAAAATCTACAGCTAAAGATCCTTCCAAACTCAAAGATTTCCCGACGAACGGCCAACGGGGGAAAGATCGGGCAACGGAAAACCTACGGGCGGCAGAGAACCCCTGGTGCCGGCGGTCGGCGTCCCCCAAGCCGGCCTGGCGCCGGCGGCAAGCGCCACACAAGCCAGCCTGGCGCCGGCGGAAAGCCAGCCTGGCGCCGGCGGCAAGCGTCGCGCAAGCCAGCCTGGCGCCGGCGGCAGGCATCCCGCAAGCCGGCCTGGCGCCGACGGGAAGCCAGCCTGGCGCCGACGGGAAGCCAGCCTGGCGCCGGCGGCAAGCCAGCCTGGCGCCGGCGGCAAGCCAGCCTGGCGCCGGCGGCAAGCCAGCCTGGCGCCGGCGGCAGACGTCCCGCAAGCCGGCCTGGCGCCGGCGGCAAGCCAGCCTGGCGCCGGTGGCAGGCGACCCGCAAGCTGGCCTGGCGCCGGCGGCAAGCCCCCTGGCGCCGGTCGACGACCCTCGTCCTGGTCTCGGTCCCATCATGCTCGGTCTGATCCCATCTTGGCTTGTTTGGATCAATCCTCGTGAGTTAGGTACGATCACAGCTACGGAATAAACATCTTTCGATTCTATTCGGTTGGAATCGTCCTCGATGTTTTACGACAAAAACAAGAAGGAATGGATTTCTCGTAGAAAATATCGTATAAAAAGAGATCGATTAACTTGAACATCGATCCTTTAGGCTATACGGTTTATTTTACGAGAAAGATAGTCTTTTCGAGAATTCGTATAAAACGTTCAACGACTTAAGACAAGTCCACAGACTTACTTACGATTTTAAGAATTCAGGCCCAATCAGGCTATGACGGTTTATCCGATTTCCCGAACATCGGATAAACATAAAGTCACCAAAAAATAGGGGAAAACTCGAGGATAATTACGAAGATCGACGAAAATGGAATACTTCCTAAAGAGATAAACTTGGGCCCAAAGGCGAGGTCCATCATCCTAAGGCAAACCGACCTAGGAGTAGGTATATAAGGAGAGCAAGAGAAGAGGAGAAGGGATCCGAAAATCCTAGATTGGAGACCTAGAGAGCTCCTGTTAGCTGATAGAACTTAGAATTTAGGCGGTTAGAATAGCAAGGCAGGCCCTAGAATGTAGGCAGCCTTTCTTAAGGTCCAGTCCCAAATCTTAACAAAACCTTTTCCGCATTTATTCGGTCACTTGTCGTTGGCTGTCGCAAAGAATCCGGACCTTCAAGGAAAGTCGGGTTAACTTGGCTTTCCTCCGTTTTTATTCATTAAAATCGACGGTGTGAATTTCGGTTCCCACAACAAACTCATGCTTTTCAAAATCTAAAAGCATTAATGGGAACAGGCTCCCTTGGTACTCAAACATAAAGAGTTTTCGAAAATGAAACATGAAAATAGAAACCTTAGTCTAAAATATAACATAAGATAGATTATGCATCCGAGATGCACCCATGATACATTATCTAGGAGATGTGTAATTGAACTTGATGCCTCATTAAAAACCTTAGTTGGAAAACCCAGTGGGACAAAACCAACCAAGGGAAAAAGAGTACACACAAGCCACTTGCTTAGATGATGATCAGCTTGAAGATGGAATGGTTTGGATGCTGATGAGTGTGTCTTGGGTGATCAAGCCTCGACAAAGACCTTCTTCTTGTTCCAAAATCCTTTTGAGCAATCCTCCAATAGTCTCCTTGAGTTTCTTGGTTCTGGAATGAGTCATAGGTCCAAAAGGAATGGCTAAGGCATCCTCTCTAGCTGAATGGTCCATGTCTTTATCATCCTTCTCCTTTGGCTGGTCCATGTCCTCATCCATCTCTTGTGACTTTTCCATGGTCACATCACTTGTAGGGTTTACTTTTAATGTTCCATTTTAGGGATTTACTTTTACGGTTTAGGGTTTAGGGTTAACTGTTTAGGGTTTAGGGTTTAAAGTTTAGGGTTAACTGTTTAGGGTTTAGGGTTTAGGTTTAGGGTTTAGGTTTAGGGTTTAGGTTTCGGGTTTTGGTTTGCTGATTAGGGTTAACGCTGAGTTGTTGACGGTTAATGGTTCACCACAGTTTATAGACGCGTCGACATTTAAACTCCACTGTTTTGGTTTATGTTAAGAAATAGTGTTTTTGGTGTACGCCGCGAGTTAAGGGTGTACACCCTTTGATTTTCAAAGGACATACAAATCAAAATATCATAAATACGAGAGAGAAATCAATGAAGAAAGTACTGATTCAAATTAAAATGGTGTTGACTGAAATACAATACGAGAGAGAGAGAAACACTGTAAAAAAATACTGATTCAAATTAAAATAAAAAAGGAAAATAAAACATTATGTGGGTTCTTAAAACATAAAAAGAGAAGATGATAACATGAGATTACTCATCCAACATCCTCTTTTCCCCAAGCTTACTCCAATCAGGGACTTTGACCTTCACATCACCAAGAATTGCTTCCGCCTCAATTTGCTCTTCTGTTAGTTTTTCCAACTCAGCAATGAAGTCAAATTTTCCTTCAGACTTGATAATGACATCAGGCAACTCAATCTGCGCAGAAATGGCATTTACTTTGCTGGATGCCTGATTCCACTCAGTTTCAGATAGCATGTGTTCATTGGCCAAGCGGAGAAGCGACCTGTAGTGCTCTTCGGTTTCCATTTTTCCTTTGTTGAAACCTTCAGCGTCATCTGATCCATAAACCTCCTTCATGGGACGCTTCATCATCTTTTTGATCCTTCCATTGACACTTGATGCTGCAACAAAATTGAAAAAGGGATGACCAGGATGTTACGATATAACAGATATAGAAAAAAAAACGTCAAATCTGGATAAGGCCTTCGGGCACAACCATGGTGCGAGGAAAAGCACCAGCCAGGTCATATGACCTAAGGACAAGCGTACCATGGCTGAATAGAAGGGTTAAGGACTTCAGGGTGCTGAATCCTAACCTGGAACGGATGGTTAAGTGCATCAGTATGCTGAGACTTGATCAGAAACGGATGGAGACAAGGAAATAAGAGCTGGACAAGTTCTAAGGCAGCTGGAGGATGAAGGGAAGTAGCTCAACCAGCTAGGACAAGCTCAGTGTAGCTCACACTAGCTTGGGTCAGCTCCAGCAGCTGGACCACTAGCTCTCAGCTGGGACAGCTGGCGTTCAGCTCAACTCAGCTGGGTGGAGTGTTATGGTCCGGGCCAGTGTGGCTGGGTCATGGGCAGTTATGGGTCCGGTTGGGTGGTGGCTGATCCACAAAGGGGCCATGGGTCTTGGTTGGGTCCGTGGGTCTTGGCAAGGGGACTTGGGATGCAGATTGAGGTATTGGGCCTATTTCCAGACAGCCCACATGCCAAAGAGGAGCAGTTGGACGGTTACTAGGCGAAAAGGTGGGAATTTGGCAGTTTGGTGTCCATTCGGCCAACTGCTTGCAACCGTCCACCCAGGCAGTTACTCGCCGATTTTTCTCTATAAATAGAGATACTTGGGTGTCGAAAATGGCATGAATTTCCTTAGGGAAAACTCTGCCAAAATCGTGATAGAAAGAAAGAGAGAAAGAGAGAAGAAGGCCGGCCAAACCAAGACTATGGGTGGTGTTGATCGGATTCCGACCAGAAGTTGGTCTGTGGGAAGTGGAGATCGGTTGATGATGGGAACCATAGGCAAGGAGAAGGATCTGGAGAAGGGCTTGAGTACACCAGAGCGTACGCCCAAGGTGAGTGGGATGGGACGGACCATCCTGCCATGGCCGCTGTGGAATTACGTGTTGGCCATGGTTGGATCGTCTGGACCAGGCCCATCTCTTCTCTTTTCCTCAATGATCTACTTACTTTCTTCTATATTTTGGTTGTGTTGGATGATACAGACTCAGTGGTACTGGACCAAGGCCTTGGCCGGTCCAGACACATAGTCCTTGGCCCTTGGCCGGACTGATCTTGGTCGGATTCTGTGAGGTCCGGATTGATTCATTGAAATCCGACCATGGATTCCTCTTATTTGGGGATTTATCATGAATTATCATGGTTTTAATTAGTTTTTGGGAATTGATTTGAGTAAGTCAGATTTGGGATTTTCCATGGCTGAGTGTGGCTGATGTGGTTGATGGGTTAGATCACATTAGACCAGTCTGGCCGTGTGATGTTGGTGTGTTCTGGATGTCTTAGGTGATATCTTGAGTATGGCCGTGTGTCTTGTTGACTGTCTGGATAGTCTAGTGAACTTAGTTTAGAGGAACCAGACCATGCAATGTTAGATGTGATTGATAGGTTATCAGATTGTACTTATACATATGTTTGTGGTGTGTGTGTTGGTTTCAGGATCTGACCAGGATCGTGGCAAGGCCAAGGAACCATGAAGACCAAGCCGTGGATGGATGTGTGGGATATGGGGTAGCATTGTATTATGAACTTATGAACTTATTATAGCCTAGTGTGCAACTGACTTATTGTATGGATCTTATGAGTATTGCTTGATTGAACCTCGGAAACATGAATATGACTTAGTAATTATTGAACTGTAAAACTGGACAGAACTTAGGAACATGGTTTAGGTAAGTCACGGACCTAATGGGACCCAAGGGTCAGGTTCGGGTCCTACAAAGTAAGTGAACAAGAGATTTGATATTGTCCCTTGTATTTATAGATCAAAAAGGAACCCTTCGATTACTGAAGTCGTCTTCAAAGGAACCTTTCGATTATTGAAGTCCTTTGAAAGAAACTCTTCGGTTACTGAGATAAATAATGTCGTTTTGAAAGGAACCCTTCGATTACTGAGATATATACTTGAAATAAAATTTTTTTAAAGTTTCCAAGGGAAATCGAACACGGGAAAATACAAGTGTTCAAGTTTCGAGAGAAAGGGGGTTTACCCGCTAGGCTGACGAGTATCATCTGGTACAAGCTAAAACATAAATGTTGTTAACCGTTAAAGTTTATAGGATAAACGTTGCTGCCGTGAGTTAAGGGTGTACACCCTTTGATTTATGTTAAGAAAAAGTGTTTTTGGTGTACGCCGCAATTAAGGGTGTACACCCTTAGCTTTTCAAAAGACACACATATCAAAATATCATAAATCCATAGATATCAAAATAACATAAATCCAGCCGTTTGGTGTACATAGACGTAGAGGTGTACTGCCTTTAAGTCCAAAATAACAACCATCATTCCAATAATATAGAAATCAGGGGACGGGTTGCTTGCATGTAGTCTTTTTGTGACCTTCCATTCAACACCTGGAACACTTGTTCGCCTTCTTTTTCTTCGGCCCCTCCTACAAGGAAAAGAAGTCAATATAATTGAATGTTCTATATTGCCTTTTCTCAAATATTATTTAATGGTGTACAGAACGCATTTTACCGGAAACTCTCCGGCTGACAGTTTTGTTTTAACACCTGGTCTTCCCTTAGATCTTTTCGTAGTTGGTGGATAAAGCTCTACCTTCAACACTTCTCTGGGAACATCAACATCCTTAGGATCTGGAACCGGTAGTATGATACCCTTTACAGTTTCAGCCCATGTATTTTTCACAAGGTATTGGGATACAAACATGCTATAATCCATGTTACGATAAGAAGCAGCCGATATGGCATGTCGGCATGGCAACACAAGCATCTGGAATTCAAGGCACGATCAAGTTCGTTTTTCCAGGTCAACGGTGCAACTGTATCCACTTGGTTTCTGTGTAACTTCGCACTGCCAAGTAGAACATGACAAAACAAGATAGCCAGTTGACAACACTAACTGTTCAACAAGTACCATTTCGATTTCCTTTGAAATGTTCCCCTTCATTTTACTGATGTCGCAGCGTCTGCTCTCAAACCATCTTGTCAACATCCGGCAGATAAACTCAAACTGGGTCATTATAGGACTATCACGCGCGGGCAGAAGAGTATGATTCAAAGATTTAGAAATGTTTGAAGTCATCATGTTATATCTTTCCCCGTCGAAATGTGAACGTGTCCATAATTTGCGGTCGATTTTCTCCAAATAATCCCAACATCTCCAATCCGTAAGCTTTATAAGGTCATACACCTTCTGAAATTCTGAAACTTTGAATGCTTCTCCTGCCCAGCCAACCATAGCTTTCTGAGAAAGCCCTTTGTACTTCTCCGCGACGTTTCTCTGAAGGTGTACGAGGCAAATGCCATGGTGTGCATGTGGGTACCATTTTTCTTTAGCTGCAAATATGGCCGCACATTTATCGAAAATTATGTTTAAATCACTACTATCTTCAACAATAGTGGACAACCTCTCGAAAAACCATTTCCAAGAATCCGATTTCTCGCTTTCCACTACTGTGAAAGCAATCGGGAATACGCGGGTGTCTGCGTCTTGTCTACTGGCACTTAGTAAACACCCTTTTGTATTTCCCAAACATATGTGTACCGTCCACCACAAGGACCTTCCTCAGATGCTTCCACCCATCGATGCATGCCTTCAGTGACATGAATGCATACTTGAGCCTTGTCTTTCCTTCCTTATCAACTTTGGTTTTCATATTGGTGATAGTTCCAGGATTTGCTAATTTAAGTACACGAAAGTACTGTGGTAGCATCTTGTAAGACATCTCTTCTGTTCCTTGAGCACACGCAATTGCGAGTTCTTTCGCTTTCCATGCTTTCCAGTAACTGCAAGGATAGTTGAACTCAGTACGCATTACTTCCGGAAGTTAAAATGTACGAGGTCCACAGTGGAGTCTTTCGTATTTTGATCGCAAAAGTGCTGCAAGTACTTTTGATGTTCCATGTTTTTTGTACTGCCCTCTAACGCCAGACGAACATACATGGTCAAAAATTGCCTTCTTCACCATATAAGTAGGAGAATCACCGAGTTGCACTGCCACTACCCTCCAACTACACTCTGTATCAACGCATTTTGCCGTAACGCGGCCTTTGCAATGCCTAAACCTGAACTTGCACACCTTAGCTATTGCATATATGTGCATAGTTAGCTGGAATTGCGCTTTGTCCTTAAACATCCTTCCAAGATATATATATATCTGAGTCCTCCTTGCTGTAGTCGATGTCCTGTGGGTGGAAACGTTTTGCTCCCATATAATTAAACACAGGAACCACATCGTTATAACCATACATTTCCGAAACTTGAATCCCTTTCATAAAATCTTCTCCACCCCAGAATTGCATACCTTGGGTGACAGGAGGATCAACAAAATCATCATCATTGTACCCACTACTAACAGTTCCACAGGTTGAATAAAATCCTTTCCTTTCGTTAATTTTTCTCCACCGTCTACTTCGGGCACTTGGGAGAGAGGTGAACCAACACGCTCGCAAATTTCTGTAGCTTCAGTGTTTGGGGAGCTAACTGGTGGTGAACTAGATATATTACCTCTTCCCTTTGGGAATTTTTGTCCACCAAGGTCTTCGGCACCTAAGGTGATAGGAGGTTGATCGGAATCATCATCCTCATCGTCATCATCATCTTCCATCGCTGGGGTGTGTTTGCTGTTTTGTTTAGGTGGAGTAACAAGTACAACTTCTACACTTTCACCGGTAAGTCTTTCTTGTGTGTACGCACAGCTAACATCATCTTACATGCTACTGTTGTCTTTGTTGTTATGTTTTCCTGAAGATACAAGAACAACATTAACACTATCGCGGATCTCTGTAGATTCAGTGTGTGTACAAAAAACGGGAGGAGAGGTAGATATATTACCTCTTTCAGTTGGGGATGTTGTTGGGGTCAAAATCGGTCAATGACGAAATCGTCACCCGAAAATCCTCGAAAGAAAAGCCAAGCGACGATCAAAACCAAGAAACGGGTCGTCGCTCGATAAAACTCATGGGAAGGCTCGTCCGCTCCCGCCTGGCACCAGCGGCAAGGATCCTGGCGCCCATCCGTGCAATCATCCCATGATCTCGGGCAATGGCCGCATCTTGGTTCCTTAAAACCTATGTCCGGATCGTCCGAGATCTACGATGGTTCTTCCGCAAAGCCTTCCCGATTGATTAAAAAATTCGTCTTTTAACACATCTAAAGCTCGAAGCCAAGTCTATGACAACGGAAAATCTACGAATCCAAGTCCATCTCAAATCCCGATACTCGAGGAACCTTGTTGGATTAGAAACGATTATCTCGAAATCTATGGCTAAAAAAAAACCTTCCCAAACTCAAAGATTTCCCGCAAACGACTGACGGAGGAAAGATCGAACAACGAAAAACCCACGGACGGAAAGATGGCCTGGCACCGGCGGCACGCGTCACGCGAGCCGGCCTGGCGCCGGCGGCACCCGTCACGCGGGCCAGCCTGGCGCCGGCGGCACGCGGGACGCGGGCTGGCCTGGCGCCGGCGGCACCCCGGCCTGGCGCCGGCGGCACCCGTCACGCGGGCCAGCCTGGTGCCGGCGGCACCCGGCCTGGCCCCGGCGGCACGCGGGACGCGGGCTGGCCTGGCGCCGGCGGCACCCCGGCCTGGCGTTGGCGGGACGTGGGCCGGCCTGGCGCCGGCGGCACCCGTCACGCGGGCCGGCCTGGCGCCGGCGGCACCCGTCATGCGGGTCGGCCTGGCGTTGGTCCACGGCCCTCGTCCCGGTCTCGGTCCTATCGTGTCTTAGCTTGTTTGGATCAATCTACGCGAGTTTGGTACGACCACGGTTATTCTAAAACACCACTATCTCGACTTTACGAGGAATTGAGGTTCCTTCGGAAACACCGAAACCTTCAAAGACCGTCCTTTCGAAAAACCGTAAAAACGCCTAAACGGCCCAACGTGGTCAAAACGGCCCACGTACGATTTTCCGAAAAGGAAGGATAACTATGACGGTTTATCCTTATCCTCACATAAGAGATAAATGTCAAGTTTCCAGAAGATAAATGTCAAGTTTCCAGAAGATAAATGTCAAGTTTTCCGAAGATAAATGTCAAGTTTCCCGATAAACACGAAGATGGACGAAAATGGAAAAAGCCCGATTCAGCCCGCGAGAAGATAGACCGTCTTAAGGGGAGTATATAAAGAGAGCTTTGAGCAAGAAGCAAACCAGATCACAAACGTCCAGAGCACTTAGAGCAACTTAGGCATTATTTTCCGTTTTTACTAGCGAGCTGCGACTCAATTAGGTTAGAACTTAGGTTGCTAGACTAGCGAACTTGCCAACAGCTCTCGTAGCCAAGGCTCTTACCTGTTGTTCACGCTCAAACGCGGATTCGGAAATAAAATCTTTTGCTCTATTCTTTTTTCTTACGATTTTTATTTCGTTTTCATATTTTCTTTGTCGAACTGATTGTGTCGTGTGCGGCCCAGCAGATATCCGGGACCTTCAGGGAAGGCTTGGTTCACTTGGCTTTCCTCCAAATCAAGTTAATTTGACGGTGTAAATTTCGGTTCCCACAGTTTGGCGCTAGAAGGAGGGGGGGTTACGGATCTATCTATCTCGCAACTGCACACGCTCGATCATGTCTACCGACGTCACCAAAGATCAGCCAGCGCTAGACAGAACACCCGTCGACGCCAACGCTGAGAAGACTCCAGCTGGAGATGCGTCCGCAGTCACTGCTGATGCAAACACTGAGGCGCTCAGGCAGATGAAGGAACTGTTTACCTCCGCCCAGGCGCGGGCGGAACAACAGGACAAGCTGATAACCTCGCTCGCAAAACAGGTCGACACCTTAACTGCGAGGAGAAAGTTGCCGCGCGGATCCACCAAGGCACGCCGCGGCAGAAGACTCGATTTCGGATCTCCCGAAGCACGAGAAAAAGATGCCCCGAAAGAGCCCACTCCCGAGGAAATGGCTCCGAAAGGACAGCAAACGACCTCGCAGGACCTTCCACTCCCGGCGACGGGAAACAAGGAAAGCGACGTCAAGCGCATCAATCTAGATATCAGCGACCAATCGGATCCTTCCGATGAAGACGCTGACATCCACCCCAGGAGAACCCGAAGCCAGTCCGCTCGGCAGACGGTATCCTTCGATAGGCCCATGACAGAAGAGGAAGAAGAACTCTACTGGATGGAGCAGGAAGAACTCGCGGAAGATCAAACTCGGATCTATCGCGACCAGCGCCGACAGGTTCGGAGGAACGCCGGCAGCAATAGCGAGATCCATGATCTCCGCGAATCTCTCAAAAAGACTGTGGCCGAAGTAAAAGCGGTAAAATCGCAAATCCATCAGGCGACCAGTTCCGCCCCCGAGATCGATAGACTTCTCGAGGAAGCACGGAAAACGCCATTCACCACTCGGATCACGGAAACACGCATCTCAGACCCAGGGAAGATCAAAATCCCGGTCTATGACGGTACGACGGATCCTAAGTCGCACCTGCAGTCCTTCCAGATCGCAATGGGTAGGTGCAAACTCCCGGAGCGCGAACGGGACGCAGGTCATTGTCTTCTCTTCGTCGAGCACCTCAAAGGTGCTGCGCTCGAGTGGTTCTCCCGGCTAAAAAGGAACTCCATCGGAAACTTCCGCCAACTGGCCTCGGCGTTTCTTAAACAGTACTCCATGTTCATGGACAGAGAAACGTCCAACGTGGATCTATGGAGTCTAGCTCAGAAGGAAGACGAGTCACTCCGCGACTTCATGCGAAGGTTCAAACTGGTGATGGCCAGAGTAACGGGCATCAGCGACAATGTCGCAATCGACGCCCTGAGGAAAACTCTCTGGTACAAGTCGAAGTTCCGAAAGTGGATACTACTGGAAAAACCGCAGACAATCCAGGTTACTCTCCACAAGGCAACGGACTTCATCATCATGGAAGAAGAGATGAAGCTTCTATCGCAGAAGCACGGACCGCAGAAAACCGCGTCCAAGAAGAAACCCTCTCGTAACGACAAGTACGTCCATCAACTCGGAGCAAGGCAAAACCTCCGGAAACACCTGGACCAGGAACCAGTACAAGGATAACTCCTACTGCGAGTTCCACGAGACCAGAGGTCACTCCACTGCGAACTGCAAGGTTCTCGGCGCCGGCTCGCCGCAAAACTCCTCACCGGCGAACTATCAAAGATCAAGAGTATAAAGGACTTGCTCCTGGACTCCGACCGCCCAAAGACCAACAAAACTGTCTCCGAGGACCGCGCGACCGAAAACCAATCAGGGGAAAAGCGCGGAAGAAGACAGGACGACCAAGGGAACAACAGCAGTCGCCAGAGGGTGAACATGATCATCGGAGGATCACATTTCTACCAAGACTCTGTCTCATCGATAAAAGCCTACGGGCGAAAAGCCGAGACAAGTTCCAACTGGTTCCCAGACAGCGATGTTCCTAACCCCACAATCGCTTTCGAGGAACACGAGACCGTCGGAATCGACAAACCTCACTGCGATCCTTTGGTAATCGACCTGGTCATCCAGGATCTCGAAGTCGGCCGCATTCTCATCGATACAGGAAGCACGGTCAACGTCATCTTCCGCGACACCCTCTACAGGATGAAGATCCCACTTGGGGAAGTCGTCCCTGAGCCAAAACCTTTGACGGGGTTTTCGGGCGTCACTACCATGACCCTCGGGAGAATTAAACTCCCGGTCATGGCAAAGGAAGTTACAAAAATCGTCGAGTTTGCAGTAGTCGACAACCCGGCCATCTACAACGCCATCATGGGAACCCCTTGGATCAACTCCGTGAAGGCAGTACCATCCACATATCACCTCGGTATCAAGTTTCCGACTCCGACCGGAACCGCAGCCATCTGGGGTAGTCAGAAACAATCGAGACTCTGTTACCTAGCCGAGTTTAAACTGCGAAAAGATCAGAACGCCCCTGCGGCCAACCAAAAACGAGCAAAGGAATCACACAACATTCCCGAGGACTCAAAGAAAGATGATCCAGAATCATCCAAACAGGCAACGATTCAAGACAGCGACAAAGCCTCTGAGTCCACCGCCGTGAAAGCAGACAGCTCGACCCCCGCACAAACCACCGATCCGACCAGCACGGTCGAAACGGCAACGCACGGGGAGTAAAAACGTCTGCGGCAACCATCAGAACTACGAGATGGCTTGATCCTCGAAAGAGGTACGTAGGCAGCTCGTCGAAACCCGGCGAGTTCAGCTATCCCCCTCACCAAAAAGGGGGAGGGACTGGGTGCGTATACTCCTATACTCCCACAAAAACGCGAAAAATCCGCACATGTACTCGAACTTCTCGAAATTTTTAATAAAATTCTTTCTATCTTTCATGCTCACTTAAACGCATCAACGCTTCGGAAAAACGAAAATCATATCTTCAAAAGAAACGCGAGACGTCGCAACTTCTTAAAAAAAAAACAAAACTCGTATTATCCGCAAAAGACTTAAAAATAACACACGCCCGTCGATTGGCCCCGACGGACGCACACAAGAAACGTTTCACTCAATACAAACTCGTAGTCAGACCTACAAGGTCCTCTTATATCCGACAAGGATATCATAGCGCGCTATACAAGAAACCCAAGATAGCTCGATTCTTTTAACACAAGTCATATAAGCCGGCGACTAGTCGCGGACTTTAAACGAAAAGAATCAGGAAGAAATCACTAACAGGCAAAACAAAAGCCGATCAGTCATCGCACAGCCTCAAAGCTGAGAGTAAACCTAGGTCTTGCCCTAAACCCAGTCTTGCTGGATCTTGACATCTCACAGACATAGTATCGTATACGAGATCCCAAAACATGTCTCTTATCGCTTACACCTAAAACGCTCGCTAAAAAGTAGCATACGGACCAAGCGACAAAAAAAGAGTTAGGATACGAAGTGACTACTCGCATCCTTCCCTCTACACTTGACGAAAGTATAAATCAAAACAAAACACGAAATCTCGCAAATTTTCATATTCATAAAAGCCACAAAAGACGGCAGGACTCAAAGCCACCAACGGCCAGTCCCAAAACATAAGAATGCAACCTCCAACGGTCGCAGAATAAAATTACTAAAAACGGCCACACACGGCCAAAAAATACGATTCACAAAAGGAAGTCAACATTGAGAAATCTGGATGCGGAAATCCCAAATGAACTAGCAGGCTGGTCCACTTCCTCATTCACGCCTTGAGCGTTCCCACCACCCTCGGCGTTCTCATCGGCTCCGGCCTCCACCGTATCCTCGGAAACCTCGATAGGTTCCCATAGTCTCCGGACTCTTTCTTCTACCGGAGGAACCAAGGACTCAGCATGAGCGCACTCGGCCATGAAATCCTTCATTTCAGCAATCTCGGAATCGAAGGAGAAATCCGGGTTCTGAGACTTGTGAAGGTTTACGACCGAACCCCGGCACTCGCGGAAATCACCAACAAACTCCTGAGCTTCATTAAAACATTGAAACTCAGCAGCAAACGATTCCGCCCGTCTTGCCACCTCCGCTGCGACCATCCTTCTTCCTCTCCTTTCCGCCCGAACGAGAGCTCGAGCGTGAAGCTCAGCTTGCTTCGCGTTCTGCGCCTTTACCTCTTGTCGGAAACGGAAAAGCTCTCCCTCTGCTTCTGTGGTCTTGAAGTTAGCAATCCTGGATTTGCGGAAACTCGAGTCAAGCGCCTCGCTAAACACTCTTAGTCCCTGCATAAACTCAAGATCAGCAAGTATGCTTATATATAGATTCGAACACAAGGTTAAGAAGTTCGAAGGGCCAAACCTCGTTGACACGTTGGGAGCCCTCGGCAAAAACTCGTTGTTTCTCCTCATCCTCCAGCGACTCATCAGTAGTAAACTCCGGAGGAAGGCCATCAAAGAAGTTGTTAGGTGGAAAACCGCTGGCTCCGCCTCTTTCCGTTGGAGTAAAACTAGGTTTTTCTCCCAACGGTGAAGGACTTTCCGAGCCTTCCCCATCATCGATTTCCTTCCCCTTACGAGACCTCTGTCTGCGCCTCCGAGTAGGAGCTGCGGTGACAGGTTCGGCATCATACGACGGGACAGGAGCTCGGGACCGATAAAGTCTAACCGCATCTCGAATCCGTTCGAGGGTGAAGGATTTCCAGAAAAATGGCCTTTGACGAAGAAGATCTCTCTTGACAAAGACGTCACCAGGCAAATGCGCAGTAGGGTTGTTCCCTACAAAACGAAAATTTTTCACTAAAACTCGCACTTCCGAAAAGGTGAAATAGACAACAGGGTTTTCGTCGTATTACCTCGGTTGAAGTTCCATGCTCGCGGAAATAGATGGAGGCAGCTCTCCTCGACAGACTCGCCATCTATTTGGACGAAGAAGAAATGCTCCTGCCACGATTTGGGATTCGAAGTAGTCCCCTGAATCACGGCCATATCCTTCTTCGGCAGCATGGAGTAGTAACCGTCACTCCCCGTCGGCCGAGTGCCCCAAAGACCTTCGAAATCATCGGGACCAAGATCAATCCCGAGTTCGTAGCTAGCGATCAGTACGCCAAGCCAACTCTCCAAGGCAGGAACGCTGAGTTGGCTGATCGAAAGTTCAAAGCGGTGAAGCGCACGAACAATGGCACCAGGGATCGGGAACCACATACGGCAGTACGTAAAGAAAGCTTCGTAACATGTAAAGAAACCTTGCGGAGGATTCCTTGAACTCTCGTTACCAACGGGAATCCGGAATTTGACTCCTTCAGGAACCTGGTAAAAATCTCGAAGAACCTTGAGATATTTACGAGAAACCGAGCTCGGCGCAAAAGGAGCACCGGGCTGCCTCAGAGGCCTCCTCGGAACAGGGATCTCTGGCAGTGTTGGGGGCGAACCTACAAGGGCTCGGTAATACGCATTCTTCTTTTCCTCGTCGACCAACTCCTCCTGCTTCACCGTCACATGGGCAGGAGAGTCATCCGATATTGAATGGGAAGAAGAGTTTCTCTTTGAGGATCTTGAAGACATTGTTCTTAAAGAGAGAAAAAGGATTCTTGAGAGAGAGAGTAAAATTCTTATGGTGAAGTAAAGAATGAGATTTCTTACTCCATCCATATAAAGGAGGTAAAATCACTATTTACCTCGACTTTCGGCAAACGATTACGTCTCAACACCTTCCCATATGGCTATACCGCAAGCTAGGATCCGACAGGCACTGCGGTTCCTAGCTAGCTGGGGGGCTAACTGTTGGGGTCAAATTCGGTCAATGACGAAATCGTCACCCGAAAATCCTCGAAAGAAAAGCCAAGCGACGATCAAACTCATGGGAAGGCTCGTCCGCTCCCGCCTGGTACCAGCGGCAAGGATCCTGGCGCCCATCCGTGCAATCATCCCTTAATCTCGGGCAATGGCCGCATCTTGGTTCATTAAAACCTATGTCTGGATCGTCCGAGATCTACGACGGTTCTTCCGCAAAGCCTTCCCGATTGATTAAAAAATTCGTCTTTTAACACATCTAAAGCTCGAAGCCACATTGCTCGCATCCTTGACGACGGAAAATCTACGAATCCAAGTCCATCTCAAATCCCGATACTCGAGGAACCTTGTTGGATTAGAAACGATTATCTCGAAATCTATGGCTAAAAAAAAACCTTCCCAAACTCAAAGATTTCCCGCAAACGACTCACGGAGGAAAGATCGAACAACGAAAAACCAACGGACGGAAAGATGGCCTGGCACCGGCGGCACCCCGCCCTGGCGCCGGTGGCACCCCGGCCTGGCGCCGGCGGCACGCGGGACGCGAGCCGGCGGCACGCGGGACGCGAGCCGGCGGCACGCGAGCCGGCCTGGCGCCGGCGGCACCCGGCCTGGCGCCGGCGGCACGCAGGACGCGGGCCGGCCTGGCGCCGGCGGCACGCGGGACGCGGGCCGGCCTGGCGCCGGCGGCACCCGGCATGGCGCCGGCGGCACCCGTCACACGGGCCGGCCTGGCGCCGGCGGCACGTGGGACGCGGGCTGGCCTGGCGCCGGCGGCACCCCGGCCTGGCGCCGGTGGCACCCGGCCTGGCGCCAGCGGCACCCGTCACGCGGGCCGGCCTGGCGCCGGCGGCACCCGTCATGCGGGTCGGCCTGGCGTCGGTCCACGGCCCTCGTCCCGGTCTCGGTCCTATCGTGTCCGGTTCGATCCCATCTTAGCTTGTTTGGATCAATCTATGCGAGTTTGGTACGACCACGGTTATTCTGAAATCCACTATCTCGACTTTACGAGGAATTGAAGTTCCTTCGGAAACACCGAAACCTTCAAAGACCGTCCTTTCGAAAAACCGTAAAAACGCCTAAACGGCCCAACGTGGTCAAAACGGCCCACGTACGATTTTCCGAAAAGGAAGGATAACTATGACGGTTTATCCTTATCCTCACATAAGAGATAAATTTCAAGTTTCCAGAAGATAAATGTCAAGTTTTCCGAAGATAAATGTCAAGTTTCCCGATAAACACGAAGATGGACGAAAATGGAAAAAGTCCGATTCAGCCCGCGAGAAGATAGACCGTCTTAAGGGGAGTATATAAGGAGAGCTTTGAGCAAGAAGCAAACCAGATCACAAACGTCCAGAGCACTTAGAGCAACTTAGGCATTATTTTCCGTTTTTACTAGCGAGTTGCGACTCAATTAGGTTAGAACTTAGGTTGCTAGACTAGCGAACTTGCCTACAGCTCTCGTAGCCAAGGCTCTTACCTGTTGTTCACGCTCAAACGCGGATTCGGAAATAAAATCTTTTGCTCTATTCTTTTTTCTTACGATTTTTATTTCGTTTTCATATTTTCTTTGTCGAACTGATTGTGTCGTGTGCGGCCCAGCAGATATCCGGGACCTTCAGGGAAGGCTTGGTTCACTTGGCTTTCCTCCAAATCAACTTAATTTGACGGTGTGAATTTCGGTTCCCACAGATGTTTGTCCACCAAGATCTTTGGCACTTAGGGTGATAGGAGTTCGAACAAAATCATCAACATCATCTTCCATCGCAGGTGTGTGTTTGTTGTTTTGTTTAGGTGGAGTAACAAGTACAACATCTACACTTTCACCGGTAAGTCTTTCTTCAGTGTACACACAGCTAACATCATCTTCCATGCCACGGTTGTCCTTGTTGTTATCTTTTCCTGGATTTACAAGAACAACATTATCAATATCGCCCATTAACATCGTAGGGGTGTGTTTGAGAGTTCAATATATTACCTCTTCCTTTGCTGGAAGTTGGAGAGCTGCATATATTATCAACATCAACACTTTCAACGGTATCTTTTTCTTCGGTGTATGCAGAGGTAACGGTTCGAGAGGTATATAAATAGTCTGTTGCATAATTTGTGTCTTCTTCACAACATCTACTCTTAAAATGCTGAGTCTTTGATTTAGATCCACCTCTACAATTTGATCCTCGGCCTCTACGACCCCCCGATCTGCGAGACCCTTGGGCTCTTTGACCCCTCATTATAGTATTGTGACGCCCATAGAGAGCAGACCGTCCACCACTACCTCCTGCAACTGGACCTCCATTATCTTCTTTGTCATCATCTGTCACACAATCATTTCGAACATAATCATGCCACCAATTGAAGTCATATTCGAAATCATCATCTTCATCTTCTCCATTCTCATCTCCCTTAACTTTTTCCTACTCAACTACCATTACTCCAAACCCTGCTTCAGTCGCATCGCCCTTGCTTTTTCCGTGGTCCACTACTATTTCTTGACAATTTTATTGAATGTCAACTCCGTTTGAATCTCCCTTCTCCTTTACCACACCTACACAAGCAGCTTTCACGTTATCCTTACTTTTTCCCCTGTCCACTACCATATCATCTCCAAAACTCATCCCCTTATCTCGTTCGTTACATGTTCGTTGAGGAAGATTTTCCACTACTTCAACAGATTCTCCTCTATGTTGAGTATACGTGGATTTCTCATTCACCGACTTCGTCGTCGCTGAGTCTCCTCCGTAAGATGCTTCAAGTGCTTCTACGCGCCTCAATAAAACTAAGTCTTCATCCACAATTCGTTGGGATCCAGTCACTTGCGATGCAATTACTCATTCCGACCTTAGAAATATTCTTTCTTCTCCAACGATATCCCTAAATGAACGAATACATTAACAGATTTGTCGGCCCTCTGAAGAGCCTTGAAGATTTTGTAATCAGTGTTTGTTGCTATCTGAACTGGTGCAGCCCCGGAACCAACCGTATCACTCTCGTCATCATTAAGCCAATATCTTATTTCAGAAAATATCTCCCTTCCCAAAAGACCATATTCTCTAAGAATCCTATCTTTCAATCCGTCAACGCCTCTGATTCCCGAGCTATCCACTGCTCTACCCATTCTATCATTATCTATCTTGAAATCCCAAGAACCAGTATCATACATTATCCACCGCCTAGCCATAATGACAATGTACGAATTGGCGACAGCTACAGAAGAATTACAAGTAATCGTTAAATTTATAGTCACAAAAAACACAGAAAAACACCTAACAGTCGTGTAGATTAGGGTTATAACGCGTTACCCTCACTGATGTTGTTACTGATTTCTGTCCCTTTAACACTATAGCTTGCGCCACGGCTACAGCTTCCGTTTTCAGTTTCCATCAATTTCAGATCTGGTGGATGCATCTCTGCGAAATCTGACCCACAACACTTCTTCTTCTATTAGGGTTCTGATATATTATCTACCAGACTTATATGATGTCTCAGAAAAGCCAACCATATTTTAATTTATTAATTACGCCAAACAAAGTACATTGTACGATTTGGCGGGAAAGTTAACTTACCGGTAACAAATGTTTACCGGAAACAAAGGTAGCTGGTCAGTGTCGCACATGTGGGGAGCAAAACCTCTAGGGTCGCAACAAGTTTCGGGGTCGCTTTCCAAGAGTTTCTAAATAAGTTACTTGTGTCAAATTCTGTTGGTGTCAAAATCGGTCGCGACGGAATCAATGACTGAAAGTCTCTAGAAAGTATTTCTTGAAACAAAAAGTCTCGGATAATTTCTAAAAGGAGTTATACGAGATTTTCTAAAATTAGAATATCCACTCTCTGTGAGATCGGAAGACTACGGGCGTGCGTGGACGAGAATCTCCGGAAAGATCGGTCCGCTCGCCCAACGACATCAAGATTCGATCACCACAAAAACCCTAAACATAAAAGAATCTGCCTCGAAACTTCGAAGAGGTCGTTCTCTCAAACCGTGAGGAACCAGAAAACGATCAAGATATCAAATCGAAGCCCTCGCCGAGATCTACAGCCTGGCGCCGGCGGCACCCCGGCCTGGCGCCGGCGGCACGCGCCACGCGGGCCGGACTGGCGCCGGCGGCACCCGACACGCGGGCTGGCCTGGCGCCGGCGGCACCCGTGACGCGGGCCGTCCTGGCGCCGGCGGCACCCGGACTGGCGCCGGCGGGCACCCGTCGCACGGCTGGCCTGGCGCCGGCGGCACCCGGCCTGGCGCCGGCGGCACCCGTCGCACGGGCTGGCCTGGCGCCGGCGGCACCCGGCCTGGCGCCGGCGGCACCCGTCACCCGGCCTGGCGCCGGCGGCACCCGGCCTGGCGCCGGCGGCACCCGTCACGCGGGCCGGCCTGGCGCCGGCGGCACCCGTCGCACGGGCTGGCCTGGCGCCGGCGGCACCCGGCCTGGCGCCGGCGGCACCCGTCGCGCGGGCTGGCCTGGCGCCGGCGGCACCCGTCGCGCGGGCTGGCCTGGCGCCGGCGGCACCCGGCCTGGCGCCGGCGGCACCCGTCGTGCGGGCTGGCCTGGCGCCGGCGGCACCCCGGCCTGGCGCCGGTCGACGGCCCTCGTCCTGGTCTCGGTCCCATCGTGTTCGGTCTGATCCCATCTTGGCTTGTTTGGATCAATCATCATGAGTTTGGGACGATCACGGCTACGGAATAAACATCCTACGACTCGATTGGAATCGTCCTCGATGTTTTACGACAAAAACTAGAAGGATTGGATTTCTCGTAGAAGATATCGTATAGAACAAGGTCGATTAACTTGAACATCGATCCTTTAGGTTATACGGTTTATTTTACGAGAAAGATAGTCTTTCCGAGAAATCGTATAGAACGTTTAACGACTTAAGACAAGTCCACGGACTAACTTACGAATTGAGGAATTCAGGCCCAATCAGGCTATGACGGTTTGTCCGATATCCCGAACATCGGATAAACATCAAGTCACCGAAAACTCGAGGATAATTACAAAGATCGACGAAAATGGAATACTTCCTGAAGAGATAAGCTTGGGCCCAAAGGCGAGGTCCATCATCCTAAGGCAAACCGACCTTGGAGTGGATATATAAGGAGAGCAAGGGCAGAAGAGAAGGAAATCCGAAAATCCTAGATTGGAGACTTAGAGCATCCTGCTAGCTTAGAGAACTTAGAACTTAGGCGGTTAGGCCAGCGAGGCAGGACTCAGAACGTCTGGCCGCCTCTTGTTCTAGTTTTATCTTCTCCGCAGACCCACGTTCCTCTCGGAAGGATCTAACTATACTTTTACTCAGAGCTTCGCACATAGAAACCCTAGGCATTATCTTCGACATGCCCGCTTCTATGACCAACGCTCATATTAGACGAACCAGGCCCTAGAACGTCTGGCTGCCTCCTGCTCGCAAATCTCCGCTCCTCTCGGAAGGATCGGACAATTCTTTTACTTAAGAGCTCCGCACATAGAAACCCTAGGCGTTATCTTCGACATGCCTGTTTCTATGACAAACGCTCATACTAGACGAACCCGCCAAGACGGTTCGATCTCTTGTTCAATTCTTTCTAACTGAACTACGTCCGACTTGATCCTCGAAAGGGGTACGTAGGCAGCCTTTCTTAAGGTCCAGTCTCAAATCTTAACAAATCTTTTTCCGCATTTATTCGGTCACTTGTCGTTGGCTGTCGCAGAGAATCCGGACCTTCAAGGAAAGTCGGGTTAACTTGGCTTTCCTCCGCAATCTTATTCATTAAAATTGACGGTGTGAATTTCGGTTCCCACAGTTTGGCGCTAGAAGGAGGGGGGGGACGGATTACTCTTACTCATACGGCCGCAAAGCGCTTGATCGAACCAATGTCCAGAAATATGAAAGAAAAAATTTGCAGTTTGCGTCAACGATGGTAAAACAACTCCAGCAGCGACTGTTCCTATGGCCAACGCTTACGCAAACGCCACGGTGCTCGAGCAAATCAAAAACCTAGCCGCGGCTTTCCGCCACAGGAAGAGCACAAAAACGAGCTCGCAATTTCTCTATCTAAACAGAAAGGGCAACGATAAAATCTATCAAACCCCAAAAATTCATCTTGTTACCAAGTTAGAGAAATCGCAACGAGCAAGGTTTCTACGAAAAACGTTTTTTCGAGAACCTCTCGGAAAAATAAAACTTATTCTCCTCGAAACCTTGGGGAAACCCTATATTACTCGTGGAACAGAAGCACGGAAAATCGGTTCACCGATTCCCACTGCCATACTTCTTACAAACAACTCTCGAGGAACAAACGGGAAAACAAAAGGAGGTCGGAGCTTGATCTTACTAGGACGACTTGTCATAAGGTAAGATCAGTCTTCCCAGTTCGCCTTAGTAAGAGCCCACTTTGTTCTCCTTTGTGTCTAGGTCAAAATGGCTTTCGTTTCGTCTCAATCGGAGTTTCCGTTGAGATTTTACGAAGGGAACAAAATCACTCTCCCGGCCACCTCGCCTGTGGACGAGAACAACTATCACCAAGGTCACCTCGCCTGTGGAAACCTCACTTTGCTCTTGTTTGGGTCAAAAACGGTTATCTCAAAATCTACGACTAAAGACCTTCCCAAAACTCAAAAGATTTCCCGCAAACGACTGACGAGGGAAAGATCGAACAACGAAAAAACCCACAGACGGCAAGACGGCCTGGCACCGCGGACCGAATGAGGACTAAGGGAAGACGGGATGGTAGAAGAGGAAAAAAGGAATGACGAATGGAGATAGAAGGGATCGAAGGAGGATTAAGACCGGAGACACGTCGGGAAAATGGGAAGTTGGTAGAATGGAATAGGAAAAGTGGAAGCCGCGATGGAGAACTGGAGGAAACCGATCCCGCGCCGAAGACGAGGGAAGAGCAAGGAAAGCAGCAATGGGAGAAGGAGGAATCCACGACGGGTAGAGGTGCGCAAGATGGTTCAGATACAGGAGAACGACGGTAAAGGTCTGAGCCGGGCAGGAATAAAAGGAAGGGATGAAGGAGAGGACTACGAGGGCAAGAGGGAAGGGCATAAGTGCGCATGACAAGTGGGAGTCAAAAGGGCGAGCGGCGAAAGGAAGGAGAAGCGAGGGACTAGGAGGGAAGAGAGATGGCGAGGGTATGAGTTCGTGGATGGATGGGAGCTTGCACGGAGGAAAGCCGGTTCATGGGGAGCGGAGCATAGGAAAGAGGGATGGAGGCGACGAGGGACGGGAGGAGGAAGCAGCACGGAAGGCATGGATGCGCCGCGGCAACCGCCTGAGACGGCGGCACGCGGACAACGGGATGGCCCAGGAGCGGCGGCACCCAATGCACGGAAGGGGAGACGAGGGAGCGGTGGCGGACAGGGGCACCCGCGCAGAGTGCAACGGATCTGTAGCACTGCGCGAGGAACAGGCGGGAACGAGGGCGGGCTGGCCGAGGGGCACAGGAACCCGAGACCCGGCGTGGTCAGGACGGGGAAGAGGGACGGTGGAGCCGAGCGACAAGGCAGCACCCGTCCTGGTCCGTACGCAGGCAACGCGGGGACGGGCTGGGCATGGACGACGGGAGGAAAACGTTAGGGAGCCAAGGTTCATCGGGCGGGCCGGGCAGAGAAACCAGGAAAGAAAGGAGACGCGGGCGGGAACGGGACGGATGTCTGGCGGCCCCCGGCGGAGCGCGGCGGACGGGGAGACGGGTGGCGCTCGTGCAGCGGACGGAAACCCGGGCGTGGCGTCGGTCGACCGTCCTAGGCCTGGTCTCGGTCCCATGTGCCGGTCTCCGTACCATATTGGCTGCTGTAGATCCAATCGCTTTGTGAGTTTGGTTACGATACACGTTATTTAAACACCAATCGTCTCGACTATAAGAGGAAAAGGACTCCTTCGGAAATGCCGAAACCTTCAAAAGCTATTTTCTCGAAAATTTTGTAAAGGTTTTAGCTTGTAGGACAGGACAAAAACGTCTTGAAAACGCCGTAGGAATTAGGGAACTAGGACTAGGTGGATAGTCTAGCAAGCTAAGTCTAGGCAAAATGTCCAGTCTTGTTCCATCGTTCCTTGATTGGTCCAGGCAGAACATGCAAACCGATCTAGTCTCTCGAAAACCACCGAGAAACGATCGCCACGGTTGCTAAAAGCATACTCATCCCGCTTCTAAAGAAAAAGCAAAAAACGTACACAAGCCTTCGGAAGAACGGCTTTAGCCGTTTCTTCCGTAAAATAGAAAAGGGGAAGTAGGTACTTAGTACTCTACCGTATAATCCCATTCTTCCCCCGAAAACTTTTTGCTTCAGACATCAAGACAACGCGTTTGCCAAAGCAAACTCTCGCAGCATAGATGCGTCTAATAAAAAACGCTAATGGCATTAGCCCAACCGTTACAAAACATAGTTTGAACAACCTCTGTCGTCTTCGTCGCAAAACTCGCCGTACTAGAACGTTTGTACCAGACGTCACGACTAATGAGCCTGCGCGGGTCCTACCGCAAATAACAAAATAACCTTCCGGGTAAAAACTCCATTTAAGTGTTCAAAAGCAGCTTTTTCCAAACGGTGAAATTTACGCGGAAATGCTCTCCGTTGTAATCGCGGACTGAAACATAACTACATTAACCAACTGAGATTTTCTTCTCTATGGAAAACGGCATCCATTACTTTCGTATAACAAAGAACATTTTAAACAAAATAGCCTATGGAAAAAACATGA